>LR990671.1:12308141-12912384 GCA_905147715.2 Xestia xanthographa
TTCTCAACGACGTTGGTGTCCTTCCAGTCTAACTGCATTCAGCTGAATACCAATATTTTACATGGAGCGATTGCCTATCTGACATCAAGAAAGCCACTGCTATTTTCCCACCTAACAGAAACATCATAATTTTATTTATTTAATTAGAAAGCTTACATACTAATAACAATCTTAAGGTTCATGCATAAATAGTGACTTTTGCTAATTACAAGCTTCCACATGTATTATATCTAATTAGTTATTTGCGTTGACCAGTTACAGTGATTTAATTAAACAAACAGATTACGGTGTAGACATAAAGAGTGTAAAAAACCTCTTAACGAAGCCAAAAGGCACTTGTTCTCCTCGTCATTACGATTTTTTTTTTCTACACCATACCTGGGAACCTTCTAGTTACGGAGATATTGGGAGGTCAAAGTACAACTTTTTGACAATTTTTTTTTCAAATACAAGTTTTTAATGTAAGATTTTCACTTTATACACCTCCACGACCCCCGAACTATTCAATCCATCCATCAGCACAATGTTTTGAGTGCGTCACATTGAGTTCTACCGAAAAACGTGATTTTTCACCCCAAAAAGAAAGTCGTTTCCCAGTAATAATTTCTGCGTAAAGTTACTTAGTTTGATGTACAGAATGCTTGGTTGACGGCTTCGTGATGAGGTCTTTTACACCCTGTATATGTTGCGATAATATACTAAGTATGTCAAGTCGTGCAGTATCAAAATCAAAATTAATAGTACATTGTTACCCTAGGGGTGAAAGTAACTTATTTAGTCCCGAGACGGGGTTTGGTGCCCGAGCGCAGCGAGGGCGCTAATAGTTCGAGGGACTAAATAAGTCTTTAACCCGAGGTAAACACTGTGCTTTTCATTACGAATACAAGGAAAGTAAAAATAAAAACATAAATCAACAAGAATAAACAAATGAAGATCGGATTGCCGCTTTCCCGCCTATTTTGCTTTTTTTCTGTGGCCGGCCAGCTATGCAGCCATTACCTATTTTTCATTTTCATCATCGAAAAAATGGTAAACATTTTGCCCAAATCTGCGTTATTTTATAGAAATAGTTGAAACTTAATTATAAGTTATCGTTATTTAAAAAACATACCTACGAGTATGTTCTTTAATCAATACTTAACTTTATGTTATTTCAATTTTACATTGTGGCTGTATAGAGAGTTGGAACATGGTTCAATAGAAAAATAATCTACTTTTTAATAATTTGACAGCTGTCAGTTGAAAACGATTCTCCCTAGGTCTGAAAAGTATTACTTTCAACCCGCTCCTCAGGCAACTTCAGACCCACTTTCAGAGTATGAGTAATGAAAAAGTTATTTATGATTGTCACCAAAATACTCCTTGTTTAGAATGTTTTTGCCCACAGATACGCGCTCTGGCTACTAGAATGTTCGCACGACTCCGGCCGGTGTCACGCGACGATGTTCTTCGGACTCTCCTTCCAGTTCCGCGTCATCCTTGAGGAGTTTGATCATCAAGTAAGTTTCAGTTTTTTTTTAAATAACATGTATATGCAACAATAAATAGGGAGCGAGCCTATTGCCATCAACAGGGCACAAATCTAGACTCAGAAGTTTTGTGCACTCTATAGAGCGCTAAAAGACAATTTTCCCGCATGTTTTTAACGCTTATGTAGGGGGAATCTTGAAGTAATATTTATTTTTCAATGAATCTTGTCAAAGCCAGGTAACTTTCATGGATTTTGTACTTTTATCGTTATTTTTTTTGTATTTGATATTAATTATCGTAATTTTCTTCGCTAGGACGGTCTTCGCAAGCTGTACAACGTAATATCCACTCTCCCTATACTGAGCGCGGATGAGGATGAGTCCCGCGTCACCGAAGACGAGACATGCGCCGCGCGACAGATAGTGCGACACGTGTGCGTCGCTCTGCGCAGGTACTGTACCTACCCATACTGATATTGTTCATGCAAACCCGCCATAATATTCCTAAAACACGGCATCTCCTGAAAAAAGCCAGAATCAACAGCAGCGACCACCAGAAAAGCCCTCGAATAGGGAATATGCACGTATTTTTTTCTTCACCTAAATCAATAAAATACAGTACTATCAACCCAAAAAAAGTATTAAAAGTTAAGTTCAACCACTGCTTGTCACTTAAAAATAATATTAAACTCCTGCAATTTTCTATGACAGTTAAACGTCCGTAGCTGTCGCGGCCATGATGTGACGTCATTTACCACAATCTGCCTTGTTTACATCAATATTTTTTGCCCTTAATAGAATAATTTTACAAATTGTACGTGCTCTAGTCAAGTAAAAATTACAATAACAATACTAAAATAAAATCTTAGTGAAACTTAATGCACTTTTCAAATAAAAGTGTGTTTTTGACACATAGACTTTGATGTCACTACCGGCGTTATCGAGGACGACGCGTTTTGCTTGAGAGTGCGTTCCGTTTCACCAAAAACATGCTAAATAAAACAGTAAAATGTAAAATAAGTGATGTATTAGCAACTTAAACAAGTGCACCACTATGTTTTTATAGGCCAATACAACGTATTTTTAATAAATAAAAAGAGTTTTGTGTTTCATGCATATTTCCTCCCCTCTTCCCTCTCCCTAAAATGTGATTGTCACTGTAAATAAAGGTTTATGTGCTCTTATTGTCTTGGTGCTTTTTTATTGTTTCTGTGATTTTCATAACCACTGCTGTAAAGAGATGGTGAAATATTAAAAAGCCACAAGAAATGTCATAGAAAAGAAAAAAAAACTATTTTTAAATAGGGTAGTTGACACCCTACAACATTAATTCCAAGACACCATTCTCTTAAAAAAACATTTTTGGGCCCGAAAACCCGAATTATTTTCAATTAATGGGGAGACAAACTGTGGAACTAATGGCGCTAGCATAGCTGGTTCCCAACATCGTCATTGGTTGAAAATGTGGTAATGTCATTTTATATTTCAAAATAGCTTAACCTCATTGGTCAGATTGAGACCAGCTACGGTGGCGCCATCTTAGATTATCTTTGCTTGTGTCTCCCCATCGCCTAATTAGATTTTAAAGAACCGCGTTATGACAGCTCTTAAAAAGTATGTCAATAAGAGGTTTTCTTTTTTTTAAAACAAATATACTTTCCAAGAACTCTGTAGACGGCGTTGAACTGACTACGTTACTTGGTGCCAAAGCAAAAATGCTTGGAATAAAAACATTGCGTCACGTCAAAAACGCTCGTTGACTGACTGACTGACACTTTCGTTTGCTATAAACTTCCGAATATAACCTAGTTTTCTCGCGCTTTGTTAAAATCAGTTTTGTTACGTTCCGTTCCTTGCAGTAATTTACCAAGTTCAGCGCCATCTATCCAGCGACTAGGGAAGATTGTAAAAAGAAAAACCCTCATTGATTGGTGTGTCAACTACCCTATTTAATAGGGTATTACACCCATTTTAAAAAAGTGTCTCAATTAGTTTCTATAGTGCTAATGAACCACTAAAAAATTCACAAAAATTTTATTCAATCTTTAAGTGCCCTAAAAATGCATTTAAATTTTGCATTTTCAAATTTCGCGCGTTGCTTGACGAAAACGCGGGACGCAGTGGACGCCATATTGGTCTGTGGTCATGACGTCAGTTGGCTGTGTAAACAAATGCAGTGATACTTGAAGTTCACAGTTGACACTTCTACGTTAACATAGCCGTGTGACGTAATAACATGGCGACTACTCTAATGGTGTTATGAAACAGATTAAAAAAGCTGAAACCATTGAATTGAATTTTAAAATGTAGTTTGCTATTTTATGAACTAAAACTAACGTTTTCCGACTGCTTTTTGCCTAAGCTATCTCAATAATATATTTTTAGATTTTTTCTCTTATAGAGTAAAATACCCTATTGTCTTGGATCTCGCAACGATCCCAACAACTCAAAAACTGGTTACCTAGACACGCCGCAGGAGTCGTACGCGCAGCAGTCTTCGCATTTTTTATAAACCTTAATTAATATGAAATAGTATGCAATGTCTCATGCCGACCGATTGCCATTTTAATAAAATGCTGTAGAATACGGATTATAGCAGCGCGCGCGGATGACGTTATCACATGCGCGTAAGGCGCTTGCGGCGAGTGTCGAACAGAAATATTGTTAAAATAATGGATGGGAGCAGCGGTGGCCCAGTGGTGGCGGCCCCGACTTACGATCAGTAAGTCGTGGGTTCGAACCCAGACAAGCGCATTACTTTGTGTAATTTATTTAATCACCACTGCTCTCAAAACGGTGAAGGAAAACATCGTGAGGAAACCGGCATGTCTTAGAACCAAAAATGTCGAAGACATGTGACTTCTACCTACCCGCACTGGGTCCGCGCGGTGGATTATAGCCCATTCCCACTCATAGAGAGGAGGCCTGTGTCCCAGCAGTGGGAACAGTAATAGGCTGATGATGAATGGATTGAGTTAGGCGCGTACTATAGGATAGACGCGCGGGGCGATCCAAAAATGTGATGACTGCGGCGTGTATGGTTCCTGCGCGTCGTATAGGTGCGCGTCCACCCTAAATTGGTAACCCCTTGGTAACACGAAGATTGAGGAGCTCGTGGCTAAATAATAACAGCCGCTCGGGTCGATCTTTAGGTTAAGCTGTGCTTGCCTAGGTTGGTCTGTGGATGGGTGACCACCCATTACATACCGAGTTTCCTCCGTGCCTCGGAAAGCACGTTAAGCAGTTGGTCCCGGCTGTCATTTGTAGATCTTTGACAGTCTTCACAGGTAGTCAGTGACCCGAAAAGTCTGAAAACCAGTTTTACCAAGGGGTATCGTATTACCCAGTACTAACAGGGTTGTGGAGGTCAGTGTTTATTTGTTGTTAGTATTTTGTAATTGCAATTAAAAAGACTTTAATAGATATCAGCACTTTTATTAAGTTTTAGGTCAGCCATTGACACATCGAGCCAGTGGTGTTGCCACAGATCTCAAACAGACCTACCAACAGTCAGATCGGCAGTCGCTCCATGTACAATACTGGTATTCAGCTGCATCCGGTTAGACTTGAAGCCGATCCCAACGTAGTTGGGAAAAGGCTACGCAAATGATGACTTTAGATGGAGCGACTGCCTATCTGACCTCCATAACCACGTATCTGGTTACCTTGGTAACCCTTACCCGATGGTCATGAAACGAACGCTTATAGCTTTTTTCGCTCTTCGCTTCAAAAGTCAGCTTAAAATGTAGCACAAAAAAATGATCGCAATGACGGGGAGAACAAGTGCCTTTCGGCTTCGTTAAGAGGTTTTTTTACACCCTTTATTTTTGATGCCTGTAGCGAATAACGCCCTAAGCGATATTTTCGTGACCCAGGAATTAGGTAAAACGAAAATTGATATTAATTAGTGGTGTAACAATAGTGTTTGTATCGCAGGTACTTGGAGGCTCACCTAAGGTTACGTGCCGCACAAGTCGCGAGACAACAAGGTGACAATGTACCTGACCCACCCCCTTATAAGGTAACTTTTTTTCCTATTTTTATTAGCTGTAAGTCCTCCATGTACTAAATAAATAAATAAACATTGATTTAATTAACGGTTAGCCCTAACACACAATATGCCAAAGTTAAGAGTATTCTTAACTTCAAGCTTGCTCAACACATTTGCGAGAAAACAGTACAATATGTAATGAAACAAACAGCGACCTCAAAAACCACGAAAACGACACCCATGAATTTTGACCTCATTTTCGTTATCAGCGACCCCAAATACCACGAAAACGACACCCATGAAGAAAAAACCGAAAATTTTCGTCGGCGCGTGTTTTTAGTCGACATGTTTTTACGTGCACTCTTAATTTGTATGGAAATATTAGTTCCAATTAAATTTGACAGCTCTAAATTACGTCAGTCTCTCTCTCGTTTTATTAGAGAGAAAAAGATAGCAATAGCCTAAATTAAGTTTAGTTTGTGCCCAACAGAATCGACACCATAGTCTTTTATTTCAGTATGGCGAACTAAGGTAGTTTACAGGTTGTACTGTTGTCGTTTGAGACTATTTAAGACAGGACATCTATTGTCAGTTCTGCTATTTAATATTATATAGAGGAAAGATTTGTATTTTGTGTGTGTGTATGTTTGTAATGAATAAACTCAAAAACTACTGCGCTGATTTCAAAAATTCTTTCACCATTAGAAAGCTACATTCACCCTGAGTAACATAGGCTATATTTTATCCCCGTTTTCCCACGGGAACGGGAATTACGCGGGTGAAACCGCGTGACGTCCGCTAGTTATGTATAATTTTATCCACAGGCCTCAAAATCGACTCCCGAAGAGGTCCAAGAGCAGATAGAACTGCTACAAAGCGTGGCCTGCTCCCGCTGGGCGGCTGTGGACGAGCTGCTGGAGCTGGGCGGAGTGGCGCTTCTGCTGCAGGTCACCAGCCTGGCGATGGAGTGGAACTTTAACGGCAGGTAACAGATAGAACTGCGGTGTCGACGACAGCAGGCGTAATGTTAGCATTGAAAAGTTGTACTACATTTAGGGATCTACAAGGTGTAAAGGAGCAGCGTAGAGTCTAGAGTAGAATCCCGAGCGTAGCAACAGACTCTAGAGTAGAATCCCAAGCGTAGCAAGGGATTTTGGAGTAGAATCCCGAGCGTAGCAAGAGATTCTAGAGTAGAATCCTGAGCGGAACGAGGGATACAAGAACCGACTTACATTTTTTTTCACGGGTTGTGTAGGTAGTTTGGTACTCTACTTTTACCATTGACTGCGAGAAAATAAATAGAAGTATAGTATTTATTTTTCTCGTGGGTTAATAAAAACAGCCAATCGGGTCGATCTTCAAGGTTAAGCTACGCTTACCAAGGTCGATCTGAGTAGTAGTACCTAGTTTCCTCCGTGCGTCGGAAAGTATGTAAAGCCCTTGGTCAATCTCTCAAAGCAATTTTCGAAATTCAGTGTTAATTTCTTGTCGGCACGTTTTATTGTTACAAATTTAAAAAAAAAATATTCACTCAGTAAATAAAAGAGCGTTTTATTCACTATTATCGACAGTAAGTAAAAGAGAGTTTTGCCCTTTTTCGAGTGGCGGTGCGAACCAGCAGATTTAGCAAAATCTAACGGCAAAAAAATCACTTTTGATTGCCAAAATTAGTAAATGATTACCAAAATTAATCCCCATTTTATCGTGAAATTAGAACCAAAAATTTATTTTTTTAGTTAATGATCACCTGAAATTGAACTGTTATGCTCTTGCATCCGAGTCGAGGGAGACCCGGTCGACGGAGCCCCGCGTATTCTGAATGGCTTTTAAAAAAAAGTGCCCCAAGTCGTCCTAGGCAAAACTAGTTTGTCATCAACCACCTCATTAAAATGTGGTGCTCAATTTACTAAATTTGGTGATCAATTGTTATTTTAGGTGATAGATGTTAGTGGTCACAAAGTTATTTTTGGTGGTCATTATATTTTCCCCCAAAAAAATATAACTTACCACCATTGCAATAAAGTTCATTCTCCCCAGATCAGAGACAGTGCGGTCAGCGTTAGACGTGATCTCCGTTTGCTGTGTGGCGCCGCGAGTTCAACTCTTGTTAACTGAGAAATTAGATTTGAACAACGCAGAGATGACGACCGGAGTCAATATTGTGCTAGGTAAGTTGTGTTCATCATCATCATCATCCACAGACTGAATATAGGCAATATGCATAAAGGGAAATGCCCATTCTTGGCCACGTTTTGCCCACCAATGTGTAAAGTACAAAAAATATACCCATTTTTTAACTAAAATATTGCTATTACTAATTTGCAATGAAACCTCCGGAATTAAAAGCCGAATTAATCAAGAAACTCAATCGTTTACTGCCCCATCTAACACTTCCGGTCGTTGTAAATCCTAAAGAAAGCAAAAAAAAAAAAAAAGTACAACCGAGTTCTATGTACAAAATAGTGTTTGTTTCTTCATCTGTGATGTCAACCCTAACATCTATAGTTGGTTTCTTTCATGGGCGTCACTTAGCCAAAACCTCTTCATCAAATGGGCATTTGCCTTTTATTTTTTATTTCGAGACGGAATTTTAAAGTACTATAAAAGTAATGACAAAAAGCGAAAACAAGACATAAATCGACCAATAAACACAAAAGTTATAACCATTTAAACTTTAATTTCTACCTCTTTCTAGATAAACGGAATTTAGTATGGATTTTGTTCGTTGGCGTTGATGCAGCGAATGACGTCATTCGCTGTATCGGATCTCTCTGTGTAATCAGCAGTTTCAAATGCTTAAAACTTAGTATTTTTTATAGATATTAAAAAATAATTTCACTTTGCTATTTCTGATGTTAATGCACTTAACTTTGTTTAGAGTGATAAAAAAAAAACATTGCATATACCCTATTCATCCATTGCTCTTTTATTTGCGACTAGCTGTTGCCCGTCCGCGTGAATTTATTACAAAAATATTACTTCCCCATTTGAATCGGATTTTTTTACCAATTTCAAGGAAAAAAAAAAAAAAAAGTAGTAGTAGTACTTTAATTAGTAAAATTAAAAATATTATTGCGCGGAACCCTAATTCTTTTTCTAAAATAAAAGTAGTTTATTCCTTGTAACATCAGCTAGCTGCCAGTAAAAGTCTCGTCAAAATCGGTCCAGCAATTTCGGAGATTAGCCGAAACACAGACAGACAGAAAGACAAAATTAAAAAAAAAAAGTTTTTTTTTGTTATGAGTAAGTACTGTATAAACTCTCATATGCATTCAGTAAAAAGCTGTTTCTTTTGAAATTACAAAATTAATTTTATTTATTTTTATGGAATACTATTTATTTATTAGATATATATAGAGCCGGACTTAATGCCATAGGCAATTTCTACCATCCATTCCATTCCAATTCCATCATTTTTCCATTTCTATTTCTAATTTTATTTTTATTTAGGTTAGATTGGTGCTATTTTCTAACTATTTGTATTAAATATCGCAGTCCCGACACATGTTATAGAGGCGCGCTCTGTTGTGTAGCGGCGGTGTAGTAATAGTAACGCAGATGTGTTGGCAGGCGCGGCGGACGGCGAGATCGTGCCGGAGCCCGAGGTGCAGAAGTATTAGTATAGATGAGTCCCAGTCCCGACACATGTTATAGAGGCGCGCTCTGTTGTGTAGCGGCGGTGTAGTAATAGTAACGCAGATGTGTTGGCAGGCGCGGCGGACGGCGAGATCGTGCCGGAGCCCGAGGTGCAGAAGTATTAGTATAGATGAGTCCCAGTCCCGACACATGTTATAGAGGCGCGCTCTGTTGTGTAGCGGCGGTGTAGTAATAGTAACGCAGATGTGTTGGCAGGCGCGGCGGACGGCGAGATCGTGCCGGAGCCCGAGGTGCAGAAGTATTAGTATAGATGAGTCCCAGTCCCGACACATGTTATAGAGGCGCGCTCTGTTGTGTAGCGGCGGTGTAGTAATAGTAACGCAGATGTGTTGGCAGGCGCGGCGGACGGCGAGATCGTGCCGGAGCCCGAGGTGCAGAAGTATTAGTATAGATGAGTCCCAGTCCCGACACATGTTATAGAGGCGCGCTCTGTTGTGTAGCGGCGGTGTAGTAATAGTAACGCAGATGTGTTGGCAGGCGCGGCGGACGGCGAGATCGTGCCGGAGCCCGAGGTGCAGAAGTATTAGTATAGATGAGTCCCAGTCCCGACACATGTTATAGAGGCGCGCTCTGTTGTGTAGCGGCGGTGTAGTAATAGTAACGCAGATGTGTTGGCAGGCGCGGCGGACGGTGAGATCGTGCCGGAGCCCGAGGTGCAGAAGTATTAGTATAGATGAGTCCCAGTCCCGACACATGTTATAGAGGCGCGCTCTGTTGTGTAGCGGCGGTGTAGTAATAGTAACGCAGATGTGTTGGCAGGCGCGGCGGACGGCGAGATCGTGCCGGAGCCCGAGGTGCAGAAGTATTAGTATAGATGAGTCCCAGTCCCGACACATGTTATAGAGGCGCGCTCTGTTGTGTAGCGGCGGTGTAGTAATAGTAACGCAGATGTGTTGGCAGGCGCGGCGGACGGCGAGATCGTGCCGGAGCCCGAGGTGCAGAAGTATTAGTATAGATGAGTCCCAGTCCCGACACATGCTATAGAGGCGCGCTCTGTTGTGTAGCGGCGGTGTAGTAATAGTAACGCAGATGTGTTGGCAGGCGCGGCGGACGGCGAGATCGTGCCGGAACCCGAGGTGCAGAAGGCGGCGCTCAACGTGCTCGTCAACTGCGTCTGCGCGCCCGTGCATCGAGTGAGTACGCAGTTTTTATTTGTTAACGATCCATTTCACTTTCAGATCCCTTAATGTACGCCTCCTTAGGCGACTGCAACGGCAAAGTCGCCCCACTCGATGTGGCAAAGTCGTCTACTCGCTGTGGCAAAGTTGCCCCTCTCGCAGTTGTGGCAAAGTCGTCCACTCGCTGTGGCAGTCGCCCCACTTTCTGTGGCAAAGTCGCCCCCACTCTCTGTGGAAATGTCGCCCCAATCGCTGTGACAAAGTCGCCCCACTCGCTGTGGCAAAGTCACCCCACTCGCTGTGGCAAAGTCGCCCCACTCGCTGTGGCGAAGTCGTCCTTTTCGTTGTGGCAAGTCGCCCAACTTTCTGTGGCAAAGTCGTCCTACTCTTTGTGGCGTTCAGATTTAAATCCGCAGTGGCATTGTCGTTTCGGGTCATTGGCAATCGCTACGCCGTCGAAGTTAGCGTGGCTTTAGAGAGATTCGGGCGTTTACTTCAAGATAAACCCTTGATTATTTTCAAAGCGGTTCAGACCTTTGTTGAACTGAAAATAAACACACAAAGAACGCCTTTGTATAGACAGCACATCAAGCTGCTACTACTATCTATTAAACTTCTTCATCAGATTTTCAACTTTATCGCTGAAGTATTAGGTTTAAGGTTGATTGGGAAATTTTTATTGTTTCGGGTAGCTCGACGTGCTGGCGTCTATTCAATCTTTTTATTTGTGAATAAAATAAATTATGTTTATTTTATTTTATCTTAAAATAAAAGCTGCTGAGGAGCTCGTGGCTAAATAATAAAAGCCGCTCGGTTCGATCTTTAAGGTTAAGCCGTACTTGCCTAGGTTGGTCTGTGGATGGGTGACCACCCTTACTTACCGAGTTTCCTCCGTGCCTCGGAAAGCACGTTAAGCTGTTGGTCCCGGCTGTCATTTGTTGATTTGACAGTCGTTACAGATAATCAATGGCCCAAAAAGTCTGACAACCAGTCTTACCAAGGGATAACGTAATACTGGTATTCAGCTGCATCCGGTTAGACTGGAAACCGACCCCAACATGGTTGGGAAAAGGCTACGCAGATGAAGATGAAAATAAACGATGCTATATTTTATTTTTATTTCCCAGGCTGGCACCTCGACGACACGGTTCTCAATAACCGGGTCCAGTAAAAAGAAAACCGCGGTCAAGTCGTATGAAGATCTAATACAGAAGGTTTGGGAGAGCGTGCGGACCAACAACGGTATTATGGTGAGTTGAATAGTACTTTGTTGTTGGTGGTGTAAGGTTTAATTTAGATTGGTGAGAATTAAAGACTTGATAAAAAATAGTAGATTATGCACCGAGGGGCTAAAGTTGTGTCTTATGTCACGGGCGTCATATTGAATCGCGAGCGCAATGAAGGATTTGGGATTTTACTCACGAGCGCAGCGAGGGAGTTAAGAGTTTAACTCACGAGCGAAGCGAGGGAGTTAATACAGGAATCCTGAATGCAGCGAGGGCTTCAAGCTAGCCCAAGGCAAAGACACCTTTAGCCCAGAGGAGGATACTCTACTTTTTACACCTACTGTGAGAAAAAAATAGCCATAGTACGAAAAACAAAGTATTTATTAAATAAACAAACAGTAAGAATAATTAACTAATGTTACAGCCAATTACTATTACGGTATTACGGCGCGGTACGGTATTTGTTATTATTAATGCCAGTTTTAATGTTATTCCATTCCTTTTAAAAAATGGTTCATGGTTTTCATTTCATGTAATTTATCATGTTTGTTAGAGGGATTTGATCTTTATGATTGACCCTATCGATTGGTGCCATAAAAGTACAGGGTGTTATTTTTTTTTCAATTTAGCCGGTTCGATTCCCGAGTGTGGCACGCGAATTTTTAAAACTTTTGAATGCAGATTAATTTCTTTTTAAAAATAAAGGAATGTTTCCTTTCAGTAAAATTTTCTATCTGCAGTATTAAGAGTACTTTCCCTCCAGGTGGCATTACAAAATTCCACCCTGTATATATTTATGTTGTTTAGGGCTAGTTTAGACTTAAGGCCGTTTTCAATAACTTACTTACGTATAACTGTCGGTTAATATGCTCTTGTAACTATCGGTATTTCTCTAAACAAAGTTGTCACCTACCTTTTTTTTTTCGAATGGAAAATCATCAAATGACTCCTCCCGCTCTGGGCGAAGCAGGAGGGAGTGTCAGACTTTTACTGACTAAAACCAATCCATGTTCCTTCATCGCCCTTTGTGTTCCGGGGCCACGGTATCTCTTTCGAACAGTCCCGCAACCCCGGAAGTTGTCACCTACTTGACACTTTATACATAGAAATATCAAAGAAAGCTTTTCAGTGACGTTTTGTTTCTATCGGTCGGTAAACAACTTTATTTTTTATTTTTATATCTACACTAATAATATTATGAGGAAAGATTTGCATTTTTGTGTGTGTGTATGTTTGTAATGAATCAACTCAAAAACTACTGCGCCGATTTCAAAAATTCTTTCTCCATTAGTAAGCTACATTCACCCTGAGTAACATAGGCTATATTTTATCCCCATACTCCCACGAGAACGGGAACTACGCGGGTAAAACCGCCTGACGTCCGCTACAATTAATAATTTGACAGTACCTTGTTATTCTGTGACAGTACTAGATTTTTGTTTGAAAGTTTGTTATTTATAATTTAGGAAGTAACTTTTGCTATAAAGAACTAATAATTTTTGTGTTTATCTGTTGAGGCTTGTTATTAGTAATTTAAGTATCTATTTTGTTATTATAATGAAGATAATGTCATCAGTCTGTAAGCTTTCCTAAAATTTAAAAAATAAATAATAAATAAAATTACTTCAACAGGTATTACTATCACTAATGATGGTAAAATCGCCCATAACGGACGCGGATCGCTTGCGTGGCCTCGCGTGCAGAGCGCTCGCTGGGCTAGCGAGATGCCCAACAGTGAGACAGATCATATCCAAGCTCCCACTCTTCACCACCTCCCAGATACAAGGTAACTTAGACGTATGCGGAGTTTCGCTAGATAATTAAAATAGATCTTGTAGATGGTGGACTTCGAACGTTATGTTTTTGTTTGCGTAAACTCTTTCGCGACGAGCTCGTTGAACTCTGTAGCTATAGTTGGTGCCAGTTAAGATGGGAATAGCGGTCATTGCCCTTTCCCTTATATCTCTTCGTACGAACCAAAACAAATAAACCATGTATCGTTTTTATTACAAAAAATGTTGAAGATCACGATAGATGACGATTCCAGACATGAACAGGCTTATTTTTGGTTTTCAAAGTAAAGAAGTTTAATAAATGTAGGTGGGTCAATGGTGTCGATTCTGTTGTGCACAAACTAACCTTAATTAAGGCTATTGCTATCTTTTACTAAAAGGCAGTGCGAGAAAAGGACGGCTATAGCTATGAACTAAGTTATAGCTGTCAAACTACATAGTTTATGCCTTGCGCTTCACCGTGTTTTTAGTCGACATGTTTTTACGTGCACCCTTCATTTGCATATAAATATTATTAGCGTTTTTTGATGATGGATCATTTCTTTTCTAACCTGTGGAAAAGAGACAAAAAAATCTAGGCATGCCGTAAGCTTCTACTTCGTTCACCTAATATACCCATTTTTTTTTTGGAAAGTGATAAAAACGTCATTCGGCATTCCTACGAACTTCTACTACTTCCAGCGCATCCTAGGCGATCGAATTCTGTTGCCTTTCACTATGATGGCAAATACGGGGTGTAACATACACCGACGTGAAAACGGTTACCAAGTATTCAGTACATCATTATGAAACCCCCAACTCCATATAAAGTTTTCATCTGTTTTTGGGGGTTTGAAGAACAGGGTGTAAAATTCATCATCTCCCATAGAAAAGGGAGGATCCTCCGACCAGACGGGTGTTATGTCTGGTGGGGTACTGCCCGACAGTTGTTGTCGGGTTCTTGTATAGTCTTAAGAGCGGCCAACCCGCCATACTTTTCGCGAGAATTTTGACAAACGCTCGTGCGTGATTATGCCGTTGTTACACATATATCTTTAATTTTTTTTTTGCACTGATAGGTATATTGTGTACCATATCTAAGCTTCTATCGAAGCAAAATATAAAAATTTGTAGAAACAAATTTAGTATAAGCCTCCAAAAATTGCTGTTTTTCACAAATTCTACCTCAACTTTGACCATTCATAACTTACTCATAAATTGTTGAAGTAATGAAAATATCCTGATAGAAGCCTTGCAAATGTAGTGGAGATTCAAATTCGATTTATTCGAAATGACACATATTTATTTTACAAACTTCTAAGACTTATTCAAAACCACGTATTTCCTGGAACAAGTTTTATAAATTTTCGAACAATATTTTTCGTTCAATGTGGTACGAGACGTGTAGTGCGGGGTCGGGGCTAGGTAAGACAAGGGAGTTGAAAGAATACCACCTCTTTGGCTCGAGATGAAACAACAAGCTTTTCCATCCTTTCCATGCTCGCGTTGACGATAGACCTTCTTAAAGGGCCTTCTTAAGTCGCGGATAACTCTCCTTGCGCGATGTAGGAATTCTGACGTGTTTCGCAGTTAGTTCATCATCTTTGTCATAGATGGCGCTGTAGTTCTTTTTGTTCCATGTAGCTGTAGTATTTTTGTAGTGCCTATACAAGTTATTAAAAAAAAACAGCAGCTTCCTACAAAATTGCAATACCTACACGGTCAAAATGTATAGAACAGCAGATTTTTAATGTGGGCTCTAGAATGATGTTCTGAATGAATAGTAAAACAGGTACGCGCCGGTGTCACTTCCAGGTCGCAGAGACTAATGTCCTTTTATTACTTTATTACCCAAATGTCCTTTCTTTGGTATTATTTGTCGTTTTGTTGAGCTCCTTGAGTTATATAAGTCGAGCTACACGATAACTGACAAATGCTTGCACTGACTGGACAGGTCCACTCAAATCTGTGTGGTTCTTTCTTCAATAGACCATCTCAGACACTAATCTGCATAGTCCTCATGTGAATTGAGCAAGATTATGTCTGGACTTCAAAAGAGACTATGACCTCTGAATTTGTTTCGGCTGTTTCTTCTCAGAGTAGTCAGGTACGAAACACGGGCCCCGTCTAGTTTAAAAAATTACGTGTAAAAGTGTTTGTAAAAAACTTTTTTACAAAAAATAAAACCGACTTCAAAAAACACATAAAAGTGAAAAATAACTTTAGCTTCAGAAGTCGGTGACTTTTGTTTGATTGATTTTTTTTTTTTCACCGACTTCTGAAGCTAAAGTTATTTTTCACTTTTATGTGTTTTTTGAAGTCGGTTTTATTTTTTGTAAAAAAGTTTTTTATTTTACCATTTTTAGTTGTTCCCAAACAAATATTTGCTATGAATTTATTTGACTGGTAATAGGCGTGAGCAGCGGAGGCCCTGGCCCAGTGGTGGCGGCCCCGACTTACGAACAGCAAGTCGTAGGTTCGAACCCAGGCAGGCGTATCACTTTGTGTAATTTATTTCATCACCACTGCTCTCAAAACGGTGAAGGAAAACATCGTGAGGAAACCGGCATGTCCTAGAACCAAAAAATTCTAAGACATGTGACATCTACCAATACTACCAATCCGTGGGCCCGCGTGCTGGATTATAGCCCATTCTCTCTTATAAAGAGGAGGCCTGTGTCCCAGTAGTGGGAACATTAATAGGCTGATGATGAATAGGCGTATCCCCAATATATGGAACTTAGCATACCTTTTTTTTTCGGATGGGAAATCATCAAATTACGTCTCGCTCTGGGCGGAGCGAAAGAGAGTGTCAGACTTTTACTGACTAAAACCCATCCGTTATCCTTCTTAGCCCTTTGTGTTCCAGGGTCGCAGTATCTCTTTAGAACAGTCCCTTTTGCTGACATCTCTTTGAGGCGCGCGCGGAACACGAACGAACTGTCGAGATCTAGGTGTATTGTACACATCTGCGTATCCCCTCAGAGCATACAGGCGTGATGTTACGTCATTTGAGGCGCACGCGGAACACGATCGCACCAACTTAACATACCTAATTGTCGAAATCTGGGTGTATTGTACACATCTACATACTCCCTCAGAGCATGCAGGCGTGATGTTACGTCATGATGTTGTATAAACAATAAGCATCCAAGCGATTGCAACATTCACGGCACTTTTGCCATCTATTTTTGAAGAGTTCCATTGTATATCTCCGAAGATCAGCATCAGATGTTCACAAA
Organism: Xestia xanthographa; assembly: GCA_905147715.2. Lineage (NCBI taxonomy): Eukaryota > Metazoa > Arthropoda > Insecta > Lepidoptera > Noctuidae > Xestia > Xestia xanthographa. The sequence continues at coordinate 12,324,617 of LR990671.1, forward strand.
ATGTAAATGGGACCACACGGGAAGCACCAGCTTTCAAATAAAAAAAGAATCATCAAAATCGGTTCACCCAGTCGGAAGTTCTGAGGTAACAAACACAAAAAAAAAAAAAAACATTTTTCGTTTTCATTTCGTTTTTGTGTAATTATTGTTTTCAGTCTATGTCTTGACATTTTATTGACATTTTTATTTTTGTATTATTTAAATTTTTATTCAATTTTTTATTGACATTGATTTCTATTGTTACCTATTTATTACTAATTAATTTTAGTATGCGATTCTTTATAATTATTTTTTTATTTTTTACATTTGTACGCTATCTGGCATAACAAAGCGCACTCTTTATTGCCTTGATACCATTATTATTGTATCTATGTTAAAGAAATGTATAAATGACTTATGACTTTATTAACCCTGGTATTTTATTTGCAGTGTTAATGCGCGACCCGATCCTCCAGGAGAAGCGACAGGAACACGTGATGTTCCAGAAGTATGCGCTGGAACTGCTGGAGCGAGTGTCGGGCAAGAGCAAGCACATGGGCGCCGAGTTCGAGACCTCGCTAGCTAATATACATAGAGTAAGTAATATCCTCCCGAACTAATTTGCAATAAGAATTGTTTTTTTTTTAACGACGATGATTGAAATTGTGCCTTTTCTCGATGATATTTGATGTTATTTTTTGGAAAACTCTTCAATTATTTCTAAAATTTACTGAATTTAAAGACATCAAAATGTTCAAGAAAACCACTAAAAATTCATTGTTTAATATGACTATATCGATAACTGGATTGTAGAGGTTAGATCAGTTATTTATATGCATCCGATTAGACTGGAAGCCAACCCAAACATTTATTTCAAGTATGAGAATCAGTAAAAACATAAGACAGTCCCATAAAATGTAACTTCACCTCTTCCAAGTGCGAGTGTGTGTGTGTGTGTGCTGGCGAGAAAAAGTGACAAGTCCCCGTTCAAGTGACAAGTCCGTGTGCAAGGGTTTTCGTTCATCAGATCATTCGAGCGAATCACTAATATTTATACTTTGTCCACAGGCAAACGTAGTAGCCCAAACGCGGATAAACTACAACGAACGGCAGCTGCTACAGCTGGTCGCCGCGCACTTAGCCGCCAGAGGACTGACAGCCAGCGCCGCCACGCTACAGCGCGAGGCTAGGCTGCCGCCGCCCGCGCTCCCCGCGCCCCCGCCGCCCCCGCCGCCGCCCGTCTACACCCCCTCCACGCCCACCAGAGTGAGTATACAGTCTGTAGACTGACAGCCAGCGCCGCCACGCTACAGCGCGAGGCTAGGCTGCCGCCGCCCGCGCTCCCCGCGCCCCCGCCGCCCCCGCCGCCGCCCGTCTACACCCCCTCCACGCCCACCAGAGTGAGTATACAGTCTGTAGACTGACAGCCAGCGCCGCCACGCTACAGCGCGAGGCTAGGCTGCCGCCGCCCGCGCTCCCCGCGCCCCCGCCGCCCCCGCCGCCGCCCGTCTACACCCCCTCCACGCCCACCAGAGTGAGTATACAGTCTGTAGACTGACAGCCAGCGCCGCCACGCTACAGCGCGAGGCTAGGCTGCCGCCGCCCGCGCTCCCCGCGCCCCCGCCGCCCCCGCCGCCGCCCGTCTACACCCCCTCCACGCCCACCAGAGTGAGTATACAGTCTGTAGACTGACAGCCAGCGCCGCCACGCTACAGCGCGAGGCTAGGCTGCCGCCGCCCGCGCTCCCCGCGCCCCCGCCGCCCCCGCCGCCGCCCGTCTACACCCCCTCCACGCCCACCAGAGTGAGTATACAGTCTGTAGACTGACAGCCAGCGCCGCCACGCTACAGCGCGAGGCTAGGCTGCCGCCGCCCGCGCTCCCCGCGCCCCCGCCGCCCCCGCCGCCGCCCGTCTACACCCCCTCCACGCCCACCAGAGTGAGTATACAGTCTGTAGACTGACAGCCAGCGCCGCCACGCTACAGCGCGAGGCTAGGCTGCCGCCGCCCGCGCTCCCCGCGCCCCCGCCGCCCCCGCCGCCGCCCGTCTACACCCCCTCCACGCCCACCAGAGTGAGTATACAGTCTGTAGACTGACAGCCAGCGCCGCCACGCTACAGCGCGAGGCTAGGCTGCCGCCGCCCGCGCTCCCCGCGCCCCCGCCGCCCCCGCCGCCGCCCGTCTACACCCCCTCCACGCCCACCAGAGTGAGTATACAGTCTGTAGACTGACAGCCAGCGCCGCCACGCTACAGCGCGAGGCTAGGCTGCCGCCGCCCGCGCTCCCCGCGCCCCCGCCGCCCCCGCCGCCGCCCGTCTACACCCCCTCCACGCCCACCAGAGTGAGTATACAGTCTGTAGACTGACAGCCAGCGCCGCCACGCTACAGCGCGAGGCTAGGCTGCCGCCGCCCGCGCTCCCCGCGCCCCCGCCGCCCCCGCCGCCGCCCGTCTACACCCCCTCCACGCCCACCAGAGTGAGTATACAGTCTGTAGACTGACAGCCAGCGCCGCCACGCTACAGCGCGAGGCTAGGCTGCCGCCGCCCGCGCTCCCCGCGCCCCCGCCGCCCCCGCCGCCGCCCGTCTACACTCCCTCCACGCCCACCAGAGTGAGTATACAGTCTGTAGACTGACAGCCAGCGCCGCCACGCTACAGCGCGAGGCTAGGCTGCCGCCGCCCGCGCTCCCCGCGCCCCCGCCGCCGCCCGTCTACACCCCCTCCACGCCCACCAGAGTGAGTATACAGTCTGTAGACTGACAGCCAGCGCCGCCACGCTACAGCGCGAGGCTAGGCTGCCGCCGCCCGCGCTCCCCGCGCCCCCGCCGCCCCCGCCGCCGCCCGTCTACACCCCCTCCACGCCCACCAGAGTGAGTATACAGTCTGTAGACTGACAGCCAGCGCCGCCACGCTACAGCGCGAGGCTAGGCTGCCGCCGCCCGCGCTCACCGCGGTAAGACGCAAGTTTAGATGACTACGTTATACATTGCTCATTTTCCTCCCAGCCTCGCCTGTCCGTGTCCCGCGCGAACAGCAGTGGGCCTCTCCACCGCGACAGTGTGGACCTGAACAGCTCACACAACTCCATGCACATCGACGACGCCAGCCCCTTACCGCCTGTTATCAAACTTAGGTGAGCTACATCCATTTATTTAGTCATTATTAACACTAAATTAAATACCTAATCCTTTTAACTCGGTCTTCTAGCAGAACCACAAACATTATCGTCTTCCATTCATCAGCGAACCGTAAACATACGCGGTATAGGGGAAGTGGATCGAGCTACAGTGCGACTAAATGGGACATTAAACAATTTATAACTATCCATTGAAGTACTATCCAGGACACTCCCGCCTGATCTCCACTGAGCTAATTTTTGCTTGCACTCGCAACAAAGAAACGCTCTCTAGCCCCGCCCCGTTGACTTTATATAGAAACAATGAATGAAAAGATACCGATCGGCCGAGCGCACTGACGACGCACGCCGAACGAGAGTTATTGTTATTTTGCGCGCCAAAGTTGACACTTTCCTAATAGGCCTAAACTTTAAAGGGGTGTGGCTCGGCGCCTCCGCATGATTTAACCGAAAAAATTGTTAAATGATCAGGCGGAAAAGACCACGACCACCACTTTTTTACTGCGAAGTTTGGCAACCTCGCAAAAGTAAAGATTCGTCATACTGGTCACAATTTTTGACCGAATTTAATTATGATTGTTGAAATCTCCAAAACTATGCATTTGTGGACCACCTATTCTAGGAGTTTTAGTATTATTTTTACGTACAGAATATAACCCTAGAGTTACGGGATATAAAAAAACAGGTTGTATACAGACCTCATCACGAAGCCGTCAACCAAGCGTTATGTACATCAAACTAAGTGACTTTACCCAAAACTTATTGCTGGGAAACGACCTTTTTTGGGGTGAAAAATCATGTTTTGTGGTAGAACTCAATCCAATAACTCAACTGAGTCCAATAAACGATTTATTATTATTATATTACATTAAAAACTTGTCAAAAAGTTGTAACTTTGACCCCCCAATATCTCCGTAACTAGAAGGTTCCCAGGTATAGTGTAGAACAAAAAAATGATCGCAATGACGAGGAGAACAAGTGCCTTTCGGCTTCGTTAAGAGGTTTTTTACACACTTAATAATATTAGTCCCAACTTTGCTAGCGCTATTGAGCTTGTCTCGCGCGCAAGTCTCGCTATGTGTGTATGGGGTGCCATGTTGATATCAGACAAAAGATTGAAAAGAGAAATGTTTTCTTTTACACAAGCGATCCTCCCTGGCTCCGTACGGAATTGAATATTGTTGTTAAAAGGTATTTAAAATATTATTAATGTTTTTTTGCATGAGTAGATCGTAAATTAGCTGTGATTCTTGGATGATATGAACCTTTTGAACGCAATTGTCACGTATATGTGACAAGCAAGCGCGTGCCCTGTACGCCAACGGCACAAATATGTGACAAAAATTCGGTGAACTATAACACGAAATACAGGGTTAGTTTTCAATGACCAACCAAATTTTCAGAAATGGTTTAGAATCGATAATATTTTCGATTTATGTATAATGAAAAAAAAAATCATTTTTTTAAATAAAATTTCATTCCTGTCCACCACTAAAAAGCAAAAGTGTGGATAAAAAAGCAAAAAAAAAGACAAAAAGCAACAGCGCAATTTAGTTCAATAGCCTAGCAGTTAGCACACACATCAATTTGGCGGTGCATGCACGCACACAAGTGTATTGATTCCCACTAGGTTTATGATTTAGGTAATTTTTAGGACACTTTCAAATGAATGCTATTATTTTGTTTTATATTTTTCGACAATAATATTTAAAATGCACTTTTGGTTTGATATCTAGATCTTAATTTTAAATTTTGACTGGTCATTGAAAACTATCCCTGTATATAAGTAGTAATAAGTGCGAGGTTAAATAAAATATATATTCGATTATTATTCGAAAATTACAGACGAAAATGTTATACTTAATAATATTGTTTATCGATAAAGTTTATAGTTATTTGCGGTGAAATTGTGTCTTAGCGTTGGAGGCCACGCGCGTGCGTTTATGTTCAGCCGTTCAAAAGGATAATAATGTTTGACGCCGTGTCTAAGCAATGGGGAAGGCCTATCAAAGCTCATTGTAGATGGCGTGACCATAGCGAGCTTCCAATCTGACCAGTGAGGTTAACCTACTTTGAAATAGGGTGGAAGTTACATCGACGCGAAAAAGGGAATCATTCTGAACCATCACATCCATATTTTTAGACGGTTATTTTAAAAAAATCTGCTGTTGAATAGTAAATAGTAGTCGTTTTCGCGTCGACCCTTGTACTCCTTATAAAAATACATCACATTTTCAACCAATGACGATGTTTGGTGCCAGTTAAGATGAGAATAGCGGTCATTGACCCAACTACATTCATTAAACTTTTAAACATTTAAAACCTAAAATAAGCCTGTTCAAGTCTGGAATCGTCATCTATGGTGATCTTCAACATTTTTTGTAATGAAAAACGATACATGGTATGTTTGTTTTGGTTCGTACAAAGAGATATTTAGGGAAAGGGCAATGACCGCTATTGTCATCTTAACTGGCACCAACTATAGCTATGCTAGTGCCTTCAGTTCACGGTTACCTTCTCCAATGGTTGCAGAGCTACGTATCGCGGGTTCGTTTCCCGCAGGGTACAAATACCAGTAGACTGATTGTGCATGTGTTGTTAGATTTGTGTTTTTATCTATGATACAATATAAATTTCTGTTAAGGCTGATGCTCAAGGGTAGTCCGCGAAATTCAAATTTTCTCACTTTTTTGCAATTTGCAGGCCAGTGCTAAGTTGTATGTTGATTAAAATATTATTCGCGGTTGTAAGACGTATGTAGTTACAAATTTATATTCATCAAAATCATCAATACAACCCTCAAAGTTCATAAAGGTGTAAAAATGACTTTATCAAGGTCAAAATCATTCCTGCACCTTTATGAACTTGGAGGGTTGTATTGATGATTTTGATGAATATAAATTTGTAACTACATACGTCTTACAACCGCGAATAATATTTTAATCAACATACAACGTAGCACTGGCCTGCAAATTGCAAAAAACGTAAGAAAATTTGAATTTCGCGGGCTACCCTGGAGCATTCAGGGGAGATTGAAATACCATTCGTGTTTCTGACGTCGAATAGCGTTGCTCAATGGAAATGCCAGAATATTTATTATTTATTTACTACCAATTATAAGGAGCTCATGGCTAATTAATAACAGCCGCTCGGGTCGATCTTTAGGTTAAGCCGTGCTTGCCTAGGTTGGTCTGTGGATGCACGTTAAGCTGTTGGTCCCGGCTGTCATGTGTAGATCTTTGACAGTTGTTACAGGTAGTCAGTGGCCCAAAATGTCTGACAACCAGTCTTATCAAGGGATATCGGTACTAAGTAGGTTGTGGGGGTCAGATAGGCAGTCGCTCCATGTAAAATACTGGTATTCAGCTGCATCAGGTTAGACTGGAAGCCGACCCCAACATAGTTGGGAAAAGGCTAGGAAGATGAAGATGATGTGAAGAAAGAAAAGATACGTGTCCAATATTTTTTTTTTTATCTGACGGATTAATTAGTTTTTTTTTTCATCAACCCTATTTGCTATTTGGCTCGCTCTTTTACGTAAGATCTCTATATCATTGGTGTGTAGAATAAAGATCTTAGCCCAGTTACACGACTCCGCCCCCACTCGGCAAAAAAAATATAATTCAAATAATTATGGGCTTTAAGTATTTCTCTTTAGATATACTTTACATTGGCATTGACACGGTAAGCCCGCTGACAGCGAGCTGTCTGCTAATTTATGTTGCCAATGTAAAGTATATCTAAATACCAATACATAAGGGCCATATTTGAATTATATTATTTTTGCCGGGTGGGAGCGGAGTTGTTTATGTGGGCTAAGAACTTAAGAATGGTATAAACGTCATATAGTCTGCGCCACATAAGTAGGAATTAAAGGTCATTGCTCTTTCCTTAATTTCTCTGCGTAGGTACCCCGACAATACATTATGAATCGTTTTTTATTACTAGAAAAAGTCAAGGATCACGATAAAGGTAGTTTCGGGACAAGTTTATGTCATTATTTCTGTTTTATGAGTTATGTATTTGAATAAATGTATATGGGTTAATGACCTTTATTTCCTACTTATTTAGCGTAGACTATAGTAGCAACAAAAAGTAGCCTCCAAAACAACCATAACAATTTTCTAAGCCAACATACTTGTTGCAGAAAAGTACAAAACCCGCCCCTAGTATCAACCCCTACCTCGGAACTGAAGCGCTCCCTGCAGAAGCAGCTGAGCGTGCCAGCCGGCGAGCCCGCCACCAGCCCGCACCGCGTCACGCTGCACACCATCATCACCGAGTACCTCTACAACCAACACTCGCTTTGCAAGAACCCTGTCGCTACATGTCCGCAATTCAATCTGTTTGAGTAAGTAATGAAAAAAAATAAAATAAGTAACATCACTACATATCTACACTCTACACTATAATATTACCTATAAAGAGGAATGATTTGTATTTTTGTGTGTGTGTGTATGTTTGTAATGAATAAACTCAAAAAACCGGCCAAGTGCGAGTCGGACTCGCGCACGAAGGGTTCCGTACCAATTATTATAAAAAAATCACGTTTGTTGTATGGGAGCCCCCCTTAAATATTAATTTAATTCTGTTTTTAGTATTTGTTGTTATAGCGGCAACAGAAATACATCATCTGTGAAAATTTCAACTGTCTAGCTGTCACGGTTCATGAGATACAGCCTGGTGACAGACAGACGGACAGACAGCGAAGTCTTAGTAATAGGGTTCCGTTTTTACCCTTTGGGTACGGAACCCTAAAAACTACTACGCCGATTTCAAAAATTCTTCCACCATTAGAAAGCTACATTCACCCTGAGTAACATGAGCTATATTTTATCCCCGTACTCCTACGGGAATGGAAACTACGCGGGTTAAATAATATTATAAAACAAAGTCCTCCGCCAAGTCTCTTTGCGATAAATTCAAAAACTCCTGCACCGATTTTCATGCTGTTTTTACCAACGGATAGAGTGGTTCTCGAGGAAGGCTTTAGTATATAAATTGTTAAATTTTTGTATCCATTGGCTAAAATATAATGATATTTGTTGGAGGTGTCGGAAAAAGATAAGCCGTCTGTGAGTTTTACTTTTGGTCGCGATACCCGCGGTTTCGCCCCACGTGAGTGTCGGTTACCCACGTGGGCGAAGCCACGGGTATCAGCTAGTATTATATAAAAATAAATATCGCTGGACATTACACCTAGTGCGATGTGGATACAAAATATGCATAGATCAGAAATAGTCTTAATTGCCTTACTTTCTCTCAGGAGTGTTCTTAGGTCTTAAGCCCAGTTACACGACTCCGCCCCCACCCGGCAAAAAGAATATAAGTAATTCAAATATGGCCCTTATGTATTGCTCTTTAGATATACTTTACATTGGCAACATAAATTAGCAGACAGCTCGCTGTCAGCAGGCTTACCGCGTCTATATGCTAATGTAAAGCATATCTAAAGATAAATACATAAAGCTGATGTTTGAATAGAGTAGATGACACTATAAAACAATAATTCCAAGACACAAATCTCAAAAAAAAAACGTTATTTCGGGCCTGAAAAACCGATTTATTTTCAATTAATTGTCAAATTCGATTTTTAGTTGCTTTGAAATCTATAAATAGTTAAGTCATTGAGTTGATTAAACAGTGACGTCACAGTTGGCTATTGCCATACAAAATCTATGAGAGAACCGCATTTGACAGCTCTTAAAAAGTATCTCAATTGATTGGTGTGTCATTTACCCCATTATATTCTTTTTGCCGGGTGGGAGCGGATTCGTTTATGTAGGCTAAGACTTTTAAGGCTGCTTTACGTCGGGGCAACACTGTGCGACATTGCGGCATGCCACAAGGCCCCATGCTTCAATAATTTAAGATGTTGCACATTGTGGCAAAAATCGTGCGGCATGGCAACACCTTGCGTCATGCTGCTAAAGTTACTTCATCAGCCATATTCTACGGTGTCTTGTCCCCTCGATCAATCAAGTTGGTAGACCAAAACACTCCAATAAAATTTACAGCACAATGCTTTGAAAATTATCTAGGCACGATGTTGCCTCGGTGCAAATAAATCTTTGACTGATTTTAACATAGGCTGCCTGGTGATAAGTTGGGATAGCGGTTCGAAGGACCTCGCGGGGTTGTAAATTTTGGCGGGAAATTAGTTTATGCGGGATAGAATGTTGCCGGGCACGCAGTTTATGTAGGGAAACAAGGACTTACTTGGAAGCTGATGATAAAGATGATCGCCTGGGAAGATTGCTGATGCCGCTGGAGGTGCTGAAGCCCAGCGCGTGTTCTGGTGGATTCTTCCTTCACTTATGTTTGTTTTACCGTGTCGGCCGACATTCACAGATTGTTTTTAGTTTAGAATTTAATGCGGTTTGGTGTATTTTGCGGCGCGCGCCGCAAAGCTCAGCAGTATTGCGTGAGGTGTTAAGCGGTTGACGTTGCGGATCCAAGAGAGTGTTCAATCATGGCGTGGTTCTTCTTCTGCCAGTCACTGCGGAAACGCGCCCTGATTGGGCGTAGGCGGCGACACTCCTTCTCTTTCTGTCGCATGGGAGCGTAGTAGGAAGGAAGGAGATGGGTAGTTCAAAACTGCGGTTGGCAACATGACAGAAAAAATATAACGTAGGAGACGCGTTTGGAAACGCATACGCAATAATGAAATATACCACGTTCGGATATGTTAATATAGTAAAAAAAATAAACTTACTACAGAAACTTGCGTAAGCATCCTGCCCGGGTTTGAGGATATGTAGTATTCTCAAAAAGGGAAATAAATTATATTAAAGTGGGCTAAGAAAGAGAAAAAAAAATAATTTAAATATATGAAATTAAATAAGTTAGGTTATTAATTACGCGGTTATGTTACTGGGAAGGTAAAGGACATAATTTGACAACGGGTCTCTTAAAAGAACCACTGCATGTCTTCACCATAGCAACGCGGGTTGTCCCATCCCTGCCGGGGAAAACTTCGGTGATTATGCCCATTGGCCAACGTAAAGGAGGGACATCATCCTGATGCATGAGAACCACTGTACCAATCCTAATATTGTCTGCGGCAGTCAACCATTTTTGCCTAACTTGTAAGTTATGTAAGTATTCTATCCGCCATCTTCTCCAAAAGCTACAAACCATTTGGTCAAGCAACTTTTTGCGGCAAGTTAGAGGCTTCGTTGTTTCGGGAACGTTCACGACAGGCAACGAAGTCAACGGAGAAGCCATTATAAAATGCGCGGGAGTAAGCGGTTCTGGGTACGGATCCTCATTCAGGACACAGAGCGGTCTAGAGTTTAGAACTGCCTCAATTTCAGTGAGAACAGTCGAAAGCTCCTCGTAAGTGAGGAGTTGAGAACCGATAACACGGTATAAATGTGTTTTAATGGATTTAATATTAGATTCCCACAACCCTCCAAAATGGGGAGCGCGGGGTGGTGTAAGGTCCTTACATGGCGACCCTGCCAGTAACAGTAGCCGGCACGGGCGCGCGCGCGTGTGTACCATAAAAGGACAAAATATTATAAACAATCAGTGCAGTTAATGTGGACTTTAAAATGAAGCAAAAATACACTGGGCTCCCTGAGCACAAAGCGTGTTTTACTGTTGCGTATTCGTGCATGATTTATAATTTTGAAAAATGGGAAACACAAACAGCAAGGAAGAAGTGGTGATTGCTCAGACCGCTGGAGTCGGTAGTAATACGGCTCGTACGCAGCAGCTACAGGAGACCTCAAATACTATTTTGGTGGTGATATGTACCATATTGGCGATCGGCCTTTTAATAATAGTATACAAGCTTTATAATCGTTGTCACAAAAAGCAAATACAGCGTCGCATAGATGAGGTGACCTTGAAGCGATACTCCAGTATTCTACGCAGGCAACAGGCATACATGGGTGCTATGCCGCAGCCTGGCAAGGCAGAAGTTCTCGATATATAACTACGACGGCGAAATTCATGGCATCATCAAGGCTCGTAATTCTACGTTCTACGTGCTAGTGTAGTGTTGGTGTGAAAAAGTAGGCAGTGATGTGATCATTCCTAATATCTATATCAGTGGCAAAAAGTAATATTAAGTGAATCAAGGTAATAATGAGGTATTTTACAACCTATTTTGTGAATTTTAGGAACTACCTGTCTCATGATGATGGTATTTAAGTTTTATATTTACATTTATGTTTTATTTTAAAGATAATTTTCTAAGTACTTAACTAATAGTTTCTGCAGAATTATTATGTGCATTTTCTTGAAATTACGAATACATGAAATACGTTGCTTAAAACAAGCACTGGTGACTAATTTAAAGGCTAGTGTGTTATGGCTGAGGATTTAGGTATATATTATACCTAAATCCTCAGCCATAACACACTAGCCGTTGTACACTAAACGAGTTAAAAGTTATAAGAAGCTACTTGATAAAAATTGGTCCTAGCCGCCGACAAGGAAGGATTTCAGAGATAAAAAGAACAGAGGCAAATTCTGTTTTAGTTAAGTACAATAAGTTCTTAGAAATCTATAAAGAAAACTTAAAAAATTATACAAGTTCCGAAATTACATTAATTAAAAAGATTTGTGAAGAGTTCGATAGGTTATTTTTAGAAATAATTTCTTTGTGTAGTTTAACAGGAGAGAAAGATATCCCACTACAAACCATGGCGACGGATTCATTCGATTTAAAAACTGCGCTACATCTTATGCCCGTTATGGATGATAGCATTAATAACACTAAGCAACTGATCGAAAATATCGAATATTACGATACTATGTTAGACACACCGGGATGTAAAAACAAACTAATTCAGTTTACATTGAAAAGTAGGTTATCCCAGCGTGCAAAGTTATTATTGTCTCCAAAATATGAGACTGTTGAAGAGCTTACAAAGGATATGCGTAAATTACTACTACCCCAAAAAAGTTACATTGCAATTCAGTCAAAATTACAGTTTTGTAAACAAGACAGTAAAACAATTACAGATTACGGCAAAGAGATGTCAGAACTCTTTGTAGATTTGACGATATCGCAAGCTGACAGTGATTCAGCCAAGTATGCCTTATTGAAACCCATGAATGAGAAGTTAGCAATCAAGCGATTTGCGGATGGTTTGCGGGATCGTCGATTAAGCACCATAATTGCCGCGCGTACCTAACTTTTCTTCTTTAACAGAAGCAATCCTGGCAGGGTCGCCATGTAAGGTCGGGTGTTTAGGAGACAAATGAAACGAATGATGTTCGAGAATACACTGACTATATTGGAATAAAGATACCTTATTATATACCTTACAACTACTACATCTCAGTGGAATCATTTTCCACTCTATGCGGTAGCGGTTAGCAAGTAGTTCTTGCAATTGAGCCTTGGCTCCAACGAAATTTGTTCCGTTGTCGGAATATAAATAAGAAACAGGTCCTCTGCGGGAAATGAATCTTTTAAAAGCAGAAATAAAAGTGTCCGATGACACGTCGGTAACTAATTCAATATGAACTGCTTTGGTAACGAAACAAATAAATAAGCATATGTAAGCCTTCTGACTTCTTTGACCTCTGCGTCTACATAAAGTTACTTTGATGGGACCAGCGTAATCCACACCCGTATGCACGAAAGCTTTAGTCTCTTGCACGCGACAAGCGGGTAAATCAGCCATCTTTGGGCTGAGGTGAGAAGGAGAAACTTTAAAACAAAAGTTACAAGCGTGTACTCTTTGTCTGATGACACCCCTAGAAGAGAGGATCCAATATTTTTGGCGTAATAGAGAGCTAAGAAGGCTTACACCGGCATGACAATAAATGCGGTGATAATAATCTATTAAAACATGTGTAAAGTTATCATGTTTAGGTAAAAGAGCGGGATGCTGCGCTTCATAAGGAAGGTTCGCATTTGACAACCTGCCTCCGATTCTGATTATGTTATGCTCGTCTATAAAGAGATCGAGTCGTTTAAACTGTGAGCGAAGTTTATTACTTTTAATCTCGTCATAAATATCTAAAAAATGAAATTGTTGAATACAACGAATTAAATAAATTTCAGCGGTATCTAATTCACGGACAGTAATTGTCTTATGTGACTTGTCATAAGGAATAAAATGTAAAAATCTTAAAATGTATACAATTATGCGCAATATTTTATTTAATGATGTAAATTTTTGAGAAAGGCTATATATTAAATTTAGTTCTGATACGGTAGATACTAACGTTACAGATTTATTATTAAACTCAGGCAACTGCTCACTGCATGAGGAAACAAACGGAGTGATAGGCCACTCAGCAGTTGGCCGCAGAAGCCACTCAGGGCCATGCCACCACAAATCGTGATTTAGTAGCTGCTCAGGTAGAAGACCTCGAGACAAACAGTCACTAGGATTTTCTTTACCGTTAATATGATAAAAATGTTTAGGATCAAGATTTTCTTGACATTTAGCGACACGGTTGCTAACAAAAATGTTCCATTTGTGCGGTGAGGAATGAATCCATGAAAGTGTAATTGTAGAATCGGAAAAGGCAAATATTTTATTAATAGCGGTACGAGAGCGGTAAGTGTCATAAACTAATTTAATTAAATTAGATAAAAGAACAGCAGCGCAAAGCTCTAGACGAGCCAGAGATACGATACGACCTTAACAGGTGCAACTTTGGATTTAGCACACACCAAGTTTACGTGTGTGTTACCATTTGCGTCGGTGACATGTAAATATATGACGCAGCCATACGCATTCATGCTAGCGTCAGCAAAACCTACTATATTTGTCACACAACCCATAGTAACGGCTACATGACGCGGCAATTTTAAAGAAGAGAGTAGAGGCAATTGCTCTTTAAATTTTTGAAAAAGGAGTATAATAGAATCGGGTGGAGTCTCATCCCAATCTGTATTTAATTTCCATAATTCTTTTATGAGTAATTTCGCGAATAGAACTACAGGTGCTACTAGACCGAGAACATCCCACAGACGGGCAACAGTAGAAAGTATGGAGCGTTTAGTACAACTTTTGTCCACATTAGATGTAGTAAAGGTGAAACAATCCTCGGAAGGAATCCATTTGAGTCCAAGAATTTTTAAATTATCCCCGTCAGAGAAGTTAATAGAAGAGCGGTTGGAGTGTGGAATAGCCTCTAGTAGTTCCGAGGAATTACTTGCCCACTTAGTAAGGTCGAAGCCCCCAGCCTTAAATAAGGCGATAAGTTCAGCGGAGAGAATCTTGGCTTCCTCCAGAGTAGGGGTAGAATTAGCCAAGTCATCCATATATAGCTCATGAGAAGCGACAATGGATGCGCGCGGGAAGCGATGTTTTTCATCCTTTGCAAGCTCGCGCACAGTGCGCATGGCTAGAAAGGGACTGGGCTTAAGACCAAAGGCAACTCGGTTAAATTGAAATTCGCGTACAGGTTCAGCTGTATTAAATCGAAACAATATTTTCTGGTACTTTCGATGCTCATCAATAACAGCAATTCGAAGATACATCTGTTTTATATCGGCTGTAACTGCAATAGGGAACAAACGGAAATTTAAAAGTAATAAAAATATGTCAGCCTGTAAATTCGGCCCTGTGTGCAACATATCATTTAATGACACGCCATTATGAGACTTAGTGCTCGCGTCAAGAACGATGCGCACTTTCGTAGTTTGTTTATCATTCCTAATGACAGGGTGATGCGGTATGTAATAACCTATAGTCTGATCAGCAGCACTAGGTGTAATTTCAGTTAAATAATTTTGATCAATATATTCTTGAATAATTTCATTATAACTAGCGCGCAAAGCAGGGTTGCGAAGCTTAGTTTTTTCCAAATTAATTAAGCGTCGATAAGCGACAGCATAAGAATTTCCGAGTGAATCTGGATCTTTACAGAATGGCAACGCAGTACAGTACCTACCACTGGAGTCACGTGACACCGTAGAAGCGTACAGCTGTTCACACTCCCGTTCAGCGGGGCTCATAAAAGATTTTGAAGGAATTTCTTCGATATTCCAGAATTTATGCAAAGATTCGTCTAACGACAGAAAACAATACGAGTCATCTATATTCAACGCGGTAGAAAAATATGAAGCGGTATTTAAATCAGCGGAACTATTATTATTATATAAACTAGTGGGTACCTCACCCATAAGAATATAACCAAACACGGTTTCAATTGCGGAAGGCGCGGTAGGTGAGATAATTTTATTATGAAGTAATAAATACGGGAACAGCTTTGCCCCTAGAAGCAGCTCAACCTCACCTGGTATATGCCATTGGGGGTCTGCAAGCGGTAATTCGAACAAATGTTGCACAGCAGAGGTATTCACAAAGTGTGATGGTAATTTATCCGTTATACAATCAACCACAAGAGCGGTTATTTTAAAAGAATTAGTTTTATTTTTAGCAGTAACTGTTATCTCGACGTAACCTATTATAGGCCGTGAAGAGGTTCCTACACCCTTTATAAATGAATTTGAAAGCGGTATAATATTTAATTGTAGTTTCTTACAACAAGCTGAAGTAATTATGTTGTTCTGTGAAGCGTTATCGATCAAACATCTTACAGAAACGTATTTGTTATGTTTATTGTCAACGTAGACTTGTGCTGTCGACAAAAGTACAGTAGTGCGCGATATGTTTGTGCCTAAGCGTGAACATGCACACAGCGCCACCTGTTGTGAGTGCGCGGAACTAGGTACAGCGTCAGCCGATATCGATCGCGGCGGCGAACTTTGCTCCAGATGCAAGAGCGAATGATGCTTTTTATTACATGTTCTACAAGTATGTATAGATTTACACTGTGAAGCAGTGTGCGTTGCACTAAGACAGTTTACACATCCACGTTTGTTTTTAATAAAATCCAAACGCGCGTTGGCTGATAGTGCCTGAAAGTTTGGACAGGTGTACAGCTTATAATGATCATTTTTGTTACAGTATAAACAAGTTTGGTTATTGTCACAAGCAACAAAGGTATGCACTGTACTATCACGTGACTGGTTACGGTATGAGTTATTTTTATTTACTGATGCAGTTCGAGAAGAAATAGTCCTATCTAATATTTTAACTTGCGATTTTAAGAACTCAACGAGATCCGTATAAGTAGGAATCTCCTCATCTCTCATATGCATCTCGAATAAATGTATAGTAGCGGGGTCTAATTTTTTCAAAGCTAAATTTAATAAAATGAAATCCTTTATGTCGTTAATTTGTAATTGTTCTAAGGCAGAAACAGAAGCGTGAAAACTTTCAATAAAACTATTTAAAGAAGCGGAATTGTTCGTTGCAGGTTTAATATTTAATATGTTAGACATGTAGTGTGAGCCCAGTGCTCGCCTATCTTGATATTTTTGAACTAAGCTGTTCCACATAGAAGCATAATTTTCTCCTGATGGAATAATTCCTGCGGTAATCTGCAATGCGTTTCCTTTTAGGTTACCCATTAAGTACTGCACTCGCTGAGAATCTGTGAGATTCATATTACCATGGATATTTGATTTAAATGATTCATAAAAAACAGGCCAGTTTTCAATCCTACCATCAAAGAACGGAATCTGAATTGGAGGTAGTTTGATAGAAGTTTTAGAATGTTTCGCGTTGTCCTGAGACATTGAGTCCTCTAATGACCTTGAAGACTTCGCGGCGATAAGTGAGCGCACTCTCTCGACACGAGTGTAAACGCCGTCAAAGGATATTTGACTGTTATAATCGATTTTATGATCTGGATTTATTTGTAAAGAATATGTATTTATTTTATCTAGGTTATTACTAAATTCCTGACGAGTGACTGAGAGTATTTGTGTGTCTGACATGAACGTTTCCGACGAACGAAGCTCAATACTAGTCGTATTTATTTTCTTTGACGTTTCGTATAACGACGATAAATGCTCAAAGATTGCTTGATTTTTAGCTTGAAGTAATTTTACTTTCATTTTAAGTTCTTCCATAATGGATTATTCTAGAAAATACAACGGACAAATTAATTTAGGTATAGCGGGTAGACTTATAATAATAATTTTATTATAAGCGGGTATAAGAAGTAATTGCGGTTGAGTATGTTGTAGGCAAGTTTGCCGAGCTAACTCACGATAATTAGCGGTTTTAATATTGACCTAAGCTATTTTAATGCAGGAGGAGCAATATTAAGTTAGTACAGTAGTTCTCAATGAATATGTACCTAGCGGGATGTACGAACGTTAGTACGCGTTCAATATGGCGGTTTTACGAACTTAGGTATTTGACCTAAATCCTAGGTATGAGACCTATAAATGCTGATTCTTTGAATCCGTCTCGAATGGACCAAAAACTTATGGTGATAAGTTGGGATAGCGGTTCGAAGGACCTCGCGGGGTTGTAAATTTTGGCGGGAAATTAGTTTATGCGGGATAGAATGTTGCCGGGCACGCAGTTTATGTAGGGAAACAAGGACTTACTTGGAAGCTGATGATAAAGATGATCGCCTGGGAAGATTGCTGATGCCGCTGGAGGTGCTGAAGCCCAGCGCGTGTTCTGGTGGATTCTTCCTTCACTTATGTTTGTTTTACCGTGTCGGCCGACATTCACAGATTGTTTTTAGTTTAGAATTTAATGCGGTTTGGTGTATTTTGCAGCGCGCGCCGCAAAGCTCAGCAGTATTGCGTGAGGTGTTAAGCGGTTGACGTTGCGGATCCAAGAGAGTGTTCAATCATGGCGTGGTTCTTCTTCTGCCAGTCACTGCGGAAACGCGCCCTGATTGGGCGTAGGCGGCGACACTCCTTCTCTTTCTGTCGCATGGGAGCGTAGTAGGAAGGAAGAAGATGGGTAGTTCAAAACTGCGGTTGGCAACATGACAGAAAAAATATAACGTAGGAGACGCGTTTGGAAACGCATACGCAATAATGAAATATACCACGTTCGGATATGTTAATATAGTAAAAAAAATAAACTTACTACAGAAACTTACGTAAGCACTGCCTCATACCGCAATTGCCGCATAGGTTGGTTATTTGTAGCATATCACAGAATGACGCACGCCACAATATGCAGCATGCTGCAATGCCGCACAGTGTTGCCCCGGTTTAAAGCATCCTTTAGACTTGTTCGTTAAGTTTAGGATTAAATATAACACCCGTGACATAAGACACTGCTTGCCCCCAGGCCGCACAAATGCCCGTCTCCGCGCGTGGGCGGCGGCGCGCTGTGCGGGGGCTCGTGCAGCGGCAACGTCCTGGCGCGCGTGGCGCGGCGCGAGCTGGGGCTGGGCGCGGCGCGGCGCCAGCACGCCCGCCTGGCGCACGCGCACTTCGCGCCCGTGCGCACGCTGCGCCTGCAGGACGACGACGCCTACTTCACGCACACCATCTTCCATGTAAGTTAATTGTTTTACAATCTAATCCTAGATTTTTTTACACCATACTTTTCGTTTTATTATTGTTACGAGCTGGGTACGGGATAAATTAATTACTACCGATTAAACAACTGAATAACTTTAATAATCACAAAACACTTCAAACTCAATCACAAGTACACTACTGATCACTATTCACTTAGACAGCCTATGTTTACAAAATTGTAAACATAGGCTAAGTTTAACGAAAATAAAGTTTATTATTATTATTACTTACTAGTTCACTTCGATTCGCTTCGTTGTGTAACCAAAATGAAAAGTGCCGCTTTCGCAAACATGTCCGCTATTTATATGGTGACCAACCCTTCTAGAAAGATCCAAGACTTACTGGAATTGTTCTAGACAATTACATAGTATGTCATTGTCCCTTCACAACTTGTACAAGATAAAGAAGTAGGAACTTTATGCCCTCGACGTACGGTCAAAATTACAATGACAATTCCTATACCTACATCATTCGAGACTCGTCCTACGTACCTATCTACTACTATTTACCTACCTACTTGTAATTGTAGGTACGAGAACGATGTAACATCATGTTATTTCTTTGAAAGTGAATTAAGAAACGTTGGATAAATGTGGGCATTTGTTCCTGCAGTTCTCGGCTCCATAACAACCTCGCTTGCGGCTCGGGTGTACATTCCGCCTCTAATGCAACAACAAATTTCCCCCACTTATATCAAAATGTACTATTTCTCGCGGCCTCAGTTCGCTGAAGGCACATTTACAATTAAAATCTTCGTTCTTAGTCGCATTAAACTGGCTTCTTGTCAATTGTTAAAGCCTTCTATTTCACTTTGAACACTATGAAAATGATTAAATAGGCTAGTTTCGACCATCTATAAATTACAAATCCAGTTAGTCCGTCAAAGTTTTGGAAAATAATGGACACGTATTTTTTGTTTTTGTAAATCAATGAATATTGACAAAGATAAAACGCATCAAAACTCGTGATGTCAGAATGCACTAAAAATTATACCACAGAGTGACGTATTGAGAATTTCAAAAGCGTCGTGTAACTTCGTCAATTTTGGTTTACGTAACAAAAGAAAAAATACGGGTCAAATATTTTTCGATAATCTAACTGACGGACTAATTAGATTTTCTCAGTTGAAAGCCTATTTTGCATGGAAGGTTATGATTTCCAACCATTTTGGTAGAGCTAGTAAAATCATAAGCTACTAATGGGGTTGGCCGGTGAAAGCTGAAAGCAGATGGCGCTAGCATAGTTTGTTCCCAATCTGACCAATGAGATCAAGGCTTTTTGAAATATAAAATGACATTACCAGATTTTCTACCAATGGCGATGCTTGGAACAAACTATGCTATCGCCATTCGTTTCACAGTTGCCATCCCCATTACTAAAGTGTTTCTATTTGTCCCTTAGCCAACGCAACAACAGTTACTAGCAGCGACCTCATCCGGCGACATTCGGATATTCAACCTGTTCAGTGGCGTGGAGGAGAACTCGTATCAAGTGCACGAGTCCTACATATATCATATGCAGGTAAACATTAATCTTTACAGCTCGTATTGTCCCACTGTTGGACAAAGACCTCTCTCCAGTCCTTCTATTGATACGATTCTGCGCTTTGTCTTTTAAATTCTCAAGGAAGACATCCAGTAGGCTAATTTACGTAACTAAAGAAGTGCTGTTGCTGTGCAGTTGCAGTTAAGTTTTGATCCAAACAACGCTTTTCGTATTCTCTACCGCTGTCAGACACGCTCGCGTCAAGTTCGCGTCACGCGAGCGCAATAACGGCATTCTACTGTTGCGTATTCTTTGGTGCGTGCTTCGGAACGCAACATGATCGGTATTCTACTAAGTAAGGAAAAGCACTAAAATCTGTATTTTAATAACGTCATATTCATTGAAATGTAATCGATTCTATTCGATTATTTAGTGAGTAATATTTTTTCAATACACTTCCTCGAAAACGGTTCCTCAACGCACTACGTTTAAGTACAACATGCAATGTATTTCACACGCGTGCGTTTTTTTCTACTTTCCCGCACGTGTGCGGGAATGAAAATTGCCACAGATAACTATACTTATACTTAGTCCAAATTGGTTCAATGCCTATAGTCTGAGGTGAATGTTTTTTTTTAATTTTTGCAAAGTACTACGCGTCTTTACGGCATAAATATTTTTTGAATATTCAAATTGTGTTTATAAATAGAATATCATAGATAAACGTGATTATTTAAAACTAATAGTTACTTTTATACACAAATTAACATTTATTTGAATTCATAAACATAATTTAGTTTATTTTTTATATTAGGGTGTTTAACGGCTTCATACCATTGCCTCTCCTTCAACCTGGCGAAACCAAAGCGCGAAAGAAAAAGAAAATTAAAATCATAGTTTCATAGTTCGCGACAAAAATATTTTTAGTTACATAAATTTATTATATAGTTATATATTATATTTATTAGTTATATATGCTTGATGGCCTGCTTGAGAGACAGCTTAAAGAACACCTAAATTTAAACGATGCACAGTTCGGTTTTAGACCAGGACTTTCGACAGAATGTGCGGTTATGTCTCTCAAGCAGACTGTCAGGTATTACACAGACAGGAGCACGCCTGTGTATGCAGCCTTTCTTGATCTCTCCAAGGCTTTTGACCTGGTTAGGTATGATATTCTCTGGTGCAAATTGAAGGATACGGGTGTGCCCGGTGAAGTAATTAATATTTTTAAATATTGGTATGGCCACCAAACTAACCAGGTCAAATGGCTTGGCGAGTTTTCTGACGAGTACGGGTTGGAGTGTGGAGTGAGGGTTAACATCTCCTTCACTCTTCAACTTGTACGTGAACGGGCTCATTGATGAGCTGAGGGACACCGGAGTGGGATGCTCGATTGATGGACGCTGTATCAACAGCATTAGTTACGCAGATGATATGGTGTTGCTCAGCCCATCAATGGCCGCGCTCAGAAGGCTGATAGGCGTTTGTGAAGAGTATGCGAGGGCACACGGTCTCCTGTACAATGTTAGCAAAAGTGAGCTTCTGGTATTTCAAGCCAAGGGTCGTAAACTGGAGGATGTGGCACCCGTGCTGCTAAACGCCGTCGCTCTTCGAAGAGTGAGGGAGTTTAAATACCTCGGCCATGTGGTCACCGAGCATTTAAAAGATGATGGGGATATAGAAAGGGAGAGGAGGGCGATGGCGGTCCGCTGTAATATGTTGGCACGCAGATTTGCGAGGTGTAGTTTAGAGGTAAAGATAACTCTGTTTAAAGCATTCTGCCAAACTCTCTACACCTGCAATTTGTGGGTCAACTACACGCAGCGGGCCATCAACGCTCTCCGAATACAATATAATAATGCGTTCAGGGTGCTGGTGGGGCTCCCCCGCTGGTGTAGCGCATCTGCGATGTTTGCACACGCGCACACAGATGGCTTTCATACTGTGCTGCGGCGCCGCATCGCTTCGTTGATGCTCCGTACGCGTGGGAGCACCAACACCATCCTGAATGTGCTCAGCCACAAGCTGGACAGCCCCCTTCTGGGGCACTAGGTTCAAGCACAAGTGCGTGTGCCCGGGGCCCCAGAGGGTGGCAAATACTTGAATTTTTTTTTTTTTTTTTAATGTTTAATAATTTAATGTAATTTTTATGTAATTTGTAATGTAATTTGTATTTTTTAAATGTAATTTTTAACTTTATTAACTTATAAATGTAATATTTTAAATTTTAATATTTTGTGTATTTGTAAAAATTTCTAATGTAATTAATTAGAAATGTAAATTTTTTTAAAACGTTATGGACTAATGTCTGAAATAAAAAGATTTTATTTTATTTTTTATTTTTATATATATTTTATTTCTTCAAAAGTGTATTGAAAACCGTCGTTTGATACACGTGGACATTTGTTATTGCATTTCTCGGCTCAAAAACACCCTCGCCTACGGCTCGGATGTTATTATTCTCGAATGCAATAACAAACTTTCTCCACTTATATCAAAATGTACTTATTCTCACATATGGCCACACCATAATTAAGTTTGGTAGAGTTTGGTTGTCGTACAGTTGACGTGCAGTTCACGCGCAGCTTACGCGCAGTTCAAAGATTACAAGAATACAGTTTATCACTCGAACTTGAACTTAA
This sequence comes from Xestia xanthographa, assembly GCA_905147715.2. Classification (NCBI taxonomy): domain Eukaryota; kingdom Metazoa; phylum Arthropoda; class Insecta; order Lepidoptera; family Noctuidae; genus Xestia; species Xestia xanthographa. The sequence goes on from LR990671.1 coordinate 12,347,182, forward strand.
TTGCAACTGCACTACAACTTCATCTTCGCGTCATAAAATTACGTGAATTAGCCCTCTCTTCCCGCGATCTCCAATCATGTTTAAGGTCATCGATCGCTTTTAGGGTTGAACCTTCATACACGTCCAATTATGAAATATTCTAGCATTATTCTTGAATCTTCTATGCCAGGCATTCCCAGAGGTTGACATAAACAATAACTTATTTTGAGGGTCGACGAGGTCTGAAAATCAACCCCTGTCCCCTATTAATTAACAAGCTCTTATTTGAAGCTTTCAAGATACTGTATAAGTTGTGATAAGTAATATTATTTTGTTAAATTCTTATTGATTAAATGATGTCAAGTTTACTCACTTAACCAATCGCAAAGTATTTTGTATTAATAGAAAAAAAAAACTAGAGGTAGGATTTTTAAAGTAATTTGGCTATGGGGGTCAGTTATTAGTTCATTTTGGAAAATGGGTCTTTTGCCCAAAATAGTTTGGGAATCTCTGTTCTACACAATAGGCATGACGACAGTATCAAAAAATTGCAAATTTATTTAGTCCGTCAGTTAGAGTATTGGAAAATAATGGACACATATTTTTTGTTTTTGTAAATCAATGAATATTGACAAAGATAAAACGCATCAAAACACGGGAGTGGGGGCTCGTGACGTCACAACTAGCTAAAAATTATACCTAGGCGTGACGTATTGAGAATTTTAAAAGCGTCATATCTTCGTCAATTTTGGTTTACGTAACAAAAGAAAAAATACGTGTCAAATATTTTTTGATAATCTAACTGACGGACTAATTAGATTTTTTTTGTCGTCTCGCCTATTCCATAGTACAACATTTTAGATTCGAACGTAAACTAGAATGTTGTCATGAAATCGCCGACGGAACGACAATATGCCTCCCAAGGTTCCTGAGAAGTTACCAATGGGACATGAAGTCTTTGTAAACACTAGAAATGAAGTATTTACCATATTTACAGCGCCGAAATATCGGAAACTCGCAACAAACAGCCAACAACACCATTTCAAGTGTTAGTGACCATGACAGTTTAAAAACTTACATAAAGTCTTTGTGTGAATAAGTAGGGAACGCTATACAAATGTGCCTACCCTTTTTTTGGGATGGGAAATCATCAAATAACTCCTCCCGCTCTGGGCGGAGCAGGAGGGAGTGTCAGACTTTTACTGACTAAAACCCATCCATGTTCCTTCATCACCCTTTGTGTTCCGGGGCCACGGTATCTCTTTCGAACAGTCCCGCAGCCCCGGATGTGCCTACCCCTTAGGATAATACAGGCGTATTATAAAGGTTTTTTTTAATTATTCAGGCAAGCAGAGACGGGTGCCTATTACTAGCGTCGGCGACGACACCTTGGAGACCGCTATCGGCTTTATGGAATATGAAAGAGTTTGAATTATTGTATGTATACCACTATTACTATTCTCGTGACTAAATAATATCAGCCGCTTGGGTTGATCTTTAGGTTTAGCTGTACTTGCCTAGGTTTGTCTGTGGATGGGTGATCGCCCATTACATACCGAGTTTCCACCATACCTCGGAATGTTACCCATAGATAGTACTAACTGGGTTGTGGAGGTCAGATAGGCAGTCGCTCCATGTAAAATACTGGTATTCAGCTGTATCCGGTTAGACTGGAAGCCGGCCACAACACAATGGGGTTATCGTTTTTGAACTCGCCAGATGGCACCACTGTCGAGTAAGGTCTTGTCAATAATTTGTTTTTGTAAATCAATGAATATTGACAAAGATAAAACGCATCAAAACTCGAGAGTGGGGGCTCGTGACGTCACAACGCACTAAAAATTATAGCACGGCGTGACGTATTGAGAATTTTAAAAGCGTCGTATCTTCGTCAATTTTGATTTACGTAACAAAATAAAAAATACGTGTCAAATATAATCTAACTGATGCGGACGGACTAATTAGATTGTTTCAGTTGACAAGCCTATTCTTGCTTTTCCAGATTCCAATTAGACAACGAAGAATACGTAGAATTTTCCAAGACATCTGACGAGAGAATAATAGGCACCAAAGGCGAGACGGCCACGATCTTCGACACCCGCAATGGCAGAGAGCTGATGACCCTGACTCCGGCGATAAGCAACCAGTACGCGAAGAACAGGGCAACCTTCAACCCGACTGACGAACTGGTGTTATCAGGTATGTACTTCTTTTGTTGTGAAACATCTATAGACGCGGATAAACAAAAAAAACAAAGGGGGAAAATATAATGCCCACCAAAAATAACTTTGTGACCACTAACATCTACCTATCACCAAAAATATCAATTGATCACCAAATTTAGTAAATTGAGCACCAAATTTTAATGAGGTGGTTGATGACAAACTAGTTTAGCCTAGGCCGACTTGGGGCACCCCAACACGGACGACCCCGCCATACCCTCCGTGGTTATCTAAATATATAAAAGAAGAAACTGACTGACTGACTGACTGACTGACTGACTCATCAACGCACAGCCGAAACCGCTGGGTTTACAGATTCCAAATTTGGCAAATAGGTTCCTTATGTGGTCTAGGGGTGCACTAAGAAAGGATTTTTCAAAATTCACCCCCTAAGGGGGTTAAAACGGGCTCCAAAGTTTGTATGGGGAAACAGGATTAGTTAGTCTATTTTATTCGAAACTTTACAGGAGTGTTCCTATTGATAAATGAGTAGGAACGGGTTTCAGGATTTTTCAGAATTCAACCCCTAAGAGGGGGAAAAGGGGTGACAAAGTTTAAAAATCAATGCACAGCCCAAACCGCTGAGTCTAGAGATTCCAAATTTGGCACATTGGTTCCTTATGTAGTCTAGGGGTGCACTAAGAAAGGATTTTGGAAAATTCATCCCCTAGGGGGGTTAATCGGGGCTCCAAAGTTTTTATGGGGAAACAAGATTAGTTTAACTATTTTATCCGAAACTTCACAGGAGTGCTCCTATTGATAAATGAGTAGAAACGGGTTTCAGGTTTTTTCAGAATTCAACCCCTAAGAGGGGAAAATGGGGTGGCAAAGTATAAAAATCAATGTACAGCCCAAACCACTGAGTCTGGAGATTCCAAATTTGGCACATAGGTTCTTTATGGGGTTGGGGGTGCATTAAGAAAGGATTTTTCAAAATTAACCCCCTCAGGGGTTGAAAGGGGGGTCCAAAGATTACATGGGGAAATAAGATTAGTTGAGACTACTTTAAATAAATAAATGATGAATGAACGATAAATGAGTTAACATTTGTGTTTCAGGTTTTTTCAGAATTCAATCCCTAAAGGGGGAAATGGGGTAACAAAGCCTGAAATTCAACATAGGTATTGTTTGTAGGGTGAATTGAGTTTGGTGTATTACAAAAACATCGATTTTAAGATTTAATGTGGCGGACCTGAATTACCATCATTCCCTGTTGGGGTGCGATGGGGTTGAAATGTCTAAAAATCAATATGGGTGTCGAAACCGAGATTATCAGGGGTGCTGATGTCGAAAATGGCATTTATTTTGAGATCCAGAAGATAGCGGATTCAACTTCTATATAGGGTTATATTTGATTTATTGTGATGATTATTATAATGATGATGTTGATTGTGATGATGATGATTGTGATTACGATGATGATTGTGATAATGATCATGATGATTGTGATGATGATTTTGATTACGATGATAATGAGTTTGATAACGATGATGGTGATAGTGATTGTGATAGTGATGGCGATTGTGATAGTGATTGTGGTGGTGATTGTGATGGTGATAGCGATGGTTGTGATAACGAGGATGGAGATTGTGATGGTGATAGCGATGGTTGTGATAACGAGGATGGAGATTGTGATGGTGATAGCGATGGTTGTGATAACGAGGATGGAGATTGTGATGTTGATGATTATGATCAAGATGATAATGATTGTGATTACGATGATAATGATTGTGATGATGGTGATTGTGATAGTGATGGTGATTGTGATATTGATAGTAATGGTGATTGTGGTTGTGATAGTGATGGCGATTGTGATCATGATGATTATGATTAAGATGATAATGATTGAGATTACGATGATAATGATTGTGATTACGATGATAATGATTGTGATGACGAGGATGGAGATTGTGATGATGATGATTGTGATTACGATGATAGTGGTTGTGATTACGATGATAATGATTGTTAAAATGATGATAGTGATTGTGATTGTGATGGTGATAGTGATTGTGATGGTGATTGTGATAGTGATGGAGATTGTGATTGTAATAACGATGATAATGATTGTGATTACGATGATAATGATTGTGATTACGATGGTGATGATTGTGATTACGATGATGATGCTTGTGATAACGATGATGGTGATTGTGATAGTGATTTTGATGGTGATGGTGATTGTGATAGTGACGGTTATTGTGATGGTGATAGCTATGGTGTTGGTGATTGTGATTGTTACAGTGATGGTGATTGTGATTGTTACAGTGATGGTGATAATGATGAAGGTGATTATGATTACGATGGTAATGATTGTGATAGTGATTGTAATGGTGATGTGACGGTAATTGTGGTGGTGATTGTGATTGTGATAGTGATAGTGATAGTGATGGTGATTGTGATTGTGATTTTGATAGTGATAATGATTGTGATTGTGATTTTGATAGTGATAGTGATGGTGATTGTGATAATGATTGTGGTTGTGATAGTGACGGGGATTGTGATCATGATGATTGTGATTAAGATGAAAATGATTGAGATTACGATGATAATGATTGTGATGGCGAGGATGGGGATTGTGATGGTGATAGCGATGATGATTGTGATAATGATTGTGATAATGATGGTGGTTGTGATAGTGATGGTGATTGTGATAATGATGGTGACTGTGATAGTGATGGTGATTGTGATAATGATTGTGATAATGATGGTGGTTGTGATAGTGATGGTGATTGTGATAATGATGGTGGTTGTGATAGTGATGGTGATTGTGATGATAATAATAAATTGTGATGATTATGAAATTTGGCACATAGATAGTTTATAACCTAAATTAAGATGTAGGACACTATTTATCCCTTTAGTATGATTCAGTGGGACAGTTACCGAACAGCACGTGGGCGAAGCCGCGGGCAACAGCTAGTTTTTTTATAAACCACTAGCGGACATCCCGCGGTTTCACCCGCGTAGTTCCCGTTCCCGTGGGAGTACGGGGATAAAATATAGCCTATGTTACTCAGGGTGAATGCAGCTTTCTAATGGTGAAAGAATTTTTGAAATCGGTTCATTACTTCCGGAGATTACCCCCTACATACAAACATACAAACTTACAAACAAATGTTACCTCTTTATAATATTAGTATAGATTCAGAAGTAGGAGCCCCGCCGGGGCTCCGTCGCCCGGAGTACGGGGATAAAATATAGCCTATGTTACTCAGGGTGAATGTAGCTTTCTAATGGTAAAAGAATTTTTGAAATCGGTTCATTACTTCCGGAGATTACCCCCTACATACAAACATACAAACTTACAAACAAATGTTACCTCTTTATAATATTAGTATAGATTCAGAAGTATGAGCCCCGCCGGGGCTCCGTCGACCGGGTCTCACTCGACTCGGATGCAAGAGCATAACAGTTGAATTTCTGGATCATAAATAAATTTTTGGTTCTAATTTCACGATAAAATGGGGATTAATTTTGGTGATAATTTACTAATTTTGGCAATCAAAAGTGATTTTTTTGCCGTTACATTTTGCTAAATCTGGTGGTTCGTTTATTGTATGCCAAAAACAAATTAGAAATTCGTGGCGAGCGTGGCGATCGAACCCATCCCGAAAATGTTCGCTGCTATGTATGCTGCTTCTACAGGTCGGTAATGACCGACCTGTAGAATCAGCATAAGATCTACATATTCGCTCTAATTTACAACAAGCCAGCTGGTCTCGGGGCACAGAGCGCTGGGTTACAATCTCGTGACTTCGAGTTAGATTTCAGCATAAGGATTTTTTTTTGTGAATCGAGTCATTTTGTTTTTTTTTCTTTTATGATATTTTAATATTATATTTCTTTGTTACAGACGGCGTGTTATGGGACGTGAATACAGGCAAAGAAATCCACAAGTTTGACAAACTTAATCAGACGCATAGCGGAGTGTTCCATCCCAATGGTTTAGAGGTAAATTATATCTATTCATCATCATCATCATTTCAGCCGAAAGACGTCCACTGCTGGACATAGGCCTCCCCCAGTGCCGCCACATTGACCGGTCCCGTGCGACTCGCATCCAGCAGATCACCGCAACCTTCACCAGGTCACCGCTCCACCTAGTGGGAGGTCTTCCAACGCAACGTCTTCCGGTTCACGGTCGCCACTCCAGTACTTTTCGCCCCATCGGCCAACCGTTCTGCGAGCAATGTGCCCTGCCCACTGCCTTTCTATAAAAATAAATACAATTAAAGTGTCTTTTTGTAATTTCAAAATAATAGCTTTTTACTGAATGCATATGAAAATATATTCGGTACTTTAAAAAAAAAATGTCTGTTCCAGCTAATCTCCGAAACTGCTGGACCGATTTTGACGGGACTTTTACTAGCAGATAGATTTTGATATTACAAGGAGTAACTTACTACTTTTTTCTAGATGAATTAGGGTTCCTTGCAAAAAATAGATCTCATGAAATTTTTAACAAATTCGCAACTGCTAGGTAGCTCATAAATTCTTTTCAATTACTTCCTCGAAAACTGGTCCATAACGCACTACGATTAGGTACAACATGCAATGTATTTCACACGCGTGCGCTTTTTTTCAATTTCCAACACGTGTGCGGGAATGAAAATTGCCACAGATAACTATACCTATACTTAGTCCAAATTGGTTCAATGCCTCTAATCTGAGGTGAATGTATCTTTTTTTATTTCGGCAAAGCACTAAGCGTCTTTACGGCGTAAATATTTTTTGAATATTCAAATTGTGTTTATAAATAGAATATCATAGATAAACATGATTATTTAATACGAATAGTTACTTTATAAGCAAATTAACATTTATTTGTGTACGAAATTCAAAAATATAAAAAAAAACTATTTTTATATTAGGCTGTTTAGCGGCTTCATACCTTTGCTTTTCCTTCAACCTGGCGAAAGTAAAGCGCGGAAAAAAATAAAATTTAAATCATAGTTTCCTAATAATTCATGACAAAAATATTTTTCGTTCTTATAATTTATTTCTTCAAAAGTGTATTGCAAAACGTCGTTTGATACACGTGGACATTTGTTATTGCAGTTCTCGGCTCAAAAACACCCTCGCCTTCGGCTCGGGTGTTAATTCCGCCTCGGTTGCAATAACAAACTTTCTCCATTTGTATCAAAATGTACTATTGTATGAGATCGGAACCTTTTCCTTGCATTGGGATGAGGACATACCAGTATATTTGTTATTAATTTTCCTTTACTATTTAACAGGTAATATCAAATACTGAAGTATGGGATCTTAGAACATTCCATCTACTAAGAACAGTGCCTACGCTAGATAAATCAGAGGTAAGATAATCATACAAATATTTATTTTATTCTAAACACTGTTTTAAGCTTTCACGGTTTAAAACAACATTATAATGTCACTTATTGGAAATCTTCCGTGATTGAATTGAATTTGGGTCCACCAAGAAGTGGGTTTTCTTACAGCAAACGTTACTTAGAAGAGGATATACTTATCTATGTGTACTTTAAGGCGATTACAGGAGCTAAACGCGAGATTAATAATGCAAAGAAGCATATGATTCACTGCAATAAACAAAACCAGAAAAATATATGATATTCTTCAGGATATATGCTAGTACGATAGTGTTTTGAAAACATAATACAACTGATTTTATTCGATAAAAATAAATCACGAACTTATCTCTAAAAATTATTTTCACGAGTAAAAACCATACTAAAATACGTGCGATCATTCTGATTTTTTGGCAAATAATTCTACAAGCAACATATTAGCATCATAGTGTTTTACTTTTTTAGTCCAATCAATAGATTTTTTGTAAATCGCAAAAATCCACTCATTTCGCACTATTCGGCCCGCAGTGACTGACGTAACAACCACTTTGTAGTGCAAGCTGATTAGAACTTTATTCTAACAGTGTTTCAAACTTCGTTTGAAACACCACAAATAGATTTGCTAATTTAGATCCTGTAGTCGCCTTAATTGAAAAGCGTAGACTGAAACAGTATTTATTTTTCCCTGATGTTGGATTATTTTTTTGTTAAAATGTTTTTTCTCCCTCTCAAAACGATAAGCTAGATATATAAGGTGTATCTATTCATACACGAAAGCTTTTAAGGGTTCATTGTATTGTACTCATCAATAAGAACAACTTTGAATCGTAAAATAAAAATCAGCTTTGAATCGTAAAAGAAAAAACCCTGAATCGCAAAATAAAAATCAGCTGTTCCCAACAATATGTTCGCATAACTCGTCAACATGTAGTATAGTTAATATTATTTTTAAACAATGTATACAGTGCAAAGTGCTATGTTTTTGGAAAATAAATACTTATTATTATTATGTTATAGTTGAAAATAGAGTGATGAAAAATTGGCATTCTAAATCCAATATGGTGGACACCAAAAGATGGCGGACTTTGTTTTTGTGCGTTCCCATGTTAAGGGTATCAAATTACTTCGATTGCGAGATTTGCAGAAGAGAATTACCTATGTGCATAAAGACTTATATTAATTGAAAAGCGTAGACTAAAAGACACTTTTCCCCCTTCAGTGCCATATAACATTAGATTATTTTTTTGTTAAAACGTTATTTTCCCCCTCTTATTTAAGAGGGGGAAAATAACAATCGATTTCGATTAGCTAGATATATAACGGAGATAGCTAATAATTAAATAAAAAATACAAATAATAATAAAATAATAATTATAAATATATAAAATAAAATATATAATAAAAATATATATAAAAAGAATAATAATATATACAATATATATATATTTTTAATTTATTATAATTACATAATATTATATTATTATACTTCGATTGCGAGATTTGCAGAAGAAAATTACCTATGTGCATAAAGACTTACATTAATTGAAAAGCGTAGACTAAAAGACACTTTTCCCCCTTCAGTTCCATATAACATTGGTTTAATTTCTTTTTCACCCCCTCAAATCGATTAGCGAGATATATAACGGAGATAGCTACCTTCCAGGTACTGTTCAACCCGACGTGCACCGCTTTGTACGCCGTCTGCTCAGACCAGGACTCCGAGGAGAGAAACCAGTTCGACACCAGCTTCAAGACACTGGACCCCTATGATTATTCTAGTATAGGTAAGTCATGCGTCTTTTCTTGTGTTTATTTAAGAGCTTATACTACCTCAGATTAGCAACTCTATTTCTGGTGGTTCAAACAACGTTTGTAATACTGTTGGAATAACGTTCTAATCAGCTTGCACTACAACTTACTCACTCACTCACTCAACCGCAGTGACTGACGTAACTGGTTGTTACGTCAGTCACTGCGGCCGAATAGTGCGAAATGAGTGGTTTTTATTCTTTATAAAATCAAATTTTCGCCTTTTGGAAAAAATAAAAAACATAAGACCTGCTTTATAGTTAGTGCAGTTAGTATGCAAAGTTTCGTGATCTAATTTGAAGTACTTTTTGAATACCAGCGGTTTATTGTTTGATTTGGAGGTAACTTTGGGATTTTTTTATATCGAGAAAATTTTATGAAATCGTGTTTTCGCCAAACATAAGACCTAAAATTAATCCTCAACTTTACCATATATTTATTTCAAAATTAATGCTGCAGTATTTTAGGCGTAACGGAGGATCATGCTAAGCCATTTGAGGTAGTATAGGCCCTTAATCTTTGTTAACAGTACATACACAGGGTAGGGATACCGAAGCACAAATGCACATAAAAATTATTCATCGGCAATGGGATAAATGACACACCAATCAATTGAGATACTTTTTATGAACTGTCAAAACGCGGTTCTCTAATATATTTTGTATGGCAATAGCCAACTGTGACGTCACTGTTTAGTCAACTCAATGACTCAACTATTTATTGATTTCAAAGCTACTAAAAATCGAATTTGGCAATTAATTGAAAATAAATCGGGTTTTCAGGCCCAAAATAAAGTGTTTTTTTTGTAGAGAGGTATCTTGGAATTATTGTTTTATGATGTCATCTACCCTATTTAAAAAAAGAGTTGTTTTTCTTTTCTATGACATTTCTTGTGGCTTTTCAATGTTTCACGGTCTCTTTACAGCAGTGGTTATGAAAACCACACAAAAAATTAAAAGCATCTTATGAAAGAGAACATAAACCTTAATTTACAGCGACAATCACATTTTTAGATAGTGTTCGAGGTGGTAAAAAAATCGAGGAGCTCGTGGCTAAATGATAACACCCGCTTGAGTCAATCTTTAGGTTAAGCCGTGCTTTCCTAGGTTGACCTGTGCATGGGTGTCCACCATACCTCGGAAAGTTACCCATAGATAGTACTAACTGGGTTGTGGAGGTCAGATAGGCAGACGCTCCATGTAAAATACTGGTATTCAGCTGCTTCCGGTTAGACTGTAAGCCGACCCCAACATAATGGGGGCTATCGTTTTTGTGCTTAACAGATGGCGCTACTGTCGAGTAAGGTCTTGTTAATAATTCTATTTCATACTTTAAAGGACCAATAACGTCATAAAACGTTTATTTTATTACGTATAACAACATAGTGTAAACTTCAGATACATATTTACAATGTTTTCCATAAAATTAGCAAGCACGAAACATTTAAAAAACATTCTAACTCCAAGTACTAAAAAATAAGATCCTAAGTTGCTACTTAAAATCTTCAAGTCATAATTAATCAGGAATGGCTCAGTCTAGAACACAATCGTGAGTATTAGTATAAATACGTGATAAAAAAGCTCGCAACGTGCGAACACTGTATGACATCTGACATTTCGGAAGACCTTACTCTACACGAACGCCTCTAGCGGCGAATTCATGCACCGATAGCCCCCTTTGGAAAAGTCTAGGCAGATGATGTTCGTGATAGCAAAAAATTGCTAAAGCTAAAAAACACCTTATAACAAGTACTTAATTGGCAATTTCCAGCGACAATCGACGTTAAAAGAAACATCTACGCGTTGGGTGTGTCGCGGTACGGCACGCAGATATCTGTCGTGGAGAACATGGGAGAGTTCGAGCAGATGCAGGAGTCTGTCGTCAAGATATACGACGTCGGACGTAAGAGGGACCATGACGACGACGCGGTGAGTCTAATAATATCAAGCCTTTTCACCATGGCGGTAGACAGGAACCTGGAAATGAAATCTTTATTTGTAGATGTTATGGGTGGACTGTATTTATTTATTTGTTCCCTTCTTCGATAGCTCAGGTGGCTAAGGGATTTACTTTCAATCAAACTCTTCGACGTTTTAACACTGTTTTATTTATCTTTCACATTAGAGCGGACACATTACACAAAACTGATTTACACAATAATCACAAGAACATAATAACACAAATATACATAGGGCACGTGGGACTCACAATAAACACTTAAAACTAAACACTTGTAAATAGGAAGAACTGTAAAAACTGTATAACTGTACTGAATGATTTGATCGCCTGTTCTTATACAAAAACATCATATCGCAAGTCGTGGCGGGGCTTCGCTGTACTCAGGACCCTCTGGCCATTCGTTGCCCTTATAATGGACTTTCCCAATATTTCGCAGGTCGGTCAAGTTTCGACCTGTCGGAGGCTCCGCCCACAACACGCGATGTGTTGTTTCGTGACCATATATGGTAGCGTTTTTGACATGACATGAAATTAGTATTTTCGCTACCATATAAGGTAATGATATGTCACAATATGTTGTCTCAATAAAGTAATCAAATCAATGTCTTATTAAACCTTATTACAGTGTGATTACAAATGAGTCGTATAGTTAATTATCATTCAGAATACAATGGAGCTCGGCGTCTGTTACAGTAGACATAGGTTGTACAGGTGTGTTACAAATGAATATAATATAGCGTGCCCATCTACGCCTTGCGTTGAAGCGTATAAATTAAATACAACACAACAACATGTATGTATTTACAAACAAAAGGTATCTATGTAGTATATCAACTATCTGGTGTCCACGACACAAGCCTCGTTGCTTAGTGTGGCACTGGGTGGCGCTGTTTATAATTTCCAGCGATATTTATTTAAAAAATATATATATGTATATAAAGGGTGTAAAACTCCTCTTAACGAAGCCGAAAGGCACTTGTTCTCCTCGTCATTGCAATAATTTTTTTGTTCTACACCATAACTGGGAACCCTCTAGTTACGGAGATATTGGGGGTCAGAAGTTCGAACTTTTTGACAAGTTTTTTTTTAAATACAAGTTTTTATTGTAAGATTTTTACTTTAAACACCTCCACGACCCCCGTACTATTCAATCCATCCATCAGCACAATGTTTTGAGTGCGTTACATTGAATTTTATCACAAAACATGATTTTTCACCCCAAAAAAAAGTTGTTTCGCAGCAATAATTTTAGTGTAAAGTTACTTAGTTTGATGTACAGAATTCTTGGTTGACGGCTTCGTGATGAGGTCTTTTACACCCTGTATAATATATTTAAATAAAAATTATAAATTTAAATATTTATAAAAAAACTAGCTGACCCACGCAACTTCGTCTGCGTCACATAAAAGAGAAACAGCTCACAAAAGGAATACATTTTTCCCCGTTTTTGCAATATTTTTCATTTATGCTCCGCTCCTTTTGGTCGCAGCGTGATGTTATATAGCCTATAGCCTTCCTCGATAAATGGACTACCCAACACTGAAAGAATCATTCAAATCGGACCAGTAGTTCCAGAGATTAGCGCGTTCAAACAAACAAACAAACACTGCAGCTTTATAATATTAGTATAGATATATTTTAGTTTTACAATGAAAATGTCCAGGTTAGGTACTAACCTCACGATGTAAAATTATCCATTTATTTATTTAATTTTGTTTATATTTCAGGAGGAAGACGACGACGAAGAATTAGCGGGAGGCTCGGAGAATGACGACGGATCTGACTCAGGATCGGATGACAACGACGACTGTAAGTCTACTACGCAAGAGATATTTTATTTTAGTTACTTACTTTTTGACGTGAAAACGTCTTTAGGCGCGTTGAGCACTTTTTGGGTGAAGGAAAAACATTGAACTCATCGTCACGTAACGTAACGTGCGGTCACGCTTCGTAGCACTCGTAGCATCCGCTACGACGTAGCACCACATAGGCATGCGTGGGGCATTACCAGTGCTACGACTGGGGCGGGGCCTGTGTACTTTTTGTTTTCACTTCTATCGGCAGTGCCCAAAGACTGCTCCGATTTTATTTTATTTTGACGATATGGTATTAATGACCGTTCTCACTTAACTATACGTATCTAAAGGAATGTTCAAGGTGAATGTTCCAACCAGTCCGCGAAATTCAAATGTTCTTATGTTTTTTGCAATTTGCGGGCCAGTGCTAGGTTGTATGTTGATTAGAATATTATTCGTGACTGTAAGACGTATGTAGTTACATAATTATAATTTGAATTTAAGGTGCAGGAATGACTCCTGCGGGGGTTGCGGGACAGTTCGAAAGAGATACCGTGGCCCCGGAACACAAAGGGCGATGAAGGAACATGGATGGGTTTTAGTCAGTAAAAGTCTGACACTCCCTCCTGCTCCGCCCAGAGCGGGAGGAGTCATTTGATGATTTCCCATGCGAAAAAAAAAGGTGCAGGAATGACTTTGACCTTGAAAAAGTCATTTTTCCACCTTTATGAACTTGGGAGGGTTGTATTGATGATTTTGATGATTATAATTCTGTAACTACATACGTCTTACAATCGCGAACAATATTCTAATCAACATACAACCTAGCACTGGCCTGCAAATTGCAAAAAACGTAAGAAAATTTGAAAATTTGAGTCGCGGACTACCCTGGAGCATCTGCTTAAATTAAAATCAATCTTGTTTAACTATATTGAAGCATTCGCTTTTGTGTCACCCATAGTGTGAGTGGGAACGGACATAAATGCTCTAGTTTTGTTTTTATTTATCCGATGTTAATACCGTACATACTTTTATTAATCAATAAATAAGCAAACTGCAGTGGCTATCGCAGTGGCCTAAAAGTCTGACAACCAGTCTTACCAAGGGGTATCGTATTACCTAGTACTAACTGCGTTGTCGAGGTCAGATAGGCAGACGCTCTATGTAAAATACTGGTATTCAGCTACATCCGGTTAGACTGGAAGCCGACCCCAACATAGTTGGGAAAAGGCTAGGCAGGCTATGATGTGACTATGACTAGGGCATCGGATATCATTAGCCCAAGGCTAATCAACGCCAGGGGGTCTAAAATGGCCGCTTTAGCAGAATCCACGCAGAATCTTAGTGTGAATCACGTTAAAAAATCTTAAAATGTACTTAATGATTATAAACATAAAGTTAATTTTATGAATTTTAAAATTTTAACGTGATTCATATTACGATTCTGCTAAAGCGGCCCGCCAACGCATTTGAAGTGCCAGCTAACAGCGGTAATCTGAAAATGATGTACGGTATTAACTTCTTATACAAGGTGTAATTGAAATCAAACAAAAAGGATTATTTAACACAAGGAATTATTTTTTTAACTGATTTCCAAAAAAAAATGCTGGTTCATGCATTTTGTCGAGTAATGTCAATATACCAGAGGCCCTTGGCCCTTTTATTTATTTGTTTTGTATTTTAGTTTTACTCAGTGAGTTACAGTGAGTTTTTGATCAGTCACAGGATCGATTAACACCAAAAAAAAAAACTTGGTTGAATGGTGATAAAAATCTCACGGAAAATTATGGATAGTCTCCTAAGCTCATTTCCGTGTAGCTGAAACGGGTAAGGTACTTCCCCTTACTGCCACGTTTACAGTATCCATCCTGTAAACGTCTATTAAAATTAAAAGTAAACCTGTTTCACAAAAATATTTTCATAATTTTGTTTGCAAGCATGGTGATTAATGCTCGTGCCTTTTTTTGTTGAGAAGAGGGCCTTTCCCAACTGTGGGACTGTAATGAGCTGGTTTAATTTTTGTTACTGATTTTGCTGGTTGTAAAAGATTTTAACTAAAACGCCAAAGGATTTTCAAATTAAAAACTACCTAACGTAACTCTGCTGATATCTATAGGCATACAATTAACGAACCACCAGATTTAGCAAAATGTAACGGCAAAAAAATCACTTTTGATTGTCAAAATTAGTAAATGATCACCAAAATTAATCCTCATTTTATCGTAAAATTAGAACCAAAAATGTATTTATGACCACCAGAAATTGAACTGTTATGCTCTTGCATCCGAGTTGAGGGAGGTCTCCCTCGACTCGGTCGACGGAACCCCGCTTCGCGTGGCTCCTACTCCTGAATGGTTTATAAAAAAATAACCACGAAGGGTATGGCGGGGTCTATTCGCCGGCTTCGCTCGCTCATTCGACCCCGCCATACCCTTCTAACCAAATCTATCCGTGTCGGGGTGCCCCAAGTCGGCCTAGGCGAAACTAGTTTGTCATCAACCACCTGATTAAAATTCGGTGTTCAATTTACTAAATTTGGTGATCAATTGATATTTTAGGTGATAGATGTTAGTGGTCACAAAGTTATTTTTGGTGGTCATTATATTTTCCCCCATATCTAAACATCAACATGAAACAGGAAAAAGTTTCGAATATTACTTTTATTACAACAATGAGTTCAATGACCTCCTTCCAAGACTTACCTCAGTTACACCTTGTATTTTCTAGTTTTGTTTTGTTTTTATTTTATTTTACGTACAAACGTTACCTATAGTGGCGTCGTCTCTCTTACGCAACGCAGTGATGAACCTCGACGGCGGCAGCTCGGGCTCCTCCAACGAGGACAACGACGCGCCGCGGCGACGACGACAGAGACGACGACGGGTGAGTGCGAGGGACTTATGAGTCCTATTACATTTTTTGGTAAATTCATGATTTTTGACGCAGTAATTCTCAGCAGCAGTAAGATATTTTAATTATTTGTTTAAGAATAACGATAGTGCCATTCTCTTTCTTGTAAGTTGGAGTTACACATTTTCATTTTTCTTTTCGTGTAATTTACTATAAATATTTTACGAACTCAGTTTGCAAGAAAAACCGTCGACGATGGAACTTCAACGCTCAAATTCACATAGTTACATTCAATTCTTATATAAGCTAAAATTACTAAAAGATAAGTTGAATGTTTTACTTGTTTATTGGAGTTTTAGAATTTCTTTAAATTCCTTGAGTTTTCACGAAAAAAATCGCTAAAAAATAGTAATCTAAGCCATAAATGTCTTAATTCAGCGTCCATTATATTCCAAACAAACTCAGTTTTATCAAACAAATTAATATGATATAAAACTTCGATCTACAATGAATAAGTTTCATTAGTTTTCGTTTGTCAATATAATAAGACAAAAATACAATAAATAAAATTAAAGTACCTACTATAATTCTCAATTCAGCTCGCTCCTCAGTCTCATGTCAGTCTCGTCTCTAATATTCGTCAATATCAATCGACAATCGTCCAAATATCGCTATTATTATCGACTCGTGTACGCCGATCGAAATAATTTGATCCAGGAAGTAAAAATCAAAAATTTGCCTAAAAAATGTAATAGGACTCTTAAGAGCGGCCAACCCGCCATACTTTTCGCGAGAATTTTGTCAAACGCTCATGCGTGATTATGCCGTTGTTACACATATATCTTTGAATTTTTTGAACTAATAGATATCTTGTGGACTATATCTAGGCTTCTATCAAAAGAAAAAATAAAAATTTGTAGAAACAAATTCAGTATAAGCCTCCAAAAATTGCTGTTTTGTACAACTTTTACCTCAACTTTGGCCGTTCATAATGTACTTATAAATTGTTAAAGTAAAGAAAGCATCCTGATAGAAGCCTTGCAAATGTAGTGGAGATTCTAAATAACAAATATTTATTTCACATACTTGTAAGAATAATTCAAAAACACGTATTTCCTGGAACAAGTTTTATAAATTTTCGAACAATATTTTTCGTTCAATGTCCCCGTGTTAAGCGGTATGAGGTACGCGGGAGGCAAGTAGTGCGGGTTCGGGGCAAGGTAAGACAGGGGAGTTGAAAGAATACCACCGCTGTGACTCTGGATGAAACAACAAGCTTTTCGACCATGCTCGCGTTGACGAATGGCGGGCCGGGAAGGGCCCTCTTAAGGGCTATATATCTCTCAAATGGATTAGCATGATCCTCCGTTACGCCTAAAATACTGCAGCATTAATTTTGAAATAAATATATGGTAAAGTTGAGGAGTAATGCTAAGTCCCTCTCTATAGAAAAAAATTCCAAAGTTACCTCCAAATCGAACAATAAACCGCTGGTATTCCAAAAGTACTTCAAATTAGATCATGAAACTTTGCATACTAACTGAACTAACTATAAAGCAGGTCTTTTTTAGTCCAATCAATAGATTTTTTGTAAATCGCAAAAAAAAACACTCATTTCGCACTATTCGGCCCGCAGTGACTGACGTAACAACCACTTTGTAGTGCAAGCTGATTAGAACTTTATTCTAACAGAATTTCAAACGAAGTTTGAACCACCACAAATAGAGTTGCTAATTTTAGGGTTAGAAGGGCCTTAAGGAGGATTTCCACCAAACAGCTCGCAACGCATCGGATCAGAACGAATTTTGCAATCTTTAAACGATATTAAATCGTGTACACAGTATTTAAGGCGGTACCCCGAGCAAGATTAGCAACTCTATTTGTGGTGGTTCAAACTTCGCTTGAAATACTGTTACAATAAAGTTCTAATCGACTTGCACTACGAAATGGTTGTTACGTCAGTCACTGCAGGCCGAATTGTGCGAAATTAGTGGTTTTTATTCTTTATAAAATCAAATTTACGTCTTTTGGAAAAAATAAAACGACAATTATGTTCATTATTAAATTGCCTATCCATTAGTATAAGTAGCAAATCAAAATAATTTTTACTTTACGAGGAGTAGCATTTTATAAATCATTATTTCTCATTTCTGTGGTTTCGTTGTGAGGGTATTTATTAAACAACTAGCGGACGTCCCGCGGTTTTACCCGCGTAGTTCCCGTTCCAGTGGGAGTACGGGGATAAAATATAGCCTATGTTACTCGTGGATAATGTTGCTTTCAAATGGTGAAAGAATTTTTTAAATCGGTCCAGTAGTTTTTGAGCCTATTCATTACAACCAAACAAACAGCCAAACAAACAAAGTTTTCCTCTTTATAATATTAGTATAGATAAGCAACTTAAAAAAAAAAATGAAACGACAATTTTGGAGTCAAGAATATGTAGTAATTTAATGTATTTTTTATTAGTTGGTATTTCTTTTGGATAAAGAGGAGTAGGCTCCAAAAAACTGCTCGCTCAAGGTCATTTGCTCGGGGAGCCGCCTTAAAGTCTGTATTACCGGTTGACAGTTTACAGCTTGCCCTTATCTCAATTCATTGGACTCGACGCAGCATATATCTTCTTCCTCTCCCACACTTCTCTACGTCATCTCATCAGACACCTAATTTCTTGGTATATCATCCTTCACACAGTTCATAAAACGTTGTGCATGTAGGTATTACTATCACATACAAATGATTCTGACCCCCGTAAGGATATTCCTTCATGCTTGTAGGCATGTATGTGTGTGTATGATTTTATGTTTGTGCATGTAAAATATTCTAACTATTAAGGCGATTACAGGAGCTAAACACGAGTTTTATAATGCAAAAAAGCATGATTCACTGCAATAAACAAAACCAGAAAAATATATGATATTCTTCAGGATACATGCTAGTACGACAGTGTTTTGAAAACATAATACAACTGATTTTATTCGATAGAAAAAAATCACGAACTTATCTCTAAAAGTTTCTTTTAACGAGTAAAAACCATACTAAAATACATGCGAGCATTTTGATTTTTTGACAAATAATTCTACAAGCAAAATAGCATCATTTTTACTGTTTTAGTCCAATCAATAGATTTACGTACGGAACTCTAAAAACGATTTTTTTCCATTATTTTAGGTGATAGCCATAAATTCTTGATACCTTTTTTCCCTCCACCATACTGTTAAACTAATGGCACCAGTATAGCTCGTATCACGCGTCGTCATTGGTTGAAAATCTGTCAAATTCACTTTATATTTCAAAATAGCGTGGCCTCTTTCGTCAGATTGGAACTATGTAGGTTATTTTGAGTGACAATTTGTTAACCTTTTGAACGCCAGAGCTTAAACGAACGCGCGTGACCTCTGCGCCAAGCCACAATTTTTGATGTGAAACATCTGCGCGATTACCAAAAAAACAAATTAAAAATTCGTGGCGAGCGTGGCGATCGAACCCGGCCTGAACAATCCCAAACACTACCGACCTGTTGAAGCAGCATAAGATCTACATATTCGCCACGGTTTACAACAAGCCAGCTGGCCTCGGGGCACAGTTTTATATTTACTTTGTTTTTGAAGCATATTACTTGTACAAAATAATTCCGATGTTTCACATTGCCAGGCGTCCCGTGACGGCTCACTTTTTTTTCTACCATATTGTCACATATTTGTGTCGTTTGGCGTACGCGCTTGCTTGTCACTTATATGTGACACTGTCGTTCAAAACGTTAAAAAATCCTAAAAAGGTTACAATTAAATTTTAACCATATTTTGATGGAGTTTAAATTAATGATGGTTTATGTCCGTTACAGCCAGCGGAGGGTAACAGCAGCGACAGTGACGGCGACGGAGACCTAGACCTCGGCGACATCATCGAGTTTGAGCTCGACTAGCAATAAATGTGTTGATTAATCAGTTTGACCGACTTTTATTTACAACTCCTCAAATCATCATTTGCCTGTAGGGACCGTTCAAGTATTACGCAGACCCCCCAACCCCCTATACTGCTTACTATAGGGGGTTGGGGGGTCTATGCTTTGCTTATTTTCGATGACATGGGGGGTGGGGGGGCCCAGATGGTGATTACGTCAGCAGTAATTATTTACTTTTTAGGGTTCCGTACCCAAAGGGTAAAAACGGAACCCTATTACTAAGACTTCGCTGTCTGTCCGTCTGTCTGTCTGTCACCAGGCTGTATCTCATGAACCGTAACATCTAGACAGTTGAAATTTTCACAGATGATGTATTTTTGTTGCCGCTATAACAAAAAATACTAAATATAGTCAATGGTACGGAACCCTTCGTGTGCGAGTCCGACTCGCACTTGGCCGGTTTTTTACACATACTCGTAAATAGCAACCCCATACATTGTCTATGCTTGAAAACCAAACGCATATTCGGGGATTCCCACAAATAATTAACACGTTTAGGTACTCGCTTAGAACCGAGTAGCTAAGCTTATTTTCTTATTTCTAGAATTATAACTGCTGCTCATGAATCAATAAAACAAAACAGAATACTTACATTATAAGAAAAATGCATATACCAATGTTTACGTAAGCATGGGAGGGGGGGGGTAAGAGCTTTGTTTACTTTTGCTGACAAGGGGGAGGGGGGGGGTAAATAATTGTAATAAATCTGCTTGCGTAATACTTGAATGACCCCATAGAAGTCATAGCCTACAGTATGGCCAATTTAATAGATCACATTCATAGGTCTGTAGTGCGAACCTAAGACGCGCACCTCTGATTTTCCGGATTCATGTGCGTATTGTATAATTATCACTAGCTTCGGTGAAGGAAAACATCTTGAGGAAACCAGCATGCCTGAGAGATATTAGGATAAATGACACCATAAAACAGTAATTCCTAGACAGCAATCTCTAAAAAAAAAAAACTTTATTTTGGGCCTGAAAACCCGACTTATTTTCAATTAATTGCCTAATTCGATTTTTAGTTGCTTTGAAATCATTAAATAGTTGAGTCATTAAGTTGATTAAACAGTGACGTCACAATTTGCTATTGGTGTCGATTCTGTTGTGCACAAACTTAATTTATGCTAAGTGCTATCTTTTACTAAAAGGCAGTGCGAGAAAAGGACGGCTATAGCTATGAGCCACCGAATGCTAAGGTATATGGTGGAGCTATGGTGACCGAATGAACACTCTAATTTCTTTCGATCTAGCTCTTAGACTATACCTTACTAATTGAACTCATTATATCTTCTAAACTAAGACCCGATTAAATCTGACTTGGCGACAAATTAGCGACAAAATATGGTAGAAAACAGATCTTCGCTAGGTGCCCTAGTTTTTGAGATATACATGTGGCCAAGCTGGGGAGACTCTCTCCAGATCGGCCACCTATAAACCCTTATATCTTTTGAACCAGTGACCGACAAATTCTGATATTTGGCGACAAATTAGCGACTTAATTTTTTGTGTAATCAAAACTAAAATCCCTGATGGTGGCCAAGCCACTGTCAGTCACACTTCCAGTCTCACCGGATGCAGCTGAATACCTGTGTTCTACACGGAGCGACTGCCGATCTGACCTCCACAACTCGGTTAGTACTTGGTAATACGTACACCATGGTAAGACTGGATAACTACTCAAATTTCATTTCATTTAGATCTGATTACATGCACTTTTAAATTGAAAAACAACAAGATGAAGCTTCAGTCCAGCCACAGGGCATCAGTGGCGAAGGATCCACACAACTCGATTCCTACCAGATTCCCTTTGAAAAATGACATAGTATTCTATAGACAAATAATATGACCACATTTAATATACGTGTACGTACTCCGGCTTACCTCTTATAAAAATTTACCCTTCGCTACTGCAGCCATAAACTCACGCATTTCACCGAAATGGCAGCGACGCGGCGAGCACTTTCAGTGAAATAATTTTTAACCCTATCTACATAACTAAAAGACCAGTATCGCTTGAAAAGGTCGCGATGGTGCGGTGACGCGGGCGGCCGCGGTACATTCCTTGCCGAATGTAGAAACTAAACTAGTCAAGAGGAAACTAGGCGCTTGGGGTCTGGAGGTTGCGCGAGGCCGCTGCCATTCCGGTGTGGCTCGGCCCTAACAACAACAATAGCCCATAACGTCCACTGCTTGACATAAGCCTCTCCCATGAAGGGAGGAATTTGCCGTAATCTCCATGCTTGGCAGGTGGATTGGAGATCGCAGTGATGAAAGATTATCAGAGAACGCTGCTGCCCATTCTCTGTTCTACGGAGGCGCAAGGTGTTCTGCCTCAGACATTAGTCGCCTTATACGACACCCGTGAGTGTAATGGATTGGTTCTATTCTACTCTGCCGGATACCATACGGCCCTAAGGGTAGGCAGAAACCACAGAACTCCACCAGTTGCGATCCTTACATAGGTACTACTTTCGCCTCGTCAATGTGTCACAAAATAACAACTATTTATGCCGCCATCTGAATTATTCAATAAAATTCCTGAAACAATTTCATCAATTATTAAGGTTTAAGGTTTACTAACAGCATCTTCGAGCATAGATAATACACTATATAATACAAGACCTTCGAGAATGACAGATCCTTGTAGCACTAGTTCTGCGTACGAGGTAAACACGTTGCTTTAGTTGTGGTATTGGATACTAGATGGCAGCCGTAGCAGAATACCTGCAAAATGAAAATGTGTTATTGTTGAAGAATCCCAATGCATAACATAACTACATACCTCAGTAAGACGAACACCATCATACACCTACTACATGCCCATACAAGTAGTTTGTTGACACTGAAACAGACATTTTGTTCACGATCTCTGTATAATTTTACTGTTTTAGTTATGCTATTCGATAATAGATGGCGCTAGTAGTAGTAGAAAACATTAAATGAAAATCATTGCATAAAAATGTGCACGCGATGTTGTTACTTATTTACAGCTATCACTTTTCTTCAAACTTAATAAAAAAGTCCAAATCATCACGCCAGCGTTTCTTTGGCCTGCCTCGGTGACGACGTCGCCTTCGGACCCCTTGTCTTAGTTCATTCTAAAAATAAATGTGACCCACCCAGTCCCAGTCCCATTTCAACCTCGCAAACTTATCACCAAAGACTACAATATAATATACACCAACATCGGTGCTGCCTGTGTTGGAGCGTATTAAGGCGTTGCGGATTCGGTCGGTGAGTTCGATATATAAAATGCTAGTTAGCTGCTATGATACACTCTCTTTATCCATCCATGTTATCCACAATCGCTTAAAATTCTATGTGATTGCGAATGTCTTGTAAATGCATGGCAACACTGGCAAAATTCTCCACCCAATGTCCGTTTAATGACGATTTTGCCTAAGTTACGGCTAATACCCGGAGTGCGGCTACACCTAGTTTTAGCCGGTTACAACTAGGTGCTGCCGGCCACATGCGGTTAAACTCAGATGTATTCTCTTATCTTCGGTTAGAACTTGGTTTAGCCTTCATCATAGCGGCTAGAACTAGGTGCAGCCGCACACCGGTGGTTAAACTTAGTCTTCGGTTATTAGCCGTAACATTTACAGGGTGTAAAAGACCTCATCACGAAGCCGTCAACCAAGCATTCTGTTATTCTGTACATCAAACTAAGTAACTTTACGCAAAAATGATTGCTGGGAAACGACTTTTTTTTTGGGTTGAAAAATCATGTTTTGTGGTAGAACTCAATGTAACGCACTCAAAACATTGTGCTGATGGATGGATTGAATAGTACGGGGGTCGTGGAGGTGTTTAAAGTAAAAATCTTACATTTAAAAATTTGTACTTATAAAAAAAAAAACTTGTTAATAAGTTGGAACTTTGACCCCCAATATCTCCGTAACTAGCCTTCTAGTTAGTAGTCTTCGGTTATTAGCCGTAACATTTACAGGGTGTAAAAGACCTCATCACGAAGCCGTCAACCAAGCATTCTGTTATTCTGTACATCAAACTAAGTAACTTTACGCAAAAATGATTGCTGGGAAACGACTTTTTTTTTGGGTTGAAAAATCATGTTTTGTGGTAGAACTCAATGTAACGCACTCAAAACATTGTGCTGATGGATGGATTGAATAGTACGGGGGTCGTGGAGGTGTTTAAAGTAAAAATCTTACATTTAAAAATTTGTTTAAAAAAAAAAAACTTGTTAATAAGTTAGAACTTTGACCCCCAATATCTCCGTAACTAGAAGGTTCCCAGGTATGGTGTAGAACAAAAAAATGATCGCAATGACGGGGAGAACAAGTGCCTTTCGGCTTCGTTAAGAGGTGTTTTACACCCTTTATACAAAAAAAATATTCAAACATCTATCAATTATTATAACATCTATCGATCCATCTGCATCCATCATTCATTCATTTCACGACTCGAATGGCGCAGCGGTAGTGAGGCTGCCTTTCGTTCTTAGGGTCCCGAGTTCGAATCCCGGTTGGAGCAAATGTTTGTGTGATGAGCATGGATATATTTGTTCCCAAGTCATGTATGTTTATATGTTATAATATATATGTATTTACAAACAAAAAGTATCTATGTAGTATTCAACTATCTGGTGTCTACGACACAAGCCTCGTTGCTTAGTGTGGCACTAGATGGCGCTGTGTGTAATGTCCAGTGATATTTATTTATCATCCTGTAATGTCAGAAAAAAACATATATACCAATAATATCTGACCTACCTGATGAATCTAGTCCAGAACTTGATCTAACTTCCATAATCTATACATATAATAAATCTGTAGAAAGATAGTTTTTGTACTTCGAAAATATTTCAAAAAAAAATTGCCAGGCCAGGGTGTGAAAGGATAACCAACAGAATTCATTTCCAGCATGTTGTATTATCTGTGTCATCCTTGAATATTGTCTATTAGCACTAGAGTTGGTCTATGGTTTTACTCTTTGGCGCGGCCATCTTGATGTCGGGCTCGGAACGTGATGTACCTATGTTTCTACTGTTGTACTTATAAAATTAAACAAGTGCTGATTTAAGCAAGAGTTTTATTGATAACAACACACAGCATTTATGGAATTTTTGTCTGTTTATCTGTTTGTCTGTTTTGTGTTGGTGGTTGTTAGGTTTCCTCTTAAAAAGTTCAACATAAAATCCGCAATAGCATAATAATGTCTATATTTTTAAGGTCTCACATTCTCTCTGACCCTCTCTCTCTCTCATGTGACGCAGACGAAGTTGCGCGGGTCAGCTAGTATTTGAATAAATAAAACAAAAGCTAAGTACGAATATTCAATGCACTTTATTTCATATCATAAATAGGTAATATGTTTGGGATATCACAATTTGTTTGTTCATTACTCGCCAAATATTTAGCTAACAACTAGGCGTTACACAATTTTATACAATTGTTGTTAAAATAACGAGGTTTCCGGCGACTGGGACCGCAATTAACTGGGACCGCGGTCCCAGTCGCCGGATCCGTAAAAAATAAATATTTTTCTTCCAGCGACTGGGACCACTCATAGATAACTTAAAAAAATATATTATTCAAGCCAAAATTAGTACAGTCAAATGACTGTACTAATTTTGGCTTGAATCTGTAAAAATCTATTATTCTAGCCAAAATTAGTACAGTCAAATGACTGTACTAATTTTGGCTTGAATAATAGTTTTTTTTAAGTTATCTATGAGTGGTCCCAGTCGCTGGAAGAAAAATATTTATTTTTTACGGATCCGGCGACTGGGACCGCGGTCCCAGTTAATTGCGGTCCCAGTCGCCGGAAACCTCAAAATAACTAAAACTAAATTGAAAAGACAATATTTTACAAAATAAAAGGATTACCGAAATTATTACAAAGATGGTACAGCCACAGTGCATCAAATATAAGTAGGAATTAAAGGTCATTGCTCTTTCCTTAATTTTTTTGCGTAGGTACCCCGACAATACATTATGAATCGTTTTTTATTACTAGTAAAAATCAAGGATCCCGTTAAAAATCGTTTCGGGATAAGTTTATGTCATTATTTCTGTTTCCGGAATTATGTATTTGAATAAATGTATGCGGGTTAATGACCTTTAATTCCTACTTATCTGGCGCAGCCTAAACTGTCAAATTTTCTCATTCGATTTTAAACTTAACCATCAACATTTTATGGTTTAAAATCATTTGGGGAACTTTGACAGTTTGTGGTAACATGATATGCTAGCGACTGTAGCCTACAGTCCTTTCACAGCGAATTATTATTCTTCTAATTTTGCATCACCATTTTAAGCTTTATGCTTGTGAAAATAAGGCTGCTGTTGTATTGCAGCTGTCAAAGGTAAAATACCTGAAAGAACTGCAGAGCCACGTTGTTACCACAGAGTAAAAAACCAGGCGTTTCTTACGCTTTCCCATCTACCATAGACTGAGAGTTTTCGGTAGCTACTTGTAATTCGTTTTATTACATTCCGGGTTATTTAGACTGCCTTGAAGTATAGTAATATCTGAATATAAGAAATAAATCGAAAATCTTAAAATAATAGAGAAATAAATATTAATATTGTTTTATATGATTTACATGGAACACTAAGGGATAAATCACGCTTTATCATGCCGATAAAGCTTCGGGAAAATGTTTTATAAGATGAACCGTTTTTTGATCGTTAATTATTTTTTAACCGTGCTCAAAGACCAAAAATAGCGGTCTCAATACAGGATGTAAACAGACTCTACGCAAAAAATCAGAAAGAACCCTACGCAAAAAAAAAATGCTGGGAAATGACTTTTTTGTCATCAGCCTTTTCGGTAGGACTCAATTTAACGCACTAAAACATTGTGCTGATAGATCGATTTAATAGTACGGGGGTCGTGAAGGTTTAAAGTCAAAATCTTACATTCAAAACATGTAATTATTAAAAAAAAAAAAGTGAAAAAATTGAAACTTTGACCCCCAATATCTCCGTAACTAGAAGGTTCCCAGGTATGGTGTAGAACAAAAAAATAATCGCAATGACGAGGAGAACAAGTGCCTTTCAGCTTCGCAAAGAGTTTTTTTACACCCTTTATATCTTTATTGTGGGTTAAGTTGTAGTTGTACTGATGCCAACACATCAAGCTACTACAATCTGCCAAATTTCATTAAAATATTTTCAACCTTATCGCTAAAGATTTAGGTTCAATGTTGATTAGGAAAATTTGACAGTTTCGGTTTGTCAGTTTCGATGTGCCGTCTGTACATGGATCTGTTGTCGCGTGGTCATAATCAGAACCACAGAACAGATTGTCAGAACCATAGACTTAGTATATACTGAGAACTAACGCCGCCATATTGTTTTTCAAAACAATGAGGGATTTTCTTTTTAGCTCCTCCCTAGTCGCTGGATAGATGGCGCTACGAGTTAGTATGATAATGCAAGGAACGGAACCTAAAAAAACAGATTTTAACAAAGCGCGAGAAAACTAGGTTATATTCGGAAGGTTAAGCAAATGAAAGTGTCAGTCAACGAGAGTATGTGACGTGACCAATGACGTATTATATATAGACACGTCATGAACCAACATCGCGGCGCTTAAAAACGGCGAAAATACCTACTAGAACTACTTATAAGCGTGAAGAAAGAGAAAGAAAATATGACACCGAACGGCGGGATGCCTGTTGCGAGAGGGAGATAAATATACATCTTCAGTCACGTCACAGGATTTATTAAATTATAAACAAACGTAGCGTCGCGCGACAGGTTGGTGCGTAACTAAGCGCGATGTGGGCAATTGCCTTCATTTCATGTTGTCATTTTAGAGTGCGGACAACGTATCTATAGTTTATATATCATTGGACGTGACACAATGTTGTTTTTTCCAAGCATTTTGGCTTTGGCACCAACTATCATAGTAAGTTCAACGCCATCTATAGAGTTCTTGGAAACTAAGTTTTTTTTTAACACCTCAAAAAGAAAACCTCTCATTGCTGATAACGGATACCTGTGGCTGTAAGTTGTAACACTGTGGATCAATCACGTTCGAATTTCAAAATTATGTTTATGGAATGGTACCAGTAATAACAGTTATTTTATCGTTAATTCTTTAACTCGCAGCGTTATCGGCATTTTCAGTACGAATCAACTTACATATTATTTATTTTACGTAGGTAATATTTACAGTTAAGACTAGTAGACTCCAATAAAATGGCACTTAATTCACGAAGTCTTTTTACACTTTTTTTATCGTAACGGTTATATTTGAAAAAAAAAGCGTCGTTTTCTACTCTTTCCGGTCAATGGGTCGTCTTAGGGGCGGAGTTTTTTTTTATAGATTCATAAACAAGCAGCAGTTTTTTTTAAACCTTGTTTTATTATTTTTTCCTCTGTGCCTGAGAATTGAGAAATCTGGTCAAATGGTTTAAATTCGAAAACTAGTCCTTTTTAACCGACGAAACAAAGAGGAGGTTCATATTCTTCGACGTAATTAATTATGTTTTTCTTTTTATGACCACGCATAACTTTTGTAAGGGAATATTATGTTGATATTGGTGCCATTACCAAACGTAAATATTCTCCCAAAGATACAAATACAGGAAAGAGTAGATGAACCATAAAGTATAATGAGATAAATAAGAACTACTAGCTATTATTGTCTATTCTCTGATATACATCGACGGGAAGTGTCGACTTAATACATAGAATTCGTCACATAACTAACGTCACTAGATCAAATAAAATATATACTTTTTGACATGATGTCTAAGAATCGTAATTTTTTTGTAGGAAAAAGGCATAATTTTCTTCGGATTATAACTGCTTACATGAAAATGAAAAGATGGGTGTGCCACTTAAATTTAGTGAACCTTAAAATAGGGTAGACGACACCATAAATAAAACAATAATTCCAAGACACCAATCTCTAAAAACACACTTTATTTTGGGTCTGAAAACCTGATTTATTTTCAATTAATTGCCAAATTCGATTTTTAGTTGCTTTGAAATCAATAAATAGTTGAGTCACTGAGTTGAATAAACAGTGACGTCACAGAGTGCTATTGCCATACAAAATCTATGAGAGAACCGCGTTTTGACAGCTCTTAAAAAGTATCTCAATTGATTGGTGCGTCATCTACCGTGATCTACCCCATTGATCCACTTTTTCCAAGCAAATCACAATAGTATTAAAAAAAAAAATATTCTTTTAATCAGCGATGAATTGCATTGCTGCGTACGCAGAAGAACTCACAAGAGTATCATCACAATCGGATCAATGGCACATAGAGAACAAATATTCAAACAACATTTTTATTAATACTCGTACAGATGAAGAACTTGGCACGTAAGGCGAAATATTGTTTTAATTTTTTTCATAATTTTTGATTTTACTAGTTCACAAGTTTCGTATTGGTTGAACGCTATCGCGAAGATAATAATGTGCGATGCGTCATATTGGGCGTAGCCAAAAAGGCGGGAGTAATGGCCGCCACGCCTGAAGAAAAACACTTGTTTTTCATATTTGGTTTGTATGCTTAGAATACGTATTGATAGTATTCTAATACTTTTTTCAGATTGCAATTTTATTAACCTTCAATCAAATGGGAATAAGCAATACAAATGGATAAAAAATTCCCACAACCAGCGCGGGAAAACTAAAATAAAAAGCAATGGCTACCTCGAACGAAAAAATAATTGTTATTTATCTTGCCAATCGTTCATAACTTGAAAATTATATTCATAAATATTATATTATCTTACAATAATCATTCATAAATCTAGTTTCTTTTTAATTTATTTACAATATATTACAATCGCCATATTTTATCGTATCCATACGCTATACAGTAACGGTTACCGATAACCGTTATTCAACCAGTAACGGTTTTAACGTTATCTTAAGAATACCATGAGAATTCAATCACTCGTTTTCATAATTCATGAAATAATGAAAAATGCAGTCTTGCAAATCAATCAAATTACCAAAGATGATTTAAAATATGATTCAAATGGAGGAAATATCTCATAGAATCAAAATTTTATTTGAAATGGAAATAGAAAATTTGGATATTTCCAAGAGATCAAACTTTACGTCTATTAAAAAAAATACGTTCTCAATACAAATCAAAATTCCTTAAACAACTGATATAGTAGGTAGGTACGTTACATGTTGACGTTTTTGAGTCGAAAACCTAACAAATACTTTATAAAACTTATATTTTTATTTTATTTATTTACACTCTCACTTCAACAGTCTGTCAATGAACAAATTCATTCACTCCTCCGCCGTGATGATGGAACTGTTGCGTATTATCGACAATAACGCTCGTATATCCCCCTTCTTGCACTGCTGGACTGGCCGCCATTTTAGCAAAACTCCCGCCAAAATTCTCAACAACAGGCCTGCCATTTTGATTTTGATTATGACCGTAGAACGATATTAAATTAGTATAGTTGTACTGGTTAGGTATTTCTGAGCCTTCTATAGAGCTACAGGAGGAAGAACTGGCAGAAAACGGTCTTTGACTTTGTGGGTAGCTAACATAGTTTGGTAAAATTTCATTTGTGTCTGTATAATTTTCATAGAATATTTCTTGGTAGGATCCATTTTGCTGGTGATACTCTTCTTGGGCATCATAAGGGGGTATTACAGGGAGGTACTCGGGGTACGTATACCCCCCACTGGAGTCACTGTATTCGCTTTCGGGGACCTGTACGTGGTTGATTTTGTCCGTGTGTCGAACGTGGGGCATTTGTGGTGACGTGGTGGTGGTGGGGACGTGGGACGGCGTGGGGCAGTCCACGGGGCTCACGTGCTTCGGGGCGCCTTGGCTGATGTTTAGGATTAGGTGTTTCTCTTCGATGTCACTGGAATGGAAAAGTTAGGTTAGTTAGTGGACATACTGCTTAGTTTCTAACTTTTAATGTTATTTTTTTTAAATACACTTGTTATAGATGCACAGTTTAGTTTTTGTACAGAAATTTGCGTTTCTTGATAGAACTCTATATCCGCACTCTTTTGATCTGTCTGTTTCAATATAGCTAACTTGAGAGTGACTTTCATTTTCAGTCGCTTCGTGCAAAACAATGTTATTCCGCTGCATCCAGTTTGGACGTTGACACCAAAAAAAAAACTAAGTAACTTGTGAATTGTATCGTGGTGCAACGCCGTAGTGGATCGCCTACGACTGCTACGAAGCGTGACCACACATAACGTTACGTCAAGTGACGATGAGTTCATTTCCTTCACCCATAAAGTGCTCAACGCGCCTAAAGAAGATTTTACATCAAAAATTTAAAGAGGCTAGAAAAATGATGATTTACCTGAGTACATAATTAACAGAGACAATACAGTGTGGTCTTGAAGACCGCGAGTTGTGTACGATGGTCGCGTAGCTCTGCATCCACACCCAACCGCCACTCTTCGTCAGGAAGCGGTAGTACCGAGATGTGACTTGACCTTTTGTTAATACTGCAATAGGAAAAATTTGATCAAGGACTTTCCAATGATAAGTTTTTTCTAAATTAATTGATGCAGCTGTAGAAGCTGTAGCAGCTAAATAAGAGTTGCGGAGATCTAAATTTAATGGCTTGTGATTTGAGAGACAGCTATGTCCTGTAGTGGACTGCTAAAACCTGATGATGGATGGATCGGCGGTATGATGAAGATGGCCGGTTGTCAACACCAACAATGGTACTACAGAATTGACAAAGCTGAAATGTCATATAACGCATCATTAAACCTACTTAGATAGTTTTGAAAACAATACTATGGATCTATACTGTCACAAACAATGCTCTACTTGATTACTATCCTGAGCTATGTACCAACATTGCCGTCGAAGTGGCGAGCTTTGAACCAATAAAGATAGTATTCTGATAGCGATTTGAAAATGAAGAGAGCAACGATGCTTTATGGCAGTAAAGTTTCTATTGGTAGTGCCTTCCCCATTGTGATCACAGAGCTCTTTTACTACCTACGACTATTTAGAATTCTACTTCTACCTTCAGAGCTATCCTAATTAACCATAGATGAAACTTCGTTCACAATACTCACGCGTACAATGCGAGTGCCTCATATGCAAGACATCGGTTCCGTGTATGTAGTGGTAAAGCGTCTTCTCTATCAGGTCCTGAGGCTCGTAGCCCGTTAGCGATGCCACCCTGGAAATAACGAAATAACTGTTAATAACGTAACCGTTATACGCCTGCATCACTATCACTCCATTTATTATAAAAACGAAATCCTCCGCCGCGTCTGTCTGTGGTCTGCCTGTTCGCGATATTCTCTGATCTCGTCTACAGAGACAAATGCCGCGGTCCCACTATGTCGTGACGATTAATTTATCGTTAGATTTTAGTTGGCAGAACTCGTGGACGACAGTAATCGCGTCGTCCTATAGTTTAACAGCTCTATTTAAATACACAAGCCACGACACATAAAACTACACGATTACTGTCGTCACGACAAAGTGGGAACGGCGGCCATACAAGATCTTTGATCAGTTTTTTGATTAATTTAATGCGGTTGGATCTTAGTTTGTTTGTAAAGCTTTGCATAAAGGTGAACGCAGACCTAGCCGCACCGCAGTCGCCGCATTCGAATTTTTCTATGCAATCTCGCACACCGACATAGACACAGATTGCATAGAATTTTATACGAATAATTCGAATGCGGCGACTGCGGTGCGGCTAGGTCTGCGTTCACCTTAACATTGTTGATTGTATTGTTATCTATACGTAGCTATGTTGTCGACAATATAATTCTGCTGAAATGAAATATGGCTTTAAGCTAATATTTTGTAATAAAAATTTCTAACAAACCATTTCAATATACAAATCAAAACTCGCAAAAGACAAAATCACTTCCTCCATAAAAACAGCTCTGAAATCAGACTGACGACACCTCGATACCTACCCTATACTTGTCTCAGTCCCCTCGGTAATTAGTTAACCCTTAACACTGGAGTACCTCAGGGGTCGGTCCCTTTGGTTTTTTGCAATGCTGATTGCCGGAAGTGATGCGCGATATTTTTTGAGCGTCAACAGTTTTTACGCTTGAAAAACAATATGCTTGCTTGATTGGGGAGAAAAAACGGTGATTGGTTTTTGATTAGAGAGTTTTTTTTTTCAGTTGATGGTGTCGATTCTGTTGTGCACAAACTAAACTTAATTTAAGCTACTGCTATCTTTTACTAAAAGGCAGTGCGAGAAAAGGACGGCTATAGCTATGAACTAAGTTAGAGATGTCAAACTAGTTTATGCCTTGCACTTCACCGTGTTTTTAGTCGACATTGTTTTACGTGCATCCTTCATTTGTATGGAAATATTAGTTCCAATTAAATTTGTCAGCTCTAAATTACGTCCGTCTCTTTCTCGTTTTATTAGAGAGAAAAAGATAGCAATAGCCTAAATTAAGTTTAGTTTCTGCACAACAGAATCGACACCAATGGCTGGCAAAAGGAAGCGTAATATCAAGTCAGGTTTATTGCTTATTGCGCTTTTTTCTACGACATGCAACAGGACTCTCGATTTTAAACATTTTTGTCTTTTAGATCATCGTTGTTGCTGTTAGAATGTCACTCTAGCTAGGCTCTCGGTTTTTTTACAAAATAGTCGAAGCTTCGAAATACATAATATGCGCACACTAATATTTTCAAATATAAGCCGTGTCAAAATCGAATAGAATCGCAACCACGAGAAACA
The DNA here is from genome assembly GCA_905147715.2 of Xestia xanthographa. Lineage (NCBI taxonomy): Eukaryota > Metazoa > Arthropoda > Insecta > Lepidoptera > Noctuidae > Xestia > Xestia xanthographa. The sequence goes on from LR990671.1 coordinate 12,380,763, forward strand.
AACATGATTCTCCAATGATAGAAGAGACCAATCAAACGAAGGTCAAAAATGCTCATTCCTATGGATTGTACCTGTCTTTACCACTATTCCTATATTGGCTCTAGGCTGCATAGTCGGCTGATTGTGTCAGACTGGCTGCGGTTGGTTGGGCTTCCTCTCCGATCCCAGAGCATGTCTTTAAAAAAATAGTGCCCCCTGGTGTATCCGGCTTGTCCGGGTCAGGCTTGCTCCTGGCTGGGTGTGTTGCTCAATCATCATCATCATCATCATCAATGGTCGAAGCTTCGAAATAAAGTTTTTAGACTCACTTCTTTACATTGGAGGAGCTCGTGGCTAAATAATAACAGCCGCTCGGGTCAATCGTTAGGTTAAGCCGTGCTTGCCTAGGTTGGTCTGTGGATGGGTGACCGCCCATTACATACCGAGTTTCCTCCGTGCCTCGGAAAGCACGTTAAGCCGTTGGTCCCGGCTGTCATTTGTAGATCTTTGACAGTCGTTAGGTAGTCAGAGGCCCAAAAAGTCTGACAACTAGTCTTACCAAGGGGTATCGTATTACCCGGTACTAACTGGGTTGTGGAGGTCAGATAGGCAGTCGCTCCATGTAAAATACTGGTATTCAGCTGCATCCGGTAAAACTGGAAGCCGACCCCAACACAGTTGGGAAAAGGCTAGGCAGATGATGAGACTCACTTCTTTACATTGATCTGTCTATGCTACCTTCTTTATCTTCTTTTGTATCGGACAAAGTGGTTAAACAAAACTGATTGTCCAAACCTTTTCTTATCGTACAATAATTGATGTCACGACAAAAGTTTAAAATAGTGTGTCAATATTACTCGTTTATCAATATTCTTTTAATATTGAAATACACGGCCTTCTCCAACCCTTCAAATAAAGTAATCAGTTTCAACATGTTAATTTTAAACGTTAAAACGATAACGTCTTGTAACATGTAATAATTAACGGTACAACTTGTAAGTTTTATCGTTATGAGATAACCGTTACAACAAAATGTTCAGTTTAGTGTTCCAGGGCCTTTATTTGTCTTGAAACGTTATCATGCCACACCACGTATAAGCTTAGCTTTGGTTTGCATGGAGACGAAAAGATATAAGATTGGTACTAATAGAAGGGTTTTCAGAAGAAATTAATAACATAGAAAAAAACCGGCCTAATGCGAATCGGACTCGCGCATAAAGGGTTCCGTACCATCGTAGTAAAAATTAAAGAGGGGGAGATTTGTTGTTATAGCGGCAACAGAAATACCTATTCTGTGAAAATTTCAATCATTAGACAGGTACTATCGAGGACACTACCGCCTGACAACCACTAAGCTAATTTTTGCTTGCACTCGCAACATAGAAACGCTCTCTAGCCACCCCGTTGACTTTGTATAGAAAATGAATGAAAAGATACCGAATCGGCCGAGCGCACTGACGACGCACGCCAAACGAGAGTTATTGTTATTTTGCGCGCCAAAGTTGACGCTTTCCTAATAGGCCTAAACTTTAAGGGGGCGTGGCTCGGTGCCTCCGCATGATTTAAGCGAAAAATAAAATTTACTGGTCAGGCGGAAAAGACCACGACAGTACAGCCCGCTGACATACTGCAGTCGGACGGATAGCGGAGGCTTAGGAATTCTTTCAAGCAGATTATGATGTTGCTCACTTTATCCTAGCTATCAAAAATCAATAAAGGTTTTAAAAAACCTCTTAACGAAGCCGAAAGGCTTCTCCCCGTCATTGCGATCATTTATTTGTTCTACGCCATACCTGGGAACCTTCTAGTTACGGAGATATTGGGGTCAAAGTTCCCACTTTTTGACAAGTTTTTAATGTAAGACTTTTACTTTACACACCTCCACGACCCCCGTACTATTCAATCCATCCATCAGCACAATGTTTTGAGTGCGTTACATTGAGTACTACCACAAAACATGATTTTTCACAACAAAAAAAAGTCGTTTCCCATCAATCATTTTTGCGTAAAGTTACTTAGTTTGATGTACAGAATGCTTGGTTGACGGCTTCGTGATGAGGTTTTTTACACCATGGATATTAAATGTCTTCGTGGAAGACTTTCTGTGTGAACTTTCTGTTAACTAATGATTATCTACTTCTTAATGTTTTTAACACACTAAAAACTAACGTAACTGTAAACTTAGTACCCTCTACTAAAGAGCGTTTAGTTTTATACTTTAATTGATCATTGTTTTAACAGAGGACATCCGATACTTTGGTGACAATTAATACCCCAGTCCCGAGGGGTGTCAATTATACCCCACTCGGGGACTCTTTGTTTTAACCCCTCGCGTTTTAAGGGATGTGATTTTTTTTGTTTCGTAAAATACTCGACGCATTGTGTTTTTAGAAACATGTCTAAGTACCCTATGTTTTTTTGGATGGTTATCAATTAAATTTTAATGATTTTGTGAATGCTCATTAATTCATTTTTATTAAATTAAGTAGGTAACCTTCTAGGACAAAATTGTTGTACTGCTTACGGCGATAGAATTTCCCCCGTTTTAAGTTTGCTTATTACATCTTTGCCAGCCCCTTTGGCGAGTACAAGCGTGATATTATCTTAGTTTAGCTTAATTTTGGAGAAACCCCATCAAAACTGAAACCCACTACATTTTCACTTCAAAAAACATAAATCGCTCTTAAATTTAAGGCAATAAAGTCTAATTCCATTCACCATTATAAAAATCAAACGCACCAAGTAATTTTGTTAACCATGTTCTATGCTTCGTAAAATCATCCCTCACCCGTATCTCATTACAGAAAGGTCTATTTTTGCTTCACTAAACAGTGATTAACGGCAAATGTAAATTGGTGTTTAGTACGTGATAAAGTGTGCGAATGCGAGCTCACTTCCGTACAGTCAGCGAAAATGTGAAGTTTGTTGTATCGGCGATATTTTATTACTATGGCAAGCCTTCTTTCTATATTTGAATTTGCTTGCATAGACTTTTTTTTGTACTGAGTCAGTGGCCCGAAAGTCTGACAGCCAGTCTCACCAAAGAGTATTGTATTTACCAGTACTAACTGGGTTGTGGAAGTCAAATAAACAGTCGCTGTTTGTAAAATACATCATCTGCAAGTAGGTATTTTACTTTTTTATTATTGTGACCTTAGATTAAAAAATGTATTGTGACATTTATTAATGATGTTTTTTTATTGACATTCATTTTGTAAATTATTAATACCTAATTTTATTTAATTATTGTGAATGTGAGGACCATGTGGGTCACATATATTTTTTTTTTTCCCCACGACTGTCTGGCAGTTTGAGTACTATGTATAAGCGACCCACCCAAATGTCCTTTCTTTGGTATTGTTCGTCGTTTCGTTGAGCTCCTTGAGTTATATAAGTCGAGCTACACGATAACTGACAAATGCTTGCACTGACTGGACAGGTCTCACTCAAATCTGTATGGTTCTTTCTTCAAAAGACCTTCTCAGACACTTATCTGGACTGCATAGTCCTCATGTGAATTGAGCAAGATCATGTCTGGACTTCAAAAGAGACTATGACCTCTGAGTTTGTTTCGGCTGTTTCTTCTCAGAGTAGTCAGGGCCGAAACACCGGCCCCATCTAGTTTTAAAAAAATGATGTGTAAAGTGTTTGTAAAAACCTATTTGCAAAAATAAACATCATTTCATTTCATTTCATCCGGTTAGACTTGAAGCCGACCCCAACATAGTTGGGAAAAGGCTACGCAGATGATGATGAGATTTTTTTGCACTGACTAGTTCAGTGGTCGATATACTAAGCACTAATGGAACTGCCTGTTCGATACCTGGATCGGGTAAAAGGTTATTGGGATTTCTGTCTCCCTTATTGTTCGGTCTAGAGTGGTTCGAAGTGTGATTACAAAGCTACAGGTCCTGAGGTCGATACACTTTAAAAGTGATTACCTCGCCTTTTCTTTTTTTTTTTTGGTTGGGAAATCATCAAATGACTCCTCCCGCTGCTCTGGGCGTAGTGGAAGGGAGTGTCAGACTTTTACTGACTAAAACCCATCCATGTTCCTTCTTTGCCCTTTGTGTTCCGGGGCCACGGTATCTCTTTAGAACAGTCCCGCAGGCGATATCCCCACCTCGCTACTATTGAGAACTTTCTAGAAGAAAACCCCAATATTTACCACTTATCCCAACCCAGGAATAAATATCAACACCACTAGAAGTTATAACCACTACAAAAATCTAATTTCTAGATAAAACTCCTTGCATGATCCCACCCTTTAAATGACTCATCAATTCATCACAGACAATCATGCTCGATGACCAAAAAAGTCGCCCATAGATAAATTAATAAGTCGATAGATTTAGCTAAGCTTAGCTCTATGTCCAAATATGTAATCTATGGTGTCATATTACAACATCTGTGGCCCAGGTGGTTATGTTTTGACATTTAATATCCTTCAAGTTATGTCATCCTGGTACCTGGAATGTTTCGTGCATTGATTTGCTCTAATAGTATTAAAACATCACGCCTTTGCTTTACCAAGGAGGATTGATTGAGATGTTTAAGGCGACTCTAGCCAAAATAATGTTGCTACTACCATTACCATTACACAAGAAAATCAACCTTATGTTGCATCTTTTATTGCTTGAAATCTGTTGTGCTGCTAATATTCTGTTTTGACATCTAATATCCTTCAAGTCATGTCGTCCTAGTACCTGGAAGATTGGGTGAATTGATTTGCTCTTGAAATACACCTTCATTTCGCCAGATAAGTTTATTTAAATCTCATGAAATAGGGGTCGAGCCTATTGCCATCAACTGGGCACAAACCCAGACCCCGTGACTGGTACTGAGAAATTCCTGAAGGAAGACCTAATAACAGGGAATTGAACCCAGGACCACATGCACAAACTTGAATTTAAAATTACCGATATCGACAAACCAACACTCCCAACACTAAAACTTTTCGCGTTCGCTATTCCCAGATTGGCAATGGACATGGAAATAAGCGCGCAATAATTAATAGTTGAAAATAACCGCGCGAGCGATACAGGCGAACGGGCGGCAATTCATCGCTTCTTAGAAACGGGGCATAAGTCTGTAGTGGACAGAACAATGCAGGGCCTGCGCGTTCTCCAGTGGTGTCGACACGCTGTGCTAAACGATACGAAAAATAGCAATAAGAAAAAATAACAACCTAAACTAACTAAGTAACTCATCATCATCATCAGCCTATTAATGTTCCCACTGCTGGGACACAGGCCTCCTCTCTATGAGAAGGAATGGACTATAATCCACCACGCGGGCCTAGTGCGGATTGGTAGATGTCACATGTCTTCGAAGTTTTAGTTCTAGGACATGCCGGTTTCCTCACGATGTTTTCCTTCACCGTTTTGAGAGCGTGTGACCGTTTGAGTGGTGATGAAATAAATTACACAAAGTAATGCGCCTGTTTGGGTTCGAACCCGCAACTTACTGTTCGTAAGTCGGGGCCGCCAACACTGGGTCACCACTGCTCACTCACTAAGTAACTAACTTAACAAGAATGTAAAAAATTACTTCTCCCCAACGCTGTCAACTGATATTGTCTCCAAGAGACTTGGCGGTGTTGCCAGGTTGTATGGCAAAGATAAGCCTCTAGCCAAGGTAAAAGCAAGTCCTTGGGTGTAACGGGAAGTGTCTAAGTATGTAATATAAATTATTTAAATCAAAGCCAGGTTTATACGTAGCTCATTTTCCATTTGCATCATAAAACATTACAATATTTAAGACCTCATCTTTAAAAAATAAACTTCATCCTGACACTGGTGTCGATTCTGTTGTGCACAAACTAAATTTAGGCTATTGCTATCTTTTTCTCTCTAATACAACGAGAAAGAGACGGACGTAATTTAGAGCTGTCAAATTTAGTTGGAACTAATATACAAATGAAGGGTGCACGTAGAAACATGTCGACTAAAAACACGGTGAAGCGCAAGGCATAAACCAGTTTGACATTTCTAACTTAGTTCATAGCTATAGCCGTCCTTTTCTTGCACTGCCTTTTGGTAAAAGATAGCAATAGCCTAAATTAAGTTTAGTTTGTGCACAACAGAATCGACTCCATTGTCTTAGTATTAAATTGATCGTGAACCGAAACGACTCAAGTCTGAATGGCTTATAAACAAGGCCAAGGGCCTATGTGTTTTCCATAAGTCTCGACATTTGGTTTTACTGTGTTAAACTTTAGCATATTTCTGAATATGAAAGAGTAACAACTGTGTCTTCGAAAGTCATTACAGATATGTCAGAAGCTCGAAAGTCTGACAACCAGTCTTACCAGAATCATAGTGCTGTTTATTGACTGGGTTGTGGACATCAGATGGTTCATACATGAAATAGGCAGTCGCTCTATGAAGAATACTGATATTCAGCTACACATTGAGGATAAACAATAATTCGATGTTGTGATGTGGGTCATGATGATGTGCTGGTAAAAGTCTAGACTAGGTACTTAAAATAGTTACAGCAGTTACAGCTAAACAACTACATTAGTTAACAATCGCAGCTTTAAACTGAATAGATTAGACAGGGTCCATTGTTTTAATAGTAGTTTCTAAAAAAACTGTTTTGCAAAAAATAAAACCGACTTCAAAAAAAGTGAAAAATAACTAACTAGCTTCGGAAGTCGGTGGCAAAAAAAACTGAATCAAACAAACAAAAGTCACCGACTTCTGAAGCTAGTTATTTTTCACTTTTTTTGTTTTTGAAGTTGGTTTTATTTTTTGCGAAAAAGTTTTTTAATTTTTCAATTTTTAGGGAACTCTACAATAACAGACAACAAATCTGTCGTGATGTTTATTGTTGAAGAGTTCCCTTGTATATCTCCGAAAACCAGCATCAGAACTTCACGTAAACAGGACCATCGCGTAATAATATTCTTCCAAACAAAAAAAAAAACCATCAAAATCGGTTCACAATTGGCGAGATATCACTGAATATACACACAACAAATAAAAATCAGACGAATTGATAACCTCCTCCTTTTGGAAGTCGGTTCAAAATAAAAATAAACTGTGATTTCGATATACTAACACGATTAATTGTATAAACTGTAGAAGTTGTTTTATTACATGATATTTTGTCCAAGAGATTTATTAAAACAAACTATTTCCGTAGCTCTAAAGAATTCTCTAGGCAATTTTCCTATTTCTACCATTCCCACTAGAACAAAACAAATCACCCAAGTTTCTCTCCCGTGTCGTAACCATTGGACAGGCGCAGTCGCCGCAAGTTCACCATTTATTAGTTCACGCCAATCAGGATCGCGTAAACCTTGCTCAACAATGCGAGTTAGCGGTTCGGAGAACTGCGCAGGACTCAGAGCTAAGGACTTCACTGATATGATTGATTTATATGGGGTAAAGTTACTTTTACCCATGTAAATGTCTTGTTAGGAAGACATAAGAAAATCCTACAACAACAACTGGCCCATAACGTCCACTGTTGGACTTGGACATAAGCCTCTCCCATGATGGGAGGAATTTGCCGTAATCTCCACGCTTGGCAGGCGGATTGGAGATCGCAGTGATGAAAGACTAACAGAAACCGCTGCTGCCCATTCTCTGGTCTACGGAGGCGCAAGGTGTTCTGCCTCAGACATTAGTCGCCTTATACGACACCCGTCAGTGTAATGGGTTGGTTCTGTTCTACTCTGCCGGATACCACACGGCTTCAACAATTATGGAAATGGAAATTGCTTTAGAATATTACATAATGGTGTCGATTCTGTTGTGCACAAACTAAACTTAATTTAGGCTATTGCTATTTATTTTCTCTCAAAAAAACGAGAAAGAGACGAACGTAACTTAGAGCTGTCAAATTTAGTTGGAACTAATATTTCCATACAAATGCAGGTTGCACGTAAAAACATGTCGACTAAAAACACGGTGAAGCGCAAGGCATAAACTAGTTTGACATCTCTAACTTAGTTCATAGCTATAGCCGTCCTTTTCTCGCTCTGCCTTTTAGTAAAAGATAGCAATGGCCTAAATTAAGTTTAGTTTGTGCACAACAGAATCGACACTACTATCACGCCTGCAATCCCCGAATGGTTAGGCAGGGGTGCAGCCCCGGATCTTGAAATTTTTCGAGGCGGGGCAAAAACTAAAAAATGCCGCCCCCGCCCGTCTATATTTTTATTTTTATCATCATCATTATTTCACCCATCAGACGCCTAATGATGGCCATAGGCCCAGGGGTGGACCGTGAGTTTGTTGGGCCCTGGGCTAATACTACTTGGGGCCTGGCCAAGGGCGTCGCCAGCTTTTGGGCCAGAAGGGGGGCCTATCAGAAGGGTGCGATTTGTAAGTTTACTATTTACAGATGTAGCTGAAGTGCATATAGCCACTTCAAAAACGTTAGCACCTCCGTGACCTCAGATTGGTTAGTTTAGGTTTTGAATAGTTATTTGAAAAGGTTAGGCACTAAATGAAAATTTGATTCTTAAATAGATGCTACTAAATCAATTTAGGGAGACAATTTAATGAGAAAGAGGAACTAAGACTCTAAAAGCGAGCGAAGCGAGCTCGAAAATTTTAACATCCTACTTTCAAAAATCAATGAGTTGTATCGTTACAACTCATCATTATCGCAACTTTGACCATATGTCTGCCAAGCTTGAATTTGCCGCCCCCTAAACTTGCCGCCCGGGGCATGGGCCCCGGCTTGCCCCCCCCTAGATCCGGGCCTGCAGGGGTGAACCTAATAGTATAGCAATTTTCTCTTCTTAAAATATTCAGTTCCTTTATACGGCTTTTGAACTACATATCAATAATCATCATTCTATAGCCCGGATACCAAATCATTTGGAGTCGACGCAGCACGTATAGTCTTTCATAGTACTCTATTTCTTGATCAGACATCTCCTTTCTTGTCATATATTTATTTATTTATTTGATACACCAACAGCAATACATACTACCTACATACTACATTTTTTTACCTTGATTTTGTTTTTATTATGATGTAGAATTACATGTAGCATTAAGTACAAACCTTAGTGGTTTAAAAATGCTACTCTGCTAAAACAAAATGTAATCATTTTTAAATGGTAAATAAATGAAAAAAAAAACTAAGAGTTAATGTGAAACAATTAAAATAACATAAAAGTGCTGGTATGTACCTATGCCTATTATAGGTATACGCAGCTTTCACCATAAAACAACAATATATAATTTTATTTTTCAAATCTTAATAATAAAATTTGAACACAATATACTTAAAATAAAAGGAGATTGACCACAATCAGAGTCGCTTTATAGTAAAAGAGTATGGCCATAAAAATAAACTCATAAATTATAAAATATTTTTTTAACTTCTCTTAATTCACTTGAACGAAATCGTATGTGGGGTTACTATTTTGTATTTTATTAGCTACAGTATTGGATTTTATTGCTTACTTTTTAAAATGGCGTATTTCGGTAAAATCAATGTTGCCAATTTATTAAAACCTGGGACATAATCTGACACTCAGTTTTAAAAATAAATTCAACTATGACTTTATCCTCGTTATTTATATTTTTAATTAGCACAATTGAAATAACATATTTTCTTAGTTCACATCCTATAGATAATATTACTTTGCTAATTAAAAATCTTTCTTTAGTTGATAAATCAGTTACAGTCAGAGTGATTTATATTGATTGTTGGTAACACTATCACAATGTGATATGTGAACTGTCTGTCAATTTGTCAAACAAACAAAACAACACCGAACTTTTTTTTTCACTTGTGCATCGATAGTTGTTGAGTTTGTTGTGCTTATAAATAACTTATAATTGCGTACTGTTCGTGTCTTATATCAATTCAAGTCATACTGTTGTAATGGGCTGCTGCTTTTAGTGGAAGGTTCGTTACAAAACTAACCTCAAAACTGAACAGAAAATCAAAGAACAACTAAAACCCCCACAAAATAAATGGATATTCTTTTTTTCCTTAGAAAGTACGACATCACCCCTCTTTTATATTCAATTTATGCTATCATACAAAAAGTTTTGATGCGCAACGGCGGTCAGTAGAAAAATGGGCATTCTCCTTTACTTATTACTAAATAAAGTGATATGAATTATGTATGATGAAATACATAATTATGCATTATGAGTGTGATATCTAAAGATTTACATTTTTTGTTATATCATTCCTCCCACAGTCCATCCATCATTTCTTTTGTCTTGGTCTTCCTCTACTCTTATAACTCATCCTCACTCATACTCAAAACATTTCCTCACGACATTTACCTCATCCCTCCGCATCACATGCTCATACCACGTCAACCGATTACCTACGATTATTTTGAACTATCCATAAGTCTTCTATTAATTTTTATGAAACCAGATAAATAATTCTCAAAAATCTTGTTAATCTGTACTTTTGTATCTACTAGTGTCGTGCTAACATATCGATAACGCCCACGACGCGACGACCGCAACGATGGCTGTGAAATCGTTTGGCGTCGCACCGTTACGGCTCTACGTTGATTTTATTAACTCGCATCAAATTGTTTATTGTAGCTTGAATTGTGTGCTGTTTTGGAGTTTTATTTGTCGATAGTGTTTGTTGTAGTTTTTACAACACTATTTTATGTCGATGAGTGAAACTTTCGAGTGTTTAATGTATGTAGTATGTTTTCAACCGACTTCAAAAAGGAGGAGGTTCTCAATTCGATTGGTATTTTATTTTTATTTTTATGTATGTATACCACCGATTACGCTGAGATTTATGATCCGATTTACGTGATTCTTCTTTAGTTTGATGCGAAATAGTTGCCTCATTTGGTCCCATAAAAATTTGACAAAGTTGGCCCAGTAGTTTTAACCCTAAAATTGCGAATCCCTGATTGCACATGAAGTCTCTGAAGGTCTAAGTTGGTCCAGATATGATTTGTGTGATGATATTGGAAAGAGTAGGACTTCCAGGTCTGCTGGGGTGATTGTGGAGAAAGCAATTGTTTCCGCGCACCCCAGCTAGAAGTGACAAGGAGGAACACCGTGTAGTTTTATTCATTAGGAGTCTGACAGACCCCACGGCCGAGGACAGCCATTGATGATTTCCACACGTAAAATTCAGACAGGACTTTCCGAGGTCCAATTTTGCACGTCGTTGCTGTTTCAAGTGCACTTCGTAGACTCCACGACTCTGTTACATCGATAAAGTAAAGTAAAAAAAATCTCCACATACCTGGCATCCAAGAATATCAGCCTCATATCCAGCGAAGCTCTGAACATAAACATATTGGAGTGTAGCTTCAGTTCTGTGACGGCTGACGGCGGCAGCGAGTGTCCCACCGCGATGAGGCCGAGCGGAGCCGAACCTTCCCCGAACCGTCGCGCTCGCAGGTACCCCGAACAGTGTATAACCTGAAGTTAATGTCATCGGTGAGATGGAGACCGGGATGGAAATCTTATTGACATTTTTGACAAACTAGCTAATAATTCGGTTAAGGAGAGGTGTATCTAAATAGTATCTAAATCTGTAAGTTACACTCACATTTCGCCAATTACACACATCAAAAAAAGTTTGTGATCACTTTGAAAATTCGAAATCTTTTTGTTACGTTTTTATAAAAAAAAACTAGCGGACGTCACGCGGTTTCACCCGCATAATTCCCGTTTCCGTGGTAGTACGGGGATTAAATATAGCCTATGTTACTCAGAGTGAATGTAGCTTTCTAATGGTGAAAGATTTTTTTAAATCGGCGCAGTAGTTTTTGAGTTTATTCATTACAAACATGCACACAAAAATACAAATCTTTCCTCTTTATAATATTAGTGTAGAAGTGTAGATAAAAAATAGTTTTATTTTTTAATTTCAAACAGGGTATTTATATTTAAAGAAAACACACAACAAAGTTTTTTTCTTGATAAAGTTCAATTTAAATAATTATATCAGCTTATGCTAGTGATCACAAACTTTTTTTGATGTGTTGAGTCCCATGTAGGTAATAAGGAGCGACCCTATTGCCACCTCCGTTCTACTGAGAAATTCCTGATTGAAAAACTCAATAACACTTTGCCCAACCCGGGAATCGGACCTAGGACCTCATCAATTTCACTCAACAAACGAGGCAGTCCAAATTCATCCCAGAACAAAATCCCCGATTACCAACCCATATTCACTAAAACCCCTTCGATTAACACCGAAACTAATAAAACATATTTCACCCCTTACAACCCCATATCCCCTAGTCCCCGCTAATACCCCCATAGCGTATGTGAGTACAATTGAGTGTGTTGAACAATGCCCCCTTCGTGAATTATGCAACGCGTGTCTGTATTGTTTTAAGCATTTGCTCTAAATTGAGCGAATTATTCGAATTAACATACAAAGAGTATAGTTTTAAGGGATTTTTGACAGATTTTATTAACAGTAGTAGGGATTGGGGGAAGGAATTATAGTCCTTTATCGGTTATAGTTATTCGCTGCGATATATTTTCGCGCGGGGATGGAGCTCGTGGCCGAAGGCCCTTCTAGCCCTAAAATTAGCAACTCTATTTGCGGTGGTTCAAACTATGTTTGAAATACTGTTAGAATAAAGTTCTAATCAGCTTGCACTACAAAGTGGTTGTTACGTCAGTCACTGCGGGCCGAATAGTGTGAAATGAGTGTTTTTATGCGATTTACAAAAAATCTATTGATTGGACTAAAAAAAATAAAACATATAAGACCTGCTTTATAGTTAGTTCAGTTAGTATGCAAAGTTTCATGATCTAATTTGAAGTGATTTTTGACCAGCGGTTTATTGTTCGATTTGGAGGTAACTTTGGTTTTTTTTTCTATTGAGAAAAGTTTATGGAATCGTGTTTTCGTCACACATAGGACTTAGCATCAATCCTCAACTTTACCAGATATTTATTTCAAATAAACATTTTTTTTTTTGGAGGATCATGCTAAGCCATTTGAGGGATATTTAGCCCCTAATAAATAATAGCAGCTCGGGTAGATCTTTAGGTTAAGCCGGCTTAAGCCACGCTTGCTTAGGTTGGTCCGTGGATGGGTGACCACCCTTTACATACCGAGATTCCTCTGTGCCTCGGAAAGCACGGTAAGCCATTTGTAGATCTTTGACAGTCGTTTCAGTAAGTCAGTGGCCCGAAAATCAGACAACCATGTCTTACCAAAAAGTATCGCATCATGGTCAGATAGGCAGTCGCTCCATGTAAAATATTGGTATTCAGCTGCATCCGGTTAGACTGAAAGCCGACCCCGACATTAGTTGGGAAAAAGCTAGACAGATGATGACTGTAGATGACCAAAGACAATAGTGACTACGTACCATAGAGTCTTATTACCTGCTAGATAAAAAACAAACAAGTGTTTTTAAAAAAATTGCCAAATCACTTACCTTATACCCTGATGTGGTAAGTCCAGCGTTTCTTTTTGCAAGGACACATTTCATTCTGATAAAGAAAGCTCGTTCACACTCGATATCAACTGTAGGGCCCCACGTTCCTCCCACTGGGTACCTGACGAAGAATTATTATTACTATGACGTCCGGGAAACTAGACTACAGATGACTGACCCCAGAAAATAATGGGTGTCTAATTTGAGCGAAGTATTGTAATCGGTTGTCGTACAGGTCGTGGCACGTAACTCTAGCGCTGACCGTTATTGCGCAGAAGTAAAAAATAAGAATGTCTTGAGGCGTGCGTTGCGCCGATTGGCTCTCCAGTCGTAGAACATGCGCAGCTATCCCCTCCACGTTTCGTTCAGCGCTAGAGTTACGTGCCGCGTACCTGTAATAGGGTATGTTATGCGAAGGAATAAGGAAAATGTGGTAAGGAAAGTTTTGACTATGAATGTGGATGGCTATAAGAGTAGGGGAAGACCAAAGAAACGATGGATGGACTGTGTAAAGTATGATATGGGTAGAAAGGAGGTGTCTGATGAGATGACGAGTAAAGGTAAGCGTCCACATGTCCGCATCGTAGGCATCGGACGCATCGCATCAAACGGATCGTTAGTATTCTTTGTATAAAAAGTCACACAAGTGCGTCCACTGATACGCACCGCACGGATCGCTCGAATCTGTTCCATAATAGGTTAGTTTCCACCATCAATAAATTGCAAATCTATATAGTCCGTCAGTTAGAGTATTGGAAAATAATGGACACGTATTTTATGTTTTTGTAAATCAATGAATACTGACAAAAATAAAACGCATCAAAACTCGAGAGTGGGGGCTCGTGACGTCACAACGCACTAAAAATTATAGCACGGCGTGACGTATTAAGAGTTTTAAAAGCGTCGTATCTTCGTCAATTTTGATTTACGTAACAAAAGAAAAAGTACGAGTCAAATATTTTTTGATAATCTAACTGACGGACTAATTAGATGTTTTCAGACCTATACTAAGATCCGCTTGATGCGATGCGTCCGATGCTTACGATGCGGACATGTGGACGCTTACCTTAATAGAGAAGAATGAAAGAAGAAGTAATGCTCCGCCGACCTCAAACAAATTGGGATAACTTATCCCAGTTTGGGTCGTTCCTTATCCCGGATAAGGGCAGTAAAATGATGAGCTATCATAAAAGAAACAGAGTATACAACAGTCAAGGATAATTTTACTCACCCGAGGCTCGGATACTGGTGCGGTAGGTAGGAGTGCGGATGCTGCAGACTGAGCACCGCCGTCATCTCCTCGTGGTCAGACTGGTGGATGTACTCGTATATTGAGTTGCCTGTCAGTTCTACCTGTGGGATAGACAATAGTTGTTGAAGTCAGACTAATTTGCTCACAAGCTAATCATAGCTAGTAACTATTATGTGTTTTCTCGTATTTTTGGACTATTTGTATGTATTATAAATATTATAATATAGGTATATTAGTTTAATTAATTTTATCTGTCTGTGTGTATTAATTAGTATTGTTAGAATGAAAACACGTTTAATCACTAATTATGTTAGTGTAAGCGAGCGCGCCAAAAACTGAATCCCTCTTGACAGCTGTCAAAAATTAGCGCGGGGACACAATAGTTTCGATTCCCGTTGAAGTAGTGCTGCAACCATCTACATCGTATGACCGTCTTTTGCTATCAGAATGTACTACTTGTGTATGTATATCAATTTAACCTATAAGGGACGCATTGGTACAAATTCTAACCGAATCAAAATTAATTTAACAAAATGGTATTTTTCTGATTTATATTTTTGTACTTGTACATGAACTTTAAATAAATAAATAAATAAATAGTACTTGACATTGTAGAAGCCTGTACTCTTTGGTGAGAGTGGTTCACACTTACTTTTCACTAGACATGTTATTTGAGTACCACATAATACGGGGCCGGATTAGTGCTAGATTTGATAACAAACCTAATGGCATTGTCCGACCAGCCCGCTTAGCATGAACGCCGTAGAAACGAAAGAGAATCGACAAATATTTTGTTAATCTGTCATTGAATCGACAAAATGACAGATGAACAAAAGATTTGACGATTCTCTTTCGTTTCTACGGCGTTCATGCTAAGCGGGCTGGTGGCCTACCATGACGTCTTACAGCAAGATTGATTTAATTTGATTCCTGTGTGGGAAAGAGATGGCGCTAGACGTCCTCTATAGCTCCGTCTCTTACCCACACTGGAACAAGATTAAAACGATCCTGCTTTAATACGTCATGGTAGGCCACCTGGAATGCTTGGGAATCGAACCCAAGATATCTCCAGAAATACTAAGCAAACTCGCTTTCCACTCTAAAATATTTTGTCTAATGCTACGGCTCCACCTGCGTGTTAACGTATAAATTAGCTCGTTAATTTAGGCGTTACGTAGATGTGGCCAATAGAATTAACTCTTAACGGCATTGTAACCTAAATGTAGTCAACGCGCATTTTTTTTTTACGCGCGCGTGGGACATCTGGGTTAGCGTTAACGTTAATGGCAATGGCCAACTACTCGTTAATTAACGCATTAAAAATGCGCGTTAACTACATTTAGATTAAAATCTGTTGGCCACATCTACGTAACGCCTAAATTAACGTGCTAATTTACACGTTAACACGCAGGTGGAGCCGTAGCATAAGACTTATATCTTTGAGGGAATTTAATTCCAACTAATTTGGGGTCGGCTTTCAGTCTGACCAGATGCAGTTGAAAGCCAATATTTAACACGGAGCGACTGCCTATCTGACCTCCACAACCCAGTTAGTACTGGGTAATACGGTATACCCCTTGGTAAGATTGGTTGTCAGACTTTCGGGCCACCGACCTCCTGTAACGACTGTCAAAGATCTACAAATCACAGCTGGAACCAACGGCTTAACATACTGTCCATGGTTGGCACCCATCGACGGACCAACCCAGGCAAGCACGGTTTAACTTGAAGATCGAACCCAGTGGCTGCTACTATTTAGCCATGAACTTTAGAACATTGATAAACTATCGAAATCGTCATAGGACCTCAGAGCTATTCAATCAAGGGTACTTACTTGATAGGAAAGGGTCCGCAAGGACCGATGCCTGCCGGGGTTGCGGGACTATTCGAAAGAGATACCGTGGCCCCGGAACACAAAGGGCAGAAGGAACATGGATGGGTTTTAGTCAGTAGGTAAAAGTCTGACACTCCCTCCTGCTCCGCCCAGAGCGGGAGGAGTCATTTGATGATTTCCCATCCGAAAAAAAAGGGTACTTACTTGACTTAACCCAAGATGCACGGACGCCGTTTCGCTAATATACATGATCTTGCCATCAGGGGCCACCACGAAGATGAACCCGTCCAGGGTCTGCAGTAGGTGGGAGCCCAGCTCTCGTATTGAGAGCTCTCTGGGCTGCGGGGGAGGGGGTGCGGCGCCCCATGCGTCGCCGAGACCTGGGGGAAGAAAGAACTGATGTCATGGTGGTATTTGATGAAGGGTACAGGTAGGGGGCACCCACATTTCAGGTATGTTTAGTGTAATGTGTTATTCGGGCGGGCTTATTGCCATTTGAGGTGTAAGATTATATAATTATACTAGGGTAGACGACAAAAAAAGACGACAAAAAAAATGGAATTAGTCCGTCGGATAGATTTCCAAAAAATATTAGTCACATTTTTTTTTTCACGTAAACAAAAATGAAGACTATACAGTGCGTCGAAAACTCGTGTGACGTAACATTAAGAGTACATTTTTTACTCAAATGTGACGTCACAAGCCCCCCCACTTACGATCTTTGACACCTTTTATCTTTGTCAATTTTTATTAATCTGATGAAACAGAAAAACACGTAGGTATCCAATATTTTTCGATAATCTAACTAACGGACTGAACAGTATATATATATATATATTTTAGTCAGACATCATTTCTATTTACTTTCATGAGAAAATTCGAATTGCTACTGCGGATGTTGTATTAGGAAATCCTAGAACTAGTTTTTTCCGACCAGGGAATCAAACCCAAGCACTCTAAACAGCCACATTTGCAACAATAACCTGACCTCACCGAGTCACACTCATAATTATTGCTGGGAAACGATTTTAGAGGTGAAAAATTACGTATCACACTAGGACTCAACAAAGGCACTCAAGACATTGTGCTGATGGATGCATTGAATAGAACGGGGGTCGCGGAGATGTTAAAGTTATAACATTAAAAACTTGTATTTAATTATTATTTTTTTGACCCCCAATATCTCCTCTCAAAACGGTGAAGGAAAACATAGTGAGGAAACCGGCATGTCCTAGAACCAAAAAAATCGTAGACATGTGACATCTACCAATCCGCACTGGGCCCGCGTGGTGGATTATAGCCCATTCCTTCTCATAGAGAGGCGGCCTGTGTCCCAGCAATGGGAACATTAATAGGCTGATGATGATCTCCTTAACTAGAAGTTTCCCGGGTATGGTCTAGAACAAAAAAGTGATCGCAATGACGAAGAGCACAAGTATAAACGATTCCTTCTTGAAACCGAAAGGTCGGTTTCATGAAGGAATCCTTTATACCTTGTACAGGTCGCGGCACGAAACTCTAGCGCTGACCGTTATTGAGCAGAAATAAAAATAAGAATGTCTTGGGGCGTGCGTTGCGCCGATTGGCTCTCCAGTCGTATAACATGCGCAGCTATCCCCTCCTAGTTTCGTTCAGCGCTAGAGTTACGTGCCGCGACCTGTATCATCTACTCACCATCAGGAAAAACCTGCCGCATCTTCAGATAACTGGTCGTCAGTCTAATAACGGACGCCTTATCCAGCTGTGACGTAATAGCTGACGGTAGAGGGAGCAGCTTGGCCAGCTCGAGGAACTCTGCGTTCTCTTTCTCTCTTCGGGAGCGAGCCGCGTTCTTACTCTTCTCTTTCATGATGGCCGCTGCGTCCAATGGACGGGTGCTGTCTTTTCGACAGGCTAGAAGAACAAAAGATTTTTTTGATTATTCATCTTTTTTTTGTATTCCATTTTTTTTTGGTGTTGACTATCCAAATTTCGCAGCGGTAGTGATAAATGATGTTTATTCTTCAAGTAGGTTTTTACAAACACTTTTACACGTCATTTTTTAAAACTAGATGGGGCCGGTGTTTAGTACCTGACTACTCTGAGAAGAAACAGCCGAAACAAACTCAGAGGTCATAGTCTCTTTTAAAGTCCAGACAATTTTGCTCAATTCACATGAGGACTATGCAGATTAGTGTCTGAGATGGTCTTTTGAAGAAAGAACCACACAGATTTGAGTGGACCTGTCCAGTGCCAGTGAGGCTGCCTTACGTTCATGGGGCTCCGGGTTCGAATCCCGGAGGACTTTAATTTGACTAATTAGTTGGTTATCATTCATCATTTCAGCCGAAAGACGTCCACTACCGGACATAGACCTCCCCCAAGTGTCGCCACATTGACCGGTCCCGTGCGACTCGCATCCAGCGGATTCCAGCAACCTTCACCAGGTCATCGGTCCACCTAGTGGGAGGTCTTCCAACGCATGGTCTTCCAGTTCGCGGTCGCCACTCCAGAACTTTTCGGCCCCAATGTGCCCTGCCCACTGCCACTTAAGTTTGTCAATTCTTCGGGCTACGTCGGTAACCTTGGTTCTCTTGCGGATGTCTTCATTTCTGATTCGATCGCGCAAGGAAATTAGTTAGTATTTTAGCTTAAATTATACTGCCTCGTTGGTCTAGTGGTGGAAAGTGCGACTGTTGAGCATGAAATCCTGGGTTCGATTCTCAGGTCTGGCAAAATGTTTTGGGTTTTTCAGGAATTTCTCAGTAGCTGCCACGGAGTCTAGATTTGTGTTCGAGTGGTGGCACTAGGCTAGGCTAGGTGGTAGGCTAATGGTAAAACCACATTTTTCTAGTCGTGTTTAAGTCCCTTGTGATAGGAGGGACCCTATTGCCATCAACCAGGCACAAAACCAGCTGCCGCGCTAATGAAAAGTGCATTAACTCGACTTTTGTACATTTCGATAAGCGGCGGTATTTCCGCAATTTAAAACATTTTGGCTCATATTCTTCACATCGAATATATTTAGGTTTATTCTTCATTCATTCTTCTTTCAATTAATACAAACTTCATGAAAATCGGTTCACTATTACGGGTGATACAACAAAAACAAAGTTTAAAACTGAGCGCGTAAAAGTCGAGTTAATGCACACTTCGTTAGTGCGGCCGGAGAGTAGTGGATTGTGTTAATTCCCAAAAAGGGAAAATACACTGGCCTACAAAACTATATTTTTTTTAATTATAGAAGCAATAGCAATTTTTACCAGCTTTATTAGTTTTTATGTACAAAATTAAACTATTTTTCGAGTCCTTTTTGTTTCGAAAGTATGTCTTGTGTACTTAGAAAGTTATTGCAATTTTAAAAGTGTGATACTTATTTTTGCAGGCCGGTGTAGATAAACAATCGGTATTCGAACAGATTAATTTTTTGTTGAAATTTTTTTCCACGTGAAATAGTAGACACCCTAGACATTTTGTTTAAAAATATTTTAAGTAATAAGAATAAATTAAAAAGAAAACTAAGTGCAACATATCGTGTAAAACATCCCTGACCTACGCCACGCCAAATTAACGGCATCATTATACATTCAAAAAATTATCATCCACGCTAACGATATCGCATGCATATTTATAACAAGCAAGGAGGCTGAAGGCACTCCACGCTTTGCTTCAGAAAAATATAACAAACCATAGAGTTTTGGCGGGAAAACAACATCGTGATGAATTATTCAAGTGAATCGTAGACTCGTAGTGCTAATGCTTACAAATGATGCCTGGGACAAGGAGATGGATATCTACAAAAATGGAAGAGTATTTTGTATCTGTCTACATGGTTATTTTGAAATGTATACTTATTTAGACCATTTTGTACCACTTTCTTGCGCTTTCATAAAAAATCGATAAAGGTATGTATGTACTAACATACATACCTTTATCGATTTTTTATTTAGGTAGAGGTTTTATTGGACTTGAGTGACCTGGAAATTACTTGACAGTATTGTTTAAAGATTTGTTATGTCAAGAATATAAAATAACAGCTCAAATGTCATATTGTTTTAGTGTTAGATTGGGCTTTTAAAGCAAATAACCCCATGCAGGAGGGAGAAGTGTTCATAGGCAGAAAATCAGCACTGTATTCGGTGGTCAGCGTAGCGAAGATAACAAAAAATAAGATCACTGGAGTAGTTCCATATTTCTCAATAGGTACCCATAACCTTAAATTACATGTTCCACTGCATGAGAATTTCTGATTTCTTAGTAGTGTATTATTGGTAAGTGCGAAGCATAGTAATGAGCTTCGACAGCAATAGCGTAATAAACTCAATCACAGTTAGTCGAAATAAACCACTCCCTTCAGTGTTATTGGCTAGACCTGGCTTAGGGTTGTCTACTGGGTGTTAAAACAACATCCAGCGAAGAGAGAAAAAGTATTTTATGGTGTCAATTCTGTTATGCACAAACTAAACTTAATTTAGGCTATTGCTATCTTTTACTAAAAGGCAGTGCGAGAAAAAGACGGCTACAGCTATGAACTAAGTTAGAGATGTCAAACTAGTTTACGCCTTGCGCTTCACCGTATTTTTAGTCTACATGTTTTTACGTGCACCCTTAATTTGTATGGAAATATTAGTTCCAACTAAATTTGAC
Source organism: Xestia xanthographa (assembly GCA_905147715.2). Lineage (NCBI taxonomy): Eukaryota > Metazoa > Arthropoda > Insecta > Lepidoptera > Noctuidae > Xestia > Xestia xanthographa. Next base: position 12,401,826 of record LR990671.1, read on the forward strand.
AGCTCTAAATTACGTCCGTCTCTTTCTCGTTTTATTAGAGAGAAAAAGATAGCAATAGCCTAAATTAAGTTAAGTTTGTGCACAACAGAATCGACACCATTGGGTGGGATTCGCACAGGACCATAGTATTATACTAAAAAAAAAGTAAAAATAAAAACAAAACAGAAAAAAATGTCCTGTGCGAAGCCTAGAGTATTGATTTTCCTAGTTTGCAGCAATTTGCAATAGACCTAAGTACCATAATAACTTAGTTAATTGAGGAATTTCGAAAGATCGCATTATTCCCTTTACGTATACTTAATTAGTCAATGAGGGCCTCTATTGACTGAGTGCAAGACATATAGCAACTCATAACCCTCTTTTAAGTTGAGCCACATCTCCCGATATAGTCTTTGAGAATAGCTTATGTTTTAAAATTAAGTATTGAAAACGATGCAAGTTTTGTTTGCCCTTTCCAGACGTAAGTAATCATAGATTTTTATAAAAAGTAAGAAATACAAATGCGCAACATAAGAAGTAAAAAGGAATGCCACCCCTACTACTATCGACAAACGACATATGGCCGTCATTTATTCAGTGCCATAAACTAGCGCCCGATCGGATTCCGTACGTTCCATTTACGAATTTTGCGCGCGAATATTTTTGTTTTACGGCGAGCCAATGTGGCGCGCTTGTGTAAATTAAAATGAAGTATTTTTAGTGGATAGTAAGATTTTTTGCTTTGTTTTTTCGTTTTATTCACGAAAAATAAATAAATAAAATACCTAAGTAGTTCTTATATCTAATACTTATGCCTTGATGAAACAAAATAAAAATATTTCTTTTAAATGGTCATTAAGATACTCACATAGACCCGTATCGTATTCTGAGGCGCATTTTGTAAACAATTTCCTTCTCGGGTACTTCATTTTGAAAAACAGAAAACAAAACTTAATCCCTAATTATCTTTTTCAAACCCGCACTACTAAAACCATAAAACAAAAACAAAAACAGTTGTCTTCGAACACGTAACATAAAGAAAATAAAATAATAAAACTGCACTTTACGCGAACAGGTTCAAATCGATACTGGCAGCATCCACCTTCTTTCCTATGTCCGTTTCCGAAATAAAAAAAAACAAATGACAGGTACTAACAATAGCGCTGGCAAATACATTGACAATAAAAGACACTGTTGTGTTACGTCATCAAGCGTTATTCTTAAGGGGCAGGGCTTGGATAGGGGCGGGCAATAAATTTAAGAAAAGCGGTTTAGATAAAAAAAACATAACTTTATGACTAAGTTTTTTTTTTTCAGAGAATTTAAATTACCGGGCCAATTTTAATGACGCTAAATATAAAACTGAAATGAAGTAGGAGGTTCCCTTTGCAACGCGCAATTGTTTTCAAGTATCTTTCAGTCAAGATAAAACAAGGCAAACGCTAGAACTGCGCATAATCTTACATTGTAAACTTGTTGATATCCATTTTATGACTGTCCGCTTTTGTATTGTTTCTTCAGTCTTCAAACGAAGTCTTAAGCTGAAGCATCGCGATATTTTCAGTAAGTTTTTATGGATAATCGTCAATTTTACTCACATGAATACTAGTTTTATCTAACACCAGGATCACCTGAATGATTCCTAAACAAAAGCTAGTATTTTCAACTTTGCCACTGAAACTAGCGTTAAAAATCCAACAGCACGCGTTTATTTAGACATTATTAAGATTTCGCCTAGTGTTCAAACACTACGTCGTAAACGCCAATATTTGCATAAACGGGCATTAATATCTTGATCTATTACATAACTGTGTCTTTATATCACGTCACTTTTTTTTTGCAAATATAGCCAGCATCTCTTGATATATTTTGGCAAACGTGTTTCGTCGACCCCAAGCAATTAGAACAAAGGCCGCAAGATGATGATGATTATTTTGGCAAAACGGTGTCGCCGTGTAACCTAAGGATGTACCCAAATAAAAGACACCGTTGCACCCGTATAGTTTTGACAAGATACGATTGATACGCATTGTGTATTGATAGTCTTGTTGTTAAAGATTATCTGGTTCTAATGCGTTTAGAGGTGGATGCAAGCGAGGTGGATTGGATGTCATTGTGTGCGGGCTACAGATTATCTAGATTTCTCATCTCTGATGAGTGTAAAGTCACTGTTGCTGGTTGGTGTTACTTGTTCATATCTATATTTTGGTTGAATGAAAATCTTTGGCTGTCATTTGTAAATCATTGATCTTCGATTTTTGCCAAGCCAGTCAGATGCCTAAAAATTTGATAACCAGTCTTACCTAGGTGTCTGGGATTTTCAAATTCTTTGAAACATCAATTTGATCGTGGTGGAGCATATTGGTGACCCAGATAATAACTATTGGCTTATTAGAAATAACTTTTCTGTAGGAAACATTTTCTAGTAGGCTATAAATTTAGTAAAACTTTAAAAATTTGTCGAGTAAGACTGTATAGCAAGCAAAACTCAACTCTACTGTGAGTTTTATAAAAACCCTCTTATAAAAACTATAAAAATATAAATAAAATATAAATATATAAAATATATATATATAAAAAAGTGTTAGTTTATTTTTTAATGTTATCACGCAGGTCAAGCTATGAGGCTGGCTTCCCGGACTATCCCGTGGGTGCCTTGAGTGGCAGGCCTCCAGCCAGGGGTTGTCCGAGATACTCCTTTTGATTATGCTTTTATAGTAAATTTTATCGGTCTCATAATCAAGCTCATGTGCGAAATAACAAACCGAAGTAACACATTATCTGTTATTTATTCAAAACGATCGTTAAGACTTCATCATTTAACAAAACAACTCATTATGCGCGCGCACACTTCATATCTCAGTTCAAAAGGATGAAAATCAATAAAATTCTCGATGAATACAATCTGCATATCGCACGCCATCTTCGTTTTCATTCAGCAAAAGGGCAACGTCGCAATTTGATGCTGGTGCAAAAAAAAAATTGACAATTCGTAATTTGAATCTTTGAGTGTCCTCGAGATGTTCTGTTGGAGTTGGCACGGATTCAATTTTTTTTTGTTTCATATTATGAGAGAAAAGAAAACGTTTTAGCCATAAGATAAGAAACTAATCGATAGAGAATAAAAAAATAAGTTTTTATTTGCAATTAATAGCGGTTTCCAGGGCTAAAATTCATCCCCTAATGGAATTAATAGAGCACGAAAGTTATGAAAGTTTGTAATTTTTACCCATGAAAAATCCAATAAGACGCACGGTTTATTTAATGATAAAAAGTCGAAGAATCAGGTTTTCTAATCGAAGCATTTGCGTTACTTTTATGAAGCAACTAATAAAGGTAATTTATTTATTATTTTATGAGTCGCAGTTTCCCACGCTTGACCGTAAAAAAAAACGTGGAGACAATTAAATGTTGTTTATGACTTGTCACTTATTGTTTTGAATTTAGAATAGGGATGCCGCCAAGACAGTTTTGTTTTTACAACTTCTCTCAATAAATAATTGCCTTTCATTAATTAGCCTTCAGAAAATGAAAAGACTTGTTAAAAAAAAATCTTCGTCTTGTTTTAATTAAATTTGTGTGGCAAGTTTTCAGCCAGGAAACGTTCATTAATATAGGTTTAGGTTTAATATTTTATTTGCAATACTTCCATTACATGGGACTGATGTGTTTGAGGTTCGGGTTTGAAACACTGGCGCTATGGAGTCCACCTAGTATTTCGGGACGTGTTGGACGATTCTTCTCGTGACCGCAGAGGGCAGGCCTATTCTTTGGCCAAAGAATCAGCATTGCCATCCAACGTGGCAATTCTGCCTACTTTCTGATTACTTTGAGGGGAATAAGGGGAAATATAATCTTAAAATCTTTAAACATTTTTTTTTTTTGATTTCTTTTCTTAAATCTTTTTAAAATCTTTTGATGCCATTTAATTCTTTTCTGCTATTAAAACGTGTACAACGTATTTTTTTTTATTATATCTACACATTCATTTATCTAAAATCTCAACTAAAAATAATGTAATCAATGTTCACCTATTAAAACCCTTATACATTACACTACCCAACCACATATACTATTACTACACAACAAAACGCGAAGTAACTCGATACGTAAGCTTCCACCGTATTATACTATACGCGCACGTGGGACTCAGGATCCGGGTACAGCCGCTACGGTGGTCTCGCGTCGCGTAACGTTAGTATGTTATTATTTTTGTTGGAGATTTGTCGTTTGTATGGAGTTAGAAAGAGAAATGGCGGTGGGGACGTTTTTGTGCAAGATTAATGGTTTTACGGAGAGTTTTGGTAGATTAAGTTGAGATAATTTATTGTTACCTACAGAATGGTGGCAGAAATTAGAAAGAAACAAACAGCTTATTCGTGTCGATTCTGTTGTGCACAAACTAAACTTAATTTAGGCTATTGCTATCTTTTACTAAAAGGCAGTGCGAGAAAAGGACGGCTATAGCTATGAACTAAGTTAGAGATGTCAAACTAGTTTGTGCCTTGCGCTTCACCTGCACCGTGTTTTTAGTCGACATGTTTTTTCGTACACTCTTCATTTGTATGGTATTATTGTTCCAACTAAATTTGAAAGCTCTAAATTACTTCCGTCTCTTTCTCGTTTTATAAGAGAGAAAAAGATAGCAATAGCCTGAATTAAGTATAGTTTGTGCACAACAGAATCAACACCATTGGTGAACTTTGAACAAACATTGATCTCAGACTATAGGCACAGTAATATTATTACCGTGCTATAGGCATTGAACCAATTTGGACTAAGTTATCTGTGGCAATTTTCATTCCCGCACACGTGCGGGAAAATGGAAAAAAACGCACACGTGTGAAATACATTGCATGTTGTGCCGGACGGGCGTTATCCGCTGATGGCGTGGATACGTGGACCTGGTGCTCTGCCTATACCCTATTACTACCGGGCGCACGCTTGTACTATACTTCGCCGCCAGACGGCGCTGACGTCCTACACCTAATTAACTGTAGCTGTAGCTGATCATTCTTCGCTATCTCAGGGCGTTGACCTAACGAGGGGGGATAGGGGTTACTGGGAAAATAAGACACTTATTTAACTTTCATGACTGTACAGGAAGCGATTTCAGGATTAATTCGCGCACTACTTTTTCACTGTTTACTTATACATATTTAATTGCCGTACTGATGACTACTATTCTAAGAAAAGTCGAGTTTACTAAGGTACTCCAGAACTTTACTGTAACGAGAACCCTGATTTCGCTTTCTGATTTCGGAAAACTTTAATGAAAATTTGATTATGGAAATGTACAATCTTTCTGCAAATTACAATTTTGAGCTTATGTTTAAACACATTATATACATCGCCACAATTCCACATAACGTTATTTATGTACAGACATAAAAACAACGAAAATCTTTATTAAAATGTGGAAATTATTTCCATAAAACCGGACAGCTTTTCCAAAAGTGTCTGGATGAAAGGTCTTACAGGCTGAATTACACGAAAACTGTTGCTGTGACTGTAAGTATATAATCGCCATATACTAGACGAGTATATGGTCCATCTAAAACTGTTACTTATTTTTTCGTGTCTGTATCTTTCAGCCTGTAACGATCCTTCAACTGAAAATCTGTAAGACAATTTTTTCCAGTTTTTGTCTAATATGGCCGCGCTAGACCGTCATACTCTCGTCTAAGTGGTTCAACTATAAGCTAAGTTATAAAAAATTACTATATCCAGGCCTAGGTCGGCAACCAAGGCTACCTGGACCTCGCCAAAGCGTTAAATTATACTAAAAAACTCCACTTGCGAGCCCATATGTGTCTAGCGCGACTGAAATTACTATCTAACTATTCTAGATTCACTGATGGCACTTTGTTTTTTCACTATATTGCCCATACACTGACTCTACACTATATTTTAACTATAAGCAACACTCTATGTGCTGGATTGGTGACGTTCGTCGCGAACACATGTTGTACCTAATCGTAGTGCGTTAAGAACCAGTTTTCGAGGAAGTGTATTGAAAAAGTATTATTGGGTTTTTTCATCTGGAGTTTCTCAGTAGCAGCCACGGAGCTTAGAGTTGTGCCCTGTTGATGGCAATAGGCTCACCCACTATTACATGGGAGTTAAACATAACTGACGTAATGTGGGTGTAGTATTAGGTACACTACTGCTAGTGTTGCCAGGTGTCCCGATTTGCGCGGGACGTCCCGATTTCCAAAGGTCTGCGGACGCGTCCCGATTTGCACACCTGATCGGGATGCTAAATGTCCCGATAAATCAATAACTTTGATAAAAACCATAATAATTACCGAAAAATAATATGAGATTATGTATTATCAGTCGCATTCAAATCACCATGTCGAGAGTGACACAATGCGTTCAAAATCGCATCACTAGCTTGTTCTCTCTCTCTCGCTCCGAACCGAAACCGAACCGACATCGGCACTCGAACATCTCGAAACGGAAATTCAAACTAAAACTATCTTTAGCATGACGTGCAGTGGATTTTATAACTACTTTATAAAAAACAAGGCAATCTTAGAGGCAGCAAAACGTAAAGAAAAATATAATTCTAATAAAAAATAAGTTATCTATACATTTAAAACAGCGTCAATAATAATACATAACTACGATTTTATATTGCAATATTTTGTCTATCTGTCCAGCAAGTTATTGTAAAATTGAAATAAGATTTACTAAATTAACTGGCAGCAACTATAGTAATAATAGGTAGTAGAAAAGCTATAGGTAAATTAAGATTAAAGAAGAAAAAAAATTTTTTTTGTTTGTCCCGATTTAAAACCCTAAATCCCGATTTATTTTACCATCTGCCCCGATTTTAACAACACCAACCACACACTGGCAACACTAACCACTGCCTAACCATTTGGGAATTACAAGCGTGTTATGTTACATTGTTACAGGGTTACAGCGTTGTCGGTAATTTTTTACAATCAAATACAATATGAATTTGTTCACCGCCTTCCGCCGAAGCTTTCTAGCTACAGACTATAGAAGCTTTTCACATGCACTAACTGAAATAATCTTTTGTAAGTTTTGTCCTATCCACGACAATAATTCTGGCGTCATGTTGCAAATTTGTAACCGTGTGGTATCCGGCAGAGTAGAATAGAACCAACCCATTACACTGACGGGTGTCGTATAAGGCGACTAATGTCTGAGCACAGAATATATATTAGTACCTTACGGTACAGAAGTTTCACTCCCGAGTTTAGGTATGATAAACGCAAGCGTGCGGTCACCGCACTAGTCTCAATAGGCTTGCACTCGCTCGACTTGTCGCACACGCAGCGCACGCACCCGCGAAACAAAAATAAACTGTTCATACCGTAGAGTACCTCTGACAGCCCTAGCAGATTGAAGCGAGACGGCAGACAGTTATTGTACTATGAACGCTATGCGCAATGCAAAAGGTTGAAATTAGCTTGTTTTCCAGAATAGTAGGTAAATATCTTGGGGATTTTGCGCTGCTTGTATGGAAGTGAGACAGGCCTGGTCTGAGGCAGAACACCTTGCGCCTCCGTAGACCTGAGAATGGGCAGCAGCGTTTTCTGTTAGTCTTTCATCACTGCGATCTCCAATCCGCCTGCCAAGCGTGGAGATTACGGCAAATTCCTGCCATCATGGGAGAGGCTTATGTCCAGCAGTGGACGTTATGGGCTGTTGTAGTAGTAGTAGTTGCAAATTTCACAACATTTTCTTGTCCTTGTCCCAATTCATTTGTGGTCGGCGCAGTATATCTTCCTCTTCCATACTTCTCTATCACTCGTCATCTCATCAGACCTCTCCTTTCTTCCCATATCATCCTTTACAGTCCATCCATCGTTTCTTTGGTCTTCCTCTACTCATATACCCATCCACATTCATACTCAAAACTTTCCTCACGACATTTTCCTCATCCCTCCGCATCACATGCCCATACCACGACAACCGATTACCACACAACTTTTCGGTCACCGTCGCCACTTTCAGACTTCCTCTTAAGGCGACTACAGGAGCTAAACGCGAGTTTTATAATGCAAAAAAGCGTATAATTCACTGCAATAAACAAAACCAGAAAAATATATGATGTTCTTCAGGATATATGCTAGTATGATAGTGTTTTGAAAACATAATTTTAATACAACAAATTACCTACTCGATAAAAACAAACACGAACTTATCTCTCAAAATTTCTTTTAACGAGTAAAACCATACTAAAATACATGAGATCATTCTGTTTTTTTGCCAAATAATTCTACAAGCAACTTATTAGCATGATAGAGTGTTTCATTTTTTAGTCCAATCAATAGATTTTTTGTAAATCGCAAAAAAACCACTAATTTCGCACTATTCAGCCCGCAGTGACTGACGTAACATCCACTTTGTAGTGCAAGCTGATTAGAACTTTATTCTAACTGTATTACAAACGAAGTTTGAACCACCACAAATAGAGTTGCTAATTTAGCTCCTGTAGTCGCCTTAAGTACTCATTTCCATTTGCGTAACACCAAACGGCCCGATGCCTTTCATTCATCCCTTCTGTGACAAATTTCACAATAGTGGTTAATAAATCCTGACTACGCAAAAATTACTTTCTTCTACAAAAAACCTTACCTCATTTAAGACATCACAGATGTGCCAATCATGGCTTAGTTGTAATCCTCTAAAATTGGATAACTAACTCACCTGTGAAGGATTAAAGGATTATAACCAAAGATGATTAGAAAAAAAGGGTTTACGTAAGCAAGTTTAGATATCTCGGGTTCTGTCGGTAGGTAAATGCATAGATTTAATCTATACTAATATTATAAAGAGGTAACATTTGTTTGTAAGTTTGTATGTAGGGGGTAATCTCCGGAAGTAATGAACCAATTTTAAAAATTGTTTCACTGGTAGAAAGCTACATTATTCGTGAGTGCTAAAGGCTATATTTTATTCCCGTACTCCCACGGGAACGGGAACTACGCAGGTGAAACCGCGGGACGTCAGCTAGTAAATAAATAAAAATAATATATTTTTTGACAAGTAATATCAGTGTAGCTCTTCTACTAGGAGTACCCGTATTTCAAGAGCCCTAAATAAAGAAGAAAACTTGTATTTATGGTACCATAACAAAGTTGGCCAGATTTTAAGAAAAAAAAAAAACTATTTGTTCTAAGTTAAAGCTGAAAACTATTGCGTAACTAACTCGCTATTACGAATTAGGCTACAGCCTACAGGTCATCCCAAACTAAAAAGAGATTTAAAGCATTAACCATTTTTAGCCTCGGATAAACCGGTAAGTAAAGTATCGCATGACGCGTCTGATGATTATGTCGCAACAAAGAATTTGTATTAATTAAATTATTAAACCTTTAATCTATCACATTTGACTACCAAGCCTACCTATCTTGTCACTCCGTCATTTTTTTACTTGAGACAGTAATTTGCTTTTTCTAAAAGATCATTATAATTTCAACTTTGCGTCAATAGAAAGTTTTTGTTCATATTTCATTCATTAAAGCAAGTGTCCTAAAATTATGACAAAGACGAATGAGCAACCATTTTTATGGAATCCTAAAATGTCCGAAATTTTACTATCAACGCGTGGGAACGAGTAACAAGTCAATAAAAATCCGCGCCAAAAGTATTGCAATATCTATGGTTTTGTTTAATTTTTTTTTCTCAAGCAAAGGACAGAGCCGATAATGCCATTGTTTCTGGCCGCAAAGGACGCACGTGTCTATGACAGGTTTTACTGTGTTTTGTTTACTTGTTTTTTTTTGACTTAGAGAAGACACCTGCGGTGTCATTCATAAGTTTTCGTGTAGTAATCATTCAGTAATTTGCGTCTGTAATTTTGTCCGTGGGAACTGACTGGTGTAAGGTGTCCCACTTTTGTTTGTCGAGCCAATTGTCTTTGGAAATGTAAAACTGTGCAATTTCATGCGAAGTGTTTGTTGGATAGAAAGAAGATTGCAGTGCAGAAAAAAAAAACTAATTTATTTAGGTGTCTGGTGAGGTGATGAAATAAACTTTTAAACTTTTTATTACACTCAAAGTACTTACGGGATACTTTTTTATTGATTACCAGTTGGCAGTGAATAAATAGAAGATGAGATTGGAAGATTATTCGTAGTACATGATAAAGGTAGATTTCAATTGAGATGAGATTATAAACGAAAAGCAGATCCTGAAAAGTTCCCGACAAAGGCAAAATACAATACTTACGAATACAACAAAATTTCTTTTCTTTAATCAATATCTGAATAAAATAGGAAATGTTTTAATGCTCTACGCCTCTCGTAATTACTTTTACGTAGATCACCGTATGAGACAAAGTTTTAAAATATAAGGTTCTGAAACCGTAAACCTCTCCGATGCATAAACGACTTCATTCACAAACGCCTTTCTTTCCCACGTGATTCACAAACAGCTAAACAATTGAATTATAATGTATATTAGACAATAAAACCTCTTTTCTCTTCAATATAAGGTTTAATTTTACACTTCACTTCAAAAAAAGGACTCCCTATAACAAGGACACAGATTTGACAGATTGTATATTCTTGTCTATGCAACGAAAGACGGATTTTGACGGTTCTTGGCGAGAAGCTTTTGTTTTCGGCAGGCGACTCTTTGAAAATCAAAGTTAGCATCAAAGCTAGCATAATGTTACAGTATTTACATTTTATGATAGCGTCCTAGGCTCTTTTTCCGTAATATATTTACAATTTTCGGACTGCTGATTGTTTTTCAAGGAAAATCATTGCCGATTTGACACTGTTCTAATTTCAAAGCGATCTTTAGAGAGTCACACAATGAAAGAGAAGATTATATTGCCAAAATGCCTTTCTTCATAATCTCAAAGGAATTTTTGATCGACCAAAGTTCATTCCAGATTCACTCAAAACTGAGACCGTGATTACTTTGACAGTTTATAGCCATTATTACGCAATAGATAATATAAGTATTATTATATTCTTTTAGTAGACGCAATAAAACCGAAGTAAATCACTTCCCCTTTGTTTTAAAACAAAATACTGTCGTCCAAAGGTGAGAAAACATAACGTAAATCACCGGAAGAGGAAATAAATCAACGTGGCTTCCATATTTTTTACTCAAAATGTTGCCAGGATTATAGGATTACTATGAGCCTAGTTGTGTGGGGGCTTGTAATCCGTTGCAAACATCTGGAGCAATTCTGTTAATAGCTAGCGATGTTTTAAGGGAAGTTAGAAATTAGGAAAGTGTATTTTTGGTACTGGTAATGTAGTTTATCTACACCCATGCTATAAATCCTCTATAAAAGTATCTGAAACAGTTAGCTTATGGCCAACATTAAAACAGCCAGTGTCATAATAACCATTATAACATCCAAACGGGTGTTATAATGTTGTACTGAATTTCATTATGCAACTCGTTTTAAAAAAAGAACATTGTCTAGCACGTGCAATTCACTACCACAGCGACGTAATAAAAAAAAAACTTATAGGTTAATTCGAATTCACGTCGTATCCCGCCATCTTTGTTCGATATTTGGATATTAGTATTGCACTAAGTACTTTGTTGTTTACAAAAATGAGTGATACAAGCTTTGTGCATTTTAATAACTGTACAATCCAAAATGTTAATAATTATATTATTCCCTATACATGGTTTGTTTGTATTAAATACTCAGCAATTAAACTTTCCATGAATTTACATAGACTTCTTACATCACTGCAACACCCTATGGTTTCACAACCTTTTATGGAGGATTCATATCATGGATGTAGATAAAGTCTTGTATGCAACTGTACATAATTAGGTATTAAAACACTCATGTGATACTATTATCACACTCGGCTTCGCCTCGTGTGATAAACCCACATTCGTGTTTTAATACCCCTCATTTTACAACAGTTGCATAAATAACTATTATTTCATTTGTAGCTGCGAACGTAATGCAATCGTAATTTTTTTTTCAATACACTTCCTCGAAAACTGGTCCTTATCGCACTACGATTAGGTACAACATGCAATGTATTTAACATGTGTGCGATTTTTTCCACTTTCCACGTCTTTCCACTTTCTCCGCACGTGTGCGGGAATGAAAATTACCACAGATAACTATACCTATACTTAGTCCAAATTGGTTCAATGCAAATAAAAAAAAAACATTTACCTCAGACTATAGAGTCTGAGGTGAATGTTTTTTTTTTAATTTTTGCAAAGCACTACGCGTCTTTACGGCATAAATATTTTTTTAATATTAAAATTGTTTATATAAATAGAATATCATAGATAAACATGATTTTTAAAAACGAATAGTTATTTTTATACACAAATTAACATTTATTTGTGTTCTGACTTCAAAAATATAAAATAAATCTATTTCTTATATTAGGCTGTTTAACGGCTTCATACCTTTGCCTCTCCTTCAACCAGGCGAAAGCAGAGCGCGAAAAAAAAGGAAATCAAAATCATAGTTCCAGTTCGTGACAAAAATATTTTTCGTTATATTTTATTTTATTTCTTCAAAAGTGTATTGAAAAACGCCGTTTGATACGCGTGGACATTTGTTATTGCAGTTCTCGGCTCAAAAACACCCTATAGGTAATTCCGCCTCGAATGTAATAACAAACTTTCTCCACTTGTATCAAAATGTACTATTTTAAGTTGTTTTAGCAAGACGATTTTTTGTACATTAGTTGGATTGGACTGTGTTTCCCAAATGATTAAATCCGATGTAGGGTGAAAGTAGCGCCGGTGACTGAAAAGTTGTTTCGTAATCGATTGTCATGGAATGGGCATGTAATACCATGGTCTATATTTGAAATAAATACGTTGAGTTTACCTATTTTTTAAAATGAACGCAATTTAGACATTTTAATACCTACGATTAAAAAAAAGTTTAGAAACATACAATCTCGAAATTGTTTTGGAATCGACATTGGTAATCTTTTTACATACCTAAGACCAAATTATAGTTTCATTTTTAAGAAAATTTGTGCCAAAAACAATCAATAAAAACAAGTACACAAAAACAAAGTTACACATTTCAATCCACAACTACAACTTTGTAACAGTTATTAGCAACAACTAACCGGTTAGTTGCCCGAACGTGCTTCGAGCCGAACATAGCCGAAGTGCGTCGGGTATTTACGTTACCGTCACGTACTGCAACACTCTTGCGCATAGTTGTGCGATGATACGCTTGCTTAGGACTACGTAATTTTGTATTAGGTTGTTCTTAGAAGGAAAACTGGTGTGGGTTAATTTGTTAGCGGTTGGGAGGATTGTAAAGGGGTTTGCACACAGAGCGAATTTCACTATGAAAATGAACGCGATCAGTACACCGAGTACACGTAAACGCGAGCTTTAAGAGCTGTCAGTGTCGATATTCCATAGCAAATTTACAGCTCCTAAACACGGTTCAGATGTGCTAATTGCATTTAGTTTAACCATTTGACCGCCAGAGCAAAACGCACGCGCGTGCCCTCCACGTCAAGCCACGACATGACGCCACAATTTCACATATCGTTTTGTCATTTTTGTGTCGTTTATCGTACAGGGCACGCGCTATAGGTAAGTGACAATGGTGTCGTTTCTTTTGTGCACAAACTAAACTTAATTTAGGCTACTGCTATCTTTTACTAAAAGGCAGTGCGAGAAAAGACGGCTATAGCTATGAACTAAGTTAGAGATGTCAAACTAATTTATGCCTTGCGCTGCATCGTGTTTTTAGTCGACATGGTTTTACGTGCACCCTTCATTTGTATGGAAATATTAGTTCCAATTAAGTTTGACAGCTCTAAATTACGTCCGTCTCTTTCTCGTTTTATTAGAGAGAAAAAGATAGCAATAGCTTAAATTAAGTTTAGTTTGTGCACAACTGAATCGACACCAGTGGCGTTCAAAAGGTTTAAAAAAAAAATGCTGCTTCCTAGAAAAGTGCAATACTTGGTCAAAATGTATGAACCATATTATTTTTTATTGTCGTTTCGAGTCATTTTTTTTAATTACATCTTTCGTCGATGCACACGACATAATTCGGGTTGAAAGGAAATCGGTGCACTGGCAGCAATGCATGTTTGTTTAAAACTCAACTCACTATACACGTTGCACAAGACCGAACTCAGTGTGTGCTCCACCCACTATGTGGTTTCCTAATAATAAGTAGCTAAATTATTTCGGAATCACTGAGTCTGGATTTGAGCCCGGTTGATGGCAATAGGTACACCTCTGCCTAATCCTTCAGGTATTATAGGCGTGATTTTATGTTATGATGTATAATACATACACCGAATCTACAACACCGAAAAATTACACAATCTTTTATAGAACTGACAGAAAAAAAAACCCTTCAGATAATAGGTACATAAGTATTATAAAAATAAATAAAATAAACCGCACGCAACAGCTGTTTTTATAACCCCACCAAACGTCAAATAAAAAAACATGAATGAACGAACGAGTTGACTTTAAAAAAAAAACGACTCTCGTAAACATATCATAGACAAGAAAAAAAAGTCTATCGCTCCAAATTTCTGTTACCTCACGCACGAAACCTATCTATAAAGATTTCGGCGACGTGGAACGTGCATACGAGAATTCAAATATGGCGGCACTTTTTCTCTTTTTTTTTCATTTTATTTGTTGTGTTAGAAACTATATTTGTTTTTATTGCACCGGAATGCATTCTGGAAGTCACGAATTCGCCATTAGGCTGATCCCAAGGTGCGTAGATTTTTACGGTGCAAACTAATTGGTGCGTACGTGTCTATTAGGACGTGAAAATATTCGGGCTATGCGTTTTAAATTAGGAACTTGAATGAATGGCTTACGATCGGAATAAGTAAGATTAATGGATTGCCCTAATCAGGATCGTAATTTTCTACACATCACTTCAAAATACAGTCGCTGTCTAGTTGTGAATCCGCGACTTAAAAAACAAATAAGTTCGTTTTCGGATTGAAAAGCACGCCATATGCTTTGAATTGAATTGTTTAGCCGTGTGGTATCCGGCAGAGTAGAATAGAACCAACCCATTTCACTCATGGGCGTCGTATAAGGCGACTAATGACTGAGGCAGAACACCTTGCGCCTCCTTAGACCAGAGAATGGGCAGCAGCGTTTTCTGTTAGTCTTTCATCACTGCGATCTCCAATCCGCCTACCAGGCGTGGAAATTACGGCAAATTCCTCCCATCATGGGAGAGGCTTATGACCAGCAGTGGACGCTATGGGCTGTTGTTGTTGTTGTTGTATGCTTTGAATTAAATTTATCGAATCAGGGGCGACGGCCACGGGTGCCTCGACCACTGGGGACCTAAGCCACGGACCCACATGATTGGTTATAGAGGCGGTGTATGCAGGAACGCGTATAGGAGAGAACTGTACAGTAAGGCTGCCAGCAGACGGACTGTACTTCACGCGGTCGGCTACACTCGTGTGCAGCAACCGCATACACCTAGTGTGCACTTGCAACTGTATGCGGTTAGCGTTGGACAACGACTACACGACTGTAGCCGACCGCGTAAAGTTGAAGTCAATTGTGCAGATCGCTAACCGCATACAGTTGCAACTGCACACTAGCTGTATGCGGTTGCTGCACACGACTGCAACCGACCGCGTGAAGTTGATATCATGAATTCATGACTGAACGAATTCGAACTGTACAACTGCATGCAGTTAAATATATCGACTGCGCGTGGTTGCTGCGATGCAGTCCGTCTGTTGGCAGCCTTAGTTGTCATTGAATTCAAATAACCTAACCTGACGCCATTTTTTAAGCTTAGTGTTTAAGTTAGTTAAACTTAAACAATAAACTTAAAAAAATGGCGTCAAAAAACTCCTCTTCAACAGTGTCAACTGGTAATGTCCCCAAGAGACTGGCGGCGTTACCACGCTCTGTAAGGCAACGCTAAGCCTTTGGCCAAGGTAAAAGCCAACTCTTGGGTCACGGGAAGTGTCAAATAAGCGATTTGAAATTTCCTTGAAAAGGCTGTGAGCACTCGGAGTGAAAGTTTTTTAGAGGATATGCGTTTCGTTTTTTAGCGGCTGGTCCATTTAAAAGTTCTTCGTTACCGTAGAGCAAGTTTTCTTATTTAGTTTTTCCGGGAGAAACATACGTTTTATAGCTTAGATTCTAGGAAAGCTATAGCTTAACAGTTTACGTCCTATAACAGTAACAACACATGGTAGTCAGCCCTTTGCCTATACCCATTACAAAAACACAACCGTCATGCTATCCATTTCATACGCAGTTACCTCATTATACCAAGTTTACAAACATTAAACCGTGCAAAGAGATCGTATACCAAAAAAAAAGTAAAAAACTCATCATTCCCAGAAAGGAGGTTCCACTGGCGGCCATTTTGTTGTGTTTGCATACAAGATGGCTACCGCGCGTTCGATATTCAAACAAACGTTTTATTGTGGACCGGTTTCTCAGTTAATGGACAATTTTGGAGGGCCCCGTAGAGTTGGACATGTGTATTATGAGTTGACTAGATATGATAATAAATTATTTATTATAGTTAAGTGGTGTTTCTTGTAGCTGTGTTTAAGAAAGCTTGTAATTTTGTGTCGGGTCTTTATCTCGCATTTGAGAACATAGCTGCTCTTTCCTTAGTAACCGGTTGAAAGAAGAAGTATTTTTGTTCTTAGGAAAGTATGTTAAGAATCGTATACCTACTGAAGATGTGACATGTTAAATAAACAGCAATTAAATTGTGTACCGTTTGCAAAAAAAAATATTAGGTTCTCTTTTGACTGAAGTAACCTAGGATGATGACTGACTAAAAAAAAATATGATTCATGTTTAGTCCGTCAGTTAAATTATCGAAGAATATTGGATACGTGTTTTTTGTTTTTTTGTTTAATAAAAATTGACGAAGATAAAACGTGTCAAAGATCATGAGTGAGGGCTTGTGACGTCACAATTAAGTAAAAAATGTACTCAATTTTGACGTCACACGAGTTTTCGACGCACTGTATCGTCTTCATTTTTTGTTTACGTGAAAAAAGAAAAAATATGTGTCCAATATATTTTGGAAATCTATCTGCCGGACGAATTACATTTTTTTTGTCATCTACCCTATTCCAAACATGACAGCGACAACCAGTATTACCAAGGGGTATCGTATTATCCAGTACTAACTTGGTTGTGGAGGTCAGCTGCATCTGGTAAGACTGACTTTCGGAACCAATTTTTATTTTATTTGAAGTTGTGTGGTATATCGTCATCGTCGAGGAATGAGGAAAACGGGGGTATAAGAGTAGAGGAAGACCAAAGAAACGATGGATGGACTGTGTGAAGAATCATATGGCACAAGAGGAGATGTCTGATGAGATGACGAGATAAAGAGAATTATGGAAGAAGAAGCCGACCCCAAATATATTGAGCTAAGGGCTGGAGATTTATAGCTAGCCGTCCGTCCGTCTCATGACGACAGGTCGTGTCAACGGCGCGTTCGTGTTCCACGCGCGCCTCAAAGAGAGTCAGCAAAAAGGAAGGGGTCCGCAAGGGCCAATGCCTGCCGGGGTTGCCGGACTGTTCGAAAGAGATACCGTGGCCCCGGAACACAAAGGGCGATGAAGGAACATGGATGGGTTTTAGTCAGTAAAAGTCTGACACTCCCTCCTGCTCCGCCCAGAGCGGGTCATTTGATGATTTCCCATCCGAAAAAAAAAGGGCTGTAGAATGATGATTTTATTGTATTTGAAATTAACTTTTATTTATCTAGAATCGAATCAGATCTTTTTTGTACAAATTTCATTCTGTTTACTTCTTTACGGAACCCAAACCCGTCAGTCATCACTGTGATCTCAGTGCTAATTGAGAGAAATGGTTTGTAAACCTTGCCGACCGTGTACCGTCGCCCTATATGTCAAATGCGTAGGCGCATCTGAATTTGAACTTTGGTTTCCTAAGTGTAAGGTTACAAATGCAATAGTTTGGTTGTTTATTGTTGGTAAATATTGTGATGGAATGTAAATTTTTGCCTTTAAAGCAAAATTGTTGTAAAAATCGTGGTAAGTTTTCAACTGAAGTATAGTACTGCTTTAAGTAGGTAGAACTTTTTTTACATTTCAGGCCGCTAATGTTGTTAGTGGTTTGTAAAGAGCTTTATTAAGTCATGAACAAAACTGTGTAAGGTCAGGGGCGGCTACATCCTCGGGAACGGATAGGGTTACCAGGGCCTAAAATCGGAAATCCGATCTTGGAAGATGAAAAATCCTGATTTTCGACAAAAAATGTCCGGTCTACTACGATCAAACAAAAAATTGAAATTTTTATTCAAAGTTAGAAAAAAAATATGTTCAGTTATCAAAAGTGAAACATAAAGTGTTAATTATATTTTATTACTAGAAATAGCTTTTATAATTTGGTTTTGACCGCCAAAATTTGATTGAAGCATTGCTCACAACTTTATTCTTTCTAATTATTGGCTCTAATGGACTTCACTGATAGTCTGTTTCTTTCTTTCGTCCGGCATGAGTCGAAAAATCCGGTCTGGAACAAAATCCGGGCGAAGTCCGGTATTGGCATTAAAAATCCAGTCAAGACCGGATTTATCCGGTCAGATGGTAACCCTAGGAACGGATCATTCCCACTAGTTCTACTACACAGTTCTACGGTAGAACTAGTGGGACTTTTTGTCCCACTAGTCCTATGATTTCAGGTGGTAGAAAATCGTAGAACTAGTGGGAACAAAAATTTCCATTAGTTCTACCGTAAAAATTGTGTAAAAAACAGTAGTACTTATGGGACTTTTTTTCCCCACTAGTTCTACGATTTTAGACCACCTGAAATCGTAGGACTAATGGGAAAAAAAGTCCCACTAGTTCTACCGTAGAACTGTGTAGTAGAACTAGTGGGAATGATCCTTCGGGAGGATCAGGATTCGACAAAGCCAAGTAGAAAAATGTCAAACGCGTCGCCAAACACGCTAAGAAGGGGTAGCAAAATCGAATTTAAAGTTACGTTAGAGAAAAAGCCTCTAGGCTAATCCATCTCGAAAATGATTCAGCCATAGCAGATGCCTACTGTATTCATGTTCTTATCATGTTCGGACTGGGCCAAAAGGAGTTTGTCAATGGGGATGGCAACAGTGGAACTAATGGCGCTAGCATCGCTTGTACCAAACATCGTCAATGGTTGAAAATCTGTCAATGTCATTTTATATTTCAAAATAGTTTGACCTCATTGGTCAGATTGGGACTAAGCTATGGACGCGCCATCTACAATTAGCTTTGACCAGTCTTCCCCATTGGCGCTAGAGGAATATGTAATTAGAAAATTCGTAGACAAGTTTACGTCGTTCAAAATGATAGAATAGAATGTTATCATTTCTATAATGTTGATCGCTAAACTCTTTGGTAAGAACGCTCACCATAGACTAAAGTGTAGGTTTTTTCTACAGACATTATAGAACGAGCGATCGACTCAGTCGTGTCAACTTAGCTACCAATTTAGCGCTTTCTACAATCGCTTACGCCGAGACGTTTACGATTGTAGAAAGAGAATCGATACGAAACGTTTGTAACTTGGCTAGGGGTGCATATCGTACACGTTATAAAAATGCGATAAGTCCAAAATATGGCGCACGTGTTGCCAATAGAGAAGTTGGCTCATATTACGATAAGTGGTTTTTTATTAGGTAATCTTATCATTGACCAATCAGGAGGCTTCGTCGGTAAGTGGCGCTGAAATCAAGCGGTTATACAGATAAGAAAGTTTATTAACAAATATGTTTTTGATAGATACGTGGAGTGGTTTGATTCAGATTGTGTACCTAGCCTTTAAACGAGTTATAACAATATTCACAAGCTAAACATAGACTTACAATCATAAAAAACGATCAGTACAAATATAAAAAACGAAAAATAACGATCGGGCGTTAAAATTCATCGCATCACTGTCATTGGGAAAAGCGCCACGAACGTGCCACAGCATTGCGGGACAGGGTTGCGGGACTTTTCGAAAGAGATACCGTGGCCCCGGAACACAAAGGGCGATGAAGGAACATGGATGTGTTTTAGTCAGTAAAAGTCTGACACTCCCTCCTGCTCCGCCCAGAGCGGGAGGAGTCAATTGATGATTTCCCATCCGAAAAAAAAAAAGGTGCCACAGCATTGATACGTAAGAACGTTGGCCGGCAACCTGATCAATGAGGTAGATGACACACCAATCAATTGAGATACTTTTTACGAGCTGTCAAAACGCGGTTCTCTCATAGATTTTGTATGACAATAGCAAACTGTGACGGTGCCTGTTTTGTCAACTCAATGACTCAACTATTTATTGATTTCAAATCAACTAAAAATCGAATTTGGTAATTGATTGAAAATAAATCGGGGTTTTCAGGCCCAAAATATTTTTTTTTTTTAGAGATTGCTGTCTTGGAATTATTGTTTTATGGTGTCATAATTATACCCTATTGTTTTATAATTTGTCTATAAGATGTCATTGCAATATCAAGAGCGGTTTCGAGATTTAAAGGTTCAGTTGTTTAAATAGACCTAGATTACAGTTTGGCCGCTGAGAGAATGCGTTCCAGACGTCTGTCAGTTGGTAGGTACATAAATCTAGCGCGAAATTATAACATTAGAATCTGTCGATTGTAGAATCTGTCAAATGTAGAATATGATGTCATAAGTAGAATCTGTCAAATGTAGACTAAACATTTATTGTTACTTGATTTATTAATGATATCGTTTTTAATGATATTATTTGTTAATAGGGTAAAAAAGGTAATAATAAGTCAGTTACATAAGCTATAAGTTATATAACATCACCAATACTAATACTCGCGACCTGTCAGGAACGCATTCTCTCAGCGGCCAAACTGTAGATATAGACCGTTACAAAGAAAAACAACGCAATTCATGACTAAGTCCTCCCAGTTATGACAAATGTAAAGCAAATAGGAATACGTAGTACACCTATTTATAGGACAAAGGTTGATTGGAATCAAAACAACAAGTCCTCACTGGCATGTAAGGCTATCGAATAGAAAACAAAATAATGTCTGGGACATATTTCAAGTGCTGATTATCAGCTTATGAATAAATGACTTTTGATTTTGATTCTCCTGCCCGAATCACAATTTAATTGGTATCGGCGCAGCATTTCTCCTTCTTTCACACTTTTCTATTACTCGTTATAATTATCAGCAGTCGCCTCCTTTCTAGCCATACATCCTTAATACAGTCCATTCATCGTTTATTTGGTCTACGTCTACTATGCAATGATATGGCTCGAAAGGGATCTCTGACATGGCGCCGCCTTTATCAGGTATTAAGTTTGCAAAAAGATTGTATGTGCCAAATCCACTTCACCATGATCATCATCAGTTTTCAGATCCCTAATCAATTGTTAGAATTTTATGATAATGATATTACTTAAGTGCCTTATGAATGGTAATCTTTAAAGACTTATTTCGATTGGTTCTTTTTCAACATTGGTAGCGGTAGACCCGATATTTACGGGAATTAGATTGAAAACTCTGTTCAAAAGAGGTGAGTAAATATTGCTAATGCTATTACAGGCTAAGTGCATGTGATGTTTAGTATTACCTTTATTGTAATAGTAACCTTCTCTTTAAATTCATATCAGCTTTTATGTAATAAAGCGACGTCTGCATTTCTACTAGCGATACTCCAGTTGTAAACACCTAAGTTTATTTATAAATTCTAGGTTCATAGTGTGTACAAAAAAGCTCACCTGACATTTTCACACAAAACTTAATAAACTTTTTCGAAAACAAAAAACAAAAACGACACAAACACAACACTTTTCACTATTCAAAAATTCGAACAGAAACGATTCTTTTTTTTTTGAAATAACGGAAACGCTCGCGAACTCAACTCTTCGAACACAGTACCATGTTTGAATGGAGAACACATTTCTTGTATCAAAGACAATTGCATTAACTTCCTTGTTTTAATTATTTGTTAAAAATCAATGTCAAAGTTTAGTCGAGTCAGCATTTCGGTAAAGATGGCTTGCAAGGCTGCACATGTGTATTGCAATGGCCTCATTTCTTGATTGTGTTTACGTTAAGTATTAATATTTTACAATAAAATGTTAAAACAATTATGATAATGATGGTGTAACTTTTTAAGCGGCGAAGGTCGCTTTACATGAGTCATTACTGGCTGGTATGAAATAAAAAAAGTAATAAGTATTGTATTCAAACCTTTTTGCTGAGTAGCCAATATCGTAGCTTGAAGGTCGATCAAAGAAAAGAATATCGAGCATTTACTGATTAAACTAAACAACTTTTCTAGCTTAAATCAAATGAAAGAATAAATCAAGATCTTTTCCTATACTACACATTGCATACATACCAAGTTTATTTCCATTTAAAGTGATGAGTTCATAAATTATTAAATCATTATAATAAAAACATAGATAGAACACGTTTAAAACCTTATCCGTAGTCGTCATTTATTAAGTAAATAAATCGAGTAATGTAAGGTGCTTCTAATGTAAAAAGTCTTTTTTATTAAATATTTATAAGCATGTAGAAGGGCAAAAGAGCTAAAGACAAGTCCTGATATGTTTTTCTTTCAGAAAGATTTCTTTCGGAAAAGTCAGAAATGAAGCAGGTGACTTACGGCCCAACACAAACCAATTAGGTGTATTTTTTTAAAGTTTTGAACTGTCATCATATAAAAGCTACTGAGAAGCTGTCAATACAGTTTAGAATCGTATTAGGATTATAAAACGCCTTGAAACCGTTTGCCTCTTGGGTAACCGATTGCTCACTTTCGAATGCATTTGACTGACGATCGGAATGAATGTACAGAAAAGCCTCAAAGGAGCATTTTCCTTACTTCTCTAAGCCTTTTTCTTCATCAATAAATATAAAGACAAGAAGGAAGTTCAAGAGTCAAGTTTTTTAAACTCGCCAACTTCATTCCACACTAAAATTACATTAAATAATTCCTCCCGCCATTTATAAACAAGTAAAATTTCTAAACCGACAAAAGAAATTAAGCTACAGCAATCAACTGCCACAAATAAAAGTAATTTACTATTATAATAAAATAATAATCGTTTACTTACGCGACGGCCATTAAAACGTGGAACAAGCCACAAATGAACAAAGGAGGTTCGCGAAGCTAACAGCCCTTACGTGCGGCTGAATAACTCAATGCCTTTGTCCGACGCCGATCGATGACGATAACCTGTCAAATTATGACTAGAGATTTTTATTGGGCGCGAATGTCATTTGCGTCGGTTAAGAGTTGTAATTTTTGTGATAATATCTGTAGGTATATGAAAGTGGAATGTTTTTTAACCGAATTGGAAAAGGTTTTTTTTATTTTGCTTAGTGCAAGCTTATCAGAGAGAAGAGATTTCAATTAAGCATTTAATATTGTTCATATTCAATGATAGTGCTAATCAAATTTGATTTGATGATAGATTGACATCAGTTTTATATAAACACGAGTACATAAGATAAACAATTAAAATGAAAACTTAGAATATCGTGAAATAAATATAACCAATCATAATACCATGTTGGAATTCCACAAGGTAGTATAATTTGTCTTGTTCTTATTTCGTCATTATCATCCGCCTAAGCTTTTCCCAAGAATGTTGAGGTTGGCTTCCAGTTTAACCAGCTGTAGCTCAATACCATTACTTTACATAATCAACTGCGTATCTGACCTCCACTGCCCAGTTAGTACTGGGTAATACGATACCCCTTGGTAAGACTGGTTGTCAGACTTTCGGGCCACTGACTACCTGTAACGACTGTCAATCAAAACCGAAAATATCGTAAGGCATTCTATCGAACATAATTAAAATATTATTGTTTTTGCCCTTGTTCTGTAATTTGAATGCTTGACGCCCTAATTAATACAATGGTACATAAGTGATGGATATAAATATTGATAGATAGAGAGGGAGAGGAAGGCCAAAGAAAAGATGGATGGATTGAGTGAGGAATGAGATGAAAGAGAAAGGAGTAAATGATGCCGTGACGTCTGACAGGAGAGAATGGAAGAAGAAAATGAGTTGCGCCGACCCCAAGTAGAAAGGGATAGGACAGGAAGATGATTACGTCCTAATGAATACAAAAATACATCTTTAAGTCTATTTGACGATTTCCAGCCTCCCGAACAAGCCGGTTTCCGAAAAGGCTTTAGCACCGTGGACCACATACATACGCTGCGGCAGGTTATACAGAAGACCGAAGAGTATAACTTGCCCCACTGTTTGGCGTTTGTGGACAAAAGTGTAAAAGTTCTGGAGTGGCGACCGCGAAACGGAAGACGTTGCGTTGGAACTTTGGAAGGCCTCCGACTAGGTGGACCGATGACCTGGTGAAGGTTGCAGGAATCCGCTGGATGCGAGTCGCACGGGACCGGTCAATGTGGCGACACTTGGGGGAGGCCTATGTCCAGCGGTGGACGTCTTTCGGCTAAAATGATGATGATGAAGTCTATTCTGTTTTTAGGTTCTATTTAGGTCTACAATCTAAGAACTCACCACCTACACACCTAGTACTTAAAACGTACGATTACTTAGTAAGTGCAATTTCCATGCCAAACACAATCCGGTTAGGACAAGCCATAAAGCTGTAAACCTGTAAATGCGGAACTGAATTATAAACACAATAACTGCTACACGCTTTTATGCTGCATACGTGTACCTACGTATAGCACACCAACATTCCTTCAGTCTTGTTTTAGTTCTATGATGCAGAAAGGCGCACTATCTCTTACAGGGAGTCAGGGGGCCTAGTGTCTGTGGAAACATTAAGAGCTTATGCTCACATCCTATCTGACCATCACATCATGGTTACTGATGGGTACTGTAGAGGTCCTATGATGATGGATTGTTCTGGAGCTTGTTAATACTGGCAGCTTAGAAAAAATAAATAAATTTTAAATAAAAAGTAAAAAGATAGATATGTAGGTTATGTATTGTCATGGCAGGCAGGACAGATTAGAAAGATCTCTGAAGATAAAAAGATGTAATTATTTATTTAAAGACAAAAAATACAAAGTTTATCCTACAAAATGATTATAATTTCATAGTTGATAATTAAAGAAAGCTTCAAAATAAAGGCCACAGCCTCACACTATTCAGTCGTCACCATTACCATAATGCCCCCCCCTGACATCCGCTTACATTGATTTTATTTAAATGTAACAACAGAGTATAATAAATAAAGACTCTTACACAAAGTGGTCGGACATCAGTTCAGTATCGATTCTTAGGTGCGTGCCGCTGAATGCCTTTGCCGTATTACTACGTGATTCGATGACGATATATTTCCCGCCCGTCCGTTTTCGTTGGGGACAGCTGATGGTAGTAGTTTACGTGTTTTATATTGTTGGTTAACAAATAAATAATGTTTAATTTATTTGTTAATGATTTATCGTTTAATTATCTGCCTAGCATTTTCCCAACTATGTTGGGGTAGGCTTCCAGTTTTTACCGGATGCAGCTGAATACCAGTATTGTACATGGAGCGACTGCCTATCTGACCTCCACAACCCAGTTAGTACCGGGTATTACGATACCCCTTGGTAAGACTGGTTGTCAGACTTTTTGGTCCTAACGACTGTCAAAGATCTACAAATGACAGCCGGGACCAACGGCTTAACGTGCTTTCCGAGGCACGGAGGAAACTCGGTTTGTAATGGGCGGTCACCCATCCACAGACCAACCCAGGCAAGCACAGCTTAACCTAACGATCGACCCGAGCGGCTGTTATTATTTAGCCACGAGCTCCTCAGTGATTTATCGTTTATCTGACAAAATTTCAGATTTGGGTCATATTATAAAACGTTTTTAATTCATGTAACACACTGGTAAAGTATTCTGCTGCAACTCTTTAAACTGGAAGACGACGTCAACAAAATTAGGAAAAGGCTCGGCAGATGATGAAACAACATCTCACATCATAACATCAAGCCTGTAATTCCCAGAGGGTTTGGCAGAGGCGTGTACCTAAATAGTACACCCACATTTCGCGAGTTCACAACATTAAGAGCGGCCAACCCGCT
Organism: Xestia xanthographa; assembly: GCA_905147715.2. Classification (NCBI taxonomy): domain Eukaryota; kingdom Metazoa; phylum Arthropoda; class Insecta; order Lepidoptera; family Noctuidae; genus Xestia; species Xestia xanthographa. The sequence goes on from LR990671.1 coordinate 12,427,808, forward strand.
ATACTTTTCGCGAGAATTTTGACAAACGCTCGTGCGTGAGCCGTTGTTACACATTTATTTTTATTTTTTTTTGAACTGATAGGTATCTTGTGCACTATATCTAGGCTTCTATTGAAGCAAAAAATAAAAATTTGCAGAAACAAATTCAGTATAAGCCTGTAAAAATTGCTGTTTTGCACAAATTTTACCTCAACTTTGGCCGTTCATAACAAAGTAAAGAAAATATCCTGATAGAAGCCTTGCAAATGTATTGGAGATTCTAAATAACAAATATTTATTTCACAAACTTCTAAGACTTATTTAAAAACACGTATTTCCTGGAACAAGTTTTATAAATGTTCGAACACAATTTTTCGTTCAATGTCCTCGCGTTAGGCGGTATGAGGTGACGAGAAGTGCGTTGTCGGGGCTAGGTAAGACAGGGGTGTTTAAAGAATATCGCCGCTATGGCTCTGGATGAAACAACAAGCTTTTCGACCATGCTCGCGTTGACCATAGACGGGCCGGGAAGGGCCCTCTTAATGCCTTTTCGATTACATTGCAAGCTGCAATCACCCATCCAAAAGATTTTAATCCATATTAATGTGTTAAAATCAAGAGTAACGCATTTGAAAGCAAGTCACGTATTGGTATCGCTAATTCCCCGATTGCTGTTCCGAATCATTTTTAATATGAAACAGCCTAATCGCGTCATTGTGTCAAGAGGAGTGTCAAAATTCGTGACTGATTTACATTAGCGATCCGCTCTGGCTTCGCACGAGTGCAATGTAGCATATACTTACAATATACATATAAATCTTCCTCTTCAATCACTCTATCTATTTATATCGAGAAATATCTCTCAGGCATGCTGGTTTCCTCACGATGTTTTCCTTCACCGACGCAAGTGATAATAGGCTGGTTTTCACCATCAATAAATTGCAAATCTATTTAGTCCGTCAGTTAGAGTACTGGAAAATAATGGACACGTATATTTTGTTTTTGTAAATCAATGAATATTGACAGTGATAAAACGCGTCAAAACTTGAGAGTGGGGGCTTTTGACGTCACTAAAAAATATAGTACGGCGTGACCTATTGAGAATTTTAAAAGCGTCGTATCTTCGTCAATTTTGGTTTACGAAACAAAAGAAAAATATGTGTCAAATATTTTTTTGATTATAACTGACGGACTAATTAGATTTTTTTCAGGACACAAGCCAATACAATACGCACATGAATCCTAAAAGTCAGAGATGCGTGTCTTGGGTTACAACTTGAGACCGATGGTCACAACAGACGGCTATGCCCTGCATATCAGTTGTTCAGTTTCTTGGTCTGAGTCACCACCAATGACGTATTATATATTATTATATATAGTTTATATATCATTGGCTATCCCTGCATTATCTGGATTATTTGCGACCACAGTAATTATTTATTTTGCGGGTGGATGGAAAAAAAATATTGTAAGCTTTATGTTTTTTAATGTGAATGGTATTTGCGTACGAAATTCTATTTTACCTTATAGTTAAATTAATTGTTCAGAAAAACATTACTTAACTACTTAGTTTATATGTCAAGGTTATTGTAATACTATGTTTAAGTTCCAATATGTTCTCAAGGGGTCCCCTATGTTGTTTCGAACGCCGCTGTTGCGACACACGCTGTTGCGAATTATTTTTCCACTGCCTCACAGGTTCGAAAGCTCATGGACTCGAATGAAAATAAATATTAAATATTTTTCTGTACACTTTATGACTAAATAAATCGAAATCACAAGCATTCGAGGGTATGAGGCAGTGAAAATGTTTTTCGAAACAGCGTCTTTCGCGACTACTTCATTCGAGTCCATGAGCTTTCGAACCTGTGAGGCAGTGGAAAAATAATTCGCAACAGCGTGTGTCGCAACAGCGGCGTTCGAAACAACATAGGGGACCCGTTCTCAAGTAGTGAAATACCTACTGTAATTTCTAATTGAGAATTAAGTTCCTTTAAACATAATAATAAGCTAAGCCAACAACAAAATATTGTAACTGTAGGTACGCGTATATTTAGTACTTAGATATAACTAGTTTGTAGACGTCTTGGGTTTACCTGTTAAGTTTACAAATGTTTATTATTATTATTATTATTATAAGCCTGTATTGTCCCACTGCAAGGCAAAGGCCTCCCTTCCCTCCTTCCACATTTCGCGATCAAAAAATGTTACAAATGTTTAATAATAAATAAATAAATAAATCAGTTGTTCAGTTTCCTGGTGTAAGTCACCACATGCGAGGTTGTGTGTGCGTTTTATTGTTCCATTTTCTAGTTTTGTAGAGCCTTGGTGGGCGGCCGTCGGTGAATGGTCATGAGAAAATAATTATGAATGACATGTTATTACGGTCTTCTAGACAAAGTGTGTGTATGAATATGTATTGAAAGAAAAGCACTTTCTCTGTTACATTTATGACAATAGGTATATTGTTATTTTTTATTTAACATCTTGAGTATAACATATTGGTAAGAAGTGTGGTGTGCTTTAGTTAGGTGTGGCGTGTGTGTAAGATGTGTGTGGTTTGATATGATCTGATGTGATGTGCGAAGTGGTGTGTGGTGTGGTGTAGCGTGATGTGGTGTGGTATACTGTGGTGTGGTGAGGTGTGTATCGTTATGGTGTATAATAAGTTACACATCAAAAAAAGTTTGCGATCACTTTGAAAAATCGAAATCTTTTTTGGTACGGTAGATTATATTATGATTTCTTCTAATTTTTAGATTATTTATTTAAAGATATAGATTTAGATATAAAACAATAAAACGGTTAAAAAAAACACACACAACAAAGATTTTTTCTTGATAAAGTTCAATTTAAATAATTATATCAGCATTAGTGATCAGTTGATCACAAACTTTTTTTGATGTGTGTATATTACTCATGATATACCAGAATAGCTTCCGTTAGTTATAAACCGTGAAAGCTTAGAACAGTGTTTAGCTAAACATGGTTGTACTCATTAGTAACACCACAGCCAAACTCTTCGGGGTTACGATACAAGCATGACGTCATGTTCTGATCACAATTATTATCTCATGCCCATTCACCGATGCCCGCCCACTAGGCCATAGAAAACTATACAAGTAAAATAACTCATTAGAATTCCCCAAATATTCTGTCAACGTGGGAAAAGGGAAGTCTCAAAGGACCAACTGCTGTTTTCATTGTCCTTGTCACGTACTAAAAGGACCAATTTCTGTCACCAGTAAATAAAAGACTTTATGACATTTAGTGTAGGGTTAAAATTGGTAAAAGTGGTAGGACGTGTAGTTTGAGAGAATGATGTTTGAATTTGGAATAGGTAAAAAGTGCGATTTAAAATGGCTACTTTATTTAGAGGCAAAGGCGAAGTAGGGTATGTAAAATATTCAGTAAAGTAATTGTTTTTAACTGTACCTTCCTGAAGGAGTATTTAATCTAACAGCTGAATCAATAGAAATACAGTTTAGTAGATACTTTTCTAAGAAATCAGAGTTCCGAGCATTGGAAGCAGTCTCTGAAAAAACTACGGGTAAGTACTACTTTTTCTTTTTTGGACCTTTTAACATTTTGGAGTTCCATATATTGTAGTTTGTAGTTTCCATGTAGTTCGAGAATCAATCAAGTTTCTTGCCCATTCTTGGAAAATACAGTTCATTCGCAGTTATTTAAGCTGGACTGTAGGTAGCTTATTAGGGTTCCGTACCCAAAGGGTAAAAACGGAACCCTATTACTAAGACTTCGCTGTCTGTCCGTCTGTCCGTCTGTCTGTCACCAGGCTGTATCTCATGAACCGTGACAGCTAGACAGTTGAAATTTTCACAGATGATGTATTTTTTCTGTTGCCGCTATAACAACAAATACTAAAAACATAATAAAATTAATATTTAAGGGGGGCTCCCATACAACAAACGTGTTTTTTTTGCCGTTTTGTCTAATGTATAGATAATGGTACGGAACCCTTCGTGCGCGAGTCCGACTCGCACTTGGCCGGTTTTTTTTTGACTATTCAAAAGTGCCTGTCACGGGTTTATTTGAAAAAAATGCTTTAAGTTTGAGTTTTAGATGTTCCGGCTTTTACAAGGATAAGGTTTTATGCTTTACAAAAGTTCTCAGCAGCTGTCCACTAATAGACTATTGGAGAACGGATATTCGTTCCCTTATCGTATGGTAAGTACGCCATTGCTGTCACTACGACGTTGATCTTCGGCTAGTCACCCTGCAAAGATCATTGGCCCTTTTAAAAACATTAAGCCACCTAAGAACACAATTTACACCAAAAAGATCGTATACTTTATTCCACGTCGGCCGTCCACAGAGTTACCTTCGCCTCGTCGCGACGACGTTTATAATATAAATAGATAGAGCTATCAGTACCGCGTCTCCGGGGCGCGGGGCGGGTGGGCGGTCTCAGTTTGCTCCGCCCGCTTTAGTATAAATTATTACGTCTCTACCTACGCTGATACGATACTGGTATAACGTAGGGTCACCATTCCAAATTTGAAAGTAGCTTTTTTTTTTAATTGAGGGGCTCGGTGGCTCAATTTTACCAGCCAGATTCGATTTTCAAAGCCGAAGAAACAACGCCGAGGAGGGTGACCATGCACTACTTTACATATGGAGATTCCTCCGTGCCTCGGAAAGCACGTTAAGCTGTTGGTCCCGGCTGTCATTTGTAGATCTTTGACAGACGTTACAGGTAGTCAGTGGCCCGAAAGTTTGACAACCAGTCTTACCAAGGGGTATCATGTTTGTCAGTAACTTGGTTGTAGAGGTCAGATAAGCAGTCCTTCCAACGTGGAATACTTGTCAGCTGATAGCCAGTAAGACTAGAATCCGACCCTAATTTAGTCGGGAACAGGTTATAATAGGCAGATCATGAATCTTTCTTCTTTCAGAACTCCTAATTCCTTAAAAAAGTCCGTCTGTGTCAAAAAGTCGGTACAAATGAAAAGTCCGAAGCAGAGGACCAAAAAACATAGGTACGTCATCATCATTTCAGCCGAAAGACGTCCACTGTTGGACATAGGCCTCCCCCAAATGTCACCACATTTACCGGTCCCGTGCGACTCGCTTCCAGCGGATCCCCGCAACCTTTATCAGGTAATCGGTCCACCTAGTGCAGCCTTTCCTAAAGTGGGCGATAGCGCCCCCTTGTGGGCGCTGCAGGCCTAAAGGGGGGCAGTAAGAGACCCAGAAAAAAAATGGGGGCGTTGTTGTGTAGAGGTTTAGGGGGCGATTTGTAATTTCATCTAGGAGGACTCTTCGAGATACCAACTGAGCTCTCGACTCTCGACTACAACTTGTGCACATCAACTAATATTAATTAAGAGATCGACAGAAGAATCGATTGTTTGTTTTATTTTGAATAAAAGATACTCTGTCTATTCAGACAGAGTATCTAAACGCAACTTTCTAGTATTCACTAGAAAGTTGCGTTTCATCATTCTCATTGGCAGGTGTAGCCCGTAAGAGTTAACTTGAGACCTGAGCGCCGTTGTGTACTACCTACTGCATTCAGGTCTCAAGTTAACTCTTGCGGGTTATAGTAAAAGTCTCGTTTAGAATGAATGTTTAATCTCCGCCAATATAGCTCACAATAATTAATTTAGTTTGAAGTTACAGTGGTTTTTAAGTAGGTGAAAAAATGGGGGCGCTAAAAATAATTTATTCTCTCTCAAGTGGGCAGTAGACAAAATAAGTTTGGGAACCCCTGACCTAGTCGACCCTTTCAACGCAACATCTTCCGGTTCGCGGTCGGCACTCCAAAACTATTCGGCTCCATCGGCCTAAAAACATACATGTCCCGACAAATCCTAACTGATGGTGACCCTAACTACAAGCCCGTCGCGTTTATAGCAAAGTCTATAACGTCGTCGGCAATAGCAAAGAGGAGTTGTTGAAGTATTATTATTGGCCTTTTGTCCCGCTCGCTATCAATTGGAAAATTAATTACTTTACGTTGCGAAATTAATGTCGAAGGTCAACATGAATTATTCTTGAGGTGTAAAGAGGTGTGTCATTTCAAAAGAGCTTTGTGCCGTGGGACGGCTTACGCTAGGGATTCAGATGGTATTTTCACTTGCAACAACTCGGTACGCTCAAGAAATTGTTCCTGTGATCCGGTTTATAGGTTCTTCTTACGAAATGAATTACTTTTCGTTGTTGAAATATTTAAGTACTTAGACCATAGTAATGTCATTAGTCTCCTGGTTTTTATCTTAATTTATTTAGGCTCAGTGAAGATCAACTTATTGTCTGCTATACCAAAAAAATATATATTAAGACTTGATTGATTTTGATCGACTAAATCAAAGGTCACCGACTTCTGAAGCTTGACCTTTGTTTGATTGATTTGGTGTTTTTCTCACCGGCTTCTGAAGCTAAAGTTATTTTTCACTATTTTTTTTTTTTTTAATTGTCGTCTAAACGCTTAGAAGAGTTACAGGTTATTTATTTATTTTATTTATTAAATGAAAGTTTACAGCAGTCTTAAATTTATTACAATGCCCCACAAAACCGTTTTCACGGTTTGTCTGCGGGAACGGAACACGAATGGAACACGATTACAGGATATTGGAACGGAATAACTACTTTATCTACAGTACATAAATCTAATATAATAATTACTTACTTAACTAGTTACCTATTTGCTCTCACTCAACAATCTGTAAACCACTTTCCTAAAAAGATGGTTTACAGACTCTTAAGAAAGAACTGCTTAAGTAATTTGGCGAATTTGCCTTTTATTTTCTGACTTCTTATGTCAGCAGGCAATCGGTTGAGAAGATAAGGTACTCTTTTATCAAGCGTACGGTCTCCAAAATAATTCCTTATTCTAGGTACATCAAATTTACCGGCTGATACTGTCCTAGTTGCGTGGTTATGGGTAACTAGCGAGTGACGCTCCCAGCTGCCATGATGACTGTTAACCAGAAGTAGGTACTTATGTTTTAAGCTGATAGGAAGAATTTTGCAAATTTTAAATAACTTATAATACTTAATCATCTTTACATTTGTTTTTGGTTTTCTTGCTGACTAATAGACTGTAATGGTCGGTTCTCCTTATAATGCTCAAATCTGATATGTAACATTAGAGCCGAATGCGGGTGAGGGGGCGCCTACAGCTGTCATGGAAAAAATCCGAGTAAACCATATACTCCAATAATTTCCATTCATTATTCTAGACAGAAAAAAGTCCTTACTATCATCTGCCTAGCCTTTTCCCAACTATGTTGGGGTCGGCTTCTAGTCTAATTAATGCAGCTGAATACCAGTTCTTTACACGGAGCGACTGCCTATCTGACCTCCACAACCAATGAAACTATAGATACGTTGTCCGCACTCTAAAATGACAACATGAAATGAAGCCAATTGGCCACATCGCGCTTAGTTACGCACCAACCTGTCGCGCGACGCTACGTTTGTTTATAATTTAATAAATCCTGTGACGTGACTGAAGATGTATATTTATCTCCCTCTCGCAACAGGCATCTCGCCGTTCGGTGTCATATTTTCTTTCTCTTTCTTCACGCTTATAAGTAGTTCTAGTATTTTCGCCGTTTTTAAGCGCCGCGATGTTGGTTCATGACGTGTCTATATATAATACGTCATTGTCCACAACCCAGTTAGTACTGGGTAATAGGTAAGTACGATACCCCTTGGTAAGACTGGTTGTCAGACTTTTAGGGCTACTGACTACCTGTAACGACTGTCAAAGATCTACAAATGACAGCCGCGGATAACAGCTTAACGTGCTTTCCGAGGCACGGAGGAAACTCGGTATGTAAGGGTGGTCACCCATCCACAGACCAACCTAGGCAAGCACGGATTAACCTAAAGATCGACCCGAGTGGCTGTAATTATTTATCCACGAGCTCCTCCTAGCAGCTAAAAAAAGCCCTTAGTCGCACGACCAAAATAAATCGAATAAACAGATTACTCAAAAAATTATGTCTTCTATTATTTTTAGCAATATTATCATAACATGTTTATCTTTCCGTCGCACGCGCACACTCAAGCATGGATTAAGCAAATCTAAGTATTGTTTAATCTGTTCTTCAACGGATTTGTGGACAGTTCGCCCTCTGTTTTTATTAGCAGTTCCATATTTGAAATGGGATTTATTTTTAAATCTATGGTAATAGAGGGGACGGCGATCCGGAAATCGAAAGCATTCATAGATGAATGAAATTGAAACGCTAGCAGACTTGAAAACCTATTCTTTCGCAATTATTTACTGATTAAGGCGACTACAGGAGCTAAATTAGCAACTCAATGTGTGGTGGTTCAAACTTCGTTTGAACCCCTGTTAGAATAAAGTTCTTATCAGCTTGTACTGCAAAGCGGTTGTTACGTCAGTCACTGCTGCGAATGATGCGAAATGAGTGTTTTTATTGCGATTTACAAAAAATCTATTGATTGGACTAAAAAAAATAAAACACATAAGACCTGTTTTATAGTTATTTCAGTTAGTATGCAAAGTTTCATGATTCAATTTGAAGTACTTTTTGAATAACGGTTTACTGTTCGATTCGGAGGTAACATTGGAATATTTTTCTATCGAGAAAAGTATATGGAATCGTGTTTTCGTCACACATAGTACCTAGCATTAATCCTTAACTTTACCATATATTTATTTCAAAATTAATGCTGCAGTATTTTAGGCGTAACGGAGGATCATGCTAAGCCATTTGAGGCATTTTTGGTCCTTAATAACGAATCAATAGACACCTAATTCATCAAAATCGGGTGAATAGTTTAGGCGCTACGTAGGAACATACGTAAATACAAACGCATAAAACATACATCCACACATAAAAAAAGTTTGTGATCACTAGCATAAGCTGATATAATTATTTAAATTGAACTTTATCAAGAAAAAATCTTTGTTGTGTGTTTTCTTTAAGGTGAATGCTTCGACCAGCCCGCGGAATTCAAATTTTCTTACGTTTTTGGCAAATTGCAAGCTAGTGCAAGGTTGTATGTTGATTAAAATATTGGACGCGATTGTAAGACGTATGTAGTTACAGAATTATAATCATCAAAACCATCAATACAACCCTCCAAGTTCATAAAGGTCTAGCAATGACTTTGACCTTGAAAAAATTGTTTCTCGACCTTTATGAACTTGGAGGGTTGTATTGACGGTTTTGATGATTATAATTCTGTAACTACATACGTCTTACAATCGCGTCCAATATTTTAATCAACATACAACCTAGCACTGGCCTGCAATTTGCCAAAAACGTAAGAAAATTTGAATTTCGCGGGCTACCCTGGAGCATCAGCCTTAAATAGAAATACCCTGTTTGAAACAAAAAAATTAAACTATTTTTTATCTACACTTCTACAGTAATATTATAAAGAGGAAATATTTGTATTTTTGTGTGTATGTTTGTAATGAATAAACTCAAAAACTACTGCGTCGATTTCAAAAATTCTTCCACCATTAGAAAGCTACATTCACTCTGAGTAACATAAGCTATATTTTATCCCCGTACTACCACGGAAACGGGAATTACGCGGGTTCAACCGCGTGACGTCCGCTAGTTTTGAAAACGTAACAAAAAAGATTTCGAATTTTCAAAGTGATCACAAACTTTTTTTGATGTGTGTAAATACATAATTATACTGCTAAAATCATCACCCCTCTTTTTAGCTTCGGCGTAGTCGGCTAAAAAGGCTAAAAGATTCAAAACCTCATTTGTTAAAAAAAAAAATAGTAGTATGTGACCTCGTTCAAAAATAAGCAACGCCGAATTATAAGCGTTAGCAAGTAATTACTCAAGTAATGTAAACCGGTGACCTCAATATAACAGCGGAGTTGACGAATATGATTCGTGTTGTAGGAACTAAATGAATTTGGGATTTTTGAAGTCTTTCTAGAAGAAACGAAACCACAGAGTTTTTTGAATAAATTATCTTGGTTATTATTTTATGTAGTACGGTAATCCACCAGTGAATAAATTTATGAGTAGACCAAATTCATGAAACAATAAGGCTGCTCTATCAGACAGTTTACCTTGTTTTGTTGGTAAATCAGCGACAAGAAAAAAAACACTGTTTTAGACTTTCACGGTTTTTCACTACACTTAAAGTACTTACGGCATAATATCCGTTATTTTCTTTATTTAAGAGCTCCCGATATTTCGAGGCTGTTGTCGTTGTTGTTGTGTTGTAATCCCGCGATCATGATGCTTGCAACAGCGTTGAAATATCGGGAGCTTTTAAATAAAGGAAATCAAGTGTAAGAAAAAAAATACTATCATAGTCTTCTTCTTCTCCGTGTCGACACTCGACAGCATTTAATATTCGTTGGTGGCACCGCAGAGGTAACACTGCATGTTTTGTGGCACAGAGAGCGGTATTTGAGGTGGAATACAGTCTGTGATACAGTATGTGATGCTGTCGACAGTGATAATGACGGTACTCCCATACAAACCTAAAAGCTTGTCTTGCTCTTATTACCTACTAGCGGACGTCACGCGGTTTCACCCGCGTAGTTCCCGTTCCCGTAAGAGTACGGGGATAAAATATAGCCCATGTTACTCAGGGTGAATGTAGCTTACTAATGGTGAAAGAATTTTTGGAATCGGCGTAGTAGGTTTGAGTTTATTCATTACAAACATACAAAAATACAAATCGTTCCTCTTTATAATAGGTATTATTATATATTACCTATTACTCTTCATGATGTTAGGGCTTCGGAACAGTCTGCATGCCTTATGGGCGTGCCGCTTGGTTGGGCCCGATGGCCTAGACACTCTACGATAGTGGCACATGCATGCAATGATATATAAACTATAGATACGTTGTCCGCACTCTAAAATGACAACATGAAATGAAGCCAATTGGCCACATCGCGCTTAGTTACGCACCAACCTGTCGCGCGACGCTACGTTTGTTTATAATTTAATAAATCCTGTGACGTGACTGAAGATGTATATTTATCTCCCTCTCGCAACAGGCATCCCGCCGTTCGGTGTCATATTTTCTTTCTCTTTCTTCACGCTTATAAGTAGTTCTAGTATTTTCGCCGTTTTTAAGCGCCGCGATGTTGGTTCATGACGTGTCTATATATAATACGTCATTGCATGCATGGGATGATATTAGTTATTGTTACTGTTAGCCTAAGTCATAAGCCACTCAGTAGTGGGATGACTTCCAAACCTTTCGATCCAGGGCAATGTGGACCTCTAGTCGTTGGTTTTGTCTAGCTCGTCTCGCCATCTCCTGCGAGGTCTACCGCGTCGCCTTCTGACTGTGTCAGGGCTCCACATCGTGGTTATTTTGGCCAACAGCTCGTCGGGCATACGGCAGACATAGGCAGCCCAGTCCCACTTTTACTTAGCGGCTTTTTGAGCAATGTCAGTGATTTGTGTTTTTTTATAGTGTTCTTATCAAAAGACCAGTTAGAATTAATGATACTAAATGGAAAACTAATGACTCATAGAGATAAAGAGGAAGCCTTTGACTTTGACTTTGACTTTGAAGCCTTAATAAAATCAATAAGGATTCTTGTGACAAATTAAGACCCAATATACCTAATTAGTAAAAAAATATTTTTTATAACACATTTGCTCGTAAAGGGTCTCTTATTTCACCCATTTCAATATCGTAATGTATCTCATTACGTACTTGTGCAGTAATGTAATGTACAACGCACGGTTTATCAAGATGCTCCGTGAAAAAGGAACGGTACTTTTTTAAATCTTAGCAAAGAGTTTTTATGTCAGAAAAGTGGTCAACATTTTATGAATAAAATTAACTTTGGGAGATGAAATATAATAAATAAACATTTTATTCTTTAATTAATTTTGACAATAAATTACAACCGTTTATATCTGTAACAAAAACACAAAAATATGAATTTACTTTATTAGTGATACTGCCTGTTTTTCTGTCGTTGCCTTAAAAAAAGCGCTGATGCGCGCGCATCGCTAAATAAATAAATAAATTTGTGAACAAGTAAAAGATTTATTCGTTTATGAAAGTCCGAGTTTTATTTATTTCCTCGCAAATATGTTATAAAACGTCGTATGACATACGTGCGCTTTGATAATTACAGCCTCTGCTTTCTTTGGCTTCAAGAAAGCATTGGCTGTAATTTTCAACTTACCGCACTTACCTATATCATAATGTACTATAATGTCCGTCGCAAAATCAACAAAAAACTGAATTCATCCATAGATAGACCACAAAAATACTTAATTAGAAACCTCACCGCAACATGACAATAAGTAGGCACACACGATACACCAAATACGGCGAAAATATATAAATGGGTTTGTGGTGCCAATGTCACTAGGTTACGGGCACAAATTGTATTACGTAAGTTTAAATTAAATATCAGCTGATTGTCATAGACGAAAATAGTAGTACAATAGTAAACTAGAAATCTAGACACTCGTGTTTTTCCTTCTTTAGTGTCATCTCTTTCATTCAGCAGTCACCACAGTTTAACTGCAGCACCACAGTTGGCCTAGTGAACGCTACTGAAATGGCCTAACTCGTCGCTAAATTTTGGGCTAACTTAATTTAGATTTTTATCAACACATGCACTCACAAATAGTGCATTTGGGAAGAAGTTGTGGAACACACTCTCTAACAACACATCTGTCTCTAAGATTATACAAAAAAAAAGAAAAATTGAAGAGCAATTATTCTAATCTTCAAGGTTTTAACTTGGCAAGAAACATAATACGCGAACCGGAAGGCGTTGCGTTGGAAGGCCTCCCACTAGGTGGACCGATGACCTGGTGAAGGTTGCGGTGATCCGCTGGATGCGAGTCGCACGGGACCGGTCAATGTGGCGACACTTGGAGGAGGCCTATGTCCAGCAGTGGACGTCTTTCAGCTGAAATGATGATGGTGATGATGAAACACAATTACTGTACCTACCAGTCAATAACTGTAATGTCTCTGTAAGTTTCGTAGACGGCCAGGACTATCGCCATTTTGGCAATTGTAATGGTAATTAATTACCAAATGATAACAGGCAACAATCTAGCACTTGTTGCTAACATTATTGCTTACATTAAATTGAGTCATCAGTTTTATTTTATAAAATAAAATGACCATTCCATTCGTATTGCAGAATCTGTAGGAACTTCAAATGGCGTGTGTTCAAGTACAGTGGCTAGCATTGTGTTCAAAGCAGTTTTCACCGTTGAAAGCAGGAGAATGGATCTCCCGACTCGAAACCTTCGTCACAGCATAATTTACACCTTTCTCTTTCAAATCATTTCTCACACAACCCATCCATCTTTTCTTTGGCCTTCCTCTCCCTCTCCATTCATCAACATCCATGTCCATCACTTCTTTAGTCAATGCGTTTCATACAAGGAATTCTGAGTCAATGTTCTTAGCCAATACGAGCATTTGTATCTCACTTGAAAGCACGCAAATTGTGCAGTCCTTCCGCCCCAAAGGACCAAAAGAGCTATTAGCTGTCCGTTTGGTGTTTAAAGGTGGTTTTTGTTTGGTGGGTGTCGTCGAAAGCTTGTTCCAGTAAGTGTTTCCCACGATTTACACCAGGACATCAGGATGTCCTGTCCTGATAACCTGAATGCTGAAATACGAACATAAAAAGACACCGGCAATATACAGCCAGTATCAAAAAACACCGCTGTTTACAAATCAATTCTTTCCTTCGAAATTCAAACAACGAGTACTTTCTCTGTCAAACGTTTTAAAACGACAAACATTTTTTTTTTAATAGAACCCCTCCGTCCTCCTCTTTTGATTGGTCAGGGGTGGCGGCGCGCGCACGCGATTGGTCGACTCGAGGGTGGTGGCGATGGCAGGCAGCCAATCAGAACGCTTCCCGCGAACGTGCCCTATCTCACTTCGGCGCCCTTCAGGATTTAAGGGCCGTAAGGTTGTGTTTGCGCTGCATTTTACGCTGTTTGTCAATTTAATTGATGTTCGTTTTTTAAAATGAGGGCTGGAAGTGGTTTATAGGCTTTTGTGCGGGTCGGGTATCGTATGGCGGTAATTGTAACGTGGCAATACTACTTACGTTACTAAGGCAACGTGTGGAAAAGGTCATTGTTTTGAAGGCTGTAGCGATTGAAGTCTAAATAAAGAAATTGACAAACAACAGAGCCACAGACGTTTTCTTAAAAAAAAAAAACACAGATGACGTCTGTGATGATAATTTAAAAAAAAGAAGTGTAGACAGTTACCGGTCCGTAGGCGTTAAGAAGTCTTCAGCACCAAAGAAGTTCCTTTTTTAAAAAGCCTTCAATTTGAAAATGCTTCCATTAGTAATTTCATGATACGTTTTGGATATAAGAACCAAAAAGAAGACTCACTAGAGAAATCTACTTGTCAAGTTGTCAAACCATAACTTTATAGAAGCTTTCGCGTAGATACAAGGAGAAATCTTTCAGGATCAGTTTGCTTTAACTATAAGATAAGACCACCTGCTTTAACTTTAGGGTAAGACCTGCAATTTGGACAGTAATCTGGCGCCATTTGGGAAGAGTGTCTGTAACTTATATGTCGTGAGGAAACCGACATGTCCTTGAACCAAACATTCGAAGACTCGAAGACATTGTGATACCCATTAATCCACGCTGTCCGCATGATGGATTTCGGGATGTCACATAGATGGGAGGCCGTGATGCAGTGGGAACGGAAGGCTGAGTAAGTAACCTATGTTGCTGACAAGGACAACATTAGAATGAGTGAAGCGTCCGTATAAAAGGACCATTTACTTAACACATCAAAATTTTAATAGTACTTTAACTTACAATACGACATACTGGTCCTGACCCGCTAATAATTCGACCCGTCACATATTATTAACGGTCGCGTTCAAACAAAGAACAAAAGCTATTCGAATATCGAACGCTCACAAACGAACAAAGCTTTGTTTTTTTCTTTCAGTTCGACATTCGAAACTGTTTTGACGTTCCAGTGTTCCATTTTTGAAAAAATATTATTATCGCTCTCTGGTTCTTATGAGCGATCAATAAGTATGGTCACCAGTATTCTTGTTTATGGTTCTGAAGTTTTAAACAGAAACAGCTGGTTATCGTTGCTGGTGAGTTATGATGACTGGTACGACTGCTTAACAGTAGCCACACACACACAATATTAATTACCTATTATTTATGATGTATCGTACTTATTACCGTGTACCTACAGTCACGAGAACCGGTATGAAAATATGTACTTAACAACTTTTAAAAGTGTTTTTCTCCTACCTACTGTTCTTATTAAAACATGTTGTTACGAACACAGTTCTGGAACTCAATTTTTTTATTAAAAAGACCGAATCTCCAACTTACACTCGTTATTTCTCGCGTAAATTGCTCTTGAATTTAGGAAAGTATGTATAAACATATTGGTGCTCGTGATTGTACTTACAGCAAAACCATGTCGCTGGAAAGTCAACGAGAGTGGTCTCAAATTCGGTATTAGTACCACAGGTAAGAATGGACGAATTGGCACAGGTCCCTGCCTGGTGCCTGCTGGGGTTGCGGGACTGCTCAAAAGAGATACCGTGGCCCCGGAACACAAAGGGCGATGAAGGAACATGGATGGGTTTTAGTCAGTAAAAGTTTGACACTCCCTCCTGCTCCCCGCCCAGAGCGGAAGGAGTCATTTGATGATTTCCCATCCGAAAAAAAGGTGACAATTTCATGCTTAGCACTTCCACTGCCAACAACACCTGAAGTACTAAAGATAAGAAACATGAAACTTCAGAATAATCTAATTTAAATAGTCCCAACGCGCTAACGGGCCAAATTAGATTTGTTGTGTGAAGATTCTATTGCCGTGTGCGATTGCTAATTCTGGTTATTAAAGAAATTAAGTACCTACTCTAGTTCTCACAACTTTTTACGGTAAAAGAACTGCTTTGCATTTTTGTATGCAATTGTACCTACATGTTATGTTTTGTTGGGATTTTGTTTCGACTAAATCAGAGCCGAAGGAAGCGAAGGAGCCGAAAGAATCGAATTTTAATTCTAAAATTCGATTATTTCGTGCACTTGTATCAAAATTCTATGAAACCTCGAACGCATCGAATGGGGTAAGCTTTTGGTGTGATTTTGGATGGTTACGGGAAGGGTAAAGAAAGGATACATCATCATCTTCAGCCTATTAATGTTCCCACTGCTGGGGCACAGGCCTTCTCTCTATGAGAGTGAGTGGGCTATAGAATCCACCACGCCAGCCCAGTGGGAATTGGTAGATGTCACAAATGTCATCGAATTTTTTGGTTCTAGGACATGCCGGTTTCCTCAAGATGTTTTCCTTCACCGTTTTGAGAGCAGTGGTGATGAAATAAATTACACAAAGTAATGCGCCTGTCTAGGTTCGAACCCACGACTTACTGTTCGTAAGTCGGGGCCGCCACCACTGGACCACCGCTGCTCTTTTTAAAAAAGCTTATAACCTCTATTCACTTCGCCGTCGGAAAGATGCTGCGGCAGAAAAGCTCCCAACGATATGATTTTACGTTAACATCCTAGATGCCGTTTAAAATACTGGTATTCAGCTGTATCTGGTTGGCAGAAAGCCGACTCCAATACAGTTGGAGAAAGGCTAGGCAGATGATGAGAACATAGCACTTCTACTTATAGTTACGCCAATTCTACTTTAATTTTGTATCGTTCGTCGCATGATGGTCGCTTCATTGTTCAAATTGGATTCAGATAGACCCATTACTAACAGATACTGACTAGACGATTTTTACACAACACAAGAGCTATTCTATTACAGCTAGAAGTATTCGGAGGCTTGTGACAGTCCTTTCCAAATTCAACTTATTTTATTTTTAACGTCGCTTTTACTTCGAATTCTTTCTCAACCCGTCGGAAACAAGTGAGGTATCCAATGTTCCCTTCTCGTTCCGATCTATCGCTTTACAATATGAAAACTGCCTTAATTAACACCCTCTATGTTTCCCTTCAGATGCACAAATACCACAAAGTTTGTAATTTTGAAGAAAATACATTGTGGTGACGATAAAAATAGACAAAGAAGGCTACCCGACTCATTACGACAGTTGTGTGAGACTACTTGCAATTCCACAGCGCTATCTTCAAATAAACACATTTTTCTCCTTTTGCTTCTAATTGCCGCAAAACTATTGAATAATTTCTGTTAATTTCTAGAACAAACATGGTGTTTCTCAGGGTTATATCTTAGGTGCGTAACTGTTTCGGTAGGTATTAAGTTTTATTTTAAGATTGAAGTTAATGTAAGTTGGTAAAACAGATAGAAAATTTCTAATAAGGTCATTTGAGGCAGCAAGGCATAAACCAGCGAGCAGCGTTGGCTCAGTGGTGGCGGCCCCGACTTACGAACAGTAAGTCGTGGGTTCAAACCCAAGCAGGCGCATTACTTTGTGTAATTTATTTCATCACCGCTGCTCTCAAAACGGTGAAGGAAAACATCGTGAGGAAACCGGCATGTCCTAGAACCAAAAATTCGAAGACATGTGACATCTACCAACCCGCACTGGGCCCGCGTGATGGATTATAGCCCATTCCCTCTCATAGAGAGGAGGCCTGTGTCCCATCAGTGGGAACATTAATAGGCTGACGATGATGACATAAACCAACAACATTTCAGCACAAATTAAACAACAATTTTCAAAAAACGCTAATGATTTTCTTTGATAGTGTTTATAAATGCTGATCTTTAATTTTGTCTAGTTGCTAGTCTAGCTTTATGTATACTACAATACAGCAACTACAGTGATACTGATAATATAGCTACTCAGCAAGGTTGCCTTTGCTATCAACAACGACCGCCCAGGGTGCGTCGGACGAGTGTCGCCATATCTATCACTGTTGTATGCTGTTGTCATTCTTGGGACGTAAGTCTTGTACTTTCTTACAGCTGATTTCTTATAAACTTTTTATCTTTTACACCGCTATACTTTATTGTAGAAGAAATGTATGTTATTAAAAACTTATTTTTAATTTTAATTAGACAGTTCCATGTTTGAAAGTAAATGCCATGGCAGAATATAGCACGATGTGTTTTTTTTTTCGAACAAAAGAAAATCTGAACTTTTATATACTTAATCTGACTTTTTTTGCTGCATATTACAGAGGTTTATGAATTTGTATCTGGTCGGCTGGTTCGGCTTGTTTTTAGGTGGCCAGTAAAATTCCAACTTACCATAGAAGTTTAACTTTTTCAGTTGTAAGTTTAGTAAATTATTGTTTACATAAAATAATACCGCAATAACTGTAGACAGGTCTTTGTTTTAACTATTAAACTAGAATTTCTAAAAGTCTAAGAGCCAAGTAAAATATAGTCTTAGAGCTAAGTTGGGTTATCATTTTCCGAAGAAAAACCTGTTTTTATTAAGTTTGTGTTCAAAAAGTTTGTTTGATTCCCTATTTAGACTCGGAAATAAGATTTTCAAAACAAGATTTACCTTACAGGAATCCAATAAGAGCAGGAAAGCACCAATAATCATTACTAAACATTATTATATCACACAACACATTAATACCAAAACTAAAATACACAAAAACACCGCCATTGTTATTTTTCAAATATCGAACAACCGAAACGTCCACACGTCACTACCATATCCGGGAACTGCACTTTATTTTTCTTACAAAAACATTTTAAACTTAAAAGTTGAATTTCAAAATGTCATTTTTGATTAATAATTATGATTTTAATCATAACAAATTAGTTTGGTAAAGTTAAATACGTTATCTCGACGCGATCGTCGCACGTTGACTGACAGGCAATGTCGTGTCCCGCTCCCTCACATCCAGAGGGATAGGGGGCGAGAGGGCGGCGGGAGGGGGGTAATCCCGGCTGAGGTGAGCGATAACAGCATGAAGTATTTTGACACGAATTTTTGTAAAAGGTATTATAGTAGGCTGTATGTGAAAAATGAGTGGTGCCTGTGCCTCCCTACAAGCTTTTTTTATTCGGAAAAATTTGAGGCATATTTTGACATTGTATTTTTGAATGCTGTTTATTTTAATGGTTCACAGAGATTAAGGAGGTCATCCTATACGCAATATTCGGCCGTAATGGATTTTAGCAGATTTTCCAAAAAGATTCTAGTTTATCAGTTCTTACTGGTTGATTAATCATACTTATTAGATTGAACATCAGTTTTGTGAAAGAAAGCATAGAAATGTCACTGAACTGTATGCTGTATACCTGCAGGCTTGCAGGTTTGCAGGTAAAAAACTGCAATGCAGGTAACTTAACTGAATAAAATAAGCAAAAAAGAACATAGTCTAGCCTAAACGCTTACCTACTTAGCCCAAAAAGTCATTCTATTAAAAGATTGTATCGATAAAAGCTCATTTTCCGTAAAAACAACATTATATTTTCCATAAAAAGCTGCGTTTGTCATAACTCAGACGAAATCATTACGCCACCAGCGACCACAGACTAAACAAAACGAGCGTACGCGGGAAACAGGTTTTCTTTTTTTTTCAACTCGTTTGCATTTGACGTTTGCCACTTCCCGCCTCCGAGACTCGTGAGCGCTGATTGGTCGGCGTCTGCCCAACCAGCGTGTAGTAAGTCTGTTCTATTATATGAATGTCCGGTGATTTTTTAATTTGAATTGGCTTAATTTTTTTTTTGGTTGAATGCTGTCTTTTGTTGTCTCTTATTTATGGGCTGTGCAATGATTTATTTTGACGTTTTTACAAATGGTTATTCGGGATATTTTTTGCTGCACTTTTACAATACGCATACGGCATCGACGAATTTTAATACCCCTTTACTATCGTAAATAATCCCCACATATTTAAAATAAATCCCTTTCAGTCGCTCCATGTAAAATTTTTGTAATGCTGCTTCCGGTTAGTCTGGAAGCCGACCTCAACATACTTAGATGGCAAAAGGCGAGGCAA
Source organism: Xestia xanthographa (assembly GCA_905147715.2). Lineage (NCBI taxonomy): Eukaryota > Metazoa > Arthropoda > Insecta > Lepidoptera > Noctuidae > Xestia > Xestia xanthographa. The sequence goes on from LR990671.1 coordinate 12,447,670, forward strand.
ATGATAATAAACCCGATAAAGTAACGAACGAACCTATTTCAATTAAAATAATGGAACTTTAATTTTGAATACCTAGGTACTGATTTTTTTTTAAATCAGAGAACGTACCTACTAACCTACCTGTGAATTTTCATTCCACATGATGTGAATTGGAAAGTGGCAATAGCCGTAGGTATATGACGCCTGCAAGTACCTACTGCACCAGGAGGTTGACGACGGTGATGATGGGTTTCCAAAAGCATCATACAATGAATCATTCTTCCCTTTTCAACCAGTTGTTTACAGAATTTGATGGTGCTACTTTCATAGCTAGGACTTGGGACTTCTTATTGGCTACATTATGATGTAGATTCTATGGAAAGATCATCGATGTGACAAACGAATACCACGGTACGTAGGTAGGTATTTAATCAGATACATCATTCCGAAATCCCGACATTGAATTTTTTCTGTATAGGTACCTACAGTCAAAATGTACTAGTTCACAACCAGTCTTACCAAAATGGTATAGTATTACCCAGTACTAACTGGGTTGTGGAGGTCAGATAGGCAGTCGCTTCATGTTAAATACTGGTACTCAGCTGCATCCGGATAGACTGGAAGCCGACCCCAAAATAATTGGGAAAAGGCTAACCAGCCCGCTTAGCATGAACGCCGTAGACACGAAAGAGAATCGACAAACGTTTTATTCATCTGTCATTGAATCGACAAAATGACAGATGAACAAAAGATTTGTCGATTCTCTTTCGTGTCTACGGCGTTCATGCTAAGCGGGCTGATGATGACAGTCAAAATGTACTGAAGCAACGGTTGTTTTTTTTTAATTGTCGATTAAAATGATCAACTGATTAAGTGGTATTCGTTTTACCGTCAGTGATGTCCCTTCAAGTTCCACCCTGGATATAATGACGCAAATACGAGTCTCGCGGGATCTTAGGTCGCGGGTCCCAAGTGTAAACCTCTGCAATCCGAAAATATCGCACTCGATTAAGGGCCTATACTACCTCAAATGGCTTAGCATGATCCTCCGTTACGCCTAAAATACTGCAGCATTCATTTTGAAATAAATATATGGTAAAGTTGAGGATTAATGTTAGGTCTTATGTTTGACGAAAACACGATTTCATAAAATTTTCTCGATAGAAAAAAAATCTCAAAGTTACCTCCAAATCGAACAATAAACCGCTGGTATTCAAAAAGTACTTCAAATTAGATCATGAAACTTTGCATACTAACTGAACTAACTATAAAGCAGGTCTTATGTTTTTTATTTTTTCCAAAAGACGAAAATTTGATTTTATAATTTAGAATAAAAACCACTCATTTCGCACTATTCGGCCGCAGTGACTGACGTAACAACCGCTTTGTGCTGCAAGCTGATTAGAACTTTATTCTAACAGTATTACAAACGAAGTTTGAACCACCACAAATAGAGTTGCTAATCTGAGGTAGTGTAGGCTCTTAAACTACCGGAATAAAGTTCCCAGCTCATGATCAATTTGTTTTATGTTTGTCAGTCTGTGGAATTCACGGCATGGATTATCTGTTTCCCGATCATTATAATCTGGATCCATGGGCAACCGCAGATGCAGGGAGGAGCACCTTCAATTCCATGAAAACAGACCGATTTTTTTCGTATTCCGACTCGGATGTTAGATTCAAGAAGTAACTTGCCCGATCTATCCAGAAAAGCAAATCAATCGAAAAAGTAGGTTTCGCAAAACGAACGTAGCGAGCTTGAACATTTTAGCATTCACCTCGAATTTGATAGGGATTTATTTTGTCCCTTATTATAGAAATATAATCATCATCATCATCATTTCAGCCGAAAGACGTCCACTGCTGGACATAGGCGTCCCCCAAGTGTCGCCACATTGACCGGTCCAGTGCGACTCGCACTTTACTGGACTGAAGGAAAATACTGAGCCTGTAGACACTGTAAACTCTGATATTGTGCTGGGGGTCACAGTTCCAACTTTTATTTAAGTACCTTCACTTCTTCTTCTACATTTTAAATACCTTCACGACCCCCGTAGGTTAGTACCTACGGGGATCGTGCAGGTAGGTATTTAAAATGATGATGAAATGATATGATTGAATAGTTTCAATGCAACCATCAGCACAATGTTTTGAGTGTATTATTAACGAGATTATTCAATTCACCCCAAAAAAGACTCCCAGCAATATTTTTTGCGTAGAGTTACTTTGTGTGTACAGAATGCTCGTTTGACAGTTTCGTGTTTACACCTTTTTTGATAAATTGTCCAGACCCCTAGCACAGTATGACCTCATTATTTATCTGAAACTCCTATTATTACAGTCCATCCTTAATGAAACTTAGACATTACAACAATGAGCAACTCGTGTTGATAATTAAGCGCGCGTCGTTAGCCGCCGCCATTTTGTTACAAATTGGACTAATTTGACAGCTCCCCCACTCTCCCCCTTCGCCGGGGTAGCAGCCCCCCTCTCCCCAAGTTGTTGGGAGACGGAAAGATAAAAGTGAGTTTGTTTTAAAGTTTAAACGGCTTTAGCTTTACGTAAAATTTGGTTTAATGATAATCAGAAACTGATTTTTCAACACACTTGCTCGTAAAGTGAGCCTTATTACATTGTTATTAGGGCCATAAACCGAACTATAACCCACACGTACATAATAGAATTATCCCTACAAAGTTAAGTTATTATCTATCTAACTGCAAATAATATGCGAGTAAACAGAGCATTTTCAATTTTACTAGTTTTTTTTTTGTAACAACAAAGAGGTTTTATGCCGCTGAAAATCCATTTTTTTTATTATCAAATTATTTAAAATTCACAATAATTTGTTCTAGGTAAAATTTATTTGTATTTTATCACTAAAATTACAATTTTGAAGTAGGCTGTATGGCTCTAGGTAATGGATTCATTACTTATAGCCATACAGCCTACTTCAAAATTATAATTTTAGTGATAAAATACACGATTGCATAAATTGAACGCGCCAAATGTAAGGTTACCTTACATTTGGCGCGTGCAATAAAAATAAATTGCGCACCATTTCCCATAATTTTCATATTTTGTTGCTGTGTGGTAAATAATTAAACGATTTTGCAATACATGTTTGTTTTTTCCTCGCAAGTGTGTTGAAAAAGTGCGTATGAAACTCGTGGGCAACTTGCTTACTAGACACTCGGCTGATTTACGCCCTCGTCTACGGCTCGGGCTGCAATCCACAGCCTCGTGTATAATGAGCAACTTAGCTCACTTGTATCATAATATACTATAAAGCAATGCAAGTTATGAGGTTGGCTGTAAGGAAACCCAATTCTTAGTTAAGGTGAAAGCGTCAGGGTAGCCCGCGAAATTCAAATTTTCTTACGTTTTTTGCAATTTGCCGACCAGTGCTAGGTTGTATGTTGATTAAAATATTGTTCGCGATTGTAAGACGTATGTAGTTACAGAATCATAATCATCAAAATCATCAATACAACCCTCCAAGTTCATAAAGGTCTAGCAATGACTTTGACCTTGAAAAAATCGTTCCTCGACTTATATGAACTTAGAGGGTTGTTTTGATGATTTTGATGATTATAATTCTGTAACTACATACGTCTTACAGGCGCGAATAATATTTTAATTAACATACAACTTAACACTGGCCTGAAAATTGCAAAAAACGTAAGAAAATTTGAATTTCGCGGACTGGTTGGAGCATTCACCTTAAGCTCGCTTTTGTACAATAAGACTAACACTTCGGTCAGTGGCGACTGAGCAAAAATCCTGGATTCGATTTTCGGGTCGGGCAAATTGTTAAGTAGGTACTGGGTTTTCCATCAGGAATTTCTTGGTAGCAGCCATACGGAGCCTGGATCTGTGCGCCGTTGATGGCAATAGGCACGCCCCTATTACATGGAACTTAAACATCGCTGGCGAAATGTGGGTGTACTATTAGGTACACCTCTGTCTAACCCCTAGGGTATTACAGGCGTGATGTTATGTTATAAGTTACTTTTTGTGTACAATAAAGAACATATAATACAGATTCCGTTCCACAACTTAATCAGGTCTAAATTAGGTAGTGCAAGCTTATTAAACCTTTCAGCCAGTTTTTGTATTTAAAACTAAAACCTTAATGTGCCGGACAGGCGTGATCCGCTGATGGCGTGGATACGTGTACCTGGTGGTCTGCCTATACCCTATTATTACCGGGCGCACGCTTGTATTATACTTAGCCGCCAGACGGCGCTGACGTCCTACACCTAATTAACTGTAGCTGATCATTCTTCGCTATCTCAGGCGTAGACCTAACGGGGGCATAGGGGTTACTGGGAAATAATACACTTATTTAACTTTCATGACTGTTCAGGAAGCGATTTCAGGACTATTCGCGCACTAGTTTTTCACTGTTACTATTATATATTTGCCGTACTGTTGACTACACTGTTTTATAACTATAAAGCAACACTATATGTGCTGGATTGGTGACGTTCGTCGCGAACACTTATTGAAACGGGATATCGGGACGGGGATAAAGCTTAAAAAATATGGTAAAGTGGCAATAGGCTAGTTTCCACCATCAATAAATTGTAAATTTATTTAGTCCGTCAGTTAGAGTATTGGAAAATAATGGACACGTATTTTTTGTTTTTGTAAATCAATGAATATTCACAAAGATAAAACGCATCAAAACTCGAGAGTGGGGGCTCGTGACGTCACAACGCACTAAAAATAACATTATTTACTAAAATTATTAACTTGAGCATTAACAAATAAAGTTCGAAATCCATAAATGGCTCTATAATTCTTTTGCTACGCTGCGTAGCGTAAGTAGCCCAACGCTACGCGACGTAGCAAGTCTGCATAAAGCGAAGCGCTACGAATAATCGTAGGCGTAGTCAGAGTCTACGAATTGTTCGTAGTACTACGCCTCGGACTCTCGGACTAACTGCTACAGACTTCCTTCACAAAGAACCCCTAATCCTAAAATACACCTACAATAGGCTTGTGTCCTGAAAAAATCGAATTAGTCCCTCAGTTAGATTATCAAAAAAATATTTCACACACGGTATTTTTTTTTGGTACTACCAAAATTAACGAAGATACGACGCTTTTAAAATTCTCAATACATCCCGCCATGCTATAATTTTTAGTGCGTTGTGATGTAACGTCACGAGCCCCCACTCTCGAGTTTTGATGCGTTTTATTTTTGCCAATATTCATTGATTAACAAAAACAAAAAATACGTGTCCATTATTTTCCAATACTCTAACTGACGGACTAAATAAATTTGCAATTTATTGATGGTGGAAACTAGCCTATTCGTTGCAAGTAGCTACGTCATAGACAATACTAGACTACGACGAATGGAACAATGACAGATGACAATTTAGACCATGGAGCTCGTGGCTAAATAATAACAGCCGCTTGGTTCGATCTTCAGGTTAAGCCGCGCTTGCTTAGGTTGATCTGTGGATGGGTGACCATATTACAAATCGAGTTTCCTCCGTGCCTCGGAATGCACGTTAGGCCGTTTGGTCTCCGCTGTCATTTGTAGATCTTTGACAGTCGTTACAATAGTCAGAGTGGTCTGAATGTCTGACAACCAGTCTTACCAAGGGGTATCGTATTACCCAGTACTAACTGGGTTGTGGAGGTCAGATAGGCAGTCGCTCCATGTAAAATACAGGTATTCAGCTGCATACGGCTAGATTGGAAGTCGACCCCAACATATTTGAGAAAAGGGTAGGCAAATGCAGACAGCTATGATAATTTAGACACTTTTTTTTTTTTTTTTCGGATGGGATATCATCAAATAACTCCTCCCGCTCTGGGCGGAGCAGGAGGGAGTGTCAGACTTTTACTGACTAAAACCCATCCATGTTCCTTCATCGCCCTTTGTGTTCCGGGGCCGCGGTATCTCTATAATTAATTTAGACCCTGTAATGTGTCCCGTCGTGGAAGCAAAACTAAGATTTCTAACTATTGACAGTTGCAGTCAATTTCCTCAAGATATTTTGCTTCACCGTTTCCAGGACGATATTTTGTAGGTAAATGGAACCGCAAAATAGTCATAATCTGTCAAAAGTCCCCCTCAAAAAAATCAATGGTAAACAACTTTTCTGAACCATTGACTGTGCAGTACTAATGATCAGTTAAACTAAAATATAAAACAATGCACATAAAGGTCGGGGCACACGATCCTTGTTAGTGACACGTGGCGCCCCCTGTGATGTCACCCGTGTGAACGCTGCGTCATCAATCGTGGAGTTACCAGGAGTTACCGAGTTTTTTTTTGTGAAGTTGGCAGCATTGATTGAGGACGCCAGAATGTTTTCTGAAAGTGAAAAATACGAATAAAATAAAAATAAAATTTAACTTTATTTCAGACTACAGGTCTACAGCTCATACTTTTAGTATTTCAGTGTGAAAATTAGGTTAGTATAGGTGTCGATTCTATTGTGCACAAACTAAACTTAATTTAGGCTATATTGCTATCTTTGACTAAAAGGCAGTGCGAGAAAAGGACGGCTATAGCTATGAACTAAGTTAGAGATGTCAAACTAGTTTATGCCTTGCGCTTCACCGTGTTTTTAGTCGTTTACTTAGGCACCCTTAATTTGTATGGAAATATTAGTTCAATTAAATTTAACAGCTCTAAATTACGTCCGTCTCTTTCTCGTTTTATAAGAGAGAAAAGATAGCAAGAGCCTAAATTAAGTTTGTGCACAACAGAATCGACAACATTGTTAGAGTTTACAATTTATTCAGACCTATGACTGTCCCTACATAACACAGAAAAAAACCAAAACCATAAAAACACGCACAGTTACACTTTGCCGGACCTAGGAATGGAACCTAGGACTTCATGCTCAGTAGTTAAAGTGCTTGTAGATTTAGACCAACAAGGAAGTGTTAGAATATGACATATGATATGTTAGTGTTAGATAGTATGGTTGAAATAGCTGGCGATTTTAACATAAATTTTGTTCTGGAAAAAGATCGTAACACTATAAGATTTCATGAACTCATCTCAAATTATGGCATGGAATGTCATTAAAGCTGCCTACAAGATTAAATACTTGCATAGACAATATTGTAAGTAAAATAATAAAGTTACACATACTACTATTAAACAAATATTTAAACACTCCCTTCACACCGCCTCTGGCGATCTTCACAGGCAGTTACCGACTCAGCGGTAGGTCGCAGGCGCCATCTATTGCTAACAATATGGAACCCGCTCCCTATTATAAAAAACCCCGGGGTGACATACGGTCGGGATAATTGAAGCGTGTGATATGTGAATTAAAGAAACAAGCTTGTGAATGTGATATTTTAATGAGGATTTTATTTGTAGAGACGGTAAGAAGGGTCATAAACATACCTAGCTACTCATCATCTGCCTAGCCTTTTCCCCACCATTATTTAATATTGGGGTCGGCTTCCAGTCTAACCGGATGCAGCTGCATACCAGTATTTTACATGGAGCGACTGCCTACCTGACCTCCACAACCCAGTTAGCACTGGGTAAAACTGACTCTTGGTAAGACTGGTTGTCAGACTTTCGGGCCACAGACTACCTGTATTCCTGTAACGACTGTCAAAGGTATAAAAATTACAGCTTGGATCAACGGCATGGTGCTTTTCAAGGCACGGAGATAATTGACTTGTTCAAAAAAAAAAAAACATCATTTTTTAAATATAATTTAAATCTTTATCATAAATGATAGTAATGATAGAAGCGAAAAACTCTCAATTCTTTTTTATTGATTTATTATAGACAATTTAAAATTGATAAAATTTTGAAAATAGTCACGTGACTAGAAACGCGCCAAAATCGGTTGCCTTGTTGGCTACGTCACAATGTTAAAGGACTTGCTCAACAATACAGTGTGAATTTTCGTGAACTTTCAGCATTAAATTTTATAATGAAAAATATGTCACGGCAGCTGTTTCATACAATAAGTTTGTAGTTAATATCTACAATAACGTGTTGAGGTCGGTAAAACGACAGTGACATCAGTTTATTGCCAAATATGTGTAAAATACTTAGTACTACACCCTTCCTGAAATAGGTAACCTACATGCACTGAAAATATTGTACCTATAGAAGCTTCTCGTTTGCTAATAAAACTCGAAAGGACAAAATGAAAACAGTAACATTCTATCTGCGTTCTTATTTTCGTCATTATTCATACATAATTTTCATACACAAGCACAAATACAATCAAAGTCTTGACAATATTACTAAAAAAACCATGTTGCAACTTATCACTTCTTTTAGTAGTGCTGACCGCATACCCAAGTTTCGTCATCACGATTAAAAAGTTGCATTCAGCCTAATCGATACCTAATCGCAATGAAATGAAGTCTGGAAAAAAAGAGTTGATACTGAATACTGAAAGCTCCTTGGTGTAATTTTTATTAATTATTAAAAACTATCATTTTTAATAATGTAATTTAGTAATTATTCGATGCTTTTGATTGATTTCACGAGAAGGAGATTATATTAATTAGAAACAACTACTTACCTACAGAAATATAAAAAAAAAAAACAAAATTCTTGCGGCTACGGCTAAATTCGCGTCGATTTTTTAGTGTGTAAATTTAAACTAAAAATGCGCTCGCAATTCACATCTATGAGTATTTTTATTTACTACATCATTTATTTATTGTGAATTTTGTTTTGTAATAACTGAAAGTTGGATATAGTGCGCCAAGGATCTTGGTAGGCATAGTTTTGATTGATCCACCAAAGATAGATAAATATTATCAACTCTAAAACCTCAACAGATTTTTACAATACCTACCAAGATTCTTGGCGCACTATTTCCAACTAACGGGACGCTAGACTGAAGTGATAACTTAAATTAAACTAATTTATGTTGAACTACCTATTTGATATTGAAATTGTTAAAAATAAACAAATTAGTGGCGTTAGTTCAGATTTTGTCCACGCGCCAAAAGATCCTTGTACAGTCAGTTTTTTTTAATACAATCGGATTGGGTTTTTAGACATGTGTCAAAATAAAAAGTAATTTAAATCAAAAGCACTAATATGGGGTAGAATTTCGGAAAATGCTTTCATATCGGATGCCTACGTCATACAAAGAACACACCCTCTAAGTTTCAGGTCTCTACGATCAGCGGTTTGGCTGTGCATTGATCCATGAGTCAGTCATTCAGGAACTACTTCGTTCCCGAACTCCTTCGTTACCGTTCCGAATCGAGTCACCCTCCCAGAAGAAGTTATCACCTCAAAAAATAGTAAATTTAAATACAATGTAATTTTGAACAGCGAGTGCATTTCTAATTTAAATTTTGATTTCAAAAAATCAGCGAGAATTTAACCATGGATCAATCTGTACTGTTTATTGTTGGGTTGGTTTGAATACCTACGTATACAATATACTATTAAGATTACTTATAAAAAAGCACATATAATAAATATATATATTGTTTTTACGCTTAAAACAAGATTATTTTAATTTCCATTCGTCGATTATCACAATCCTTAATTTAATTACTCGAGTTAATCCAAATTTACAAAAAAATAATCGATTGGAATAATCGCTTTCACACATCACAAAGATTAAAAAAAAAATATCGGCATGTCATGTCGTCAACGTCAATAATAAATACAAATTGAGTAGTGGTAATAAATATTACGTGTTATTGGTCCTGTGTTAGTAAATTCCGCTAAGATCTGGGTATATTCATGTTGTATAAAATATTTGGAATGATATTTGTCATATTTGTTTTCGAATCTATGCGTCTGTGTGATACAATGTGAAAAATAAAAATGTAAACACGCAAGATTGCCGCGAAACTTCAACTTTAGATTTCAAAATCATCATTACCATTAATTATTTAAATAGAACTATGGATGAATTCGTCACATAATTAAATGACGAGTCAATTATTCTCAACACAGTGGAGCTTGGATGTCCGAAAACTATTTTTTTATGATTTCTAGCCTCGGCTCACAATATGGCGATGACCGTATTTACGCACTTGGATTTTATTAGGGTAAATTAAGAATCTTGCGTGCTAAATATATAACTTTTAATGGTGTTGACATTATGATCCTTTTATCCAACTCTCTTAATTAACGCACACTCATAGTATTTGAGGAACAGAATTTTAATAATAACAAGAAATCATCGATGCTAGGTCAAAACACTGTATCAGCTGTATGGTACGATGAGTAAGTATTAACATTGTGACGTCACATACGCGCTCGGGTTTATTCGGGAACAGTCGGCGTGTTTTCGGTACGGGGTTCGAGAATGTATTTTTAATCTAATATAACTTTCTAATTAGAGCGAAAAAAAATAAAATAAAAATTGTTTGTTATAAAACATAATTATATAAGATCTTTCCATTTATGACAAAAAAAAAATCTAGTATAATACTCAATTCTGTATTTAAATAAATAAATAAAATGATTTTTATTCAGACTAAGTCCATTAGATTTAAACGCGCGTTTTTTTATTTAATGGATGGTCACCCATCTAAGGACCGACCTAGGCAAGCGCGGCTTAACCTTCAAGATCAACCCGTGCGGCGGTTATTATTTCGCCAAATGTTCCTCGTAAAATTAAAAAACTATTACTGTAGCTGTAATAACCAATTTAATGTCATAGGTCATTTCCAGTTCAAATACCATGTTATTGGTAATTGTTGTTGACTTGTCTCTTCACGTTCCTGAGCCGACCTCTTCACTAAACGTACTAATAAGTTAACACAACTGGCTAAATATAAGTGGTCTAGACACTTCTACTTAGCCTTACGGGAAATACTAGCGTTCTTAGGGTCCCGGGTTCGAATCCTGGTCGGAGCAAATGTTTGTGTGATGAGCATGGACATTTGTTTCCGAGTCATGGATGTTTATATGTATAATAAGTATGTATTTACAAACAAAAAGTATATATGTAGTTTATCAACTATCTGGTGTCCACGACACAAGCCTCGTTGCTTAGTGTGGCACTAGATGGCGCTGTGTGTAATGTCCAGCAATATTTATTTATTATTTATTTTACAAACATACGAGCTCGTTGTTTTCGAGATGCAACTGCTATCTTGTATCGAATAGCTGAACTAGTTATATAACGCCACCTTACAATTTCTATTCGTTTCATTAAATTGCCGCTAGATGGCGTAGTCTCAAAATTTGAGATAAACTGATTTATATGAAGAATAAAAGCCGTCAAATCTTATAAAATATACAATTTATTCTTAGAAAATAATCTTACTATGTAACTAATATAATTAACGGATAGGTTAGAAAGCTAGTTTCTTCATGAGCAAGTACATGTGCTGATCAACTTCAAAACCGTGTAAGTTGTTCGCGTCTCCTTGTAAACGCATGAGTAGGCCTCCGAATGAAACGTAGGCTGCTAACCGCGATGCAGGCTCCATAGCTGCTTCGTCGCCTTCTATCCTGAAAAAGTACAGAAAGAAATTGAATTCATTTACATTTCAATTTCTGCATCATGTTGCTGACACAACTGTATTTCAAAATTTTGTTGGCACAAACTTAGCAACTTTAAAGATCATAATATTGAGTGAATGTTTTGTAGTATTACTAATTTTTCATATATATCTTGTAAGTTATCTAGCAGTATTGAATAGTTAGTAATAATTCTATATTGCAATTTATATTTTTACTATTGTTTAGTATAGGCCTGGGTGCTTTTTCTCAGAGTAGTCAGGTACGAAACACCAGCCGAATATAGTTTAAAAAATAATGTGTATAAGTGTTTGTAAAAACCTATTTGCAAAATAAACATCATTTATCATTTTAAAGTAGGGTTGGATACTAAAGTCTGCGCAAGATAAGTAGGAAATATAGGTCATTAACCCACATTTATTAAAATACATAATTCAGAAAACAGAAATAATGACATAAACTTGTCCCAAGACTACCTTTATTGTGATCCTTGACTTTTTCTTGTAATAAAAAATGATTCTGTGTTGTTGGGGTACCTATACAGAAAAATTAAGGAAAGAGCAATGACCTTTAATTCCTACTTATTGGGGCAGACTATAGTCGCAACAAAATGGAGATCTGGCAATAAGTAGGACATGAAGGGAAAAACGCTGCTATATTTTGCATACACTTTACTAAACTTGGGTGATTCTTTACAAAAACCAAAATATGACTCATTAATATTGTTTTCTTATTAAAATAGGGCTAACCGTGGTAAGTCAATGATAAAATAACTTATTTACTAACATTTTATAAATAAGATTGTGAACTCCTCGATTTCTTCCCGGACTCCTGACTAAAGGACAAAATATTTACAGCGTCTTCCACGCACCCTTAAATATAACCAAATTCTCTAAGCACTGCTGTAGTCAAATGATATTTTCAATGAATCTTTGTTGATAAAACTAACCTGTAAACTTTGCCAGACATGACATACTCAAAACTGTCGGCGCGGTTTCCCTCCGTTTCTAGAGGGTTCCATTCCCCACCATCAGGATAACCATTCTCTCTGAGAGTTGTAGCAAGCACTAATCTGAACTTATCACCCAGTTCCATTGGATAAATCCAGGAATTAATGTCCAAAATAAGGTCCATCTTAAATGATTCTGATTCGCAATGTAAACGGCTACAACGATCGAATTTCTTGCCTTCAGGGTCTATGTCTTTTACGTTGAATATGTCCTCAAATAACACGCCTGCCATTTTTCTAATCAACTAGATTAATAAATAAAAAACTGGAAAATTAAAATAATAACACGCTTTGTATCAAAGCTTGTCTTGACTTGAAAAAATGACAGATGTTTTGTAGATGTTGGTAAAACGAAATAGTTAGTGGTTTTTTCGTGTGCATTTTTTTCGGATAGTCGCACAGACAAATAATATACATAAGATTCCAATAGCATTATATATGTTTTTGTTTTAATATTTTTAGCCTGAATAATAAGCAAAAAACAATTGTAAAATTTAAAAAGAAATGGTTGAACCTTTTGTGGATGTTCATGCAATTATGACCTTGAAGTGTGTGCCATGCTGGCTATTTACCTAAAATTATAATAGTTATGGCCAATTTATTTATTACAAAGACTTTTTTTTAAAGATTTTTTCAAAGGATTGCTTTCGTTCTGCTCTCAAGAAAATAAAAGTCGATGTATCCAAATAAATTATGAATTTATCAGTTGGCAGCTCCACCTGAAATTCCGAACTCAAGCGCCCTCTGCTGAATTCAATACCAAAATAATAACTAAAACCTCGCGACCGCGAGCTTTCTTGATTGTGGGAAGTTGAAGCTAACCTAAAATTAAATATTGCACGTGCAACTCTTTGTTTGTGCGTTTTACAGTAAAATTTACAAACAATAGTATTGGTTGGCACGCGGGGCTGACCTAATTATCGTGTTGAACGAGTACAGTGCGTAATCACGAAAGAAACAAGTCATTAATCGAAAATGACGGAGGTTCTTCAACCCGGCGCAGAAGTGTTTTCGGAAAAGAAAAAGAAGAAAATCAAGGAACAAGTGTCCCTAGGCACATATCAGAAGCTAGGAGACTTTAAAATCGAACCTACAGAAGCAGTAACCAAGTTGGATACAGCATATTGGCCATTGTTATTGAAAAATTTCGATAGACTCAATGTGCGCACTAACCACTACACGCCGCTACCATTTGGTCACTCGCCACTGAAGCGTCCGATTGCCGAATACGTGAAAGCTGGCTTCATTAATGTTGACAAACCAAGCAACCCGAGTTCGCACGAGGTGGTTTCGTGGATAAAACGCATCTTAAAAGTCGAGAAAACTGGACATTCGGGCACATTGGATCCTAAAGTGACAGGTTGTTTGATCGTGTGTATTGACCGCGCGACGAGACTCGTCAAATCCCAGCAGAATGCCGGTAAGGAGTACGTCGCAGTCTTCAGTTTACATTCGGCCGTCGAAAATGTGCAGAAGGTTACCCAAGGACTTGAGAAGTTGCGCGGGGCGCTATTCCAACGTCCGCCTCTCATTTCTGCTGTCAAACGTCAGCTTCGTGTCCGATCAGTGTATGACAGCAAACTCCTCGATTTCGACAAGGAACGCAACATTGGCGTGTTCTGGGTCAGCTGTGAGGCTGGTTCCTACATCCGTACCATGTGCGTACACTTAGGATTAATGCTTGGAGTCGGTGGACAGATGATTGAGCTCAGAAGAGTCCGCTCTGGCATCCAAGGAGAACAGGAAGGCATGGTCACCATGCATGACATCTTAGACGCGCAATGGGCATTTGAAAACCATAAGGATGAGACTTACCTGCGACGAGTAATCAAACCTCTGGAAGGTTTACTAGTAGCTCACAAGAGAATATTCATCAAAGATAGTGCAGTCAACGCTGTATGCTATGGAGCTAAAGTCCTACTACCTGGTATCTTGAGGTACGAAGATGGTATAGAAATAGATCAGGAAATAGTTATAGTCACAACAAAAGGAGAAGCGGTTGCGCTAGCAATTGCCTTAATGACGACATCAACCATGGCGTCCTGCGATCACGGAGTAGCAGCCAAACTGAAGAGGGTGATCATGGAGAGGGACACATACCCAAGGAAATGGGGCTTAGGACCAAAAGCATCGCACAAGAAACAGCTGATTACACAAGGAAAACTGGACAAGTTTGGCAAACCAAATGAAAACACGCCAGCTGATTGGTTAAACAATTATGTAGATCATAAACAGAATGCGAATGGAAATGCAGCTGACGATGAAGTTGGTAGGAAGAGGACAGCTAGCACGGCTAATGCAGATGATCCCAATAACTCTGTTGAAGCTAAGTCAGAAAAGAAGAAAAAGAAGAAGAAGCGAGACAGTGAAGCACCTGAAGTTTTGTAAGTACAATTTTTTTATTTACAATAAAAACTTTTCTAGGAAAAAACTAAAGCAAAAAGTACAAGTTTTGCAAATCATTGTGCTTGCCTACTCAAGTGTAAGTTACCGATTATGTGTGTTCATGAATTAAGGGAAAATCTCTGAGTAATTTCTTTTGTAAAACTTGAGTTTACCTCAGTTACTAGGTTGTGAAGGCCAGATAGGTAGTTATTGCAATTAAAATACTGGTATAGAGCTGCTTCTGGTTAGACTGGATGCCAACCCCAACACATTTGGGACAAGATTCAAACTGGGCTTCATTCTAGCTAAAATATAGCTATTATTTGAAGAGTAACCATCTGGGTTTTATTTAATGATAAAACAACATCTGTTGGCCACAAATAGTTACGCATTTATTTCAAAGTAGGTTAAAGTTGTGACACCAATTGTTTGCATATCCCAGTAATAGTTGACACAAAGCATTTGTATTATTTATTCTTATCAATGCAGTAGTACCTTTATGTGTGGCGGACTTAGTAGGACCGGTATCTAAAATGGCCGCTTTACCAGAATCGTAATTTGAATCATGTTAAAAATGTAAAATTCTTAAAATGGTTTTTATGGAAATTATCATAAAGTCCATTTTAGGAATTTTTAATGTGGTTCATATTATAATTCTGATAAACATTCAAATTTCCTTATGTATGTTGCAATTTTGATTAAAAATATAATTTGCAACTAGATAATTCATTTAATCTCATTGAATGACTAGAATTTCATTAAAAAGTCATTCAGTGAGGTTAAATGAACTTCCAGGGTTGTATTGCTGATTTTATGTTTAAAACTCAGTAAATCTATATTTGTTATGGTCTCCAATCATATTTTAATCAACAAACAAGCAATAAAAGGATAATGTCTCATTATTAGTTAGTATATTTTATCTTGAAAACGATTTATTATTACACTGTTCCTCAATTCTTATTTGTGACTTATTTTCATTTGTTTTTTTTTTTTTCTTTCCTGCAGATTGGAGGACGGCTCTGGTGACGCCACCATGGAAGCTGAAACAACAACAGAGGCCGATTCATCAATACGCAAGGAGAAGAAGAAAAAGAAAAAGAAGGACAGAGACCAGGAAAGGGCAGACGAGTAATAAAAACCTGTACCATAATCTAGAATATAAGCTAAGAATTTTAAATAAATAAGGTAAACTAGATTGAATTATATTTTGTTCGAATCAATGTTGAGAACGAGTTTCGCGCGTTTTTTCTTGTCTATGGTTTGTCGATTGACGTTTCGTGTTTTGCGAAAAAAAGGAGCGTTTTTTTTAAAGCAAATCGGCGAGACGGTTCTAAGTTAGTTGCTATGTAATTTAGTTGCAGAAGTAAATATATATACAGATGTTTATTTGGGTAACATGAATTTGTTTATGCCAGTGACTTGTTTTTTATACTTACTACACTTTCTGTTGTGTGGATGTTCTAGCAATAGTTAATAATTACTTAGCATAAAAGTTCTGTTTTTAAAAAATATTTTTGTTTTCCATTTTTATACTGTATCTGCTTCCATAATCCATTACAATAATATACATTTTACAACTTATGCTCCATATTTTAAGAGTAGAAACTACTTATTAAATGTCCCCATAAAGTCATACAACTAAATAGGTTACGCTAGATTAATTATGTCTATGGTCTTGAATAAAAGGGAAGTTATGCATATTTTTATATCTTTAAATACGGGTTTTTCATATTCAGCCATTTAGAGTAGCTCCTGTCCTGAATTTGTTCCTGTATTTTATTCTTTACTTAGTCATGTGCCGTTTCTGACTTTTTGGATGTAGCGCCAAAAGTATCTTCGTATTTTTTTCAGCCAGGTGCTGTTCAATATACATATGCATGTATGATGTAGATATCTTTTTCTGATAATATTTTTACCTTAAAGTTCTATTACATATTCACATTACCTAGATGTACAAAATTGCCTTAATGATATTAGGTAGTCTGCAAATACAAGGATTAAAAACTACTCGTCGAGGATTCCCTACCTTTAAAAAACGAGCAGAGTTGCATATTATGGGTGAAGATTTATATTTTCAAAGAGGTTGTATTACATTTTCTTAGTTAAAAAAAAGTTGGTGGTAACATATTGACCTTCAGCTGGTTTAGCCGTAGTACGTAGTTTCAATATAATTTTGTATAGAATATAGGCCAGCTTTTACTGGTTTGTTACCATTGACTTGGGGGAACAAGACGAAAATCATTTAATGAGTTTAATTTGAAACGAACTATGGGTACAAAATACGATATTTTTTCTAGATCGATTTGCTTGAGCCGGTTCGAACCAAAGTCATCGCGTGAAATAAATTAATACAACTGCGTCACTACCCCCATCAAGCCTTGAGAAGAAGGCTGTTTTTTTTTAAGCTGCTTGCAGCATAATAATTTAAGCAATAGATTATAACTAGTGCTAACTACCTACATACCACTTGTCTATGGATTAGACAGGAAGTTTTCTGGCTGCAAATTACCTTTTTGAAAAATGTTTTGCTGCCAGTTTACCTTGCTGAAAATTCCCATGTTGCAAATAATTCAAGTTTGGAACAAGCAAACCTACAAGAGAGTCCGCTCTTCGTATCGTGTAGGCATCTAAGTAGATCGTATAGCTTATTAACTATGTTACTTAGTAAATGTAAGTGCTAAATGTTTATATTATGGATAGTTCATAGTTATTTTAAAGATATGTGTGATGATTATCAACATTAAATATATGCACTAATTACTCATGTTGTTATTTCAAACAAGACTGTGTAGCTGTAATAAACAGCTTTTGCCCTGCTTTTGTGGCGCCCGAGTTTATTTTATTTTATTTATTTGGGACAAAAAAACAGTTACATGTTCAGGTTTAAAATTATGAGTAGTTACATAAATTGGTAAACATATAACCCACACCATTGTCCACGGATTAATAAATGAACAAATAAAGTACGGAAAGATAATTGTGTTGAATTAATTACTTAATTAATTTTAGATTAAGATTGTGGTGAAAGAATATTGATAGCCAGTGTTTTAAATTTGTTACTAGAAAGAGAGAAGATATCTATGTCCACGATGTGTGTGTTATAATTTGGCACTGGAATTCCCTTCACTCCGGAGAGTGAAGTCGAATATAGGGTGGTCCAGCGCTACTTGACTGGCCTGGAGAAAGAAGATGGCACATCCTGGTTTGCTTACGGGGTGTCCTGCGTGAGCGACGAATACGACGCGATGCGACGCTGTGATCGCGACGAACGCGATCAACTCAACGGCATACCCTGCTTGCGGCCTATATGGCAGTCAGCGGCAAAATGCGACCTAACGCGTACTTGTTGTGAGGGCGACCAGACGCGACACCACGAACTACGAAATGGTTGATTTAGAAGCGTTGATGGGGCAGTGAGCAAAGATTGTTGTGAGACAAAAAAAACATTTTTAAAAGTCTGTACTTTTTATGTGAACTTTCAAGCAAAATTGTAGGTACTATACTTCTCCATGATTTGAGAAGTAATGACCAAAATCACGTAGGACATATTTTGTCGCGTGTAGCATCGCGTCGCATTGCATCGTGTGGTGTCGCGTCGCATCGCGTCGTATTCGTCGCTCAAGCAGGACACTGCGTTACGCGGAGCGAAGCTTCAAGTTGGCCATCAGCAGCCCCCTGATGGCCAACTTGAAGCTTCGCCTGTAGACACCACCCCTTCAGAGATCGAGGAGGAGCGCCGCGCGTTGGGATACGAGCCGGAGTACGTTCGCCACATCAAGGCGAGCCAGGGACGACCCGGCTGCGTGTTCCACGCAGTACTCAAGAGGGCGCCTGACGTACGCAGGATCGTTGACACCTCCATGTTTCTATACATGAGGAGTGTCAAGATAGAAGCCTGGCGGGGCAAGCGTGGGCCCGCCCAGTGCCACCGGTGCCAGAAGTGGAGGCACTCATCACACCACTGCCACCGACCGCTTGCCTGTGTCCGCTGCGGAGAGGGGCACTCAGCGCGGGACTGCTCCCGCCCACGAGACGCACCAGCTTCGTGCTTCAACTGCGGGGGCGAGCATCCCGCCAACAACATCAAGTGCCCTTCTTTCCAGGCAGAGATCAGGGCAAGCAGGCGAGCGGGCACAGTCGCCGCCATCACCGCCTCACGGCGACCGGCCATGGTTGCCGAGGGGCCAACAGATGTGGCCGCCACTGAGGCCTAAGATGAGTCGCTGATGGTGGCGGCCAACGGGCCCACCAACAGGGGAGAAGCTCCCCCCTCCTCGAAGCGGCGGAGGGGAAAGAAGAGGAAGCGAGGGGGCAAGGGTAAAACACCCGTGCTCCCCACGGCACCTGAGGGAGTCCTACCGGACGACCTGCCTACGACCCTGCCGCAGGCTGTAACTCCGGACGTGGCCCCATCGCAGCCCACGAAGATGAAGACCGCAGGGCCGACATCTGGCGCCAGCATAGCGCGGTCCCCGGCCCACCCACAGAACGAGTCCCGTGCCAATAGTGGCCCACTAGCGCCGGCCCAGCTGCCGACATTGCACTGAAGCCAGGAAGAAGGGAGTTACAGCCCGCGCCATCCAGCTGCTGATGGACGTGATAAAGGCCATCAGGCAGGGGCAGGACGCGGAACTGGTCGTCCTTGACGGCCTAGCTGCGTTACTCACCATATACCACGGATAGGCCGTCAAGGATGACTCATCGGACGCCCGCGGCCCGCAAGACAAAGTCGCCCCCCCTCCGCCGCCTTCACCACCGGATTTCACCCAGGTAAGCTGTTCCTCGTTACACGCAGCTTACCTGCACAATATGACTCCACACACATCACTCACATCCAGCTGCGCGACTTGTTCTAAGTTAATATAGGGCAAGGCGCGCAGCTATAACCATACATGCATTCTCTACACTCACGTAGACACAGCGCGTGGACGCGGCTTACGAGCCTGCTTTAAACGCATACATGGGCGGTGTTACACATATAGGTATACAATACCGCTCACACACACACGTCGTTTCCTTAGCCCGAACCACCGCCGGCTAGCTCTGGTTAGTGGGGCGGGCGGGAATCACTGTAGGTGCGCTGTAAGTCGGTGCCTCTGTCGCTGGTTGTCTCCCGCTGGGCTTCCCTCGGGTAACCGGGGGTCTCACCCGGCGGAGACAAACCGCCGGGGCACTGAAGAAAACAGCGCTGTGTACAACAGCGCTGTGGCGCGCATACTGTTCACAGCACAGTAACCTGTCTCCTGCTGATATGGAGGGAAGTGGAAATTACGGATTTTCCTACTCCTCCGCTTTACTTTTCAGATTAATTTCGTTGCGGGATCCAAGACAGTTAAATTCATTCTCTGGGACTTCGTTGAGCTTCATTGTCTCGGCGCTTTTCCGGTGGTGTGGTGTAACTCCTGAAAGCCAGAATCAACAGTGGCGACTGTTGATTCTGGCTTTCAGGAGTTACAGTGGTTTGGGAACAGTGAACCACACACATGGAATGACACATGGGCGCATGTTGCTATTGTTGTGTCTGATTCCCAGATGATTTCACCTTTAGTATTTAGTTGTGCATGGATGTCTGACGAGACAACAATTCAATGAAGAACACGGTTATCACATCAAACTGTTTATTATTCCCATTTGAATCTAGACACACAATTATTAACCATTTTACAGTACAGAGACCACCCCAGAAAGCAGACGCCATGACCGATTATGGCACAGACAATTTTCAAACACCCAAGTGGCTGTGTTGCCACACAACAGTCTCCTCCTCTAAAGATTGAGCTTATCTGGCTTTTTGATAACTCTTTTAAGATAGCGCCTTTCGGCCACACTTACTGGTTCCAAGCTCACTCTTTGAGAGGACTCTACACTTGGTACATTTGGAAGTCTTTCAACATTTAAATTCTTACTCTCTACAATGTTACAATCAGTCTCAACACTATCATTAATTGTACCGTTTTCTTTTTTATCTTTTAGCATTGCATCCAAATCTTTCACAGTAACCGTAGTAGATACATTTAATTTTAAGTTTTCTTTTACAGGTTCATCTTTACTAATATTTGATCTTATGTTTTCAGGTACCTCTTCTCTCTCCTGATACATACTTTCAAACAACATTATTTTTTCAACATGCCTTTTCCATAAGTATTATACCAGTATCAACTCTTAACCAAATATGTTACAGGTCCCAATTGTTTTAATACTTTCCCTTCTATCTATTTACAATTATTTCTGTATGATCTTACTAATACATTCTGTCCCACCTGATACTGTTTTGCCTCACTTCCCCCTGAATAAACTTTTTGCATTTCCTGTTTTTTTCTCCACATGACCCTGTATATTAGGTTTTAACAAATCAAATTGAATACGCAAGTTTCTCATGAGTTGAGCAGGTGTTTCACCAGTTGTATTATGCTGTGCATTTCTATAATACATCAGAAAATTACAAATACTAGTTTCCAAATCTCTTTTTTCAAATACAGCTTTCTTAGAATGGTTTCGGACGATCTTAGAGGAGTTACTTGGTCGAATTTTAGCGTAGCGTAGCGAGCTCGAAATTTTTTACAACATTGCCTCATTATGCTATATTTGCATCTTTATAAGGCCTCGGGGCAAGGCGCTCATAATTTATTTCAGGCTTTGTGTATTGTACAGATCGATCATGCAAAAATCCAATAGGAGTGCCAATACAGAGGTAGAAAAAGGAGCCTTTTTGATAAATGTTTTTTCGCAGGGTTAAACAATATCTTAATTTAAGTGATTCCACTTTACGTTACAATTTATTACGTATAATACCATTCTATGGCATCAGGCAGGAAAAGCTATGACTTTTAAAAATCCTGAGCCTCTAGGGGCAGCTGACTCCACCTGGCGACGCCCATGACAAGATATACAACTAGAATATTTAGTTTCAATTCCGTCAAACTAGTTCAAGCTTGGCTAATGACGTATTTGGTCTGGTTCAGGGGGGGGCAATTGCACCCATTGCCCCCCCCCCCCCCCTGTATCCGTGCTAAACGGAGCGGCAGTCTGATCTTGGCTACGCAACGAAGCGAATCGAAGTGAATAATTAAGTGCGATAATTAATGTGCGAATAGCGAATCAGTAGTGTATTTGTGATTGAGTTTTAATCGTGTCTGCGCCCGATGGGGCACGGCCCGGGGCCGAGAGGTTAACCTCTCAGTGTCCACTATGAAATGACATGGCGCGGGGTAACGGGTTTGTTTACTGGTAAGCTGGCCAATACCATTAATAGAACCTCTACCAATAGATGCATTATTTAATTAAGTGAACTCGAGAAATATTTAAATGAAGTTTTTAGTGTTGTTTTTGTTTATGTTATTTGATATGGCAACATTGCAACGTCCTGTGTCACATTGACACTGACAGGGAGTTTGACAAGTTAATCAAAATCATCAACAAAGCGAGTTATTTCTGTGGTGTTTAATAAGTTTATTTTGTATTTATTAATTAAAAAATAACTCTACACGATGCACTGGTGTCAGATATCAACCAACAGTGAACTGTACAACTACGAATATTTCTTCCACGAAGATGTATGCAGATTATGCTGGAACAAAAATGCAGACATCGAATTGCTGCATAAACTTTCAGAAAATACCACAGAAACCTGTATATCGGATATAATAAAAGACTGTTTACAAATAGAACTAGACGATATTCATCTAAATAAGGTTTGCGTTGACTGTTTCAACGAAATAAAGCGATTTTACTTTTACAAAACATTTTGTCAAGAGACTGATGGTAAGATACGAGAAATACTTCAAAAAGGGTGTGAGGAATCTAAAGTTATAGATCTGACAGCTGATGAAATAAAACATGAAGAATTAGACGAGGTCTGCGATGGTATGGATACAAATTTTGACGATGCTTTAGAGTTTCAAGAACCAGAAGAGAAAAAAATGAAAACTGATACAAAAGTTAGCAAAACGTATTTACATAAACGCTCACCTACTTACTGCAATATTTGCTGCTTAGATCTAGAAACCATAGAGAATCTATCCCACCATAAAGCAGAATTACATGGCATAGAAAACAATGGAACACTTTTCAAATGTTTTAGCTGTGAAAAAAGATTTAATAATCAAAAAACAAGAACAGGTCATGAAGTTAATTTCTGTAAAGGCCTAAAAGATGGATACAAGTGTACCATATGTGACCGGTACCTACCAAAGAGGCGCATGTACGAGCATCATATGCGAGACCATAGGCAGAACACTTTAACGGAGTTGCCAGAACATATTTTTAAGTGTGGCAAGTGTAAAAATCGGTTTAAGACTAAGGAACTGTTGAAATTGCATATGACTGAACATGGAAAGGAGAAGAATTATGTCTGTGATGTTAGTATTGTCTGCTTTTATTTGTTTCTAGCTAGCATTTATGTAAAAACGTTGATATAAGCAAAAGGAGGCCAGTGTACACCCAGCTGTGGGTAAAGTGGGGCTGTAGAGCATGATGATAAGCATATACTGAGGAACTGCATACAGAGAGGCCTTATGCAATCTTTTATATATTTTTAAATGCTTTTTTTATAGTGTTGTAAATAGGAATATTTAAAAATGTTAAAAAATATGTAAAACTAGCTGATGTCCCGCGGTTTCACCGGCGTAGTTCCCGTTCCCGTGGAAGTACGGGAATAAAATATAGCCTATAGCACTCACGAATTATGTAGCTTTCTACCAGTGAAACAATTTTTAAAATTGGTTCATTACTTCCGGAGATTACCCCCTACATACAAACTTACAAACATACAAACAAATGTTACCTCTTTATAATATTAGTATAGATAGTATAGATAATGAACAAAAAAGCTAATTATGTTATCCCCAAATTGTAAGCAGGTGGTACCGCTATAAGAAAAACAGCGCAAAAACAATTTACTTTTGTGTATTCCCTAGATATGTGGCCGTGGGTTCACTCGTCAGGACTACTTGTACAAACACAAGTTCACGCACACAGGTGTCAAGAGTCACCAGTGTCCACACTGCGAGTTTAGAACTACGCTGCGGTGTACACTCATCATACATATCAGGTAATGGTTGTTACTTAATTTGTGTCTGTTTTCACAAACACTAGCGGACATCTCAATCGAAATTAAACTCATTTGCGCTTCAGCCAAAAATAAATTTACTAATGTTTGCCCGCGGTATCGCTTGCGTTAATTTAGAATTTGACAATCAATTCGGGTTGTACTCTGCTTGTATAATAAAACTAGCTGACGTCCCGCGGTTTCACCCGCGTAGTTCCCGTTCCCGTGGGAGTACGGGAATAAAATATAGCCTATAGCACTCACGAATAATGTAGCTTTCTACCAGTGAAACAATTTTTAAAATTGGTTCATTTGATTACCCCCTACATACAAACTTACAAACAAACTAGCTGACGTCCCGCGGTTTCACCCGCGTAGTTCCCGTTCCTGTGGGAGTACGGTAATAAAATATAGCCTATAGCACTCAGGAATAATGTAGCTTACTACCAGTGAAACAATTTTTAAAATTGGTTCATTACTTCCGGAGATTACCCCCTACATACAAACTTACAAACATACAAACTTACAAACAAACTAGCTGACGTCCCGCGGTTTCACCCGCGAAGTTCCCGTTCCCGTGGGAGTACGGGAATAAAATATAGCCTATAGCACTCACGAATAATGTAGCTACCTACCAGTGAAATAATTTTTAAAATTGGTTCATTACTTCCGGAGATTACCCCCTACATACAAACTTACAAACAAACTAGCTGACGTCCCGCGGTTTTACCCGCGAAGTTCCCGTTCCCGTGGGAGTACGGGAATAAAATATAGCCTATACCACTCACGAATAATGTAGCTACCTACCAGTGAAATAATTTTTAAAATTGGTTCATTACTTCCGGAGATTACCCCCTACATACAAACTTATAAACAAATGTTACCTCTTTATAATATTAGTATAGATGTTACCTCTATATAATATTAGTATAGATAATTCAATCATGATTCGAAAGACATGTGGCGCCATCTAATATCTAATGAACGTTATTGTTGTTTTCCTAGGGAACAGTACTTTTTTTCGGTATTAGAGCTACCACCCTAGGTCCGTTTTAGTACACCTGACAATATATGCAAAATTTCAGGATCATCGGTTCAGTGGTTTGGCCGTGAAAACTTTTCGTCTGCGTCACATAAGACAGAGAGAGCCCAACCTTAAAAGATAGACATATTTATAATGTAATGCATGGAAATCATGATATTTAAATGTTAAACACATTTTTATTCATTAGTACCATTTTAGTTCAACAGATGTCGCTGCATGTATGCATCTTACATTATTTTGATGATCAGTTCTTCTTGAACACTTTAAATGCATATATGCTGTGATAGAATTAACCGATTACGATGAAACAAAAACTAAATAATACCTCAAGATACGCTCAATTTTTATGTATAAAAGTTACCTTCATTGGTTGCGTAAATTCTGCGTGATGCTTGATCATCGAAACAGACGAACAGACAAACAGATAAACAGACAAAAAATCCAAAAATGCTGGAAATGTGTTCTGTTGCTTATCCTTTAACACCCTGGCAATTTTTTTTTTCAAAATATTCTCGATGAACAAAAACGATTTTTCTACAGATTTATTATATGTATAGAATAGATTATTTATGTGCATATTCCTACGAGCGTTTGTGATCAAGCATATCATACGAACGAATAAGAACATTAATTTCAGACAAATAAGGTTCATTTTCGAATATAGCACGATTGAGGTAAGCTTGTGTTGGGATTCGGTCTATGAAAATACTGGATGCGATACACTATTTTATTTCACATTGCACGGTTCGGCATGGTAGTTTCCATGGAGAAGAACCGGCAAGAAACTCCATGGTTACTCTTTTCAAACAGATACATTGAGTCTAACAAATTACTTCACATTACACTGATTCGGGTACAGTTTCAAGACTTCTTAATAATTGTCAATTGTCTTCGACGTTCAGCACCGGAATCCCTACTTGCCCGCTCGGGCTCCTGACCAAGACCCTGCCGTTGGAGGGAAAATCCAGCGCCCTGATTGGCTCACGACTTTACGCCACGTCAGTCTCGTGATCCAATCAGAGAACCGCTTCATTCTCGCGCCAAACATTTTACAAATCAAATGATAGAAATATTGCCATTCTTACGGAATCAATGTTACCAGTTTACATAATAAAATATAAAGCATTTAATATTTTACATTTCAAACAATTTTTTTTCTGAAAACATAGGAAATTGACTAGTAAAATCCGGAAACCTAACAATCGTCCGTCCTGACACCGTGTGCGTCCCTGCACACGACACCAGGTGGTAACCTAACAATCAGGTATCTTGGCCAGTAGCATAATAACGTTACGTCCCAAAAAAAACAATGACTGTATTACAAAATATGACAACTTAAAATTATCCAATTGATTGTGAAAGAAAAAAAAAACAAATTTGTGGTGAGTATGGAATTAAACGGCTGAATACTATTAGTTACTAAATGAATTTGTTATTCAATAAATAATAAATAATCTAGGCACTAGCTTATACAGAATAATTTAAAAACATCAGCAGTTGCTTTACTGGAACTGAGTACAGTGAACACAAACGATCGATTAATTGCGTCACTAAACAACTTCACAAACTTTAACAAAAAATGGCGATATTCTGACTGAAAAACAAGTAATAAACGTTGTCTATCAGATAGTCTTGATAATTAACAATAACAACTTTAATAACATTACAATTAACAAGATGTTAAATCCGTCAGCAATCGATTTGCTGGTACTAAATATAATGAACCCAAACGATCGATTAATTGGGACAAAAAAAAAAACAAAGTCACAACCGATCGATTAAGTCGTGACAAAATATGCATACGAGTATTCTGAACGATCAATTAATTCAGAATACTATTATTCCCTTACGATCGATTAATCAGGGCTAACCTCCTGAACGATCAATTATTTCAGGATGCCTAACCAAAGTCACAACCGATCGATTAAGTCGTGACAAAATATGCATACGAGTATTCTGAACGATCAATTAATTCAGAATACTATTATTCCCTGACGATCGATTAATCAGGGTGTCCTAACCTCCTGAACGATCAATTAATTCAGGATGCCTAACCAAAGTCACAACCGATCGAATAAGTCGTGACAAAATATGCATACGAGTATTCTGAACGATCGATTAATTCAGAACACTATTATTCCCTGACGATCGATTAATCAGGGTGCCCTAACCACCTGAACGATCGATTAATTCAGGATGCCCATCGACGCCAGTACGAGCCGATCGATAAATGCTCATAGTGGCTGCCGTAGGTCTTGCCTTCGTTGCACCAAGCCGCGATCCGATCGATTCTCGCGTACTTACTTCCCTGAACGATCGATTAATCAGGGTGACTATCGACGCCAGTACGAGTCGATCGATAAATGCTCATAGCGACTGCCGTAGGTCTTGTCTTCGTTGCACCAAGCCGCGATCCGATCGATTCTCGCGTACTTGATCTGTAACAACGAATAATATCTGTGTAAGTAATTGTTCGCACATTCCATGCAATTAAAGTAAGGTTTTTATTTTAACTCAATATACTGCCAGAATCATCTATGTCACTATCTGAACTCTCATCGATATCATTATCATTTACTTCTAAGGCAGTCACATGAATCCACGGCTTAATGCGATCCGCGGCCACGGTTGTCGACCGTGTTCTGTGTATCAACAAGGCCTGATATTGGGGCTACAATATAACGGTCCCTGACTAAGACCTTGCTAACCCGATATGGACCTATGAAGGCAGACATCATTTTTTTTCTTTGTCCATTATTATTAAAATAAGTCTTTGTTATTTTAACAAGGTCCCCTACACTATAGGAACGGGAAGGTTTTCTACCTATGTTATACCTCTCCTTTTGCTTGACCTGCCCTAGATCTATCCAAGCCTTAACACTTTCGCGGATCTCTGTCAAGTCATCATCTTTACGAGTGCCTGCAGTAGTATCATTAAGCATGGGGTTAAATTCGCTATTCATACAAGTTCCAAACATGACCGTTGCCGGTATTCTGCCCATAGTTTTCTGTATAGTGTTATTGAGTTCCTATTGAACTCGTCCAAGATGACTGTCCCAGCCCTTTTTTTTTTATAATGTTTAATGCTCAGTGCCTTGAGGGAATCGAGAATCGTGTGGTTATACAGCTCAACCCGTCCGTTGGACTTAGGGCTAGAAACCGCATTTAGGACATGTTTGATTCCCTTATCTAAGCAGAACCGTTTGAATTAATGCGAAGTAAAACAAGTGCCACGGTCGCTTATGAGTCGGTTAGGGTTTATAAATATACAGAAAGTATGTTCTAGAGCCCTAATTGCGTTTTGGGTATTCGTGTTTTTAACAGGCCTGAGGAAACAGAATTTGGTGAAACCGTCAACAACTACGAGTAAATGAGTAAAAACCCCTAGTCGATTTCATGAAGTGTCCAAGGTGGTCCACGTGAACTGTGTGGAAAGGACTCTCCAACTTTGCGATAGGATATAGTACCCTTCGCGAGTGCTGGAATTGTTCTTTGCATATGCACACTCAATGTAAGCACCTACATACTTCTTACTACTGATAGACATTATGGCTGGAAACTGATCATCGAGACATTCCGACTATTCGACAGGATTCCGCGACAATGCGTCGACATGGCTCATTTTAACCCCTGCCCTGTACTCTATAGTGCAATCGAATTCCTGTAACGTCAGCCACCACCGTGCTATTCTTGGAATCAAGTCCCGTTTTGAAAACATAGAACGCAAAGCGCTGCAGTCGGTGATAATCTTGGATTCCTTCCCTAACAAATGAACTCTAAACTTACAAAGGGAGTAAACCACCACTAGGGTTTCGAGCTCGTAAGAGTGAAAGTTTTTTTTTTCCGTGGAAGTTTATCGGCTGTAAAACGCCACGGGATGGAAGTTATCAGAGCCCTGCGTTCGCTGTAAAATAATCCCTCCAATTCCTAACCTACTTGCATCCGTGTGCAGCTCCAACTCTGCATTAGGGTCATATATAAAAAGAACCGGTCTAGTAACCAAAAGATAGGAAACGATATGTGCGCAAAATTTTCTATAAATTTACGAAAATAACTGGTCAAACCCAAAAACTGCCGGACATTGTGTACGTTCTGAGGTCGGGGAAAATTGACAACGCTGGATATCTTGTTTTCACCGGGCCTGATACCACTAGCGCTAATTTCGTAGCCTAAATAGTCTACCTTATCACGCAGGAACTCGCACTTTAATAGGTTCTGAGTAAGGTTCGCCTTTTCCAGCATCTGTAACACTTCTTCAAGACGTTCAAGACACTGCCGAGGGTCTTTTCCATAAATAAGAACATCATTGATGTACGTGGTTGCCTTTTAAATCGTGCCGATCCCAGTATGTTATTGATCATCCGTTAGAAAACGGCAGGCGCATTTGCTAAGTCGAACGGCATACGTTTGAATTCGTATTGACCGTCCTGCGTAACAAAAGATGTCAAGTGTTTGCTTTGCTCAGAGATTGGCATTTGGTAGTAGCCAGAAGCAAGATCGAGGGTTATGAAACAGGACTGACCAGAAAGTCGTGAATTCGTGATACTTCATCCTCGATAATAGGCATGGGATACCTTTCCTTACCCCATCAACAATCATGTCAATACTCAAGTTGCCTAACGACTAAACTACACTATTCCTAAAAGAGTTCTTTAATGAGAGTAACGTCGTTTCCGAAATCTACAAACGCTTGGAGTTCAGAATTGTTGACATTTATTTCTTTCAAAAATGTTGGTCCGGGGTTATGTACGCTCGCGTCTTCATTTATAAAATCGATTCTCATAGTTTTCTGCAATCGTTGTTTACCGGGGGTAATGCAAGACCATCCCTCAATTTAAACAAATCGAATATATATATTTTATATAAAGAAGGGCTACGTGACCTGTGAATCCGTTCGTGCCGTTGTCCACGCTCGACCTGTCGCTCCGCCCGTAGCCCAGCATCCCGACGCCTCGCTGCCTCGGAGGTGCTCCGTCGTCGACTGTTCGCCCGTGGCTCGCTGATGCGTCGCGATGCGTCGCACAGATCTTCTGCGGCGCGCCCGTGACCACGTTCCCGTCGAACTTCCACCTCCAGCATCCGTAGTCGCTCACGTCGCAGCTCGATGTCCGGTTCCGGCCTACTACGGCTGGGGCTCCGACTTCAAAGGCGACTTCGGTTCGGGGTGGCAGAGTGGATACCCCTTTGACTCGGTGTTGCGAGCCTTCGTCAGCCCGGAGGCTGCGACATCGTGTTTTAATTGTTCTTGTCACTTCTGATGTTGAAATTCGGTCTATGAAAACACACTGGATGCGATACACTATTTTATTTCACATTGCACGGTTCAGCATGGTAGTTTCCATGGAGAAGAACCGGCAAGAAACTCCATGGTTACTCTTTTCAAACAGATACATTGAGTCTAGCAAATTACTTCACATTACACTGATTCGGGTACAGTTTCAAGACTTAATAATTGTCAATTGTCTTCGACGTTCAGCACCAGAATGCCCTACTTGCCCGCTCGGGCTCCTGACCAAGACCCTGCCGTTGGAGGGAAAATCCAGCGCCCTGATTGGCTCACGACTTTACGCCACGTCAGTCTCGTGATCCAATCAGAGAACCGCTTCATTCTCGCGCCAAACATTTTACAAATCAAATGATAGAAATATTGCCATTCTTACGGAATCAATGTTACCAGTTTACATAATAAAATGTAAAGCATTTAATATTTTACATTTTAAACAAAATTCTTTCTGAAAACATAGGAAATTGACTAGTAAAATCCGGAAACCTAACACTTGCTAGGTAAGCTTTCAGTAGTACTACTTATTCTGAAATAAACTTAATTTACACTTGTGTAAAGTGGATATTTGTCTCCTCTTTAAGGTTTTCGTCCACATCGGTTATCCTATGAGCAATGTTTTAGATACTATAACTAAAGTAGTGATGCATTTAATTCTTGTGTTACAGAAAACATACTGGCGAACGACCCTACAGCTGTGACATGTGTCCTCAAAGATGTATCACCAGTTCACATCTACGTGCGCATCGCACAAGACATCTAGGTGTTAAGAAATATGAGGTATGTATTCATAAGTAAACCTGGAAGAATTAGAGATGCAACGGATATCCGGTAACTATTCGGTATCCGGCCTATCCGGCCCAAATTTTACTATCCGGCTGGATACCGGATAGTAACTCATTATCCGGCGGATACCGGATATTCATAAATTTGCTAAAAATCCTTTAAAACGGACATGAAATAAGACGAACAGCTAGCAATAATGATAAGTTCTATTAAAAGCTATATGTATGTACTCTAACGTCTCTAACTCATCGCACCGCACTAAAACAAGTTTTTTTTAACAAGTTAAAAATTAATATTTATAATCAACAAGTGGCACGAATCACGATCACTCCCGATGAGATCCGAAACCGCCCGAAATAATATAATCGCGTTGCCCGCAGCTGTACGACGCTGAACATGTCACTACTTGCCTCAGAGAACTATTTACTCTCCGCCGGAACTCCGGCGGCCGGATATCCGGCCATCCGGCCTCGCAGTACGCCGAATATCCGTT
Organism: Xestia xanthographa; assembly: GCA_905147715.2. Lineage (NCBI taxonomy): Eukaryota > Metazoa > Arthropoda > Insecta > Lepidoptera > Noctuidae > Xestia > Xestia xanthographa. The sequence continues at coordinate 12,479,149 of LR990671.1, forward strand.
ATTCGGTATCCGACCAAACAACTATCCGTTGCATCTCTAGAAGAAATACTAGTAGCTATTCAATAACAGCCGTATGGGCCGATCTTAAGGTTAAGCAACGCTTACCGAGGTCAGTCCGTAGATGGGTGACCATCCATTGACGACCCGAATGGCGCAGCGGTAGTGAGGCTGCCTTACGTTCTTAGGGTCCCGGGTTCGAATCCCGGTCGGAGCAAATGTTTGTGTGATGAGCATGGACATTTGTTTCCGAGTCATGGATGTTTATATGTATAATAAGTATGTATTTACAAACAAAAAGTATCTATGTAGTATATCAACTATCTGGTGTCCACGACACAAGCCTCGTTGCTTAGTGTGGCACTAGATGGCGCTGTGTGTAATGTCCAGCGATATTTATTTATTTATTTTATTTATCCATTACCAACTTCCCTCCATGTCTCGGGAAGCACGTTAATCTGTTAGTTCCGGTTAATGTAGATCTTTAACAGTCGTAACGGGTCGTTGGAAGCCCGCAAGTCTGACCAGATCACCAGACTTACTTAGGGTAAAGTATTTATTGCCTTGTAATATGGTTGTGGGGGTTACATGGTCAGATAGGCAATCGCATCTGGTTAGAGTGGAAGCCGACATCCCAACATATTTTATGTAGTTGAAAAAAGAATAAGCAGATGATGTTCACACAATCTGAGGATAAATAATACGACTTTGTAATCCATGGATATGTTTATTTTCAGTGTGCAATCTGCAGCAAGAAATTCGGCTACAAAATAAGCCTAAAAGAGCACATTACATCAACACACGCCCGTTCTGAATCCCACCCTTGTGAGCACTGTGGCGCCACCTATATGAGAGTTCGAGGACTACGTCGCCATCTAGCGGCGAAGCACGGCAAACAGGCGAAAAGCAAAAACGTCGAACAAAAGTTATTAGTTCAGGTTGCGGAGGCAGTAAAATCGATCCCATCAAAAACATAAATGTGAAATGAGAGCCAAGTTCAATATTATGATAGGGAAGGTTGACTGGTAGAAAATGCCTATGGCATTAAGTCCGCCTCTGTACTTTGTGCTTGAAGTGTTAAATAAATAGGTATATGCCTTGGTTGTTGACTTCAACGACAAAAGAAGTGAAATCTAAATGGGTGCCAAGTTTAAGATGTCAGGTCAGTCCTGAAATGTATTTGTAACAACATAAAATATCATTTTTTCTTATAACTTAGGAGAATATATTGTAGCCTAAGGTCTGACTTGGCTAGTTCTCATATACGAATTATTATGTCCGATGGTTAGTTTCTATCAGCAAGCCAAATTTTCGGAATAATAAAATAAGAACCGACAAGTAACAGGTTGAACTTGCGAAAGCTATAATTCGTATATGAAAACTAGCTTAGTCAGATCTTAGGCTACAATATATTATAAGTTATAAGAAAAAATGATATTTTATGTTGTTACAAATACATTTCAGGACTGACCTGACATCTTAAACTTGGCACCCATTTAGATTTCACTTCTTTTGTCGTTGAAGTCAACAACCAAGGCATATACCTATTTATTTAACACTTCAAGCACAAAGTACAGAGGCGGACTTAATGCCATAGGCATTTTCTACCAGTCAACCTTACCTATCATAATATTGAACTTGGCTCTCATTTCACATTTATGTTTTTGATGGGATATCATTACTTTTTGTACATATATAGTGGTAGGTAGGCAGAATTAATACTAAATGTTTTCTTGTTAAACTACTGTATTTTCCTACGTTTACGGGGTATAATATTGTCCTTTTGTGTTATTTTCTATATTTTCTTGTACCGTTCTCATTCTCAAACTCATTTAGAGTTAAGTATACATACCTACTTTTATCTATTATAACTATACTAAAATTATTATTAATTTTAGATTGAAAGTATTGCCTTACTAAAAGAATTTTAATGTAATGATTTTTATGTATATAAAACCACAAATATATAAGTATGTTTTAAAACAATGTTGAATTTCGTAACATAAATCGTAACCTAGGTCAGATATCGAGACAACCGGACAGCAGGACGTCAGAATTCAGACACTTAAAAAATATTATAGTAGCGGAGCCTGCGGAGGTGATTCAATCACGGAGAATCTTAACATCGAGATTAAGGATTGTGACGTAATTGCACAACGCCATCTAGTGTCACTTTTAAATAAATCAATGAAGGCGGCATGGTCTAGTGAGTGAGTTTCTGAGAATGATAATAGGTGGCGCTAGTGGTTGTAGAATACAGTTAGTTACGCGTAATAAATACGAAAATCTACTATATTCTTATTTATAAGTACAAAAACGGAAATATTAGGATTTAAAAAATTAAGGGTGGTATTTTACTCGTTATATATTCACGTAAAGATCTTAAAATCCACTTAAAGAGATTTACAGGCACTAATTATAAGTTAAGTGAAAATTATAATAAAATGATAAAAAATTACCAGTTTCTGATTTTTTCCTTTGTATTTACCTAATTACCTATCTGCATGCCAAATTTGAACTTTCTAGGTCATCTGGAACTGGGTTATAGTTTTGATCTATAGGTCAGTCATAAAAATGACGTTTTTTGGACGTTAATATCTAAATAACCGTTTGAGATATGTTTATAAAATTTGGAACACATATGTATCTCGCCAGTTTCAATATATGAGCCAAATTTGACAAGTTAAGGTGAAATAGTTTTTGAGTTATGAGGGGCTCAAAAGTGGCTCCAAATGGTTCGTATAAAATTACACACTGTGAGCTGCGCGCCAGAACTTGGCTTGACACGCTCCCGCGTGTCTAGATATTATAAAAGAGGTTGAGTATGAAAGGACGGAGATAATGTTTTATTGCTAAAACATCAAGATGGTGATGTTTACATGGTGTGAATGAATGTGTTTATGTTCCTTATAAGTATAATAAATATTTTTACCTATCTAATAGTTTTATTTAGCGCCAGCTAGCGGCAGTTTAATAGCATATGCTGCGTGCTACATTGACATTGAACAACGATTTTATCTTCTACGTGAAATAAATACTATAATGAGACCTTCCAGACTACTTAGAATTAGTTACACGTAGTTAGAATCAACCTGCTGTTGTAATAACTCTACCGACCGCTAGATGGCAGTGTGAGGAAACCGGCATGTTCTAGAACCAAAAAATACGAAGACGTCACATTACCAATCCGCACGCCTGTGTCCCAGCAGTGGGAACATTAATAGGCTGATGATGATGATGATTGGTAACTTGTTGTGCTAGCGTCTAGGTATTAGGCATTCCATCATCGGCAGCTTTTTGTTTTGTCAGGCCTGTCTCACTTCCATACAAGCGGCGCAAAAACCCCGAGATATTTACCTACTATTCTGGAAAACAAGCTAATTTCAACCTTTTGCATTGCGCATAGCGTTCATAGTACAATAACTGTCTGCCGTCTCGCTTCAATCTGCTAGGGCTGTCAGAGGTACTTTACGGTATTAACAGTTTATTTTTGTTTCGCGGGTGCGTGCGCTGCGTGTGCGACAAGTCAAGCGAGTGCAAGCCTATTGAGACTAGTGCGGTGGCCGCACGCTTGCGTTTATCATACCTAAACTCGGGAATGAAACTTCTGTACCGTAAGGTACTAATATATATTCTGTGGTTTTGTTACGATTTAAGTATATTGTGTAAGTTTTTATTGTGTGCACGTTCGAAGGCCTCCCACTAGGTGGACGATGATGATGCGAGTCGCACGGGACCGGTCAATGTGGTGACACTTAGGGGAGGCCTATGTCCAGCAGTGGACGTCTTTCGGCTGAAATTATGATGATGATGTGTGCACTTGTGGCACGTGCCAAATTAACTTATTTTCCTTTTCTTAATCCTTGTTCCTACTGCGTACCATTACTGCTGAGTATAACAACAACAACAACAACAACAGCCAATAACGTCCACTGCTGGACATAAGCCTCTCCCATGACGGGAGGAATTTGCCGTAATCTCCACGCTTGGCAGGCGGATTGGAGATCGCAGTGATGAAAGACTAACAGAAAACGCTGCTGCCCATTCTCTGGTCTACGGAGGCGCAAGGTGTTCTGCCTCAGACGTTAGTCGCCTTATACGACACCCGTGAGTGTAATGGGTTGGTTCTATTCTACTCTGCCGGATACCACACGGCTAAGCGGCTGAGCATAAGCTATCTCCCTTTTGTGCCATTCTTCCCTAGTTCTCCACTCCACCAAGTGCTGTTCTGAATGTCATCCACCCATCTGGCTGTATCTACTTACTTAGGTCTACTTACACATCTTCTACCGTCTTTCGGTAACGATAAAAAAAAATACGGATCGTATAAGACTTGTGTTTTCCAGATAACACAAGTCTTTTTTTTTTCGATTGGGAAATCATCAAATGACTCCTCCCGCTCTGGGTGGAGCAGGAGGAAGTGTCAGATTTTCACTGACTAAAACCGTGACCGTTTAGACTGTGTAGCTGTTTTGCCCAACTTTCGTGGCGCCCGAGTTTATGTCCGAATTCTATCGGAAAGTAGGTACCCACTCATCGCCATCCTCTGCATAGCCTTCTGGAAGCCGATTCCAATATAGGTTATATTGGAATCGGCTTCCAGTCTACCAGGATGCAGCTGAATACCACAACCCAGTTAGTACTGGGTAGTTCGGGGCACCTTGGAAAAACTGGTTACCAGACTTTCGAGCCACCGAATACCTGTAACGACTCACAAGATCTTTAGATGACAGCCGGGCGGGACCAACGGCTTAAAGTGCTTTCCGAGGCAAGGAGAAAGCCCGGGAAAGTACTACCAGGACAAAAATTGTATGTCATGTCCTATCCCGGCCGATGGCTAAAAGGCGCAAGGCGTGAAGAGGTAACTAAATATACAGAGTTAATTTGTAATTTATAATTAAGTGTTGTATGCGAAGTAGGTACCTATATGGAACAAGGGCAGGAAGGGGATGGTTAGGGTCTCACCTAATACCAGCAAGGAATTTCAATTTTCCATGCTCCTAGAAACAGTGTGCGGTAGTAGCACTCCTGTTCTGTCTCTCGTTCTAGCAAACGCCCGCCGGTTATAAGCGCCAGAAAAGGATAGGAACATGGAAAATGTGATTCCTTCCCGATAGATGAGATTCAACCCGGAAGTCACGCGCCCAGGGGGTCTAAAATGGCCGCTTTACCAGAATCGTATTAGTAACAATCACGTTAAAAAATTAAAATTTTAAAATGGACTTTATTAAATTTATGAACTTGAGTCCATTTTATGAATTTAATTTTTTTTAACGTGATTCACATTATGGTTCTGCTAAAGCGCAGGGCTGGCAGTCTCGACAGAGATAACGACAAAATCGCTAACTTTTGATTGCTAATTACTCACGAAAGAATACGGTTGCAATAACGATGCTTATGTGTAAAGCAAGTCTCTACATCCAAGATGCGTTTCTAGCAATCATCGTCATTGCAACCGAATTTATTCGTTAGTAATCAGCGATCGAAAGTTAGCGAATTTGTCGATATCTATGTCGAGACTGCCTGCCCTGGGCGCGTGCGGCCATTTTTCCAAGGATATTTTAATAACAGCTGGCACAGTCATGCTCCTTGTACTTACGTGCAAATATCCCTGGTTTTAGGTTTAGCCTAACAGACTGTGCAGTAGGTATGGGTGATTAATTGCCACGATCGCCAAGTACCTAATCGTAAGCACTACCATTGCTGGCTTTGATACCGAAGTCGGGCGAAGTGTTTTTTCGGTTTTTTCAACAGAAATTTCTCGGAGTCTGCATTTGTGCATGTTTGATTGCGATCATTGCGATAAGCTTTCTTAGCATGACGCCTCTAATTCTCGAAGGGTAAGGCAGAGGTGACTGGTGAGCCTATATATCTTGTCATCAAAAATTAAAACCTACATGGGACTAAAGTAGGTAGGGTAATTGGTGAAATGAGTAGCATTTAGTTATTGAAAAAACCGGCCAAGTGCGAGTTGGACTCGCACACGAAGGGTTCCGTACCATTGACTATATTTAGTATTTGTTGTTATAGCGGCAACAGAAATACATCATCTGTGAAAATTTCAACTGTCTAGCTGTCACGGTTCATGAGATACAGCCTGGTGACAGACAGACGGACAGACAGCGAAGTCTTAGTAATAGGGTTCCGTTTTTACCCTTTGGGTACGGAACCCTAAAAAGTCTCCACAAAGTTTTACCTATCGATCGCGATGTGATATGTCGCAATTTTGCAATGAGAGACAGTAGTCGCTGTAGTAGGTACCGTATTGGTTGATATGTCTAGTTATATAACTACAAAGGTAATTAAGTAACTCAGTAAACCTGATTTCATTTGGATTCTATTTATAGAAAAATACTTAATTTTAACCTCTCAGCCACTTTCCAGCGTCCGGGTACCCTACATACCCAGGAGGTGCGTACCTGTTAACCGCGTCCGGGTACCTTAATTCCCCATTAACATTTATAAAATACCCCGTCAATTAATCATTTAATAATCGAAAAAATGGGCTTTATTCGTGAATAGGCTGCTTTACTTCCCATCTCTACAATATTCCTCAACTCTATACCAAAAACCATAGCTATCATCCGTCAACAAGTGTCACAATGAAAGTAACAAACTTACGTCAACGGAGCGCGCCATTTTTTACGTCATCGTTTTAGCGTTAGTGTCACACTTCAAGTAATTACGAGTTATGTGTTTGTTATTGGAAAACAGTGTTATACAATCATCGGCACGATTCTTGAGCGCTGACCTTCACCTGCGCAAAAGTGAGTTATTGGGTCCCTTTGGTGGTATGAAGTGGGGCGCGTATAGGTGCACGATGCGCAAAGCGATCCCCACTCTTCCGCCGAGCGCTCAAGAACCGTGCCGGTATCTGTACCTTAAAATGTTCGTGAGAAGTTGTGCTATCGTATTATGATAACACAAATTAGGTTCCGAATCGCAAAATTGCAGTATTTCGCCTGTGAAAATGCAGTAGTTATATGTACCTACAGTGATTGTTTAGTGTGAAGAAATACGTGATTTAGTGATTAAAACGTGTGTGAAATGGGAAAACTAGTGTTTAATTAGTGAGGTGATTAGATTGCTCAACTATCTACACCAAAAAACAAGTAGTTTTGTGTGTTTTTTCGTCCAAACAGCGACTGACAACTTTAGTTCCAGATGTAAACAAACAGTGAGTACCTAGTTTCATATAATTATTTTGATATGATGCTAATAAGCTATTAATTAGATTAAGGTCTTATTGGAAAGGTAATATAATCTAGTTTATTTTTAAATATTAAAAAATAGTAAAAAAGTTAATAGTTTAACCACAAATTAATAATTTATTAGCGAAATGTCCGTTTTTATCGGTGTGAATCAAGTTCTACATAATTTTTAGGGTATCAAATTATAATTATTTATCTTTATTTTTGGTTAAATAGGTTCCATATCTATTCAGCTATTCATTGTAGAGTTTATATAGCTATATCTCTTGTAATAGTTTGCGATCGTCAAGTGTTTTTATAGAATTGCGAATTTTTGCGAATAATTCGCAAATCGTTAGCGCGTTCGGAGCGGTTCGTTGCAAAAAATATACGCTTTTGGCGCTATCGACGCTGGAAAATGGGAAATGACAGATGGCGGTGGCGCGTGGTAACGGGTTTGTTTAGTGGTAAGCTTGCCATAGATGCAATAAATAAGTGAACTCAAGAAATATTTATATGAAGATTTTAGTGTGTGTTTTTTGTTTTTAGATTTTTGTGTTTCGATTTTGATTTCGAGCTGAAATTCTACACTTTCCTACAGCATACAAAAATGCACTCGATGTTTTTTTTTGTTTATATTATTTTATATGGCAACATTGCAACGTTCTATGTCACATTGACACTGACACAGGGAGTTTGACAAGCTAATCAAAATCATCAACATGAACAAAGCGAGTTATTTCTGTGGTGTTTATTAAATTATTTTGTATTTATTAATTAAAAAATAACTCTACACGATGCACTGGTGTCAGATATCAACCAACAGTGAACTGTACAACTACGAATATTTCTTCCACGAAGATGTATGCAGATTATGCTGGAACAAAAATGCAGACATCGAATTGCTGCATAAACTTTCAGAAAATACCACAGAAACCTGTATAGCGGATATAATAAAAGACTGTTTACAAATAGAACTAGACGATATTCATCTAAATAAGGTTTGCGTTGACTGTTTCAACGAAATAAAGCGATTTTACTTTTACAAAACATTTTGCCAAGAGACTGATGCTAAGCTACGAGAAATATTTCAAAAAGGGTGTGAGGAATCTAAAATTAAAGATCTGACTTCCGATGAGATAAAACATGAGGAATTAGACGAGGTCTACGATGGTATGGATACTTATTTTGACGACGCTTTAGAGTTTGAAGAACCAGAAGAGAAAAAATTGAAAACGAATACGAAAGTCAGTAGAAAGTATTTACACAAACGCTCACCTACTTACTGCAATATTTGCTGCTTAGATCTAGAAACCATAGAAAACCTATCCCACCATAATGCAGAATTACATGGCATAGAAAACGATGGAACACTTTTCAAATGTTTTGGTTGTGAAAAACGATTTAAAAATGGAAAAACAAGAGTAAGTCATGAAGTTAATTTCTGTAAAGGCCTAAAAGATGGATACAAGTGTACCTTATGTGACCGGTACCTACCAAAGAGGTGCATGTACGAGCATCATATGCGAGACCATAGGCACAACACTTTGACGGAGTTGCCAGAACATATTTTTAAGTGTGGCAAGTGTATAAAACGGTTTAAGACTAAGGAACTGTTGAAATTGCATATGACTGAACATGGAAAGGAGAAGAATTTTGTCTGTGATGTTAGTATTGTCTGCTTTAATTTGTTTCTAGCTAGCATATACATTAGGGCGTGGGTAAAGTTACCACTCTTGTATATGAAGTTTAAATAAATAAATGAGCATATACTGAGCAACTGCATACAAAGGCCTTATCCAGTCCTCTTAACCGGGTATAAACCTCCCCACGTTCTTCCTTGCCATTTGAATCCAGCATTAAATTAATATTTGTTCATCTATTCAGACTTATGACTGTTGGATAAAATCTAATCTAATCATCTACCACCTGACCACCACCAACACCCACCACCACTGCTACCTTTCATAAAATAAATAATATAAAATAATATATAAAAATATTATTATAAACAAATATTTAAAAATGTATACAAATATTTAAAAATGTTAAAAATATGTAAAATAATGAATAAAGGAAATAATAATAAATAATTATGTTATCCCCAAATTGTAAGCAGGTGGTACAACAGGCTATAAGAAAAACAGCACAAAAACAATTTACTTTTGTGTATTCCCCAGATATGTGGCCGTGTGTTCACTCGTCAGGACTACTTGTACAAACACAAGTTCACGCACACAGGTGTCAAGAGTCACCAGTGTCCACACTGCGAGTTTAGAACTACGCAGCGGTCTTCACTCACGATACATATCAGGTAATGGTTGTTACATATACGTTTTTTTTTTTAATAATCTGCAATCAGCTATGCTATCTATCTATCATGGGGTTTTGGTTTCCGCACTTAGTCCTTAAAGTGGACCATTGTGCGTGAGCCGTGGTGGCCGTTTACTCCAACCAGCCCACCTCCCTCCAGAAGCAGATCAAACTTCCCGGTCTTCTCAGGGCGTCCGCAAGGGATCTTGGTGTACCCAGGGTCTCCTCGCGAATCTTGGTAACGCCAGTGCACTCAAGGAGCACATGCGCCACCGTTTCCTCCGCCTCCATGCACGCTCTGCATAGGGGACTGTCAGTGATTCCTAGGGTGTGGAAGTGTTTATTTAGTGAACAGTGTCCAGTGATGGTCCCCGCCACCAGTCGTAGGCTATCTCTGTCCAGGCGCAGAAGGCGCCTGGTCAGCTTTGTGTCAAGGGATGGCATGGCTTCCTTGGATTGCCTACACCCTGGTGCCGAGGTCCACCATTTCTCCGCTTGTATTCGAGTGTGTTCCCTTAACCAGCTTCTTAGTTGCTTGAAGGGAATAGGCACAATGGGCTCGGGTCCGCAGGGTTTTGTGCTGGATCCTCTTCTGGCAAGCTCATCAGCCGCATCGTTCCCAAGTGATCTACTGTGACCTTTGATCCATTGTAGTGTTACCGTGTTATGGTTTAGTACCGTGATTCGTTCTAGGGCATTGTGGCATTCTAGTATCAGTCTCGACGTTATCTGATTACTCTTTAGGGATTGAAGGACTGAGGCACTGTCGGATATTATTCGAATATTGGTATCCGTAACCTCCCTGGCCTCTATAGCGTGTGCCGCTTGGATGACACCCACACACTCTGCCTGGTAAACAGAGTTGAGTATTCCAAGGGGTTTGGCTATTTTAATGTTTAGGTCGTCGGAGAACACCCCGAAACCTGTCCCGTCGTCGGTTTTTGATCCATCAGTGTAGATTCTTAGCTCGTTCGTACCTGAGTAGTCATACAACTCCGCTGTGAGCTCTATGTTGTAGTGTTTTTGGAAGCAGTGGGTCTTCAGGATTCTGTCGCTGGGTGATGCCATCATGGGCTGTTGTTTGATAGCATCTGCTCTGATGCGTGTGTGTTTAATTCTGGAATCGTTACTTAGGGTGCCAGATACTTCGAGTCTGAAAATCGCTATGGCCGCCTCCTCTCTTACGACGAGGTGTAGAGGTGGTAGCCCCAGCATCGCCTGTAAGGCAGCAGTGGGGGAAGTTCTCATGCTGCCGGTGATTGCTACGCAGGCAAACCTTTGTAGTTTCTCGAGATCCTTTTGGTTCGTGCTTAGGTTGGTCCTGGGCCACCAAACTAAAGAGCCGTATGTGATGATTGGTCGGATAACTGTGGTGTATAGCCAGTAGGTGATTTTGGGGCTTATGCCCCAATTTCTCCCGAGGAGTCTCTTACATTGCCATAAGGCTATACTGGCTTTTGTGATGGTGTATTCGGTGTGTTTTGCCCAGTTCAGCTGCTTGTCCAAAAAGATACCCAGGTATTTGGTTTCAGTCGATAGGCTTAGGGTTGTCCCAAAGAAGCTTGGTAATTGTAACGTTGCTAGCTTCCTTTTCTTTGTGAAGAGGACGAGTTCGGTTTTGGTAGGGTTCACTGCTAGTCTGTATTCCTTGCACCAGTCTTCTACTATCCTTAGGGCTTGGCGCATAAGGTTGCATAGTGTGTTTTCGTGTGTGCCGTTTATTATTATGGTCAGATCATCGGCATAGCCCACCGTGTAGTAGCCTCTGCTGTTGAGACGTTTGATAAGGCTGTCTACTACGAGGTTCCATAGTGGTGGCGAAAGGACCCCGCCTTGGGGGCAGCCCTTCGCCACTATTGCTCTGGTGGTGTCGTTTACCGTAACTTGTACGGCTCTTAGTCGGAGCATATTTGTGATCCATCCTCGCAGGGTCGAGTCCACACCGTGTTCCTCGAGGGCTGCGTTGATGCTATGGAAGACGGTTTTGTCAAAAGCGCCTTCTATGTCAATGAAGACGGCTAGTGAGGAGCCTTTGTGGTCCACTGCACATTCGATCTTGGAGATCACACTGTGCAGCGCAGATTCTGTTGATTTTCCTGAGGAATACGCGTGTTGTTGTCTGTGGAGTGGTCGCTCCCGAAGAGGTCCGTCCCGAATGTGTCGATCACAGAGTCTCTCGAGGGTTTTCAGTAGGAAAGATGTTAGGCTTATTGGTCTGTACGCCTTAGGTTGTGTGTAATCTGGTTTGCCTGGTTTAGGGATGAAAATAACTTTTACCTCTCGCCATGCAAGGGGTATGTATTTCTGTGCTATGCAGGCTCGGTAGATGGCGGTCAGCCACGGCGTTAGGACGTCTACTCCCCATTGTAGCAGGGCGGGGAAAATTTCGTCTAAGCCTGCGGATTTATATGGTTTAAAAGTCTTTATTGCCCATTTTATTCTCTCTGCGGTTACTATGGTGCGGGCTCTGGCCCAGTCTTGATCATTTGGTGTGTGCGTTGGCTCACTTGCCCAGGTTCTGTCCTCAGAGAGATTGCAGTCTGGGAAGTGGGTTTCCAAAAGGACTTTACTTGTTTCGTGGTCCGACTTGGTGTAAGAGTTATCTGGGGTTTTCAGCGACCCGAGGGTGCGATCCTGATCAGTGGATAGGATCTTTCTCACACGCGCGGCTTCGCTGTTCGATTCAATTTCTTCGCAGAATTTCCGCCAGGCAGCCCTGCTGGCATTCCTGACTTGTTTTTTGAAGGTGTATTGTGTTTTCTTGTATGAGTCCCAGTCTTCTGGTAGTCTGGAATTTTTGGCTCTGTTGAATTGTTTGCGCATGGTGTGCCTAAGCTTACTAAGTTCCGCATTCCACCAGGAGTTACCCTTGCTCTTGGTGCTTGGATCTTTTAATTTGCAGCAGGCGTGGTAGGCTTCAATTATAAATTCTGAGAGTTTTGTCACTGTTTCTTCAAGTTGTTTGGGGTCTGTTAGAATACTGGGCGTTTGGTGCTGCGCTAATAGGGAGGCCAACAGCCGTTTGTAGTCGGGTACGTTGGTACGGCGTGGATTGCGTCTAGGATCTGGTTTTTTAAAATTAGCTACTAATGAGAAGCGAATCCTTCTATGGTCAGTGCAGGAAGGCTCGTTGGATACGTGCCAGTCAGAGATGAGTTTTGCCGCGTTTTCCGAAGCCAGCGTTAGGTCAATGATCGTTTGTCCGCGGGATGTGACCCAAGTGGGTTCCGAGCCGCGGTTTGCGATGTTAAGGTTAGTGGAGAACAAATATGTGCATAGTACCTCACCTCTATTGTTGGCTTTGGTGCAACCCCAAAGCGGGTGATGGGCGTTCGAGTCCGTGCAGATGACCAGGTCCAGGTTGGCGTCTTCACAATACTTTACCAGGTCGGCCATTTCTTTTGGTGGGCAGTCTTCATCCTCGCCTGGCATGTATACCGAGGCCAGGACGATATCAGGTGCATCGCCGTCGGTTTTGAGCCTGACGGCTGTTAGATCTCTGGAACATAATTGCGTGAGTGTGGTGGTGGGAAAATCTTTGGGTATATAGGCACAGGTTCGTGGTTTATCTGTGCCCTGTGTGTCGAGGATCAGCTTACCTCCAATGTTACCAAGGCCGCATATTCTGTTATTACGGATCCAAGGCTCTTGGATGAGTGCAATGGTTCGGGGTTCCATCTCCAGTGCCCTGCGCAGACAAGCAGTAGCCGTCTGGCTATGCTGGAGGTTGGTCTGGATGATGTTTAGGGGACGGGATGTGGGAGGCAGGTGGGTGGAATTATGGGGAGATGGATCCATCGGATGATTCGCCCCTGTCCTCCAGCCCGTGCTGGTCTTCAATGGGTGCCGGTGACGATGAGAGCAGCTGCTCCGTCCACCCTGGTGGTGAGGATGGCATCCTCACAGCGTCAGCATCAGCCATCGCTGTTCTGGCCATCTCCTCCTCCAGTTGCGTCATCGTCAGGTCATGTTCAGTCGGTGCCGGTTTCGTCTGTTCGGTGTCGTTGTCAGTCTGGGTGTCGGAGGGATGGGTTTTGGGGAAAAAGCGCACGTATATCGACCCAAGTAGGTACGATATCCGTCGCTCCCTCCCCAAGACCTTTTCGGCCTCGTCCGGTGGGATACCCAGGGTCAGATAAGTCCCGTAGTTATCACCACCGACCGATGTCGCCCTGTACAGGGACCATCTACCGATGGCGTACCAGGGGTTCTGGCAGGTCAAAATCGTCTGCAGCAGCTCTATTTCCCCATTGTACCTGGGTACGAAGAGCGCTGCTCGAACCCGGGTTGGTACGTCGGATTGTCTCATGACTGTCAGTGTCAAGTTGGTGTTCGGCAGTCTTATCTTAGGCACGTTCTGGGTCAGCCAAGTCAGGGCGTTGTCGTCTTCGCACCACATGTGCACCGTGCCATCCGCTACACTTGGGTAACCGCGGAAGGCTGGGACTTTGGTGGGGTCAGTTCCTCAATATTTAATTTGTGCGTGGATCAAGGGGTCTTCCCGGATCTAATGAAATTCAGTAAGGTAATACCGCTTTTTAAATCCGGGGACAGTAAAGACACCAATAACTATAGGCCCGTATCCGTGTTGCCGGTTTTCAGCAAGGTGTTTGAAAAGATAATGCTCAATCAAATGCTTAACCATTTTAACACTAATAAAATATTACACGAGCAACAGTATGGTTTCACCAAAGGACGTTGTACAACTGACGCCGGTGTCACTTTATTAAAACACATATTTACTGCGTGGGAAGAGGCACAAGATGCCATAGGAATCTTTTGTGACCTTTCGAAGGCATTTGATTGCGTAAATCACGAAACCCTGATCTTGAAACTTCAGCATTACGGTTTAGGTAAACTTGCGCTCAGTTTAATAAAATCGTATTTGAATGATAGACAGCAGCAGGTACAAATAAATGGAGTAAACTCAATGGGTTTAAAAGTAAAAATGGGTGTACCACAAGGTTCGATATTGGGTCCCTTCCTCTTTTTAGTATATATTAATGACCTACCCCATCTATTTAACAACCATCCGCATATGGTGTTGTTTGCTGACGATACTTCTTTAATATTTAAAATAAACAGACGTGCCACTAATCTTGATGACGTAAATAACGCCCTACTGCAGGTCCACGATTGGTTTACCGCTAATAATTTAGTACTAAATGGGAAAAAAACTAAATGCATTAGATTTGCTCTACCAAATGTCAAAAGTAGTGATTGTGACATAATATTGAATCAAGAGAAACTAGAATTTGTCGATAAAACGGTTTTCTTGGGAATCACGCTCGACTCAAGGTTACAATGGGGTCCTCATCTAACATCTCTTGCAGGACGGCTAAGCTCAGCAGCATATGCTGTTAGAAAAATCCGTCAATTTACTGATGTTGATACCGCGAGGCTGGTCTATTTTAGTTATTTTCATAGTATTATGTCATACGGTATTTTACTATGGGGACGGGCTGCAGACATCGAGTCTATATTTATTCTGCAGAAAAGAGCCATCAGAGCCATTTATGAATTACGTAGACGCGATTCTCTAAGAGAACTGTTTAAGGAAATTAATATCATGACAGTACCTTGTCAATACATCTATGAAAACATCATGTACGTTAGAAAAAATCGGCATTTATTCAGTAAGAGAGGGGACAGACACCACTATAACACTAGAAATAGGGACCAACTAGTTCAGCCAGGTTTCAGGCTTGCTAAAGTGGATTCATCTTTCATGGGGTACTGTTTGAAATGTTACAATAAAATACCTCCCCACATTCTTCAACTGAATGAGACGAAATTTAAATCTTGTATAAAACGCACACTATGTAGGCAAGCATATTATAAGTTGGGGGATTACATTGATGATAAAAATGCTTGGCTAAATGCTGGTCCTGCTCCACAACCATAGGTGGGGGGAGGGGGGCAAACTAATTGTTTGTACTGGACGGGCATTATTTGAGTCCATCGACACGTAAAGAAGAAGATGAAGAATTGATTCCCATGTTAATGTATTGTGGAAGCTGCAGAAGATTGTAAAAATATACTTGCATTGTATAGATTCCAGTTCTTAGTATTATATAATTGCATAGCACATGTGTGAGTACTATTTAATCCCTATGGGGTGGTCTTTTTGATTAAAAACGCAGAAATCTTTTAAATTCGATATAATTGTAGAAAAAGCTTGCGCACAGTACAAAATTGCTGACAGAAGAGAGGATGCGACGCACAGCGCCATCTAGAGTACAATTTTGACAACCGAGCTAGTCAATCTATGGGATTACAAAACGCGCTAAGTTTAAAATGATAACTAGTAGTTTTAATATTATTCATACAGCCCCCCGTTGAAAGGTAGGGCTTTCAACATTATAGATACAATGCAAATTTGAAAGGAAATTAATGACTCAAAAGTTATACAACTCAATGAAAAATTAAACATTTTTGACTTACTACATTTTAAAATAAAATTCTAAGTTCAAAGTTATGAAAGAACAGTTTTACTACAGTAACAGAACAGTAACAGTTTTATTTATATTTAGTTTAAGTTTCTGGAACAAAGTACCAAAAAAGACAACAAAGTACACACAAATTACAATTTGAAGAAAATCAAGACTAGGTACACTTATGTGAAACATTAAAAAGTAACTTAATTACATTTTATTCCAAACACTAAAAATAATTTTAGGTTTTTTGCAGTTACATTATATTTTTTATCAAACTATTTAACTCTTAGTATTTGGAATAAAGGCATTTACACACTTTAAGCACTAAGTTTAGGTCTAGGATTAAAAAATAGGTAACCTTAATCTAAAGGTAAAGGAACAATCTTAGTTATAGGTCTTGTATAAGAACTATCTTTAGTTTTAACTACTACAGCTCTTATGTGGCCATCTTTGCCTGGAAACAGTTTTGTCACACGCCCTAGGGGCCACAGCATTGGAGGAACACTGTCATCCTTAAGTAAAACAATAGAATTCAACAACAAATCTGGTTTTTCTTTATACCACTTATACCTTATTTGCAAAGTATTAAGATAGTCTGCTCTCCATCGCTTCCAGAACAGCTGACGCGTTTTACATAGCTGCTGATAAATATTTAATCTATTATCAGATAAACTGGTGTAGTCACCCTCTGGAAATGATGTCAGAGCATCCCCAACTAGAAAATGAGATGGAGTCAAACAAGTATCATCCCCAACGTCGTCCCTCAGGGGGGTCAAGGGTCTGCTGTTGACAATAGCTTCAATCTGAGTTAAAAGCGTGTACAAGTGTTCATAAGAAAGTATGGTACTACCTAGAACTCTTTTCAAATGGTGTTTTACCAACTTCACACAGCTTTCCCATAAACCACCCCAGTGAGGCGAATTTGGAGGAATAAAATTCCACTCAATTTTTTCATTACTTACTAAATCTGAAATTTGTTCAAAATCTTTTTGAAACATGTTATATAAATTATGCAACTCATTGTTAGCACCCACAAAATTTTTACCATTGTCACTGAACATTTGCAAACATTTTCCCCTTCTAGAAATGAACCTACGTAAAGCATTAAGAAATTCTTTAGTAGTAAGATCAGATACAAGTTCTAAATGTATGGCTTTAGTGCACATACATACAAATAAGCAAATGTAGCCCTTCACTATCAACGGCTTTCTAACGCGAGCGACTTTGAGCGACAGTGGACCTGCAAAGTCAACACCTGCAATCAGAAATGGGCGGTTAGGAGTGACGCGATATTTAGGCAGGTCTGCCATGATCTGTGACGCAGCTTCACCCTTATATCTGAAACAGCGAACGCATTTATGGATCAAGTGACGCACCCTATTTCTAGCATTTAGCGGCCACACGTGTGCTCGCAAGCTTGACAGAGTAGTCTGTGTGCCGGCGTGAAGAAGCCTTTCGTGTTCGTAGCGGATAAGTAAATCTGTAACATGCGAATGCGAGGGCAGCAAAAGAGGGAATTTTTGGTTGTATGAAATATTTGCATGACGCAAACGACCACCCACACGCAGTAGACCTTTCTCGTCTATGAAAATATTCAGATATTTCATCTGATTGAAAGAAAATTTCTCAGGATTAACCATACTATTTTTGCCAGAAAGTATTTCCAACTCCTTCGCGAAACAGTCACGCTGGACACACGCGATGATGGAATGTGAAGCCTCTTTCAGCTCTCTGCCTGTCAAAAAACCAGTGACTTTAATAAATTTCTTAGAGTTATTAAGAAAACGCCGAACATATGCCATGACACGAATCAATTTGCTCCAATCGGAATATTTCTGAAAAATCTCAATGAGATAAGGACATGGGACTTCCTAACGACATGGGCGACTCGTTTTTGCTCTGGGATAGCAGTGTCATCACATTGCAGTGAGACATCCCACTGGGCAGTAGGCAATGACAGCCAACTTGGGCCGTGAAACCAAAGTTTGCAATCAGCGAGTTGCCGAGGTTCCAGACCTCTAGAAACCATGTCTGCTGGATTGTCAGCTGACTTCACATGCAGCCAATTTTCCTTGGGCGACAGGTCCTGAATTTCAGCAACTCTGTTTGCAACAAAAACATTCCACTTAGCTGGGTCAGCCCTTATCCAGCACAACGCTATCATGGAGTCTGTCCACAGGTAAGTGTTATTAGAATCAATGTGCAATACCTTCGCTACATTATTCATGAGCTTGGCGAGAAGAAGAGCAGCACAGAGCTCTAGCATATAAAATTCACTCTCTTTAGAGTTGGGATTTTTCTCCACAAAATGAGCATGACCTAAGTCAACAAACTCATGAATAAAAGACTTGTATGTCTGAAAGAAATCAGGATTATTTTGGAATTTTTTCTCCAATGATGAAAAGCAGCGGTAAGCAAGATTATAAGAGTCACCTAGTTTAGGTAGGAGCTCCTCATTGACAGGTAAATGAACATGGTACCTGCCAGTTTCATCCCTTGACACAGACTCAGCAAAACTCTGCTCACATACCTTTTCTTGAACTGACATTACAGGGTCGGTAGGTAAATCCTCCAAATGCCAAAATCGCTGGATATCATTCTGCAAAATAGACAAATAACATGAGCGCACATCCCTAGAGCGTGTAACATGCCTGCTTGCAGCCAACAAATCACCACAAAAAACCCATCCAAAAGCAGTGTTCAATAGATTTGGCAAACCAGGACCCAAACACAACTTGCCATCTTTGAGACACAATGCAAAACAATTAGCCCCCAGTATCATATCGATTTTCCTAGAAACATTGAAATCGGGGTCAGCAAGTGCTATAGAAGACGGCCAAGTAAAAGCTGCCTTAGCAAATTCAACAGTAGGCAAAGGATCAGTTATAAGATCCAACACACCAAACTCTGAAGTGAGTCTAAAATCAGAGCAGAGTGAAATAACAGAAAGCTCAATCCTCTTATTCACAGGCACAGTGTGACCTCCCACACCAGACACAGAGCAGTCAACATTATCAAAACAATTATTTGTTAGTTTGCTAGCAAACTCGGAAGAAATATAATTTTTCTGGCTCCCGGCATCCAAAAGCATGCGGCATTCATGACGGTTACCTGCAGCGTCATAGACATAGCCCAGTGCAGTAGGCAAAAGTGCCACCTGACACAAAGTAACACACTGAGGAGCAGTTGAAAGCGTTGACAAAGACAAAGTGTTCTTATTGACATTATCAGCATTTGATACAGGCTGGTTATTAGTGGCAGCATGAAGTGATGAGTCAGTATCCAAATGAAGTAAGTAATGATGTTTGTTATTGCATTTTTTGCAAGAAAAGTTTTGTTTAGTGCACTGTGCAACTGAATGATGATTTTTAGAAAGACACAAAGAGCATAATTTGGTTTTTTCAACAAATGAACACCTTTCCGCAACTGAGATTTTAAGGAATTTATAACACTTAGCTATGTGATGATTTTTGTTACAAAAAGAACACTGTGACTTGCCATTAGGAGCAGCAGAACTAGAAACTAAGGAGCGCGAAGCTGGAGAGTTCCTCACAGCACAGGCCGCATCATCTCGAGACAACATTTCAAGCGCCTGACAGCGCTGCTGCAAAAAGTCAATAAATTCTTGTAACTTAGGAAATTCCTTTCCGTCCCGCTGAAGCTCAAAGTCTTTTAATGACCCAAAGTCAAGTTTTGCAGACAAAATATGAATTAAAATTATATCTGACATGTTTATAATATTCAGTGACAATAATGAGTTGTAACACTGTGAAAAATCATTAAGAAGTTTGCGCAGACTGTAAGACTTATTTACTTTACATAGTGAGATTATACTTTGGATATGATGATTGGCAATTAAAACTTGATTATCATACCTATTGGTAAGTGTAGACCATGCCTTCACATAGTTTTCATTGGTGCATTCCAACGTGGACACAAGGGACGCCGCCTCACCGCCCAGACAGGACTTAAGGTAGTAGAATTTCTGTACCGCACTGAGGTCGGCATTATTGTGCACCATCGACGTGAACAAGTCCTTAAATGCCATCCAGCTGCCATAATCACCGGAGAACACGGGGAGATTGATTTTCGGTAAGTTCGGCTTGAATTCCGTCGCGTTGTCACCCGTTGCGGTAGAGGAAGGTTTTTCACGGATAACCTCAAGACGCCACTTCAATTTTTTCATAAGCGCCGCGCACTTGTCCTCGACTTCCATGCCCTCGTCGCTCTCGGACGCGTCGTGAGTTTCCAACTCGATGTTAACATTTTCCAACTTGCCGAACAAATCACGAAGTCGCTCATAAGCCATATTTAGCTCGACACTAGACGTGATTTTCTCGATGTCACCCAAGCTGTTCCCCATGTGGGTGATACGCCCTTTGATGTATCGTCGTGCGTTGAGCAATTTCTTCATACTTTCAGCGTCGTCCGCCATTTTTTCTTACGCCGGTCGAAACGGAGCCCCAAACGAACCCGACAAAAGCGGTTATCCAACTCAAAAGACTCACCCCGGTCGCTAACTTTAATATCCGGGTGGATGGACCAATATTTAATCCCTATGGGGTGGTCTTTTTGATTAAAAACGCAGAAATCTTTTAAATTCGATATAATTGTAGAAAAAGCTTGCGCACAGTACAAAATTGCTGACAGAAGAGAGGATGCGACGCACAGCGCCATCTAGAGTACAATTTTGACAACCGAGCTAGTCAATCTATGGGATTGCAAAACGCGCTAAGTTTAAAATGATAACTAGTAGTTTTAATATTATTCAAGTACTTTGTACTGTTCAGCCACCATTTACATTTATTTATCTTTCATTGACTTGAATATGCCTTGGTGACTGAGAGAATGTCATGCTCACTTAAATGTCTCGCTGATGGTGGCGGGTGTGTCGGGTCATTTAGTTCCCTTCAATATGGTTGAGTTGAATGGCGCCGGTACATGCGTCATGTCTGTGAACGGGCGCTGTCAGTTGGGACTGGTCATCTCTTAGCTGCCAAGGTTCATTTTAATTACTTTATTCATACATTTTTAATCTAATCTTTCACTCTGGATGCTTTAGTGTGCACGTCTTTCTACATCGTTCTCACATTTATGTATAATCTCAAAATTAATGATGTAACCAAGATTTTGTAACAATATTTTGATTTTAAAAGAGTGTCCATGGAGTTTCTTGCCCATTCTTCTCCATAGAGATCTACGCTAGGGAATGGGCAACTACAGTACTTTCTCAAGTTATTATGCCTTGTGACTGGGACTGTAGCTTTGATTTTCTTTTTTGTATTTTTGACTTTCAAAAGTGCCGTAATGGTCTAATTGAAATAAATGCTTTGAGTTTGAGTTTGAGTTTGACACGTGTCCACTATCAGGTCTTCAAGGCTGAGCTTGATGTGCTCTCCCTCGTCAGTCGTCATGTCTCGAGTTGAAGGCGAGAGGCAGATCGCTACGGCGAGTCGCGCAGGGATATCCTTTGTGGCCCGCGCGTAGGTTCTCTGCTCCCCTTGAGCAGGCTGGGTTCTAACACGCTTGGCGTCCCCCTGGAGCGTACTCGGCGAAGCCGTGTCGTCCGGGCGCTCCCTCTTCGCCGCTCCCTGGCCACTTGGACCGGGATGCGGTTCTGAGGGGCTTGGCACAGCGTTTTGTGCCAGGGACAGCCGGCGCAGGAACCCAGCCCGCTTGCCTCGCTTCTGTCTAGTTCGGGGTCGGTCTACAGTCATCTCGTTGCGGTTCCGGTCGTTTCCTCCGGATGGTCCTGGTGCGGGCAGGAGCTTTGCGCTCTGGGTTTCCCCTTCGCGTGCTGTTCCTTGCCCGCTCGTTTCCGCGTCCGACTGCTGTTCGCGCAGGGTTTCCCCTTCGCGTGTCTGTAGCCGGTCGCGTACTCCCTTACAACTAACCGCTTGTGCTTCGCGCAGGCTATTGCCTTCGCGGATCTTGCGCAAACGGTTGTTGAGTTCTCTCTCTCTGTTCCGGATCTTTCCGCGCTTTGTTTTCAGCATACGTACTTCGTCCACAGAGATGAAACCAGAACCAGCAGATTCCGCTTCCTTTCCCGTCCCGAGAGAGTTTATTTATTTATTTATTATTTTATTAAAACTTTATGCACTTATAGTACAAAGGCGGACTTAATGCCTTGGGCATTTTCTACCAGTCTACCTTAGGGTGATGCAGAGACAAAACAGTAGGTGCAATAGTACTAACCGAACATTTCAGAATAAAATATAATAATAAATACTTAAATACATACATACAACAAAATATACAAAGTGAAGAAAGATAAAAAATACAAAACAACAGATAGAGAAAAACAACAAATCAATTGTAGGACGAATCTGCCAACTTCTTGAGTAGGTGTTCACGAGCTTTGACCTTAAATGTGAACCGACTGGTGGCCGTCCTTGTATTCAAAGGGAGCGCATTCCAAAGGAAAACTGCCTGGATAGGAAAAGAGGATTTAAGAAAACCAGAGCGGTGAGAAGGACATCGTAGAAGACGATTATTGGACGAACGAAGATTCTTGCTGTGTGCAGAGCATAAATACTGGAAGTGAGAAGTCAAATAAGAAGGAGAACTGGGATTGTCGAGAAGAGAAAACAAGGTTGTCAAAGCCCTTAACGATCTGCGCTCTCTGATGGGTAACCATTTTAAGCGCGACCGATGTGCGGAAACGTGATCATATTTGCGGAGATTAAAAACGAATCGAATGCAGTTATTAAGAAGTCGGTCAAGTTTATTGAGGAGATCTGCATTCAGGTCGTAGTAACACACATCACCATAGTCAAGTATGGGGAAGATAAGGGATTGAACCAGCATTGCCTTTATGTGTGATGGGAGCATATTTCTCAGTCTATATAGAGACCGCAACGACCCGGTGACTTTTTTGCTCACAATCGCTACCTGCTTACGCCAATCCAGGCAAGTGTCAACATACAAACCCAAATCCTTGACATCGGAGCTAAACGGGATGACTGTGCCATCAAAAGTAACCGGCGGCACCGTTAGACCATTCAGCCTTCGCAAGCTATGGGTGCTCCCTATAATAATAGCTTGACACTTGGTTGGGTTAACCGCTACCCCGAAACGATCTGACCAATTTTTAACAACTGTTAGATTCCGGTTTAGCTCCTCAATCGCATCGGATATGTTGTCAACACCTGCCTGACTGTAAAGCTGTAAGTCATCAGCGTAAAGATGATACGCACACTGAAGCTGGGTAGTAATAAGATCTATAAAAATGGAGAACAAAAGAGGAGATAAAATACCGCCTTGAGGGACGCCAGTATCAAGATTACACCAGCTGGAAGAAGAGTCTCCCGCATGAACTGACTGCTGGCGCCCCCGAAGATAGGAAGAAAACCAAACCAAAACCTCGGGAGAGACCATTAGATAGGAGAGGATGGATAAAAGGACTTCGTGACTAACGGTATTGAATGCATTAGAAAAATCTATTAACACTAAAACGGAAACTTTAGTGTCTTCCATTCCTCGCCTTATATCGTCAATCACTTTAAGAAGGGCTGAAATGGTACTGTGGCCGGGCCTGAAACCGGATTGGAAAGGACTAATGAGGGAGTTTTGGTGAATGAAGCGGGAGAATTGTTTATGGACACAGGCCTCGAGTACTTTGGATAAAAAGGGAAGGATGGAAATTGGTCGAAAGTGACTGGGAAGAGTAGGATTAGGAATTTTAGGCAGTGGCCGGACATGAGCTTTCCGCCATAGGGAAGGGAAGTCACCGGAGTAAAGGGAGAAGTTAACGATATGGGAGATTGCAGGAAGGAGCTGGTCAAGGGCCGTCACGATCATGTGGCGACTGATTCTATCACAGCCCACGGCTTTGGATTTAATGGAGAGGATAATCTTCTTGATCTCTCCCGGGTCTACTGGGGTGAATACAAAGGGGGTAATATTGGGTCGCGTCAGACCAGCAAGGTAGTCAATAGTTTGACATTTGGTTAGACTATCAAGAGTGGGAACAGTGGCGAAATGGCGATTTAGATCGTCCAAACCAAATGTTTTAGGAAGGTCTGAATGCCGTGATCTGCCGATACCTAGAGTTCCAAGGAACTTCCAAATATCAGCAGGAGAAGAAGAAGTGATATTATCAAGAATGTGGCGGCGTTTAGCGTTGCGTATCATCTGATTGCAGCGATTGCGAGCCGTTTTGAAGAGAGTCCAGTTATCCTCCGACCGATCCTTTTTAAACTTCCGAAACGCGCGGTCCCTACGTCGGCGTCGCATTGCCATCCGAACTCCCCTATTCATCCATGGCGCAGGCGGGCGCTTGAGCTTGACTTTTTTGATAGGAGCGTGGATGTCGTACAACTTTACTACAGCTGAGTTAAAAAGATTAATTTTGTCATCAACTGAAGTGGCTTCCTCCATGGGTGTCCAGTCAATGTTAGCAGCATCTTGTCTTAGTTTTTCAGCATTCATTCGCGCAAAGGCACGCCTGTATTGGAAATTAGGTTTGGGCTTTAGTTTATGTCTTTCAGCCTTGCCTCGATCTTCGCGCGCTGAAGTGCCAGCGCGCGGAGTTCGCTGCTAAGGCTGGAGAGTCGAGCTTTGTCACTGTCGTTGTCAGGATTGTTCGTTACACTGTTCCGAACGATGCTCTGTTGCCAGGCCCTCGTGGAAGGTGTAACAGTCGTCAGAGTATTTGTCGCGGAAGTCGCAGTCGTGTTAGAGTCGTTAGGCGCAGAAGGCGCAGCCATTGTTGAGTTTTGTGGCGCGTGAGCCGCAGCCAGAGATGTCGGCGCTAAAGCAGCCAGCCGCGCAGAAGGCGCGGCGCTAGAAGGCAGATTGGTGCCCCCCCCCAGATTACGGTGGGGGCAGACCGACGAGTCGGTGTGGGATTCCCCGTTGCCGGGACCCACCTGGGGAATAATACTTTTTCCACTCTGCATTTTTTTGGGGTTTGTGGGCTTTTTTGGAGTTGAGGTTACCCGTCCTCAAGGACCGAAGGGAGAAAAAGGAAAAGGAGGGAAGGACTGGGCGTAGGATCATAGGAGTGGGGTGTGGGATTACCCTAGGCCTGGGATTTTGGCTTTCGGGAAAGTGCGAGATAAAGCGCCTGGGGGTTTTTGTTGCGTCTGTTTCTTATGGAATCAGACCAAGAACAGGGTGGCAACCTCGTGAAGGTGAATCCCCCAGACTTGCCTTGAGGATCTACACGACCGTAGCGCTCCCCCTCAAGACCCCGCCACCCTACCGCCTCTGAGGGAGGCAGTAGGGTAGGCCTGCATCTATACTACCAAGCAAAGTCAAAGCAAAGCATGTCGTTGTGCAACCGCGAAAGCATAAATACAGACCCCCCCCTCAGCTATGCTATAAGCAGATGAGTTGTAGGATGTGGCAGTTTGAGTGTGTCCTCCAGTGAGGTCATCTCCTCATCAGTAGACCATATAAATGGATTATATGGTCAATATGTCTTTCCGCTTTAGCCGTTTTTTGTAGCTTCTGGTTGTTAGATTAGCCGCCAATTTGTTGAAGTGTCTTTCCAGCTTCCCTTTGTATGTCTCTGTAGTGTTATGGCTTTCTTCCTTCACCGTGCTCATCCTTAGATGATGGTGTATTTCTGCGTTGGTGATGTGCTATGGGACATTGCATAGGTTTCTGAGGATCATGTTCTGCATTCGCTGTATTATTATGATAATGGAGTTGCAAGCGCTGCCCTAGATTTGTAAACCATACATCCAGACAGGTTTAAGAACGCTCTTGTATATGAGTAGTTTGTTGTCTACACTTAGTTTGCTGTTTCGGCCCAGTAACCAGGAGAGGCGAGTGTATCGAAGTTTGAGTTCTTGCCTCTTAGTTTTGATATGGTGTCTCCATGTAAGGCGTCGGTCTAGGTGTAGTCCAAAGTATCGTACACTGTCTTGATGAGGTAGAGTATTGTTTCCCGTAACATGTACGGATTTTGATGCGCTAGCCTTTATACTCAATTTTTGGAGCCAATTGGTAATATTGTTGAGGCTTGTTTGTAGTTTTTGTATTGCGATCACGGGGTTCTTGTCGCTTGCTAAAATTGCCATTTCATCTGCGAATGTGGCTGTAGTGACACTCTCATCTTCTGGCAGGTCAGACGTATATATGGTATACAGTGCAGGTCCCAGGACTGATCCTTGTGGCACGCCAGCGTCTATTTTTTGTGGAACTTGGAAGTGAAGTCGGCTTCCTTCACCTGAAAGAGTATCTGCCAGGTACGATTTTAGCAGTAGATAGTAACTGTGAGGGAGGCTATTCTTGATTTTGCAGAGCAATGCTTTATGCCAGACCTTGTCAAAAGCCTGTTGTATGTCAAGAAAGACTAAAGAGCAATACTCTTTCTCCTCTAAAGTCTTTCTTATTTTATCCACCACCCTATGGACTTGCTCCACTGTAGAATGGTGTTGCCTGAAGCCAAAGTGGTGATTAGGGATGACATTATTTTTTCTGGAGTAGGGGTAGCATTCGGTGTAATAACAGTTTCTCGAATACCTTAGATAGGATCGGTAGTAGGCTGATAGGTCTGTAAGATGTTACTTCATTAGCTGGTTTTCCCATTTTGTGGACCATCAGGATCTGTGAGATTTTCCAAAGTCTGGGAAAATATTGGACTCTTAGCATGCTGTTGAAGAGTGTTGTAATAAATACTATGGCTTTTCTTGGGAGTTGCACTAGCACTTCTTTTGTGATGAGGTCAAATCCCGGTGCTTTTTTATCTTTCAGCTCACTGTCGATTGTCCTCCAGACCTCTCGTACAGTTATTGGGGATGGCGGCGGCGACATTTGCAAGTCCTGATTGATAATGTCATCCACTTCCTCGGACTCTGGATCACTTGCCTCATTCGGACAAAACACATTAGCTAGGTGTAGTGCAAATGCATCTGCTTTATCTTGAGGGGTGCGCGCCCATCCGATGTCGGTTTTTAGAGGAGGTATGGCTACTTGTGGTCTGTCATAGTTTTTTGTAAACTTCCATAGCGAATAGTTAGTGGACGCACTGGCTGTAAGTGATTCCAGTTGATATTCCAGGGTGTCATTGTGCCATTTTTGAAGCATTTCTTTTAGTTCTGCACTCGTTTTTCGAAGTTGGTTTTATCGATCTGCATCCGACTTTCATGCCAAACCCGTCTTAGCTTTCGTTTTTCCAGAACAGCTCTTTTGACTTCTATGGGATAGTTGTAGTGTCTCATGCGGGAGTCTGTAGCAGGGGTGTTGAGCCAGCAGGCTTCTTGGATCAAAGTTGTAATATACTTGGTTGCATTCTCAATATCTGCTTCGTTTTTAAGAGGTTTTCTAAGTTGGATTTTTTCTTCAATGAATTCCTGGAATGATGCCCAATCAGTGTACTTGTTATATAATTTGTCTGGACCCGTGGACTCTACTAACTTTGCGCTGACAGTTAATATCACAGGAGTGTGGTCTGAAGAGCCATCATAGCAAGATTCAGTTTTTATGTAATGCTTACAGAAACCTTTCAAAATGAAGAAGTCTAGCAAATCTGGATTTTTTCTTGGATCTGATAGCCAATAAGTTGGTTCACAGGAGGAGCTAGTAGTCGAGGAGCTAGGAGCTCGGAGCTAGGAGCGGAGGAGGTAGTCATCAGAGTATTATTGTCGACGCTAGCTTTTAATTGACGTCCTCTGGTTGTTGTTAAAATGCTGTTACTTAATTTGTGTCTGTTGTCACAAACGCTAGCAGAATTCTCAATCGAAAATAAACTCATTTGCGCTTCAGTCAAAAATAAATTTACTAATGTTTGCCCGCGGTATCGCTTGCGTTAATTTAGAATTCGACAATCACTTCGGGTTGTACTCTGTTTGTCTTCTTCTTAGTCGAGACACTCTTGTCAGAGTGGTCGTGGTTGCGCAGACGAGGTACACGGAGAGATGTTCGGTGGGTCGTTGACTTCCCCGAGGATTGCCCTTTCAGCGATGTGCTTCCATTTCTGCCGATTGGAGACGTTGCGAGTACACTGGACCATGGTGGACTCAGTAGCTTTCTTGATCAGGTCAGTCCAGCGAGTTGGTGATCGGCCGCGTGATCTCTTGCCCTCCACCTGGCCCTGAACCACCAGTCTCTCCATGGAATTTTCATTTGCATTTTGGATGGAATTTTCATTTGAATTTTGGATGGAATTTTCATTTGCATTTTGGATGGAATTTTCATTTGCATTTTCATTCACTCTGTTTGTATAATAATATTATTTAATCATGATTCGAAAGACACGTGGCGCCATCTATTAAGATAATAGATGGCGCCACGTGTCTTTCGAATGAACGTTATTGTTGTTTTCCTAGGGAACAGTACTTTTTTTCGGGATTAAAGCTACCCTATGTCCGTTTCTGTACAGCTGATAAGATATATGCAAAATTTGAGGATTATCGGTTCAGTGGCTTAGGCGTGAAAAGGTAACAAACAAACTTTCTTTCGCATTTGTAATATCAATGCAAAACGAAACTGCCAAACTGTTGCAGTTTTCAAGAAAAGAGTAAAAGAACATTACCTATCCATTTCGTCATAATTGCATAAGTATTTATTATTAGTTATTGTATTGTATTTATAATATTGTTATATGTTTTTCTTTGTATTTATGAGTAGTATGTATGTAGGTATTGTATATTATATTTAAAATAGTTATCTGTTTTATGTATTCCATTTTTTTTTCTTTTTATTAACACACTATGTCTACATCCTTCTTTAGTATCTCCTTTCGCAGGTATCAGGCGCGGATACAGGGGGGGGGGCAATGGGTGCAATTGCCCCCTCTGAACCGGACCTTATACGTTATTCATTAGCCAAGCTTGAACTAGTTTGACGGAATTGAAACTGAATGTTCTAGTTGTATATCTTGTCATGGGCGTCGCCAGGTGGAGGCACCTGCCCCTAGAGGCTCAGGATTTTTAAAAGCTATAGCTTTTCCTGCCTGATGCCATAGAATGGTATTGTACGTAATAAATTGTAGCGTAAAATGGAATCACATAAATTAAAACATTGTTTAAAATTAACCCTGCCGAAAAACATTTGAGGTTCAAAATGGCTCCTTTGTCTACCTCTGGGTTGGCACTCTAATTGGATTTTTGCATTTATCGGCCGGTATAAACAAACCTAAATAAATTACTAGCCCCTTGCCCCGAGGCCTTATAAGCAATTATAGCATAATTATCTTAGGCAATGATGTAAAAAAAATTGCGAGCTCGTTACGCTCGCTCTTGCAACCTAGTTTTTCTCGAATCTTGATTTTGTCTATAAGAGGCCCAGGTAACTCCAGTAGGTCGAAACAATTCTGACCTATTCAAGGTAGGTAAAGTGTTAAAATTTTCGAGCTCGCTTCGCTCGCTCTACTTTCTCTTGAATTGATCTAAAAGCCGACCAAGTAACTCCTTCATGAAGGATCGAAACCATTCTAACCTGTGCAAGGCAAGGTGTAATAAGATTTTTCGAGCTCACTACTTTTGCTCTTGCAGCCTATTTCCTCTTGAATGTTGCCTTTGTCTGAGAGTAGATCTAGTAGCTCCTGCATGAAGGGTCTAAACAATTGTAACCTGCCCAGGGTAGAGTGTTAAAATTTTCGAGCTCGTTTCGCTCGTTCTTGGAGCCATATTTCATTTTGTTGTTAAAATTGATGCCCTAAGTCGATTAAGTAACATCACTTTTTTTATGAATTTTCCGTAGGTAGGTAATATCAAACAAAAATTGCCCCCCCCCCCCCCTAAAGGAAATACTGTATCCGCGCCTGGCAGGTATGCTGGAAGAGATTTCTTTACAAATAAGCATCACCTTTGTACTATTTTCTGTTCCTTTCTACTTTTCTTTATATATTTAGTGTGTACATAAATTGTTAAATAAATAAAAAAATATCAGTTAGAATTTATGTGCATATTGCAAGCATATCATACGAACGAATACGAACATTAATGTCAGACCAATAGGGTTCATTTTCGAATATAGCACGACTGAGTTACCTCAATCCTACACCTTACCTCCACCTTACCTTATCTTACCACCTTACCTTCACCTATAAGCTTACGCTTGCGAGGTAAGCTTTGAGTAGGACTACTTATTCTGAAATAAACTTAATTTACACTTGTGTAAAGTGGATATTTGTCTCCTCTGACGTTTTCGTACACATCGGTCATCATATGAGCAATGTTTTTAGATACTATAAATAAAGTAGTCATGCATTTCAATTCTTGTGTTACAGAAAACATACTGGCGAACGACCCTACATATGTGACATGTGTCCTCAAAGATGTATCTCCAGCTCGAATCTACGTGCGCATCGCAGAAGACATCTAGGTGTTAAGAAATATGAGGTCTGTGTTCAAAAGTAAACCTGGAAGAAATACTAGTGGCTATTCAATAACAGTCACATGTGCTTGCTAATGTTAAGCCTAAGCAACGCTTGCCGAGGTCAAACCGTGGATGGGTGACCATCTATTACCAACTTCCCTCTGTGCCTCGGGAAGCACGTAGTTCCGCTTGTCATTTTTAGATCTTTGACAATTGGTACGGATAGTTATAAGCCCGCAAGTCTGACCAGATCACCAGACTTACCTAAGGGCATCGTATTTATTGCCTAGTAATAGGGTTGTGGAGGTCACATGGTCAGATAGGCAATCGCATCCGGTTAGAGTGGAAGCCGACACCCCAACATAGTTGGAAAAAGAATAGGCAGATAATGTTCACAGAATTTGAGGATAAATAATATGACCTAGTTAATCCATCGATACGTTTATTTTCAGTGTACAATCTGCAGCAAGAAATTTGGCTACAAAATAAGCCTAGAAGAGCACATTTCGTCAACACACGTCCGTTCCGAATCGCACCCTTGTGAGCACTGTGGCGCCACCTATACAAGAGTTCGAGGACTACGTCGCCATCTAGCGGCGAAGCACGGCAAACAGGCGAAAAGCAAAAACGTCGAACAAAACTTATTAGTTCAGGTTACGGAGGCAGATGGCAGTAAAATCGATATTATAAAAGAGGTTGAGTATGAATTAAAGGACGGAGACAATGTTTTATTGCTAAAACACCAAGATGGTGATGTTTACATGGTGTGAATGTATGTGTTTATGTTCCTTATTAAATATAATAAATATTTTTACCTACTTAATAGTTTTATTTAGCGCCAGCTATCGGCGAGTAGTGGTACTTTAATAGCCCATGCTGCGTGCCCTATATTCGCATACGTTTGTTATTGTTGGTGAGCAAATGGACTGTAATGGACTGAATATTTGTGCTTGTGTGTAGGTGATGGAAACACTGTAAAATATTATTAATTGATATTTAATAACAAAAAGCGATAAAATTATGTACAAGGCAAAGGACTGACACTTGACAACTAAACATTCTTCTGACCAAAAGTCATTATATAAAAAAGTATATTTCTTAAAGAAAAGGCATACCAGCCAGTCGCCAACATTTATTGAACAACGATTTGTACTTCTACTCGTAATAAATACTATAATGAGTCCTGGTACTTCCAGACTACTTACAATTAGTTACAGGACTTACAGGTATAGTAAGCGTATTACAACAGCAGGTTGACCTGCTGTTGTAATAACTCTACCGACCGCTAGATGGCAATGTAATCCACGTTGAAAAGGAAAATACCTCAAAGGAAAACCGAATTTAAGTAATTACAAGCAACCTTTTTTATACAATACAAAATATTTGAACGAAGTAAGAAGCGTCAAAGAAAGAAAAGCGAAGAATAATAAAGACAGTTTAACAAAACTAAAAAAAAACTTACAAGACATACCTAATGAGAGGTTTTCCTTTTGAGGTTTTAAAAAAAACTTAGTTTCCAAGAACTCTATAGATGGCGTTGAACTTACTATGATAGTTGGTGCCAAAGCCAAAACACTTGAAAAAAAAAACATTGTGTCACGTCACATACTCTCGTTGAGTGACACTTTCATTTGCTTCCGAATATAACCTACATTTCTCGCGCTTTGTTAAAATCCGTTTTTTTAGTTTCCGTTCCTTGCATTATCATACTTACTCCTAGCGCCATCTATCCAGCGACTAGGGAAGAGCTAAAAAGAAAATCCCTCATTGTATAAAACCTATCACGAAAGAAAATATATTTTATGGACTAGGCATTATGGTCTAAAGACTTTATCGTCCCTTTGGGGAAAATTAAAAAAAAAAAATGACCGCGAAAAATTCCAACTTTTGACAGCCAGGTTTAACTTCAAGCAATTACCAAATTAATATAGAAAAATCGTATCTTGAGTTATTATGTACTTTTAATGCAATCACCTCACCTTGGCTAGTTAGTGAGTGTCAGTGTGTGTTAGTGAGTGTATAGATCCTAAGTGTTAGACTTTTAAATTGTTGAATCTTGTACCCGGTTGATTGCAATACGATCGTACATTACATGGGGCTAAAGCGTTTACTAGTAAAAGGTATGTATGCGTGTTCTTAATATTATAGTTACGCCTACCGTATTCCTTTGTTGAATACAGTCATTTTGAAATAAACATTTAAAGAAAAAAAAAACATGCAACGCATTTTTGCCGCCAAAAGTTATTTTATGTCACGTCCGTCAAAATGTTGTTCTTTGAATTCAAACAGGCAAAGGTATTGAAACCATACTAGCCTTAAAAGTTGGATTAGTTTTAATTTCAAAATTTATGAGAGGGGTTATTTTGTTTCAGACTTAATAATGTTATCCTGCAACTGTTACTGAATGACGGTGTCTTGTTTGTGCGGTATTGACCAAGGGTAAGTGATTTTGTAGGTATCTTTTGCTCGTTTTCTCGACAATAAGCAACACTTCACACTTGTACTGGCGTCAGCAAATCAAGCTACTACAATCTGTCTTTCTTTTAGATTATCAACTTAATCGCTGAAGCGTTAGGTTCAAAGTCGATTTGTAAAATTTGTAAAATTTAAAAAAAAACGTATTCTGTAGAGTGTAGAGCACACATTATACCGGCCGAAGTTCGGTGCGATTGCCGACGAAGATCCGGGGTGGGGAGCAGCGGGAGGCAGGTATTTCCGCGCCCCGCGTGTTTGCGCAAGTCGGGCAACTGAATTTCTGCCGCGTAAGTTCGGCACTTATGGTGACGACGACGTATTCGGCTGTTATGACCAGCCGAATTCGTCGGAACGTAAAATCAGCCGCGGAACTTCGGTCGCGAACCTTCGGCATAGTGTGCTTAGACACTATAAGCGTCATTCATTCATGATTGTCGTAGTAACTTCGTAGATCCTTATCTACGCCGTAGCAGTGTGCTACGATACTCTGTAGCACGCGACAGAGCGCTGCAGAGTTGTAATAAGTTGCAATAAGTTTTGTTATTTTGACGTGACAACGTCTTATAAATTGGTTTGCCGGGTGACACTTCAAGAATCTGCGTTACGCTCCGCTCACGTTATGCGCTCACAATGAGAGCGAGTGAGAGGCACGCGTCCCTTCCACTCGGGCATGGATATTCACATTAGAATTATTTTACCACTCAAAGTCGTTGTCACGTAAAACTTTCGCCCGTATACCGACTTTACAGGCAACCAATTTTTTTTTTATACTTCGGGAATTTGACTTGACGACTTTTTGGTCAGGGGCTCGTTTTTGGGGCGAGTTTGTCACCAAACGAATTTCCTATAAGTGGTGCCTAGTCTTTTGGTATCACCCTCGGAGAGCACGTTTAATGCTATTGATTTCAGCTGTCATTTGCAAAATTTTAACCATTCTTACCAAAGGGTATCGTATTACCCAGTAAATGGGTTGTAAGTCAGGTAGGTAAATGAAGGCAGTGCCCGTGCTTGGAGCAGAGTCCGCAGTTTATTCTTAAGGCCTGGACTCTACCGAAGCGGAGACGAGTGGAAATGTGCGAAGCGGTACGCCGCTCACGTCACTCGTCTCCACTTGCCTATACGTATACAATAGGGTAGATGACACAATTAAACAATAATTCCAAGACACCAATCTCTTAAGGTGAATGCTCCAACCAGTCCGCGATATTCAAATTTTCTTACGTTTTTTGCAATTTTCAGGCCAGTGTTAAGTTGTATGTTAATTAAAATATTGTTCGCGGTTGTAAGACGTATGTAGTTACAGAATTATAATCATCTAAATCATCAAAACAACCCTCTAAGTTCATATAAGTCGAGGAACGATTTTTTCAAGGTCAAAGTCATTGCTAGACCTTTATGAACTTGGAGGGTTGTGTTGATGATTTTGATGATTATAATTCTGTAACTACATACGTCTTACAATCGCGAACAATATTTTAATCAACGTACAACCTAGCACTGGTCGGCAAATTGCAAAAAACGTGAGAAAATTTGTATTTCGCGGGCTACCCTGACGCTTTCACCTTAAACAAAAAAACTTTTTATTTTGGACCTGAAAACCCGATTTATTTTCAATTAATTGCCAAATTCGATTTTTAGTTGCTTTGAAATCAATGACGTCACAGTGACGTCACAGTTGGCGATTGCCATACAAAATCTATGAGAGAATTTCGATTACGAGAAGTGTTAATAACGAAATTCTATTGGTGGTATAGCACATCTCCTGGGGCCCAAGTCTGCTATTTTTATGAATTCGTCACTCCAACACAATCCCATTCCCATCCCATTGTCATTTTGCTAAAAGTTCGTAATCTGCTAAATTCATAATAGCCGATCATTGGTCGGTCAATGGTCTCATAATAGAATTGTGTTTTAATGACATTGTTGTTTTGCCATTATTATAAAACCCGTCAGCACAAATGGTTTTCGAAATCTACTTCTAAATTTGAACATTTAATCATGCCAGATTTCATTTACAATTATATAATTTTACACATTTGTCATTATGATGTACGTGATTACCATTCGATGCCATTTCTTTCAATGGAATGTCAGTGGTTGACCATTGGAAAGTTATAATGACGCCATTATATTTGTAGATTATCAAACTTGTCTAATACAACAATTATTATGAAATCAATGATAGACTATATTCTGACACTACCTATTGTAATCTGTCCTCTCGTCGCGTCTTTGCTTTGGTGGAGTCCCGGCATTTACACCTCAGGAGGAAATCACACTACAACATTATTTGCAAGATATTTTTTATTTAATTCATCATTTACAATAATGGGAACAAAAATAAAAGTTCTCTATAATATTATTAAAACGATTGCTCGCATTACCAGCATGCATTCATTCTACATAATTACTATTTACATCTTTACATACATTGGTAAAGTCCGGGCTATTGGAAAGGATTCTAATAATGTTGGGGAGCTCCCCGATTTGAAAGTTTGAACACTACATAATTATAGGTAGATGATCGTATTCTTCGATATGACATACATTTATCAATTAGCGCTGTTTTGGGATAGGGTGTGTTTATCTGAATGTTGTTGTCTGTGCTGAATCCTGAACGCTTTATGTTTA
Organism: Xestia xanthographa; assembly: GCA_905147715.2. Classification (NCBI taxonomy): domain Eukaryota; kingdom Metazoa; phylum Arthropoda; class Insecta; order Lepidoptera; family Noctuidae; genus Xestia; species Xestia xanthographa. Next base: position 12,514,466 of record LR990671.1, read on the forward strand.
TGAGTGTCTCGGCGAGAGAGTGTACAATAGGTATGATGACTGACTAAAAAAATATGATTCTGTTTAGTCCTTCAGTTAGATTATCGAAAAATAATGGATACGTGTTTTTTGTTTTATCAAATTAATAAAAAATGACGAAGATAAAACGTGTCAAAGATCATGAGTGCGGGCTTGTGGCATCACATTTGAGTAAAAAATGTACTCAAATGTGACGTCACACGAGTTTTCGACGCACTGTATCGTCTTCATGTTTTGTTTACGTGAAAAAAGAAAAAAATACGTGTCCAATATTTTTTGGAAATCTATCTAACGGACTAATTAGATTTTTTTTGTCATCTACCCTATTGACACAAACTGAATTAATTGATTGACTAAACTACGTCGGTATGACAAAATATGAAATTAATCGTGAGGTTCCAAATCGGGGGCTGAATGGGCGACTGCATCCTTCTGATTTCAAAATGGGGGGCAAAATGGGCGTAACACTAATCCAGTGGACAATTTGCGCTAGCGGTTATGTAAAAGAAGACAAAATCCTCAGATACGAAAAGGCTCAGTTTTAGTCCTAAGAACTAGTCCGGTAGAACCAATAACATAGCATTAAGGTGGTAGCGCCAGGAAATTCAAAATTTCAATTTGCAGGTCACTGGTGTCGATTCTGTTGTGCACAAACTAAACTTAATTTGGCTATTGCTATCTTTTTCTTTATAATAAAACGAGAAAGAGACGAACGTAATTTATAGTAGTCAAATTTAGTTGGCACTAATATTTCCATACAAATGAAGGGTGCACGTAAAAACATGTCGACTAAAAACACGGTGAAGCGCAAGGCTTATACTAGTTTGACATCTCTTTCTTAGTTCATAGCTATAGCCGACCTTTTCGCGCACTGCCTTTTAGTAAAAGATAGCAATAGCCTAAATTAAGTTTAGTTTGTACACAACAGAATCGACACAGCTGTCAGACTGTAGGTTGATTAAAATATGATTCGCGGCTGTAAGACGTATGTAGTTACAGAATTAAAATCAAACAAAACCTGTTTGTATTGATACCAGCTATGGATTAATATAGGTATTATGCGTGGCCGCTTATAATTTGAAAAATAATTAAAATGGCGGAAGTTAGGCCTGCCTAGTTTACTACAAAAATCTTCCAAACCCTTTGAATTTCGCGGGATAACCTGGCGCTTGCACCTTAAATTGCCTTTATTGCTAAACTATTTTATTAAGGTGAACGCAGACTTAGCCACATCGCAGTCGCCGCATTCGAATTCTTCTATGCAATCTCGCACACACACATAGACACAGATTGCACACAGACACAGATGCCATAGAACTTTATACGAAGAATTCGAATGCGGCGACTGCGGTGTGGCTAAGTCTGCGTTCACCTTTACTGAACTGTTTAAGTTTTCTTTTTTTGTTTTTAGTCAAGACGCTTTGTTGATCGCGCATGTTGTATCCCAAAGTAATCCTAAGTTCACCTTAAGTACGTTGTCATCTACAGGCTCGTTTAATTTTTATTTTTAAATATTGAAATTATTGCTCGTTCTACTTAATTAATCTACAACTAACATTAAAGACATCTAAATGTGAGAATCACAAAATACTTATTTGACTAAACATCAATATTGTCGAATAGAGGAACTTCGCACGCCTTTCTTACATCTATCACCCGCTAAAAACGTGATAATGTGAAAATAGAGGAAAATGGAAGAACTTGATTATGTTTGGCACAAAATTAGTCTTATAAAGAAGTTCGATAGAGCAAATAGTTTTAAATCACACTAATAAGGGCGCTATTGTTTGTAAGACTTTTTTGTATGCCTGTCCGGGCAAAGTGGGCATAACATGGTATGCATAGAATGCGCCTTTGACTTAATTTTTTTTAATGTTAATAAAGTTAATGTTCTTTTCTTGAATATTGTGATAGATATTTACATAAAAATAAAGTTTTTAGCGGTAAATAATTTAAATTCATTATTTTATATTACTTTTTTACTTTATTAATTAAACTTTATACATTATAATTGAGATTAGACCGAGCTATTTAAATGGCTTAAGAACTTCAATCTGTCAAACTCCTATACTCTGTTCATTTTAATTAGGTATGATGATCGTTAAGACACATACAAAAATTCATTTCCTTTTTGACATTTGCTTTGACAGAGAGCTCTAAAGTCCTGTTTGTTTTACAAATACAAGTCTACTCTCGGGTTCACCTGCGATATTACTATAATATCTACAAGTCTTCTATAATCTAGTAAGTTTTATTGCCAAACATTTGGGTGACATAGACAATAATTGTCAGATTTTTTTTTCCGTATTATATTTTTTTTTTTGTGTTTTTCACCTCTGGCAAACATTGCTTATATCACCCAATGCATAACTTTTATTTAACTCTATATTCTCAAAATTCGGAAAGTATTTTTTTTTACAAGAAGATATTTTTTTTTTGTTTTTACTTATTTTATGGTTAACTTTCGTGAACAAATAAATATAATCCATTTTGTTTTGTTTAATTACATATTTACAATTTAAAAAACCAATAGTCTTTAGGTAACAGTTTAAAGCCAAGTGAAAATATAGATCTTTATGTATGTGTTAAGTACGTCATAAATTCTTTCATAAAATCCAAAGATTCCTTTTTTAGCAGTCACGTGAATTGAGACGATGCTAATGATCATCACGTATAAACAAAATAAATAACCGTGTAGGTACATACTTTGAGAATCAATACACCATGAACACCAGTGAATCTTCCATGTATTGGATTTTCGAACATATAGTTTACCACAATAGGTAACGAATATTTTCGCTTGGCTTAACTGGTAGACAAAATATATTAAAATGGCAGTGAATATGGAATATGGATTGAGAAATAAATAAAATTAAATAGTGGTCTTTGAGAGTTTAAAAGGCGTCCTATTAAATAAAATGCTGAATTCGCTGCGCCGATGTTGAGTAAAATTTATTATTTTTCGGCAGAAAAGTACCATTTGTGATTTTAATACCTCAATATCAAATAAAAAAATTAAACCCTCTTTTTTAAATACACAAAATATTAAAACTCATAAGACCAGCAAAAATAGACAGAAAGATTCTTTTATCAACAATTTGTTGATCGAAGAAAAGATTTTATATAACTCGTAACCCGTATTCGACAAATATAATAATTTCTATGAGAAACGGAACCCATCTATGATAACATTTAAAAATACATTAATTTACATAAACGATCACAGAAATAAATATTATTAAGAACAGCTTCATATACTCAGAAATTCAGCGTTGCCACAATTCTTAACATTTACCCACACTTTGGGAAATTACCCTATAATTAAACTGGTAACACTGGCAACATTGAACTGTCATCGACAAAATGAACTGTCGATGAATTTTTCAAAGGCAAGACCTTGTACGGCCTAGTTTTAAATGGCAAAGGTATTATGCCTTATACATTCTAGTAAGGTAGGTTGTCTCTCAAGAAGGCTTGCTTCGTATAACCTCTTCGGAGACATTTGCCCCACCAGGAGCGTTGCGTACACATCTTGACTGGCTTGAGGATGAAGCATTTCGTCTGGACGACGTTGAAGAAGAGTTTCCCCACCATGTTGGATACTGACGTGTCTGCTAGCTTGAGGCATGCTCGGAACCTGTGAACATTGAAAACATAATATTTTAGACGGTTGGCAGTATGTTTAGATTTTCTAAGGTGGAGACTTTTTTATTCTTTCTGTGGTTTGACAAGGGTACATAATGCTGACAATTCGCGTCTCTATATGGTAGTGCTTTTAGGGATTGACAAAAGGATCATTAATAAAAACTTGTTACTTATTCAGATTATCGGGCGTATTGATTAACGTAACCCTTCCCAAAGATTCATTTAACATTTCGTCATTTAGGGCCACCCAGAGGACACATGGACCTAAATCAGGTCAGTGGAATAAAATGTCCTAGAAGTTCTAATATCGCCTTAACTTTTAACTGACCTAATTAGACCACATGCGCGATCAACAAAGCGTCTCGACTAGAAACAAAAGAAGAAAACTTGAATAGTTCAGTTACTGTTAATGTCTTCCACAAAAGCACTAGATCGCGAAATGTGGAAGGAAGGAAGGGAGGCCTTTGCCACACCTTTGCCCTACAGTGGGACATTTTAAGCTTATAATAATATAAAAAAATACTACTATAATAATATCATATCAATCTAGATATTAAAAACTAAACGTTGAGTACCAAAACGAACCATCTATGATAATTTCCTCAACATGTGTCCACATTCGTAAAATCCAAGATGGCGAATGCACTCCCGCCAATTTATGGCGCGACCGTCATAAACTGACAGCTTGACAGACACCATTATAATAAGCTGTAAATCTTTATATTAAAGATGGCAGTGTTAAAAGTTAATACTGAGAGTCAGATTCGTGGAGTATAATGTCAATATTATGGCTAGTAATAACTTTTGATTTATAGTAGAGAATAGAGACGGTTTCCAATGTCTATCGGTGCGGGAAGATGCATTTTGTAGAGGTATATTTCGATAACAATGGAACCTTTTCACATTAAGCTGGTAATTATCAAAGTCTAGGAACTACAGGAGTTTTATTATGGTCATCATAATGAATCTGAAAGTCTGACTGCTGTATGAGATGCATCAATAGCAGTTACAATCATCTACTAACACAACAAGCATTTAATTTGGTTCATATTAAGACTATTAGTTTGCACATTTTTAGATTTCGGTTGAAAAGAAGTTTCTTTAAAACTCAATTGCATGCGCACGAAACTATAAAAATCAATATAATCTTTATTATACAATAAATTGGCCAGTGCCCTCTCCTAGGAGGAGCATATGAGGTATACAGAATCTTATGCAATAGGCGTGACGAAAGATTTTGAAACCCTCTTTCGTATTGTGGGTACACATTTACTATTTACGAAAAAATCTTTATTTCGGTAATAAACTTAAGTTTAACGATGTTTAGAGCCATTTTTCAAATATTTTATCAATAGTGCGCGAAAACAGCTCGCAGGTGTCATGGCGTCGGGTCTGACGTCACACCTAGGTAAACATGTCATTGTGTCAGATGCGTAGCGAAGAAAGTAACCAAACATTAAATTATTTCGTGTGTTAAAAATGAATTCTAAAGTTTATAAGTGGTGTTCAGTACCGCAGTGTAAAAACACATCACTAACAACACCCAACAAAGTGTTTGTATATGTTCCAAACAAGAAAACAATAAGAAATAAGTGGCTAAAGATCGCACGGCGAAACCCGAACGACGTAGTCACGAATTCGTCACTTTATTTCTGTGAAGACCACTTTGATGTGAGTATGTTATCTATATGTTTGTTTGACGTGAAATAGTTGAAATACATAAGCTATGGAATAACTAATTTAGTGAGGTTACGTTTGTTTTGGTCTTGGCGTGAATGAAAAAAACATTATAATCGTTCACTTGTCTTTTTTCAGTTGCCAAATGATATGGAAAATTATATGGAGTATCATGTGATGGGGTCAGTATCACAAGTACGTATGAAACCAGGATGTATGCCCCATAATTTTATGTGCCAACCAGACAGGAAAACACGAACATCTGACACAACAGAGCGACCATATGTAGCTAAGAAACGAAGAATGATGATTCTTGAAGAGTGTAAAAAGGAATTCGAAGAAAAATGTACAGCTAAAGAACAATCAAGTTTTGAAGAAATTGCATCCGGTAGTTCAGGTATATACCTACATATTATTAACTTAATATATATTAGAGTATAGCATTGACAAAGTTAATTTTATTCTTAGTGTTATTACATAAGTACATTGTTGGTACACTCAAAACTACATAGATTTTTCTGTGACCTAGTAATCTCATAATTGTGTTCATAATTACAACATTGCACTTAAATAACAAAATATTTGTTTTACAGTTCAGCAGAATGTAGAAGAAGTTCCCCAATTAACACCAACAGTTTTGGATAAATCAATTCAAGTACACATTTGGAAAAAATTCAGAAGCAAAGCTAACCAAACAAAAGTCAGTTCGGTAAATCAGATGACATCACCATTAAAGCCGTTTCTACATTCTGTCTCTACATCACCATTTAAAATTAAGCATCATGGTGATAGTAAGCCATCAATACCAAGTAAAAAATATTTGAGTAAAATAGTTAAAAAAATAGAACAATCAGATAGTGATACTTCTTATACTCCCTCTGTAACTCACGCAGAATCTATATCTGTAAAATCTATTCAAATGGAGTCTACATCGGACTGTAGCGAGATGTTAGAGGATGACAAAAGGAGAGAAGATTTAAACGCTTTAGAGTGTACCTTGAAGAAAATTAAAAAAAGCCCCCGTTCTTATATTGGCATTCCTTTAGGTTGTTCTTACTTAGTTAACTTGATTCAAGAACAGACAAATATACCATTTAACCATATTTTACTATGTCTAAAAAAGATTAGATTAAATAATTCATTCCGTGAACTTGCTGATGACTTTGGCATTGATAGAACTTATCCAAGCAAGATTTTTTTTATAAATATACCTATTATAGCAAGTGTAATGCGTCCTTTTGTTGTATCATTAGATAAGGTATTGATTAAAAAAAAATTACCTATGCCTTTTAGGCATAAATACAATAATGTGACTTGTATAATAGACTGTTTAGAGATTGAAGTACAAAAGCCTTCAAATGCCTTAAATCAAGCTCTTTCCTGGTCTGATTACAAGAAAGCCAATACCATTAAGTACCTTATATCTTGTACACCTAATGGTTTGATAAATTATATTTCAAATGGTTATGGAGGCCGAATAACAGACACATGCATTGTTGAAACTTCTGACTTCTCAAAATGTTTGCAACCCAATATGTGGGTCATGGCAGATAGAGGATTTAAACATGTGGAAGTTTATTTACGAAAAATGGGTGTGCTATTAGTACGGCCTCCAAGTGTTGTATCTGGAGGTAAGTTAACTAAAGCTGAAGCAAAAGAAACTAAACAAATAGCTAGCTTAAGAATTCACGTTGAGCGGGTGATAAGGTGTGCATAACCCTAGCAAAATGTTGTGCATTTGAGAGATGAGACCATAAAAATAATTAGTGTATCATGAGGAGCAATTTGTTTAATAGTAGCAAAATTTGTGTGAATTGTAGTTTTAAAGTTATTTGAGAAAAACACATTTTGCTGGAGTAACGTTTGAAACGTTATCCTGGCAAAATCGATTTTCAAAAATTCGTTCAGCCCGGAACCAAATACATGATTAGATAGCTTTTGTTGCATAGTAAATGTTTGTAAATAGCAAAATTTGTGTGTGGTATGGTTCTTGAGTTATTTAAGATTTTGCTGCGGTAACGTTTTGTGATTTCCCAGATCTCGAAAACGGCTCAACGCAGAAGATTGAAAAAAATACCAATAAGAGACCTTAATTTGTTTAAATTAGTTTAAACATTAGTTTTTGATTTGGTTGTCGTAAACCAATGGAATTAAATGGTTTAAAAAAACAGATAAAAATGGATTTGCAAGTAAACCAAAACACTTATAACCAAATTGACAGCTGTCAAAAATACCCATGGTAGACACTTAGCACGTCAAGTAAAATAAATTATGTAACTTTATACGATATGAAGATAAAAACAAAATTGATTCATTTTAGACTGGTCGTACTTTAGCGATGAAATACGCAGTTCCCAAAACATTAAGAAACGTGGCATACTTTAAACTAATTAAAATGATACATGAACATTAATTCCTGTTAATTTCAGCTTTCAATTACGGCTGTAATTAAAGTTATATCAAAAACAAGAAAATGTCAAATAAGCTGACCATATCGGAAAGGTCACGAAAAAGCGGCCGCACTATACATAATCGTAACCATCTTAAATGAATGGGATAATATGGATGTTTTGTTAGTACAGTTGCGTACGTACGTTGTTGTTACTGTTGCGTAGGTTGCTGGTCATGGTGTTCATTATTTTTATTTAAAAATCAGTCTCATACAAATCATTGTATATCTTTGCCTTAGCATTAACATATTGAGGAAAAAATTCAGATAAGTTACGTACGTACTTAATTTTAATATTTGGCATAAATGTTTTTCTGTTTGTCAAGTACCAATGCTTAAACTTAAAATACAATGTTGATTCATAGTTTGTACAATTTTCCTTAAGACGGAGATAGGCACCTACTAAATACGTAGGTAGGTAGGTGGACTCCATTTCCCCTCGACTCACAGTATGGCATTTAAACATGAGCTTTGTAATGTATAACTTAGTGGTTATTTCAACATTACATGTGACAGTTACAGGTGATCAACGTGTGAACCACGCGTCGTCAATCAAAATCACACTATAAATTATTTACTGAGATTATTACTTACCTTTTTAAAGTTACTTGACTTTAAATAATTACTTATGATCCATTAAATGGTTAAACTACTGTTAATTAACATGATTTTCATTTATAAAATAGAAAACTAGTAGAAAATGTGTGTTATGGTACCTGCACTTCGAACATTAAAAAATCACACGTAACACACACGTAAAACGTTTTTCTGCTTAACTGTACAAAACATCGGACACTAAGTTGCTAATTTGCGAAGACTACTCGTACGTATGGTGCGGCCGCTTTTACGTGACCTTTTTAATTTGGTCGGCTATTAGAGAATTTCTGACATATTCTTGATTTTGATATAACTTTAATTACAGCCGTAATTGAAAGCTGAAATTAGCAGGAATTAATGTTCATGTATCATATTAATTAGTTTAAAGTATGCCACGTTTCTTAATGTTTTGGGAACTGCGTATTTCATCGCTAAAGTACGACCAGTCTAAATTAATCAATTTTGTTTTTATCTTCGTATCCTATAAATTTACATAATCCATTTTACTTGACGTGATACGTGTCTACCATGGGTATTTTTTACAGCTGTTTGTTTGGTTATAAGTGTTTTGGTTTACTTGCAAATCCGTTTTTATCTGATTTTTGAAACCATTTAATTCCATTGGTTTACGACAACCAAATCAAAAACTAATGTTTAAACTAATTTAAACAAATTAAGGTCTCTTATTGGTATTTTTTTCAATCTTCTGCGTTGAGCCGTTTTCGAGATCTGGGAAATCCCAAAACGTTACCGCAGCAAAATCTTAAATAACTCAAGAACCATACCACACACAAATTTTGCTATTTACAAACATTTACTATGCAAGAAAAGCTATCTAATCATGTATTTGGTTACGGGCTGAACGAATTTTTGAAAATCGATTTTGCCAGGATAACGTTTCTTAACGTTACTCCAGCAAAATGTGTTTTTCTCAAATAACTTTAAAATTACAATTCACACAAATTTTGCTACTATTAAACAAATTGCTCCTCATGATACACTAATTATTTTTTATGGTCTCATCTCTCAAATGCACAACATTTTGCTAGGGTTATGCACACGGTGATAAGACGGTTACGTGAATTCAACATGTTAAAACCACATGCCTGCCTTAACTTAAGTTTGGTTAAAGTTCTTGATGATGTGATAACTATAGCTTGTGGTTTGATTAATATACAAGATTCTCTTATTAAATAAAACACAAATAAAATCTCTGCATTTTTATTTTCTATTTTATACTTTTATACAACAATGGATACACATGGGTTTTCCAATATTTTATAATGCATTCAAGAAAGCCTGACATATAATTCTCATCAAAAGTTATAGATAAAATTTCTACATTTTTATTAGTAGAAAAATTTGGGTCTGCAACGCAAAAGTAACATTTATTTAGACCACTTAAGTACATTTGCATCTGTATCTGGGCAAAACATTTGTTGCTGGGTTTCCCATTTTTTATATAATTGAGATAAGTTTTGTTGCTTAGGACATTTTATCTCCACAATACTGTCTTGACATATTCCATCAGGAGAACCTGCTATCATTGGATGTTTTTGGGATATGAACAGTCCAGTATTCTTGATTTTTTTCCCTAGTTTCTTGCTAACTATTTCTCGAACTTCATTTTCTAAATATCTACCCCGTTTCATTGCTGGTGTGTCTGGTATCTTCCCCCCCATGATAATAGAAATCAGAGTCCCATCATTGGTTTGACACCGACTCACTTCATAAGCTCTAGAAGCTGTTACCCTGCCGTACCTCAGTTCGAACCAAAGGTTATTTTTGAATTGGTCCCTGGTTTCAGTTTCAATCATATTAATAAGATCAATAGTCAAATTAATTTTACTTAAAAATAAATCACAACACTCTTCCTTATATCTAAACACAAGTTGGTGCATTGAGACACTAAGTAGTTGATTACAATTATAATCTTGATGATACTTCAGTAGCTCGCAGTTGCCAAGTTTTCTCTTTTTTCCTTCTTCTAAAAATTTTTCAAGAACCGTGGAGTTAGAAGGCAATATAGGGCTACCTTTAGATAAATCTTTTGCAGATATAAATTTCAAAGTAGTACCTACTCTTGATAGTTTTGATTTCCGCCAGTAACATTGAACTTCGGTGCATGAAGGTTCTTCGCTTCGTCTATGGATCCACGTAAGCAGCGCCATGGCATGCTTACATCCGCCCTGGGCAGCAACACAATCATGGCATTCAATTGATATTACTTTTTCTTCATCTTCATCAACCATCACTGTAACAGCATATAGTTTTGCATGAACTTTATGCTCTGGGCAAATCTTGCACTTTACTGTACAAATTTTTCCTTCCCGTTTCAGTTGCACATAACTGATTGCATCATCCCCATATGATGGTCTTGAAGACCTGAAATAATTGAAAGTAATTAGAACAAATACATACACATTGATTTGGTGATTTATGCGATTTTAGGTGTTTACTATGAGGAAAAATACTATTAGTACTAGTAGATGCATTTTGGTTACAGAAGTTTACTCGTTTTTTCGGGTATTAACATGGTAGTAACTTTATAATAGCAACTTACAAGCTGTGAGGGAGCTAACCTCAAAAATAAACAATGACAAGTTTATTGTAAAAGAAAGTAAAATAAACTCGCGTGAGTTCAAAACGAGTTTGATTTATAAAGGGTAAAGATAAATACCAAATTTACTTACAAGGAAGTTTTCACGTTTCTATACTCAGACGAGCAAAATTCTTTAGTTGTTGCGAAGAAATCGCCCAACATTAATACATCAATTCTGGGCAAATTTGAGCTATTTGCCTTAACAAAGCTTGGTTCCATTGTTATAGTAGAGTGGAGACGATAAATCACACGTAAAAGAATAAAAAAACAATCCAAATGCGTAATCAGTAGTATTCACAACAACAAAACACAGTGATCACAGTGACTGACAGATTGACAGCGGAGTTTGTTTACCTAGGCGTGACGTCATGCGCTGTGATTGGTGTTTCACTCAAAATGGCCGATTGCAGTATTTTAATGTTTTATTTTATTGAAAATCTTATTAATCTGATTATTTTTAATAAAAATAAACCAGGATTTGAATTATTGTTAATATGAATTATCCGCTAAAATCATTAAATCTACGATTTTTTGATACTGTCGTCACGCCTATTAGATTAACAAAAAAAAAAAAAAAACTATATAAACTATGGTAACAACAAAAAATAAATAATTAAAAGCCATTAAAAGTAGCATGTACTGAGTTCGAGAGTGTGAGCGATACAGTACGTGTGAAATCGTTTCAAATTTAGTCAAAGTCAATCAAAATTAAATAGTAAAGAAACCATAAACTTCGTCGCCATATTTTCCTTACCACAAACAAATCCAAGTCAAAGACAAAAAGCCTGTTTACACTTCCTTAAACCTCAATTTGTAACATTTTATCGTGCCATTAACGTCCACACTCGATATTAAAATGAAGACCAGTATTGTGACCACAAGCTTTATTGTCAACTTCGAGTTTAGAACCCCTTTACGCCAATGATGGCCATTTTATTGTGTTCCGTCAGCGAAATGCATTTTATTGCACAGCCGAACGGGAATTAATAGACAATGAGGTTTTATTCGATTGTCGTTTAATTTTTATATCTGTGGGGAGAAAATAATGTTTTAGCTTTGTGTTCGTGTTTGACGAAGTAACTGAGCGTCAACTTTTGTTACTATAGTTGCTGCCAGTTTAGATCGCAATAGCGGTCATTCACTCACCTAAATTTATTGAAGTTCTTAACTTTGAAATCCAAAAATAAGCCTTTTCAAGTCTTCTTGATAAACGATTCATGGTTCATTTGTTTTTCAGTACGAAGTGATATTAGGGAAAGGGCAATGACTGCTAATGCGATCTGTACTGGCAGCAACTATAGCTATTTGTGTGTTATTTTGACATATTTAACAAAAAAAACTATTAATAAATCCATACGGCTTAAGGCAAATAAGTTTAGGTAAAGAAAACTTTGGATAGCCGATTTTTAACTTCAATCTTTCCCACGCACATAAAAAATGAAATCTAAACCATTAAATCTCGTAAATCTTCGAATTTGACTCGGCCTTACGAAGGCACATCACTATTCTAAACAAACGGATCAGCAATTTTGACATAACGACGTCAAAATTTCCAATGCTGCCAACAAAACAAAAAAGGCGGTAACAAATGGCGCGAAACGCCATTACGTCCAGCTCCTAGCTGTCAAACGCACGCGTTCAGATACCAGTACGAGGGTACTTATCGGTGCATCCAGTAATATATTCGGATAAAGTACCCGCCTATGCCAAGAACAAGGGATTCTTACGTCTTGCACTGATATTTTTAAGATTTTCGGTTTTGGAAAAGTTTTTGTTTTATGCCTGTTTTTTTGTACTGACTGCTATAATGATAAAATGAGGCTGTTCTATATTAGATTACGGGCGAGATGATATGATGTTGTTTTATTTTGGATTCGCTTGAAATAAGGCACAGGATCTTTCATATTGTTGTATTTTTTCTTGTCGTTCCAGCGCAGCGGTGGATTACGGTGTATAAATTATAAAGTTATACAGGGTGACTTTTCTATCACTTTCCAAAAAAATGGGTATAACAGGTGAACGGAGTGGAAGCAAATGGCATACGTATTTTTTTTTTTCCTTTATTGCGAAAAAAAAAATTTAAAAATAAATCCAAATTCAAATCATACGCATAATGCGTATGATTTGAAATTCAATGTTTTTAATTATTATTTTCCAAATTTCTCTTTCTTTGTTCTAATATGAAAAGTTTACTTGAAATTTGTAGCGTTTTTTGATGATGGTTTTTTTTTCTAAGCTGTGGTAAACAGAAAAAAAACTAGGTATGCCATAAGCTTCTACTCCGTTCACCTAATATACCCATTTTTTTTTGGGAAGTAATAAAAACAGTCATCATACGGTATACAACTAATATTAATACGAAAACAGAAAACGATTGCTTGGAGAAGACTTAATGCTTTCTCAAGCTAAGGGCAGCAGAACAAAAAAAAAATGTCCTATAATTGTGTTCCACAAGAATTACGTAACTATTCAAGCATTTATTTTTCAAAAGAGTTTTTCGTCAGTTTATTTAAAGCGATTAAGGTAAAAGCCCCTAACGTTAGAAGTATTTTTCTAGGCACGTTTTCTTAGGTGTTGTGTAAAAGAACAACATTTTATCTTGACCGGGGATTACTGACGTCTGACAAAGCTGTGGTCGTTATACACTTAACGAAGCTCAGAGGGGTTAAACCTTTTAAGTATAGCCAGCAGAAAAAAAACATTGTTTTCCAATAGATTTAGATTTTACAAGCCGTGTGGCTATTGGAATTTCTTATCGGCTAAAATTACGAGTTTTCATACATTTCAATAACTTTTCCAAGATCCCACATTAGTAAAAAAAAAACTATGTTTGTTTTCACACTCTTTAACGTTAACCAGAGAATTTTCTAATAGTACGAAACAAAAACTCCACTCGGAAAAAAAAAATTAAAACGAATCCTATACAATTTTCAAAAAGTTATAACTTGAAAACTATTTAAAATCGCGGAACATACATGGGGTATTTTCGAATACCCCTGGCATGAAGTTTTTTTTTTATGACGTCATTATTTGGACCATTATGTATAATCCAGCCTATAAGGCTTTTAAGTTGTCTTTCAGTGAATAATTTAAATCGAATTGATAAACCCAGAATTAATTCTTATCTTTTTCTTAAAATTCAAATGGTCTTAAGACCTTAACTGGCAAAGATATAAGCCAAAGACTATTCATATTTTTTACACACGCTTCCATAACAAAATAAAAAGTAAAAGATGTATAAAAATACCCAGTATAACAACTTGCACAGGTACTTAGTTGCCCTGCTGAGTAAATGTTAAATTGTAATGTACAGATTACAGAGGGCTGACAAAGCATCGACCATTTGCACTTAACAAGACCTTACGTCTTATGCACTTATGTTACGACCACAGAGTAAGCTTTGGTTCAGAGAATACAAGTGGAAATAAAAAGCGAGAAAAGATTTAAATGTACTCAGTGGTTGGAAATTAAAAGAACCGTAGCACAGAATTATCTTACTCGATTTCTTTCTGTTACTGTTAGACTGTATCATCCCACTGCTGGGCAAAGGCCATGACTTCCAAATTCTTAGATCCAGGGCCAATGTAGACCATTGGTCGTTGGTTTTATCGACTCATCTCCTGCGAGGTCTACCGCGTCGCCTTCTGGCTGTATCAGGGCTCCACATATAGAAATTGATTTGGGTCGCCCCACTTTTTGATTTAAGGCTAGTTATTTTCAAAAAAGCACTGCGCCTAGGCACACTTTAAACCTTATGCACCAGGGGATACCGCACACAATTCGTAATATTCGTGGATTCTCCTCGACACCGTTCAAATTTCGAAGTGATTGCTACAAAGAGATTATCACTATTTTGATTGATTAGTGAAAACATCTGCAGAGCATTAATGACTTAATTGACAGGATTTCAACTTACAACATTTACTAAATGTTTGGTTTCCTCGTTTTTTCCTAATTGCGATTATAACGTAAACGTTAGTTTCGGTGTATCAAACAACTGATTAGTGGAAGCCGACACATACGCCGCCTTTTCTTATTTAACGAGCTCCTTCCCCTCGGCTGGGACGTTTAGTGATCGTTTATGGGGTGAAGATCGTTTATAGCGGGAATCGCCCCAAAGAGTACTCACGTAATAGTTAGTCGGTTTTAAGCTAAAGTTGTTTGTTTTGAAGATGTTAGTCAGATTTGTGATTGTAAAATACTTTAAAGTTGAATGTCTCATTGGTTCAAAATCTACTCTAGTTGTTGATTGTCTAATGTGTGAGAATCATGTGAATTGAGCAAGATTATGTCTGGACTTCAAAAGAGACTATGGCCTCTGAGTTTGTTTCGGCTGTATCTTCTCAGAGTAGTTAGGTACGAAACACCGGCCCATCTAGTTTTAAAAAATGACGTGTAAAAGTGTTTTTGAAAACCTACTTGCAAAATAAACATCATTTATCAATGATTAGAATTGTATTGATTAGACTCCAACCAATTTATAGACAACAATTGCTTGTGTTTATGCCTGGAATTTGAAGTCAACTCAATATTGTCAAAACTGACACCGGGGGATATCAATAATTGAAATACAATACCTGTAATAGTATTTTCTAAAATTTAAAATTCATAAACTAACGCGTAAATGTTAAAGAGCCTCTGAGTCTCTGTATATTCACTGCTCTGTGTCCATTCCTCGCGCGAGCTTGTCGCGCTTTCTCTCTCGCTTCATTTGCCAAAGTTCTGGTCAAACTGTCGGCCACCGCTAGAGATGCGACTGTGTCGATATTTTTGTCGATCGGTTTTTTGTCGGTCTAAAAATAATTTCATGAAATCTTTGATAAACGACGCCATTATACGTATAGCGTCGTTTATCAAAGATTTCGTGAAATTTATTTTAGACCGTTTTATAGCTAAGTAGCAGCTGATTATCAGACAAAAATCCAAACAATAAACAAAAGGCTTTGACGGGTCCCAGTGAAAACTAAATCAGTTGATCAATCCATTTTAAAAAAACCGGCCAAGTGCGAGTCGGACTCGCGCACGAAGAGTTCCGTACCATTATCTATACATTAGACAAAACGGCAAAAAAAAACAAGTTTGTTGTATGGGAGCCCTCCTTAAATATTAATTTTATTCTGTTTTTAGTCTTTGTTGTTATAGCGGCAACAGAAATACATCATCTGTGAAAATTTCAACTGTCTAGCTGTCACGATTCATGAGATACAGCCTGGTGACAGACAGACGGACAGACGGACAGACAGATGGACAGACAGCGAAGTCTTAGTAATAGGGTTCCGTTTTTACCCTTTGGGTACGGAACCCTAATAATGACTATTAACAGGCCATTGTAGAGGCCTAAGTCTAGCAATTCATGAGATATGGCACATGAAGATGAAAACTATGATAACTAAAACGACGCAACAAATTAACTTAAGGGGACTACAGGCGCTAAACGCGATTTTTATAATGCAAAAAAACATATCATTCACTGCAATAAACAAATCCAGGATATATGCTAGTACGATAGTGTTTTGAAAACATAATACAACTAATTTTACTCGATAAAAAAAATCACGAACTCATCTCTTAAAAAAATCTTTTAACGAGTAAAAACCATACTAAAATACATGCGATCATTCTGATTTTTTTGCAAATAATTCTACAAGCAACATATTAGCATGAGAGTGTTTTATTTTTTTAGTCCAATCAATAGATTTTTTGTAAATTGCAAACAAACACTATTCGGCCCGCAGTGACAGACGTAACAACCATTTTGCAGTGCAAGCTGATTAGAACTTTATTCTAACAGTATTTCAAATGAAGTTTGAACCACTACAAATAGAGTTGCTAATTTAGCTCCTGTAGTCGCCTTAATAAAAAAAAAATCACATATCTAAACTATCGACACTTTCCCGTCCCTAAACCACCCGTAAGCCATAAGTGGCTTAGTTATACTCCAAGCGCCGCCAAATACCGAATCAATGCGGGCAACGTAAGAACAAAAGAAGGATTACGCCTTTCCTTGACCGCCCGAAAAGAATTAGCGAAAAAAAAAAACAAAGACTTGTTAGTCTTTGGTCGTTAGTGTTGCCAGTATTGGTCGGTCAGCGCAAATGATCGGTTTTTTCGCCCGCATAACTGGAATGCTTTGTGGTTGCATTTGTTTTTAACTTTGATCATGAACGAACGTGTGTTTTGCGAATGTTATTTTAAGGTATTGGAATTTGAAAAAGGAACGTTGTTCGGCTGTCTGGCTGGTTTGTTGGCGCTAATGTTTCAAATAAGTTGGTCTGAAGTTTGTTTTATCAACAAAGACTTAGATTTTTTTTTCTGGTGTCGAAGATTAATTGCTGTTTCGTTGATTTATTAGCAGCTAGTAAAACTGATGAGCATGAAGTCCTAAGGTTCGATTCCTAGTTCAGGCAGTGTTATAGTTTTTCCAGGCCATTTTCAGTAGCAAGCAGTATACACAATACACATAGCATAACGTCTCACTTGTCTAACACCCATGTCTTAAGAGGCAAGCCTTCCGTCATTAGACATATGTAGACCCCGTGATGCAACGGTTTCTGATGGTATAGTTCGTCGGAAGTTAGCTGCAAGGGACAGTCTGCGCATTATACAGACAAAACGATGCGTCATCTGCGCCCCGTTGATACCTAAAATTGTTGTCTGCGCAGCTTTACATTAGATGTTCCGAATCGCCATAAAGCTTAATTCCTGCGCAGACCGTCACTCGCAGCTAACTTCCGAGCCGCCATTAAGTTTGAACCGAACTATAAGTCCAATAACATTGCACGGCCGTTGAATCCAACCCAAGACCTCATGCTCGGACGCCAAGCCAAGTCAGAGGCCCACAGGTGGCATATAAACTCTGACACTAGGTATGTGGTGTTCACTAGAAACACTAGTTAGGGTTTAGAATAAAACCACCAAATTATCAGTGAGTAGATGAATTCTTTAAGGGTACGTGTGCTTGCTGCCCGAGATAAGTGGGGACTACTCAAACGACGACGGAACCTTAAGAGCCTATACTACCTCAGATTAGCAACTCTATTTGTGGTGGTTCAAACTTCGTTTGTAATGCTGTTAGAATAAAGTTCTAATCAGCTTGCACTACAAAGCGGTTGTTACGTCAGTCAATGCGGCTAAATAGTGCGAAATGAGTGGTTTTTATTCTTTATAAAATCAAATTTTCGTCTTTTGGAAAAAATAAAAAACATAAGACCTGCTTTATAGTTAGTTCAGTAAGTATGCAAAATCTAATTTAAATACTTTTTAAATACCAGCGGTTTATTGTTCGATTTGGAGGTAACTTTGGGATTTTTTTCTATCGAGAAATTTTTATGAAATCGTGTTTTCGCCAAACATAAGACCTAACATTAATCCTCAACTTTACCATATATTTATTTCAAAATTAATGCTGCAGTATTTTAGGCGTAACGGAGGATCAAGCTATGCCATTTGAGGTATTATAGGCCCTTAAAGCTCACGCTGCGTTTATTAGTATATCACATCAAGGCACTATAACCACACGATAAAGAAAGAAAATGATAAATGATGTTATTTTTGCAAGTAGGTTTTTACAAACACTTTTACGCGTCATTTTTTTAAAACTAGATGGGGGCCGTGTTTCGTACATGACTACTCTGAGAAGAAACAGCCGAAACAAACTCAGAGGTCATAGTCTCTTTTGAAGTCCAGACATGATCTTGCTCAATTCACATGAGGACTATGCAGATTAGTGTCTGAGATGGTCTTTTGAAGAAAGAACCACACAGATTTGAGTGGACCTGTCCAGTCAGTGCAAGCATTTGTCAGTTATCGTGTAGCTCGACTTATAACTCAAGGTGCACGGGGAATACACTCGTCCATATATAAAGCTGTGTCTTACAAAGTAAGAAGGTAGATTTTATTGAGGAATGTGTGTTTTACAATGTTATAGAGCATTTAAAAACTAGATTCAATACTTTTTCTTATTACTTTAAGCTTTTTCAATCAACTACCATACGGGTTGAAGTCAATCTAAGAAAGTTTTTTGTTACCCCTATATCTAGTGCTTAGAACTTAAGTTACTTGCGGTTTTAAAGCGTTGTTTCATTGTGTTTTAATGGTCAGGGATGCGTTAAAATCTGAACTTGTTTTAAAATCATTTTTGTAGGTTCCGATTCAAGAAGAGAAAATAAATAAGTACCTTTTTAATCTCGCTTTATTTATCTGTCTCAGAAGTTTTTTTTTTATAAATCCAGGGTGTAAAAGACCTCATCACGAAGCCGTCAATCAAGCATTCTGTACATGAAACTAAGTAACTTTACGCAAAAAATATTGCAGGGAAACGACATTTTTTTTGGGGTGAAAAATCATGTTTTGTGGTAGAACTCAATGTAACGCACTCAAAACATTGTGCTGGTGGATGGATTGAATAGTTGGGGTCGTGGATGTGTTTAAAGTAAAAATCTTACATTAAAAACTTGTATTAAAAAAAAACTTGTCAAAAAGTTGGAACTTTGACCCCGAATATATCCGTTACTAGAAGGATTCCAGGTATGGTGTAGAACAAAAAATGATCGTAATGACGGGGAGAACAAGTGCCTTTCGGTTTCGTTAAGAGGTATTTTACACCCTTTATAGCTAAAGTAGAGAGACGTACGATAGACCGCACGTCAGCGTCAGTGTAACAAAAACTAAAAAGTTGGCCGTTTCTCTATTGAAACTTCGTATACGCTAGGCCAGGTGAAATCAATGTGTAGCCACTGCCATGCCACCTAACTGTATTCTAGTTTTAACTTTGTTAGACTAATCAGTATTCTAGTCAAACATTGAAGAAAGACACGAAGTATTTATCTTGGATTTTTATTATAATTTTCCGTATTTACCGTTTTGGCACAATGTGTAGGATACAAAGTCCTACCACTACATTATACAGTCTATTTTGGCGCGCAAAATTTGACAGCTGTCAATGTGGTATAGAGATTATTGTCTATTATCTGTGCTTGTGATCTGCATTCAGTATTCACTGCACGACTAGAAGCACGCCTACATAACATCTACATTTAGGGAAGACAGAATGAGCTTTAATTTAAGTATTGGAACTTGGCAATGAGATTTTAGTAGGAAGACGTTTCTATTTGTAAGTAAACAAAAAAGGAAAGCATCTGGACTTACATAAGTATTATTATGATAAAATTATAATGAGTTTGATTTAAGTTTAATTTCAGAAATAACCCTAAATATAGAAAATAGAGGAATAACTTAGGGTTGCTAAAAGATAAAAAAATGTCGCTTACGGGATATCTTCCGTGATTGTTGTTGAGGAAGATATCCGTAAGTGACGATATAAGTTTAGTTTTAAACCGTGAAAGCTTAAAACAGTGTTAAAAAATATGATTGTCTCATTTACCAGAATCGCCAAGTAGTATGGAAAAAAATCGGACTTAAATTCCAATTTCAACTACAGTTGAACCAGCATACTACCGAAACACAAAACCCACCTTTTGGCTTTCTTTGCAGTCGGATAAAAAAGTACAATTTCGGTTTTCTCAAAATTTCCCTTCGAAAACCTTCTGCCTACCAACCCTGATAACAGTCAACTACAAAACGCGGTTACAAATAACAGTACTTATAGCTGTACCGATTACTAAAATAATACGGCAATGGTTGATCGCTGTCCACAATACGACTCGATAATAGTAGTGAGTGACCAATCTATGTCAGTCCGAATAGTTTCTAAGTACAGGAGTTTAGAAACCACTACCTTATAGTTTAAGTAACTTTAAAAAATTCTCTGCGGAAAATTCTAATGTTGATTGAACAACGTCTCATTTCTTTCCATAAGAGCCTATACTACCTCAAATTAGCAACTCTATTTGTGGTGGTTCAAACTTCGTTTGAAATACTGTTAGAATAACGTTCTAATCAGCTTGCACTACAAAGTGGTTGTAACGTCAGTCACTGCAGGCCAAATAGTCCAAAATTAGTGGTTTTTATTCTTAATAAAATCAAATTTTCTTCTTTTGGAAAAAATAAAAAACATAAGACCTGCTGTATAGTTAGTTCAGTTGGTGTATGCAAAGTTTCATGATCTAATTTGAAGTACTTTTTGAATACCAGCGGTTTATTGTTCGAATTGGAGGTAACTTTGGATTTTTTTCAATCTAGAAAATTTTATGGAATCGTGTTTTCGCCAAACATAGGACTTAACATTAATCCTCAACTTTACCATATATTTAGGTATTTCAAAATTAATGCTGCAGTATTTTAGGCGTAACGGATGATCATGCTAAGCTATTCGAGGTAGTATAGGCCCTTAAGTAAGAGACTCTATTGTTAATTCTTTCTGATTCCATAACACCACGCCTGTAAGCCCTAAAGGTTAGGCAGAGGGGTCCCTAGTAGAACGAACATTTGACCAGTAATGTCCCATTTACTGCAAATTGTATTATATTCAGCACTTGTTTTTACTATTTCTACATCCATCGCGCCCTACAACAAGCAGCTGATAAACTCAGCGCTTGGTTCCGTAGATGGAGGATCGAAGTAAACCCAGAAAAGAGCCAGGCGGTACTTTATCAAAAGTTACGCCATCAGCGACCGCCTCCAGCCCCCATCACCATGTTCGGCAAGCCAGTCCCCTGGGAGAAGCAAGCCAAGTATCTCGGAGTCATACTAGATGAACACCTGTCCTTCGCGACTCACATCAAAGCAGCTCGTAGCCGAGCTGCTTTTGCTATGAGCAGACTCCATTTCATGCTAACCAAAAAGAGCAAGTTGTCACTCCAGCGCAAGTTGCGTCTTTACACAACAGTAATCCGACCCATTATGACATACGCGTGTGTCGTATTTGCCCATGCCCATCCCCGTCACATCCACACGATGCAGACCTTGCAAAACCGTCTCCTCCGGAAAATCACCGGTGCGCCCCCATACGTTCGTAATGACAGTCTTCATTTAGACCTCCGTATCCCCACTATAGAGCAGTTCATGAAACGCCTTTCAAAGCGTTTCTTTGATTCAGCTATTAAGCACAGAAACCCCCTGATCGCATCGGCCGCCCGATACGACCCATCGCGAGTCAGTTCAGTCCGCCGTCCAAGGCATGCTCTCATCATCCCAGATGATGCTATCACCCTCTTACAGGAGAGTAGTACAGACACCAGCACCGTCCGTAAAAAATACAAATACAGACCGGCAACATTGCGACCTCGCCGCCGAGGTCCGCCGCGACGTCCCCCCTTCAAACCCCCCCCGACCCTTGCTCGAGCCAGCCCGCGATGCTGAGCCAGTAGTTTAAATAGCCCCTAATTAATAATAACTCAGATCCAGCTGTCCCCTTGCTGCCCCCCAGCGATGTCCTAAGCCGAGGTTCGTACCCCACAGGGGGTGCCCTTAGGCGCGGTCGCTTAGTTTAAGTTATGCCCTTGGCTGGAGGCCTTAAATTCAAGGCATCCTCAGGACTAGCCCGGTTAAGCAGTAGCCAGTCTCAAAGACTGAACTGCGAGATGCCCTACATTTTCTAAACTAAGAATTATAGTTATAAATGTCCCGTGTTATAGGGGGAGCAGCAAAAACTAAATAATTAGTAAAACTGCTAGGTTTAGACGACCCGAATGACGCAGCGGTAGTGAGGCTGCCTTACATTCTTAGGGTCCCGGGTTCGAATGCCGATTGGAGTAAATGTTTGTGTGATGAGCATGGACATTTGTTTCCGAGTCATGGATGTTTATATAGAAAGAAAGAAAGAAAAAGCATTTATTCATTTTCATTTTCATTTTTATTTTTCATATATGTATGTATTTACAAAGAAAAAGTATCTATGTACTATATCAACTATCTGGTGTCCACGACACAAGCCTCGCTGCTTAGTTGTGGCACTAGATGGCGCTGTGTGTTATATCTATATATTTAATATATTTTATACTCCACACTAGTGCCTGCGATTACCAAACCTATAGGTACTTGTCGTATTTAAGAATTTGCGGACGAATTGTTGATTGTTGCAAGTGCAATGGACTCTGCTGTCCTTTTCATTGAACTAATCTGTTAATGAGGGATTTTCTTTTTAGCTCTTCCCTAGTCGCTGGATAGATGGCGCTAGGAGTAAGTATGATAATGCAAGGAACGGAACCTAAAAAAACTGATTTTAACAAAGCGCGAGAAATGTTGGTTAGATTCGGAAGGTTAAGCAAATGAAAGTGTCAGTCAACGAGAGTATGTGACGTAACACAATGTTTTTTTTTCAAGCGTTTTGGCTTTGGCATAGTAAGTTCAACGCCATCTATAGAGTTCTTGGAAACTAAGTTTTTTTTTAAAACCTCAAAAGGAAAACCTCTCATTGGTTTTTTTCTATTAGTCTTTTACGGTAACCAGAAAGGAAACATAAAGAGTACCTACCATTACCAATTTTACTCCTAATTAACCTATTTTACTTGAAACATCTTAGATTTGTTTAAGAGTTTTTGGGACATTAACAATTAAAAAATAACGACTTTTAAAATCATATATCACATTTATTATAGTGCTGTGTTTGGGAGCTCGTGGCCAAATAATAACAGCCGCTCGGGTCGATCTTTAGGTTAAGCCGTGCTTGCCTAGGTTGGTCTGTGGATGGGTGACCACACCGAGCTTCCTCCGTGCCTCGGAAAGCACGTTAAGCAGTTGGTCCCGGCTGTCATTTGTGATCTTTGACAGTCGTTACAAGTAGTCAGTGACCCAAAAAGTCTGACAACCAGTCTTACCAAGGGGTATCGTATTACCCAGTACTAACTGGGTTGTTTGTAGAGGTCAGATAGGCAGTCGCTTCATGTAAAATACTGGTATTCAGCTGCATCCGGTTAGACTGGAAGCCGACCCCAATAAAACTTGGGAAAAGGCTAGGCAGATGATTATGATCATAGTGCTGTGTTTATTTTAGGCTCTACCACGTTTCTTGCTGATATCTTTAGATCGAGACGCCACATGAGTAGTGTAGACTGTGAATGTAGACAAATGACATACCGTAATAGCTATTTAGTTGTAACTTGAACTATTTTCAGCGCCATTTCACGCACAGTTAGCATACCAAACGCGTAGGCAGTCTGTTTTAAGCTTATTATTTCAAGAGCAAATTATTCTCTATGAATTATTTTGATCGGTATAGAGGTGCGAATGTGTGAAAACAAATGAGTTCACTTTTAGAACTGATTTGACTGATTCTGAACTGGTCAGTGGTCACGTTTTAACGTAAAATTAACGATTTCGGACTAATATGACACGTGTAGTCCTCTGAGCGATGTAACCTCATTCTGATGTTGAGCCCCTTGCGGACCACAAATTAAAATAAAAGATTAGCCCATAATCCTAGGAAAACTACAAAGACACGGTCGTTGTACCTTAAAAAAATGCCTAAAACCACCTTTTATAAATACATCCAAATAAATGACGTAACAAATAGATACCCATTGTTGTTGTCCCCGACTAAGAAACCTTTCCAGACCGATAAACAAGAATATAGTTATCTCACCTAGCCGCCAGAGGACGCCCCTCTCTAATAATTTATGTATTGTCAGCCGGCATATTTAACCTCCGCGCGTATTATTCACACATTATAAATCCTACGGAGCGTGGCGATAACGGAACGCGACCATAAACGCCAAGATGGCGCCGCTGACAGTTTTTTGACAGCGGTTTTGGCGCGAAAAAGTGAGGGTTCTTTTTGGGAATTTGAATTATGTTTTTTTTCTTTATAGATTAGGATTATTTATTTCAGTATATTCAATGTTGCCAGTCTGTGGCAGTTTTGAAAATAACTTGGATAAAACAAAGCCTACCTGTATGTTCATAAACTAATCACAAACTTAATTAACTGCCTATTGTTACGATCTAGAAATCACTAACTATCGTATCACGAGCAGTTAAATAATCTAACATGCGGTGCACAAAACAAAGTAAAAGTCACTCAAGTTCTATTCTTATCGCACCAGTTACAAATAAATTAACAATGGCTTCCTTTATACAGTAAATAACCACACAGTTCGCAACATTTTCAATTTTAGCACAGACTGGAAATAAACTTGGAACAGGGGAAGCGGACACCTGTTTAGTCTATGCTTTCCGCGCCATTACCCGCCCATTGAGCCGCGCGCGATTTTCGAATTTCGAACGGAGAAAATGGCGCCATCGCGCGTCAACTTGACGTAAACGGTTTGCGTGCAAAAATGTGGAAAAAATCGATAGGACGCTGATGAAATGTCTTTGTTGTGTTCTTGCTAATTTAGTATTCTTCATTAAACTTTTTCAATGATATTATTTAACGGAGAGAGGTAGCCAGGTTTTCAAACAAGGATAACAAAGTATTGAACACAAAATATATCGTCATCACGCCTGCCAGTATTTTTTCAAAGGTGTATTTGATAGTAGGAATGATTTCCAAAGCAGCTATCAATCACGCAGCAGCTTAAAGCAGGCGCCAGACTGCAGTATTTTTCAGTTACAATTTTCTTTCATGTTTACATGTTTTCATAGTTACGAGAAACTACATAAAATAATTGGTAACGGAATCCTAAAACTAAATTTTAGTGTAACAGACAAAAGTAACACGAATGTTATCGATCCAACCGATCTCCGATTCGATCTATCGGATAAAAGGCTGTGTAGGATTTTTTCCTTGGCCCCTGCCCCGAACGTAAAAAACGGTCATTTTTGACAATTGGAGGACCATAAACACCTAGTTAAAATTGTTCTGATTGTCCTTTTTGTTACATTATCACGTTGAATAAATTATTGGGATATTTTTTAAAAGGTTCTGTATCTATTTAATTTGGAGCAGCCTTTTCTTTTTAAAGAACTTTAAATGTAACTAGTACGAACTTTGCCTTTTTATTTATTTACGGAAAAACGAACAGTAGCACAATAAGAATTCGTAACAATATTTAAAAAAATATTACATGTATAAAAAAATATGCTACCCACAACGGCAATGTTCTCCACAGATTACAATTTAGAAGTAAGTAATGATAAGAAAAGTATTTAAAAGTAGCTAGTAACAACACAAATACAATACATATACAACAGTCATTGTCCTGGAACTATTATCTAGATTTTTATATGTATGTGATTATATATAAAATATATATTAAAGAATATATACATAAAATTAATATTACATACCTATACATAAAAAGAAACGAAAATTGTGTGCGTATTTAACATTACGTTATTAAATATCTAATTATACAGTAATTTGCTGTTCCTTTATGGTTGCTTGGATTTGCTTCCTAAATGCATTTTACTTAAAAAAATAATGTCGATTGAATGGAACTCATTGTTGTACTTAAGTCTCAAATAAACGATGTTATGATTTATGTCAGTGAGTGTC
This sequence comes from Xestia xanthographa, assembly GCA_905147715.2. Taxonomy (NCBI): domain Eukaryota; kingdom Metazoa; phylum Arthropoda; class Insecta; order Lepidoptera; family Noctuidae; genus Xestia; species Xestia xanthographa. The sequence goes on from LR990671.1 coordinate 12,540,788, forward strand.
AGACTAGGTACTGATGACAGCTACCATATTGCGGTCGGGATCATACCGTTACTCCTTTAAATCAATGCATTAATTTTTATTAGCGAATAAAACTGAATGTGGAGAGCCTTTGTAAGGGCAAGATGAAGGTTTCAAGAAACAGCTTTCTCATAAATATTTTCATTGATTGAAGGGAAGTAATAAAACTAATAAAAAATACTTCATAACAAGTTAGTGTTCGCAGCATAAAAACAGCATAGGTACTCACTAGTACGCTATTTGTTGTTGGAGTTTTAACCTAATCTTGAAACTTAACGACACAATTTCAGTTTTTAAATTCTCCATAATTAAGTTATAAACCCGCATTTTATCACTCCACGTACAAACAGACAGACATTCGAAGATATTGACCGAGAGATATTTATTTATGACCACCAATTAGAAGGTGAGAGATAAAATCTGAACCTCTTTTGTGGGATAGAGCAAGGTGGAGTGGATTGTCTGTGGTCATGTTTAATCTGTGCGTTTGTGTTTTCGCGCCTCTACGTTTTTTTGTTTATTAAACCAACACTTTTGTTGCAGTTAATTATAGTTGCAAAAATGTGGTTGATCATAATTTAAACTACTGATCGATTTCAGCAGTCAGTAATGACATTTATTTATTACTAGCGGACGTCACGCGGTTTCACCCGCGTAGTTTCCGTTCCCGTGGGAGTACGGGGATAAAATATTGCCTATGTTACTCAAGGTGAATGTAGCTTTCTAATGGTGAAAGAATTTTTGAAATCGGCACAGTAGTTTTTGAGTTTATTCATTACAAACTTACACACACAAAAAAATACAAATGTTTCCTCTTTATAATATTAGTGTAGATTATATTTATTGTTTTTACTTAGACTGGCCCACATTTCGCCATTTCGTTTTTATTCTAAACAACATCCGATTCATACATTCAATATTATAGTAAATATTAATCATTTCAGGATTATAAACAAACTTTAAAAAAACTCTCCTAACCCTACAAGGATTTAAAAATGTAAAATGTTTAAATCCTTGTAGTAAATCCGTGTTGTAGTAAATCCGTGTATTTAAAAAAAAAGAATTAAAGGTTGAAATGTCTCTACGGTATTCTCTGTTCTTTTCCCCCGCTCTATCTCACCACGTTCAGGACTTTTTTTTCTTATTTATTTTTTATTTCATTATAACGCATCAATTCTGTCCGGTACTAGGATCGAGGCAAGGAAATGGCTCTATTAATGTTCCTTCACCATTTGGGGACATTTTAATAAAAAACCGGCCAAGAGCGTGTCGGGCCACGCTCAGTGTAGGGTTCCGTAGTTTCCCGTCCGTCACAATAAGTGTTCCCACTTATGAGTTTAATGGTGGGTATCCATTATGTAAAAATGCTTGCATATACGAATATACTACAAACTTAGTCCAGAAATTATTTTGTAAAACTTTTTGTCTTTTTTGTACAAAAACTGTTGTTTCCATCAAGTTCAAAATGATTTTCCTAGAAAGTCCTTATAAAGTTCTACTTTTCAGATTTTTTTAATATTTTCTAAACTTATGGTTCAAAAGTTAGAGGGGGGGGGACACATTGTTTTTTACTTTTGGAGCGATTATTTCCGAAATTATTGACATTATCAAAAAATTATTTTAGAAAACCCCTATTCATTTTTAAATACCTTTCCAACAATATATCACACGTTAGGGTTGAAATTAAAAAAAAATCACGTCCCACTTTACATATAGGGGGGCTACCCTAATAAAACATTTTTTTCCAATTTTTATTTTACCACTTTGTCGGCGTGATTGATATACATATTGGTACCAAATTTCAGCTTTCTAGTGCTAACGGTCACAGAGATTAAGCGAGGACGGACAGACGGACGGACGGACAGATATGGCGAAACTATAAGGGTTCCTAGTTGACTACGGAACCCTAAAAAAGAGGTTGCCATCACGGAGGTTTGTCATTATGAACGTAAATTAATTTTAATGTTTGGTTTTAGTTTTAATAATTACGTGATATTTTTGTTTAATGACCTTTTTAAATTATGAGTTAATTAGATTCGTTAAAAATATATTACTTTAGTAAATTAATGTACGCATTTTTATAATAAGATTACATACTAATTATCTTATACTATCGTTAATTTACTAAGATGATTGATTAAAAACGCAGCTTAAATGAAACATGGTAGCTAAATATCTAAAATACCTAAATATGCAAAAAAAATACCTACACCAGTGCAAAATCATGCAAAATAAAATTGCGTGAATTACATACATCTTTTTTTTAATTATTAGTGTTTTTCTATTTTAAATGAGCAGACAAGACAACGTAGATTTGTGTGTTAAAAAAGAAATAACAATTAAAAATACTCTATTTTAATTAAGAATAACGAGTAGAGCACAGCGCTCATCGTCAAAAAATCTTGTTCACGAGTTTTCAAAACTACTTACAAAAAAGAAACACAAACATGACAGCAAAAAACGCGCCAAAACCACAATAGACAACAATGACAGCTAAAAAAACGCACATTCAAAGCAACGACATCGACTACTACAGCCTACCTTTCATCGCATCGGCAGTGCATGAGCGTGTTCACCCTCCAGTTATAAACTCCGTACTTCTTCTCCATACCGCCGATCCAGAAGGGGCAGCGAAGGTCGTGGACCCTGCAGCAGCGGTCAGTCCTCGTGTGACCGCCGAGTTGAGAGTACCGCGTGGCAGAAAACCCCTTGCCACACCATTTTGTGCCAGGGACGCGAAGTAACTCCATGGTGTCGCGTTTAGTTCTGAGATGGGAGTCGAATTGTTGGTGGGTTGTCGAACGAATGGTTACATAATGGCGGGTTAATTAGATTGTTTCTAAAATTCTTGTGTCGGGATTATCCTTTAATTAATAAAAATGGAACTTATTCTGCTGCTTTTTTGCTGGCTCTTATGATATATGAACTCCTAGTACAAGACCCAGAGCAACACTGATGTTTGTGAGTAATCACTTTTTTTTGTTCTTATTATCACTTAATTAAAGCGTCGCCATTCCTAAAGTTTTCAACGCCCGCCGTGTTCAGGGTCAGGAGTTGAAATTCTAACCGTGTAATAAATCATATTTAGGAATTCATTAGGGCGTGGCGTAGTATTACTAAAACGGGATTTTCTCCAAACAATTAGAAGAGAACTTAAAAGAAGCACAAAACTTAAAAAAAGACAATTTTATAGTTTCCAAAGTGACTTTTCCACTACGCTCACTGACATTGTAGTTAAACAAATAATAATTGTATTAGGTACCTACCGTAGTCAATCTTAATTGACTAGTCTACGACCATTTAGAATTGCGAATAAAGAAACAATCTAGAATCAACCATTCACCTGTATTAATAATAATTGATCAAACCACTGAATCATACAACAGTAATTCAAATCGATTACGTACTTTCTTCAAATATATTTAAACCATTCGTTCGATATCATTCGATTGTCTATGCCCACGACGACGCCCATCTTTTTTACTTTTTAATTTCGATCACTGACAAGTTCACTGTCAAATGCCAGACCATAATGACCTCTTCCTACTTTTTTAATTTCACAACGTCAAAAATAAAATGGACCACCAGCGTGTTTATGATATTAAAAAAAATAATCGTAAATATCGTGGGGATAGTCGCTGTAAATCCTTTATAGATCCCGAAGCGCTATAAAGATCTATGGTAACGTATGAATGATCTATAGATCACCACATGTTTTATTACTTTATTGCCTCTCGTAGTGTTAGAGGGAAATTAATTGCTCGAAATATGTTTGGTTACGTAATTGTTATCGGGATGTTAACTCGTTATGCAATATGACAAGAAAGGTTTAAACGTAGTCAAAGGATACAGATGGTTTAATTATAATGATCATATGATAATTGTTTTTGTGTTACCAATCGGGCCTTCGCTTTCGAAAAGTTTCGTATTTTTCTACGATTTTTTAACATGATTGACATTGACATAAAGTTTTCGGCAGCTTACGTCAAGTCAATGCTGTTTTGACTTTTATATATTTGCTATCGAAAAAAAAAAATCTCACTGTCTAGGCTCTCTGGAGTTAACACTGCTTCTTTACGAAGGACAGGACACCAATAAAAAAGGGTCTTGAAAGTCTTTTCAATACATAGCAACTGTAAATTTTATTTCTTTGGCGGGATCTCACAAATGATCAAAAAATTCACATCTAACAACCATAGACAACGGCCATCTTGATGTCAGCGGGACACAAACGTCAAAAACTAGTTTGATACGGCATGTCCTAAACGAAAACATTAAAATAAATAACGTAATAATCTCAATAAGCCTCATCTAATCTTAATTAGGACGGTAATGGCTCAAAATCTTGGGTTTTTTACTGAAATGGGACATAAACTTTATGATATAGGATCCTTGGACATCAAGGAGTTACTACTAAAAAGTTTAAGAGGGATTATATCAAAGTTTCAAACTCCATTGCATTTTTAATTCTGAAGTTTGAATTTCGTCACAGAAATGTATAAGGAATGCGGCAATGGTTATGATGCTTAATAAAAGTGTAGTTCATTTATCGTGAAGAGCATTCTCTGATGAAGGATGCTACTAATTCTTTACTAATTGACGTAATATGATATTATTTTATTTCTTATTTAGTGGCGATAAGTTTTTCTGATTACTATATGCGTACTAATTTAGTTTTATACTCACATGATTTCTTACGAAAGTTGGAAATCGTTAATGAGCTCCATAAGTCTTCACCAAAAAATTTTTTTTGGTCAAAATTCTTGAGCATTAAATTCCCAGATTTTCTAAATCAAAGCATTGTGTCAAAGCTACTGTTGAACTACTGTATATTTGGTAAAATCGTAAGCGTTTGACTAACTACGTGCAAAGAAGTGTTACATTTATGATATATTAATTTGAATTGTAAGAGCATTCCTATTTCGACTTAATCAACTTTATTTATAGATCCTTGATCAGGTCTCCAAAAATCTGGGTTCCAAATTGCCCTTCAACCACAAAGAACGCATTTTATTTACAAGCAAAAACTATGGCAACATACATAAAGCACCATCACCAATCACCACACTCGGAAAAACAAAAAACGACCACAACCGTCCCAATAGTGGTTTTTCGAAGATATAGGCTCGCATTTGCCCACTAACTCACCTGATGGTAAACAATAATGTTGTCGATGAAGTAACCTATCGTGTTTAAGAAACTCTTCGATTTCAGTTTATTTTTATTTCTGATGATATTGAGATTTTTGGAATAATCTCACTATCAGTAGCATCAAATGGGCCTGGTTGGTGGCTGCCTATGAGGATCTGTAATTTCAAGGGCTTTTCAAATGCGTTGCCATCCCAGATCTGAAACGGTTCATACTTAAACACAACATCGCTGACCATCGACAGAAATAAGCCTTTTGGTATCACTTCTCCAGGCGAAGTTCCTTTCTAAAGAGTTCTCTTTCCCTTCTTCGCTGTCTTACTGCCGAGAATCCGTTTTCAAATTGTCAGCGAATTTGCTTCATTTGTTAAAAAGCTCTACACCTAGGCTCTAAAATATCATCTATGTAGAATCAGGAGGCTTATTCTAAGCGAGGTAATTTATTTCGCCATGCATATATTTGCATGCTATCATCTTAGGACACCTTAGGGTACCGTGAGAAAGCTAAGTACGCTTTGTTTGGATTTAAATCATAGACGTTGGCGTTCGATTGTCCGCCATTTTATGACGGTTCCGCTATGCATTGCAGATGTGTTATTGTGCAAAGTATAATAGGACCTGCTGTTCTGTGTATATTTTATAACCAGCATAGGCTAGTATAGGCTATAATATTCCTTCAGATAAAAGGAATTCTTGCTCAATTCGTTCGCATTGTGAGTGAAGTGACTGAGGAACTGTCCCGAGCTAATAGCTACAGATTTTCTCCGAACTTAATGGTAAAATGTTGCTTTAGGTGTCGAAAAATGCTGTTTTTACGGCCGTAGGTTGCTGTTGTTTATACAATCAAGTGCGGTGTCCACCCCAAGTGTGTCATATCCTTAATCCGTGCTATGTATAAAACCTATTTACAAAACCAAACCCTTCCAAATTCAAAAACACACCCAACCGCCACTCCCAATGACACACAACAAAAAAAAAAACAAAAAAAAACCTTGTCCTTGAAATTAAAAATAAAAACTAACCTCCTATCGCATCTGCAGTGAGATATAGTATACGGCCTATAGTTGAAATAACCGAATCTCCGTTTGAACATTCCGATGTTGAGTCGGCAATGGTCGTGCGACCGACAGCACCGGTCTTCAGCTGCGTCGGCGCCTAGTTCCCCGTATCTCGCTGCGACATGGCCGGCCCCGCACCATTTGGTCCCGGGCACTATGAAATTCTCCCTCAATGATCTTCGGGACCTGTTTTCGTGTTCATCTTATGTTAGTCTTTTGTAAGCGATACTGCGGTGATCTGTGTGGTCAAATATTTATGATACATTGGTAAAGAGGTAGTGTTCAATGAAAACCTGATGTCACAAAAATTTTATCGAGTCAATCAAACTAGCCAGTAATGCTCAAACTGCGGGACCTCAGGTCTCCTCTTTATGAATGAGTGTGGACCGTAATCCCCACTTGGAATTGCCAAGTAAGAGAATATGTCCAGATGGATTACAACAAAGAATTTGCTGAGTCTATGATTATGAGAAAAAGTACTAATACTTGTTTGGTCTTCTACTGAACTGTGTTTTTTTGGAGCCAATAAGGCATTCCTTTCTACAGTATGCTAATTATAGAAGTTTGAGCAAAACTTCCTAGCATCTTTGCAAGGTGGGGCAGTAAAGGTTTTTTATTTGGACGTTGGTACCCTGGACAGTCAAGCCGGCTACCATTTGGTTGACTGGCTGATATTTTTATTACCACATTACCTATGCTAGCCAACACGATAGAAGAATAGAAGTTTATTGATGAGGGTGATCTGTCCAAACACTCAGTCTGAACCATATCTATCAAAACTTCACAATTTAGCGACATCAGGTCTTCATTTTAAAGAAATAGTTTTCTAAATTATACTATTAACTTTATCTTCGTATTCGCGTTTGACTGAACAAAAATTACGTTTAAACCAAAATCAATAGTGTAAAATGAATATTTGACACTTGAAAACAATTTTAGCAAAGAATAAATTAATATAGAACTTAACAATTAATAGCGAGATGTTTGGCCCGTTATGATTGTTAACTTTGAATGAATTTATGACGTTAACGACAAGAATGAAGGACAGACTGATGATATAATAATTAATGAATTGGTCTTATCTGCACAAAATGATCAATTATTTGAATGTTTATTATAGAAAAATGGAGTGCACAGACAGTTTCAATTAACTGTTTACTGTAACAAAAGATTTGTAAAGAGTCTTAATTAGTGGACAGCCTGATTTCGAAATCTGTTCAGAAGTTACATTTTGGATGAATACTAACAGTGAGCCTGATAAAGATGAACACCTGTTTTCAATAAACTTTCAGACCAGATCAGTAGTAGATAAGATACTGAACTTTAAAGTTTAGGTGATATTTAAGACCATTTTGAACAGAAGCCATAGGTTAAAAGTGAATGATATCGTAGATGAAGAGCATTCGTTTAAGTAATGAGAGAATGAGGTAAGTAAATGAACGTAGGATTCAATTTAAGGATATATCAGAAAAAAACCAGTAGATGTTTAAAGATATTGCGAAAATATTGCGTAGTTTTGTCTACGTGTAGAATATAGTTTAGGTAGGTATATGTGCCAAAATGCTGGAGTCTAAATACCGGTGAAAAAAAAGTGAAGAGGTCATTCCATGGACTGGCAGGTACGTCAGGTTCGAAATTTGAATATTGTAGGTAAAGTATGAAAGTCGAAAGGAGATGAGCGTCGTGCGGATGCTTTGCATTCCATATTTAAATGTCTTGAATCGCTTTTTTTTAGTTTGTGGCGTAAATATGCAGGTGAGTTCAATTCAAGACATTTTAAACAGATAAACCCTTTTGAAAAGCAATTACTGTTCCCTCAGTAACATGAATGAATTAAATAAAATGAATTTAACGGACTTTCGTATTCGATGTTAAAAAAAAAACATTAAACATAAATTCGCCCGTAAATTAATTTTATTTCAATAGTAAAATGTTGCTTGGTAAAAATATAACAACTACCTAGCCAGAGAGCTTTCTCCAACTTTATTTTTATTCTCCATCATGTACTGTAGTTCTTCATGCCTTTTCAAGCATTCCATTTTCAATTTATCATAGTCCAACCAGTTTGAAATATCTGGCGGCAATCGGTCGCTATCTTTTAGTATTCTAAAAGTGACATTTCCAAAATGGCGGTAAAACTTTTCGTCTTCTACGTTTTTTGGTTGTTTATTTACTATTCTATATATTTCTTCATCTAATGCTAATTTTAATTCTTTTCTTAATGTTTTTAGGAAGTTTCTCGCTGATTTTCCTTGCGTTACGTATTCACAGTCTTGGATTTCACCATTTTGTGTGTAAATAACTTGGACAAGATGTCTGCCATCTGTCAACTGGCGGAGCTTTAGGCCGAGTCTGTAACAAAGATAAAAACTCATTTTAATTTAAAGAAACAAAGATAATTTTGATAACTGTAACCTACCTGTAATAATAAGATAGGTACAGCTTATGCATAGTGATGATAATTCATAATGATGATTATAAAATCCACCGTAGGGCAGTGGCATCGTATTACCCAGTCAATTGGTTGTGGAGGTCAGATAGGAATTTGCTCTATATAAATTACTGGCATTCTGTATCCAGTAAGATTGGAACCCGGCCCTAACGCAGTTAGAAATAGACTTGGCCGATGTTTTATAAATTGCACAGTAGGTGGACGTCGTTACCAATCTTTGAGGCAGTGTATTCCATATTTTACAAAGAAATACTAGGTACTTTGAGCAGGAAAAAACAAGGACCTATTAACTAAGGACCTATAAACCTAAGTCCTATTTTGTTGCACTGTAGCTCGATCCACCTCACGTCCACGTATGCTTGTGATGGTCAACGCGCTCGTAGAGACCGATTGGACTTGCCTGCTGATGAATGGAAGACGATATTGTTAGAATGTTTTTTTTTGGTTCTGTGAGAAGACCGAGTTAAAGGATTTCTTCACTTAATTATTTATTCATGGCGTATGCTGTACTAAATGTAATAAATAGATTTAGTTCTAAAACAATCCACAAATCTCTTGCAAGCTCAGCATCTTCAAATAACTTATTTTCCTATCGGAATTAGATCAACGTAGCTTTTTATTGCACCGACACACCTCTACCATGTTTAATTAACTTGAAACTATAAACCGTTTATTTATTAAGACATTGACACCTGCTTCTATACAATTATCATTAAACTTTCAATGACTAAGCCGTGTGGTATCCGGCAGAGTAGAATAGAACCAACCCATTACACTCACGGGTGTCATATAAGGCGACTAATGTCTGAGGCAGAACACCTTGCGCCTCCGTAGACCAGAGAATGGGCAGCAGCGTTTTCTGTTAGTCTTTCATCACTGCGACCTTCAATCCGCCTGCCAAGCGTGGAGATTACGGTAAATTCCTCCCATCATGGGAGAGGCTTATGTCCAGCAGTGGATGTTGTGGGCTGTTGTTGTTGTTTCAATGACTAGTAGATATTCCAATGTATATCCGCAGAAAATGGTGTTCTTCGACCTGTTTTGCTGGGGTGAGAAGTTTTCAACTGTCAAAGACAATGGTTAGAATGATACTGATACTGCTAGCCTGTGTCATGGGCTGGGCAAAGGCTTGACTTCCAGTTGTTTCTATCTAGGGCTAATGTGGACCACTGGGTTCGTCCAGTCCGTCCCGCCATCTTCTACAAGGTCTGTCGTGTATATATGTAGATTAGAGTAATGCTATCGCTGAATTCATTTCCTAAAACTGACCTCGTTGGTCTATCGGTCGCAAGTGCAATTACTGAAAGTAGGCTGTTAGGTTGGATCCCTGGGTCTGGACAATCATTAATTTTATCCATTGCTTCTTTTTTCATCTCACCTATGCATATATATCATCACCATTCTCTTAGCCTTTTCGCAATTTATTTGTGATTGGCGCAGCATGCCTTTATCTTCTACACTTCTCTTTAAGTTACAGCAGTCATCTCCTTTTTAGCTTTCTGTCCATCCATAGCTTCTTTAGTCTTCCCCTACATCTGTAGCCACATTCATACTCAAAACTTTCCTCACGACATTTGCCTCATTCCTCTGCATCACAGTCATGTCCATACCATGAATGCTGAATTCCATACAACTGCCTGCTAACATCTTATCAACGCCTTTAAGAATTATATTTAAATGTCTTTGCCTATAACTAAACAAGAAATACTTACACATAATTCTTTCTCTATTACCAATCAAAGGTAAAGCAATAATTAAAGCTTTTTATTACTAGTGTTAATGGCTCAATACCGACCGTATCGTATGTACTCGTAATTAAAATAGTTTTGTACATTTATCTCTGATTTTTAAACAGGTTTTTGATGGTTTTAGAGATAGTTTTTCTATGTTGATTGTAAGGAGATCTTAACATGCGATGTTTAGTAGAAATATTCTGTACAGTTAGTTCACTTCAAACCTCACTGAATTGACTGAGTGAGTAAGATAGGCGTAAAACATCGTGGATTCACAGTTCTTTTATAGTTATTTATGCAACTGTTGTATAATGAGGGGTATTAAAACACGAATGTGGGTTTATCACACGAGGCGAAGCCGAGTGTGATAATAGTATCACATGAGTGTTTTAATACCTAATTATGTACAGTTGCATACAAGACTTTATCTACATCCATGATATGAATCCTCCATAAAAGGTTCTGAAAGCATAGGGTGTTGCAGTGTTGTAAGAAGTCTATGTAAATTCATGGAAAGTTTAATTGCTGAGTATTTAATACAAACAAACCATGTATAGATATAATTATTTACATTTTGGATTGTACAATTATTAAAATTCACAAAGCTTGTATCACTCATTTTTGTAAACAACAAAGTACTTAGTGCAATACTAATATCCAAATATCGAACAAAACAAAGATGGCGGGATACGACGTGAATTCGAATTAACCTATTAGTTTTTTTTTTTATTACGTCGCTGTGGTAGTGAATCGCACGTGCTGGACAATGTTCTTTTTTTAAAACGAGTTGCATAATGAAATTCAGTACAACATTATAACACCCGTTTGGGTGTTATAATGGTTATTATGACACTGGCTGTTTTAATGTTGGCCATAAGCTAATTGTTTCAGATACTTTTATAGAGGATTTATAGCATGGGTGTAGATAAAATAAATTTCGCGAATCCGATTCCTAAAAGATAGTTGGTAAAACAACAAGACTTTAAATACGTTGAAACTACGTCAAAAATGCACCGATCCATAGACTAAAAACTAGATTATGACGAGTGCAAAGGGGATGCAGAGTGGCTATTAGTCTATGGTCCCTGGGGATGACACACAGGGGACGATGATATAAAATATTGAGACAGATTTAGACGGTATAATTTACAAACCACTATTTGTTGGGGAATAGAATTTCAATAATCTTTTAAAACTTATAATAAAAAAACATTATTTATTTTGATAGTTGCTGCAATGGAGCGATAATGCAATGCTACGCTAGAATAATCTGGAGAAAACTCTCACTATTAAAAAAGTTAAATTTTTGTTAAAAAATATTAACGAATACGTGTCGTCCTGATTAGGCACTGACAGGCGGCAAGGTTCGGGAAACAAAACTAACTCGAATTGTGCCGAGTTGACCCGAACATGCTTCATCAATGGTAGATGACGAACGAAGGTTGCCGATGGATGACACCCGAATGAAAACCGAATACCTATGAGAACTCTTGGTAATAGCTTTCTTATTCAACGAATACTGCCGTACTGCCGACTCGTAAAACTGTGTAGCAGTTAGCACCCCTAAATTGTTAATTTAATTCAATTCTTTTATGCTTCACTCTTGCGGAAGAGAAGCACATTAAGTCAATACAGTTGACCAGCCAATAGCCAACTGCTATAGGTAGTTGGTAAAATGTTTGCAAGTTTAATGTGAGCTATGAGACAATATCATAAGGATTGAACAATTTACCTGTTTACAAAGAAACGCATTGAAAAATATTGCCACTTCTTATTTCATTTTATCGTCATGTAGCCTTCTCACAAGAAGAATGAGGCTGCCAAGGTAGCTGCTGAATATATCAGTATTTTTCAAGGGGTGACTTCTGATCTCATTTTATATCAGTACGAAATTATAAGAATTAACCAGAGAGTCTAGTATCTAGACACTTTTTTTTTTTCAGATGGGAAATCATCAAATGACTCCTCCCGCTCTGGGCGGAACAGAAAGGAGTGTCAGACTTTTACTGACTAAAACCCATCCATGTTCCTTCATCGCCCTTTGTGTTCTGGGGCCACGGTATCTCTTTCGAACAGTCCCGCAACCCCGGCAGAGAAACTAGACCCTCTGGTTCTTCTAGACTCTAGATAAATTAACACTCATAGAAAAGTCAAAAACGTATTGTCGTTGCATTGGGGTGCAACTGGTGCAAGTCAAAAAGGATTGACAGATGCTTTTCGGTATCTTATGTCAATGAAATGTTTGACATAAGGTACCGAAAAGCATCCGTCAATAGGCTTGTGTCCTGAAAAAATCTAATTATTGCGTCAGTTAGATTATCAAAAAATATTTGACACGTATTTTTTTCTTTTGTTACGTAAACCAAAATTGACGAAGATACGACGCTTTTAAAATGCTCAATACGTCACGCCGTGCTATAATTTTTAGTACGTTGTGACCTCACGAGCTCCTACTCCCGAGTTTTGATGCGTTTGATCTTTATCAATATTCATTGATTTACAAAAACAAAAAATACGTGTCCATTATTTTCCAATACTCTAACTGACGGACTAAATAGATTTTTGACGACCCGATTGGCGCAGCGGTAGTGAGGCTGCTTTACGTTCTTAGGGTCCCGGGTTCGAATCCCGGTCGGAGCAAATGTTTGTGTGATGAGCATGGACATTTATTTCCGAGTCATGGATGTTTATATGTATGATAAGTATGTATTTACAAACAAAAAGTATCTATGTAGTATATCAACTATCTGGTATCCACGACACAAGCCTCGTTGCTTAGTGTGGCACTAGATGGCGCTGTGTGTAATGTCCAGCAATATTTATTTATTTTATTTATTTATTTGCAATTTATTGATGGTGGAACCTAGCCTATTCTGTTGAAAGCTGTTTTATAAATAGGCAACAAGAGAGCAAAGAATTCTATTCTCAATGAATCCATGTATTTCCTCGTGGTTACTTTAATACACCCCATTGATAAAGCTATCACTTTTCACTTCAAACTTACTCCCCAGTGACATTACATTAATGTCGATAGCACACAAATTGATATTTATTGCAATTTGTGCATCACTGTACTTGGAGGGTGATTCCGAAACTAATCACATTATGTAGTTTGCTTTAAATGTGTATTACTTTGTGATTTGGGAATTAGAAAGAAATATCTATTCAGGAAGAAATATCTGATCATGACCTGAAATATATGATATAGGATATGCGTTAATTTTCGATCTCCATATATAATGAATGAAGCCGTGGAAAAAGCTAGTAGCACTTAGGTGTCAATATGAAAACAATCTAAGTCATAAACACCAGTGGCGACGCCTGGTTTCAACAACTTTTTGACATTATAAAGCCACGGCCAGTAGCAACTTAACATCACATACGGTTAGATACAAACTATATGGTGCTATCTCAATATGGTGTCACAACAGATTGACATGCATTGGGGATGGCAACTGTGAAACTAATGGCACTAGCATAGTTTGTTCCTAGCATCGTCATTGGTAGAAAATCATTACCAAGACTAGAATTAATTATTTTGACAACCAATAGTAATTTTGCAAAATGCGGCCCGTGTGAATTCACTCAGTGTACAATGGGGTTGGCCGGTGAAAGCTGAAAGCAGATGGCGCTAGCATAGTTTGTTCCCAATGTGACCAATGAGGCCAACTAATTTTGAAATATAAAATGACATTGGTGCCGATTCCCTTGTTTACAAACTAAACCAAATTTAAGTTCAGTGCATCTTTTTTTTTCTATTTCATTAAGAAAAGGACAGAAGATAAATTTTAGTTATGTTCTGTCAAATTAATCAGCGCCATACAAGTTTTAGACGCGATTAAAAAGTTGACTACTAAAATTACATCAAATTACGTCAGGTGCTGACTAATTTGACAGGATTAAACTAATATTTATCTTATGTCCTTTTCATAATTAAATAGAAAGAAAAAGATGCATTCAACTTAAATTTAGTTTAGTTTGTGAACAAGGGAATCGACACCAATGTCATTTTATATTTCAAAATTAGTTGGCCTCATTGGTCAAATTGGGAACAAACTATGCTAGCGCCATGAGCTTTCAGCTTTCACCGGCCAACCCTATTGTACACTGAGTGAATTCACACGGGCCGCATTTTGCAAAATTACTATTGGTTGTCAAAATAATTAATTCTAGTCTTGGTAAACTGTTGTAACTTTAAATATAACTACGCTATTGTATTAAGTACCTAAACCTGTGATAATAGCTGTATGTGTGGTTTAACTAATCTATACTAATATTATAAAGCTGAAGAGTTTGTTTGTTTGTTTGAACGCGCTAATCTCAGGAGCTACTGGTTGGAATTGAAAAAATATTTTTGTGTTGGATAGCCCATTTATTGAGGGAGGTTATAGCACAGTATATACAGTAGTGTATCTCGGCCGCATGATAGAAATAAATGCCTACAGCCGCGCGGTACGTAAACATGCGTAAGGGCTGCCCATCTCCAGCATTTTAATTACATTTGCCTACTTTCTGTTTCTATTTAGTTTTGTGATTGTAAATATCCTTTTTATATAAATAAATGAAATACTTTGTATATTGAATATGAAGTATTCAATAAAAATGCGTGTTGTTTTTTGATCGGTAGATTTGCAAACTAACAAATTTATTTAGAATTTAGAATTATGCAAACTAACAAAACACACATGCACCGAAGTTTTAACACAAGCGTAAGTAGGTAGGTACCTACCGTATCATGATTCATTCAGAACCGCATATAACTACCTTTTTCACTCGTCTCAATAACTTTCCGTTACTCTATTCGATTTATGTATTAATCCAAACACATTTTTTTTGTGAGATAAAAGGAAATACTTATCCATTAAAAAGACACACATTATGTACCTACCTAATAGTAAGTAAAATTATTTTATAGTCTTATCTTTCAGAGTTTCCAGGTAATTTAATAAAACTTATGTCTGGATGCGTTATTGACGAATTCATACAACCAAAAACAGCACAATACTTCCTACTCGTCATATTAACTGATTTTTAGAGAAAAAATCGCGCGGTTATTGTTAAAAAACAACACACCGTCCGTTCGACACTGCGGTACAGCCGTGACTGTCTGCGCCCCGGGCGCACCCCGCGATCGAGGCGCGTAGGTATAGCTCGCGTTTCGTCCGTTTGTATGAAGTCGGAGTACTGTATTATAATATTACCGTGGTTATAGGCTATATAACATCACGCTACGACCAAAAGGAGCGGAGCATAAATGAAAGATGTTGCAAAAACGGGGAAAATGTATTCCTTTTGTTAGCTTTTTCTCTCTTATCTGACGCAAACGAAGTTGCGTGGGTCAGCTAGTTAAATATATAAAAACTATTTTATTTGTCCCAATATCAACCCTCGTCGATGTCAAACATACAGTTTTTAAACTTAACCCATTTCCACAAGTAAGCAAGTATAAATGTACGTAGTTATAGCTAGTTAGTTCTCCCCTCGTGGATCTAATCTGAAATATAAACATCCCTTCACTCAGACAGAGGACTTACAGCCTAAATCTTTTAGCAAACACATTGAGTGAGCTAGGCAGGGAAACTTTAGGCCTCTGGGTCCCCGTCTGCGGTTTTAAATGCAGCAGCCAAGGAGTTTAGTCACTGAGTGAACGTTTAGAGGTCTTTATTCAAATGTCGTTTTGGTGTAGTTCGATGATTTAATTGAAAAGGTCGATCAAAGCAAGATTTGCACTTAAGTCTAGGACTGAATATGTGTTAGGTTAGTCACACACACACAAAACACACACACACACACACACACAAAACACACAAACCCAAAAACCACACTAAAACTACACACACCTAAAAGATCTTAATCAGGTAGGTGTAATTCAATGATTTCTTCATGCATTTTTTGTCAATGAGAGTAACTTTGAATTATGCAAGTAATGAAAATGTTATGTGCTCTCCACGATTATAATTTACTTGCAACTTATTATATTTTGGAATATCTTGTTAGCTAAATTTTGAATGTAGGTGACAATTCTAGAAAAATTTACTCGAAACCGCTAATATAGGATTTTCTTAAAAATTGCTAAAATTAAGTATTATCGCTCTAGACTTTTTCTGACTTGACATGTATTACGTGTAAAGAATATAATTTTAACTACGGTGGTAGTTTTATTTCGTTAGGGATCTATTTCATGATTCTTACAACCACAACGACAAGTCTATTGCAATTTTATTATAAAGTCATTGCTCTATAGAAATGTACAAATTATACAATAAATATAAATTAGCGATCACTGGTACAAACGCGTTGACATCATACGCGTGTCTCTGGGGAATAATGCTGACTGTTTTCAAGTAGTACACTCGAGTAGAAAACGTATTGTTGAGGAATTTATCATTAGTTATTTTTATCTCGTTTGCGTTATTGTCTGTACGAGAATGGTTGATCTCTTGGTGAAAAGTGTAACTATAGAACAATAAGCAAGAATTCTACCGAGCCTGAACGCTTATTTACGATGCCAGCGTTGACACATGGATGAAATGGTAATTTAAGTTAGTTCTTCGGTCATACGACCAGGACCTACAAAGCTACAGCTTGTAAGCGTCCAGACTACTTTGGAAGACTCGGGGTTTTAAAGCGTTTGGGATAGTTATTTTCGACAACGTTCAACAGGATTTGTGGTCACCAAGGTCAGTCGCCTACAATTTTAACTTTTACTTCATCGTCACCGATAAGAATGTTACTTTTTTAGACCTTAAATGTGAAAATTGCACGAAACTCGGGGACCTGAATAACCTTCTAAAAATCTCAACAATATTAAACCTCATCGAATCACACTGCTCTCGCCTGTACGTCCAAAAGTCGCGGCATTACTGCGGTGCGGCCACAAGCGAATCGAATGTGTTAAATGAAGCGTAGTTGGTGTCGAGTGTACATTTGAGGGTCACGCCGGAGCACGGAGGGAGTAGGGATAGTGCAGTTTTGAAATGATAGATTTATTATTTAATTCGGAGAGTTATTTGTTTGGAGAAAATAGGGATCAAATAGCAGATTCTGCTCCTCTGGCAGTCGTTACAGATAGTAAGAAGTTCAAAACTTTGATAGCCAGTCTTACCAAGAGGTATGATGTTGCCCAGTTATCGGTACCTGGGTTGTGAACGTCAGATAGGCAGTCTTTCTTGGTTAATAATACCGGTATTCAGCTGTATCTGTTACACTGGAAGCTGACTTCACTATTTCTAAAAGGCTTGACAGTTGATGATTGTTTTATTATGCTGGATGTGGTCAAATATAAATTGGGTGTGGACATCAAACGAATTAAAAATAAACATTTATTGTAAATTGCAATTGGTGTAGTTCCCATCTCACAGCCTAAGCCTATTGTCGGGCCCAAATGTAAGATACCATGTTGCTAAAATTTGACAAAAAATAACACTGCCTGATTGACCAGGACAGTCAACAATCTAACGCATCTTTTTTGTATAATTCATGTTAATTTAACAAACCATAATAAAACTTTAACAATCTTATTTAAAACAAACTCTCACTCTCGAAATAAAAGAATGCACTAAAATCCTCTTACGTTTATATTAAGAATAGCGACATCTATCGCGCTGGCATCGAGTTAATCTTTATTGCTTCGTCCGACCGCGGCCGCAGACGGATTGTGGCCGGCCGCTCCTAATGTTCTTAGTTCTAACACTTCGCTTGTATGCACTCCTGGTACTTTTTGGTCCAATGGATTATGTTCACCGTAAGTGCTTTGACGGGGTGTTGCATTAGATTATTGGATAATTGGAGTTCTGTTGTAGGTACTAAACTATCAAATTTATTTTTAACAGTAGGTATTCGTTTAGTAAGTGTAATAGCATTGTTTAAAATGATGTTCGCAGCTGGATTGCGGCTCGAAGACGGATTGTCGCCCGCGCTTTATTGTTAATAACTCTTCGGTCGTATGCAAGCCTAGTACTTTTCTTTCGTTTGGATTAGTCCATTGTCGGATTTAAGCTTCTATTAGGATCATAACACGGTATCATTTGCGATTATTAGGTAACAGCTGATATCGATAAAACTGTAGGTGAAATAATAAGTTTAGCGCTGTGCCACTCAGTGCCACATAACCTTAATTTACCGTCTATTTCATACGGCTGTCAAAGAACGACAGTTGCAGTTTGAATTTACGGACCCGTTCAAGAAAAAAGTTAATTTCCTAAGCAATTTCATTTTTCCTGATAGTCAATGACATTAGTCATTTTCTTTTGTTTTATTGAGAGAAGCCGTCTATTTCACTTAACATTAATCACAACACTGCTATATTGCCAGTAATTGCTAAAGTCGCCGCCATTGGCCGCGCTTGCTAGTTAAGGCGACATTCCGCTATTCCGTGCCAGCGATCGTCTGATAAAGATGCTGTTGCATCGTCAACACTTAGCTTCTAACTTACTATTATTGGTTACTCAGACAATCTAGTATTGCCTTTATTGATTTGAGCTACATTGATTCTCAGTAGCAGCTTCGAGTTTGAATTTGTGTTCGATTGATGGTATAGGTTCGTCCCTATTTAACTATAACTGGCAAAATGTGCATGTATACCACTGCCTAACTCTTCGAGGATACAAAGTATGATGTTATATTATGTTACGATTTTTTTCTTGTGTCTGTCTCTGTACCTGTATTATCCAAAGAGTTCAATAATATCCTTGACTATTTCAGGACATTCAAATTAAGTAGTGGTCGCACTTGCAACTGTTTAAGAAAATATTTACAGCAATCCACCGCTGGATCCTCTAACGTAGCATAGAAAAGAAATAAGACTTGTGGCTGGAGCAAATAAAGAAATATTTTAAATTCTTCAAGACATCCCCAAGAACGTCACTCTACCGAACCCTGTGGGAGGTTAGAGGGAGCGACGTTTTTCAAAAAGTGACAGGTAGAAGCTGAATAGGAGTAGCCGAGGATTCAGTTCGATGAGATTGAAGACTGTAATGGTGACAGCAGAATAGTAGAAAACTGTCTATCCTACACCTTTCAGTATTTAAACGGAGCCAATGATACAGACGGCATACAGATCGCCAAAAAAAATGTGAAACTTATACGTAAAAACAATAAGAAGAAATCAAATAGTTGCTACGATTCAACTTGACCAAATACTTTTACTTATCGCGATCGACTGCTTAAGTGAACATAGAACTCTTCCAAATACGGAGCTCCTGTGTTGTCGCTACCAGCAACCAGTTTCCCGATTTAGAACATTTCGACAACTAACCGAATTGATTACAAATAATTATTGGCTTACTGCCATATTTTACCATGGCAATGATTTGTATTTTGATTCGATGTTTACAATCGACTCGACGAACTAGTGGTAACTCATTCTATTATTAATTGTTAAAGCGAGTTTCGAAACGGGTGTGCACCTACACCTGAGAACCAAAATGTAGATATTGTCGATAAAAGTGATGAATGAAGTGTTTTGATGAATTTATCAATAAAGTCCTGGAGTGCCTCAGGGATCTATTTTGGGACCGGTACTACGTTATCAATTATCAAGCTTATTGGATACTGATTTAGTTTTTGTTACCAATCCTATCGTTCGTTAACTAACGTGAAATGATTACGTGAAAACGGTTACGTAAGTATG
Organism: Xestia xanthographa; assembly: GCA_905147715.2. NCBI lineage: Eukaryota > Metazoa > Arthropoda > Insecta > Lepidoptera > Noctuidae > Xestia > Xestia xanthographa. The sequence goes on from LR990671.1 coordinate 12,560,828, forward strand.
TAAAAGAAAATCTGAAGAATCTTCGGTTATGTTAAATTTATGTGTATTTATAGATTTTTAAACAAAATCCGTGATCTCACGACTATTCTATAAGAAACCACTTTCATTACTACGAAGAGCAGTTGCAACCAGTATCGAACGTAAAGCAACAAGGCATTAAAAAGAAAAAGTACAAAAGGAAATAAATCCATTACTAGCTCTATCGGAGGAGCCCATAAGTCGAATCAATTACGACGCTCATTCTTACAAGTTATAACTTTAATGATTTATAGCTAATCATTATCGAGGTAATACAAAGAGTTTGTTATTGGGAAAAAGTTTCTTACAAGCTTTGATTTTAAAGACGGTAAACCGGCGCACCTGGCCCAATTTCGCACAGGACAGAGAGGTTTGGAAGGAGAAAGGGGTGGCCTTTGCCCAGCAGTGGGACACTCAAACAGGCTAACAAAAATAACAGGTTTAACCTAAAATGTTGCTTGTTGCAAACTTCTGGAATTCAATTATTATTCAAAGTTTGGGTAGTCAGGGTGCATTCTAAAAACCTGCAAGAATTGCGAATTAATTTACTTAATGTGTAAAATCAAGGAATGAAAAAGTTAAGCACTCTATTTTTTATGATTAAGTTAGTATTGACAACCTGTTGAATTAAAAGACCGTTAAAAAACGTTATATTATCATCATTTGAACATCTGCCTAGCCTTTTCCAAACTATGTTAAAGTCGTCAATAGCCATACAAATAAAATAAAAGTGGTAATTCTCGGAGCGCGGTTCTAAACTATCGATTCTAGCCTAGTTTTTAAAATGTGGATTTATCCAAATCGGTTTTGAATAAGTCAGTCTTTAATGATCGCTAGTGTCATAGTAATAAATGGAACGAGTTGAACGATATTATCAAATGCCCGATAACAGCAACTTGCAATATCTTCATAATTTACCTGGACCATTAAATCTATTATAATGATCTAGTTTGTAAATGAACTAGCCTAATACTTAGTTGTAAAATCAACGATTTCGCAACGTTTTGATTACGATTATGACTAAAACACGAGTGGTTAGCTACGAGTACCTAACGGTTAATTATCTGGGTCTGGAGATTATCAGCTAAAGACGAAATGTTGTCATCGCGGGTAAATCCTGGGTAAGGCTGCTGGCTGGAAGAGGAGCGTGGAGATTGACACAAAGAGAGGCCCATACCCAGCAGTTGGTGCAGTTGGGCTGTGCATGATCAATTTCTTTAAGAGAGGAGCTTGTCGCTATATAATAACAGCCGCTCGGATCGATCTTCAGGTTAAACCGCGCTTGCCTAGGTTGGTCCGTGGATTAGATCATCCATTCCCTATCGAGTAACGTCCAGCTTAGGAAAGCACGTTAAGCCTTTGGTCCCGGCTGTCATTTGTAGATCTTTGACAGACGTTACAGGTAGTCAGTGACCCGAAAGTCTAACAACCATTCTTAACAAGGGGTATCGTATTACCCAGTACTAACTGGGTTGTGGAGATCAGATAGGCAGTCGTTCCATATTGTAAAGTACTGATATTCAGCTGCATCCAATTAGACTGGAAGCCGACCCAACATACATAGTTGGGTTGGTTGGTAACCAACGCGCACGAAGCCCAAATGGTGGATTATGGGTTATTTCCTCTCACGGAGGGAAGTCCTGTAACCCAGAATTTCCAGGAGTGTCAATAATGTTATAGGCAGATTTTTATATTATAGGCTGATTATGTCACAGCTCACAGAAGGTGAAAATGTGGGAGGTCTTTGAGTCCTACATGAGTCAATAAGCCAAGTTAATAAGTTAACCTTAGGTGTAGTATACTATAGCATTGATCACCACCAACCAATGCCAACAAAACCAATGACCAAAAATGAATGATGTTGACCAATGCTACAGTTTCGCATCGACTGAAATAATCAGTTGGGTACTCGGTAATATGATATCTTTAGTTTTTGGCGACTTAGTTTATATTTGACGAGGTTTTTGAGCGACTTCCCTGTCCTAATTATTAAAACGTATCAGTGCATGATTAATTTTGACCTTATTACAAACCACTTCGGAAAGCAAACTTGTACCTTTCTCATTTTCCAATTCAATGCTTTCTGCTTAATACCCGAGAGCAATGCGCGACGTTTATAGATTGTAACTTACTGAAACAATAGCCTTCTCAATAGTTAGTACCACATCAAAATCGGTTCGTTGGTTTCCAGGATTGTAGGACATACGTGCATATTGACACCTATTTAGCAGCATTTAGAAGAATTGTGTCAAGTTTTACTTTGTGAGAAATAAGCTCTTGCAAAGATAGAGAGAGCTTAATTTTACAGGTAGTTAGAAAGAGCAGACTTTCCTCTGCATGTCATGTAAAAATCAAGCGCAAATACTCGTACATATAATAAACTAATAATTGTTACCTATGTAAAAGATTTCACATAAGATGCGCGTGGCTTCTGCATTTGAATGGCTTTATTACGGTTCATCATCATTCTACTGCGCTTTTCCCAGTTTATTTTGAGTCATAGCATATCTTCTTCTTCCATTCTTCTCTATGTCGACTTCATCTCAGCAGTCACCCCTCTTTTAGCCAAATCAATATTATATTCTTATCCGAGGCGAGTCAATACTTGTTTGTAACTCGATCCTGATTCAAGCTTTATCTCACCAGCAAACTATCTTTGTCGGCGTCGATACATCATTAATTCATTTTATTTCAAATTTCGAACACTTGTTCGTTTTTGAGTGATAGCTTTCTTAACGGCCAGTCGTGTTTGAAATCATTTGGAATGTAACTTATCGTATGGAAGGTTTTTTTCTTAAAGATGGCGGATGAGAAAGGTTGTCTGTCAAAAAAGTTATCTTTAGGTATATTTTTTTGTTGGAACATGCGTGTAAAAATGGAAACATGGGTTTCGATACTACAACTACTTTACTTGCCATACTTTGTTCTTTATTCCTCCAAGCATAAACATTGGCTGTATAAACTGCTCTGTATCATGTTATATTTTTTTCTAATAGCCTACACTATATCCTACTACTGGACAAAGGCCTCCCCCATGTCCTTCCAGGTACTCTTCTCCTGCGCCACCTCTTACAAGCTCGACTTGGCGGAGCCGTCTATCCTCAGGCACTCATTGAATTGAGACTTTAATCAGCGGTCGTTAAGCATTCGACTCAAGTGACCCGCCCAATCCAATTTGAGTCTGGAAGCCTTTTTGTCTACGTCTAGGTAATTCCAGTTTTTGAACGCAGTGTAGTATTCCGTAATTTGTCATATTCTTTTTACACCCAGAATGCTGCACTCTACTGCTTTTGGGCACAGTCCACTCATGTTTCATTAAATTATCAAAGGTATTATTATATTTTCCTTAGTTCTTGTAACTGGTCTAGACAAGTGGTCCCTTGGGCCCATGGGCCCTCAGGACGAACACTTTCTTTTTCCTAATTCACACCAAAAAATTCTATAAATCTTTTTTCAAATGAGGTCCGTTTCGAAATCTTCCGGTAGCTGCTCCATAGTCTATGGTAATTACGTCCGTCACTGCTTCTATGAAGCGACAGTAGCTGTAGGCTATGATATAAGTGGTTAACGGTAGCTTTGTAGGCGTTTGTGAAGCAATGAGTCTGGTTTAAAATAATTAGCATTCTTTGGGGGTATGTGGACTTTCTTCCGAGTAATAGTATCACGGCAGAATTACTGTCTTGATGTCTAGTGGTTAAAGGACTGCTGAGTGATCCGTAGGTTCGATTCCTGGGTTAGACAGGGAGGAATGAAGAAGAATCCCTCCCGCCTCATCCGTCATTCAGGTTTTAAACAGAAATCACTTCTGTTTAAAGCCTAAATGATGGATAATGAGGACTTCTCTGTTAGTTCTCTTGGTTTATTCCCATGTACCACCCAGGTGCTCGATTGTCTTTACCGTTGTACTGGACATTATCAAATAGATTGATTTTTTATTTTGACTTTAACCCCCGAATACTGAAACGTCACTCAAAATTTAAGGGCTGCTTAGCATTTCAGCAGCTTCTAAACTTTAAATTTCGTATGGCCAAACGTCACTATTGAGTATCTGTTAAATATAAGTACTACTTAAATTTTGAGTGACGTTTCAGTATTCGGGGGTAAGTCAAATAATAGTAAATTTAATACAGTAAATATCAAATGATTAACATGGCTTTTTTTAAAACAGTAAATTTCAAACGATTAACATTCAAAAAATGTTAAAACAATATTTTAAACTTGTTTAACTTTAAAAAAAAGTAACATCACTTATCTAAAGATGGGTTTAAATAACTTCAGAAAATCAACAAAAACTTAATTAACCAAACTTAAAAGAACTTAGAGATGGGAGCTAACTAACGCTTGGATCTGTGACAAAGCCTGTGTTGGTTTCCAAATATTCTATCTCATACTGATGTTCAAGAAAGTTGCACCTTCCGTATTATTATGCTTTTCCTAATTGACTCTGTGCTGTTTATTATGATGAGAGAATAATAAAGTAATTAGTAGTATTCGTTTTCTGTATAATTCTGTTCCTAATGATTTTCAGTTAATTGACTTGGAACATAATTAATAACATTAAACATGTAATATGTGCATGTGTGTTGGCGCAGCGGTAGTGAGGCTGCCTTACGTTCTTAGGGTCCCGGGTTCGAATCCCGGTCGGAGCAAATGTTTGTGTGATGAGCATGGACATTTGTTTCCGAGTCATGGATGTTTATATGTATAATAAGTATGTATTTACAAACAAAAAGTATCTATATGTAGTATATCAACTATCTGGTGTCCACGACACAAGCGTCGTTGCTTAGTGTGGCACTAGATGGCGCTGTGTGTAATGTCCAGCAATATTTATTTATATTTATTTATTTATTTATTTATTTAATAACTAAAGATAAGAATAACACTACCTAACAACACGTCAAAAAATAAACGTAAAACTAGAATATACTACGGGAAATTCTAGATTTACGTTTATTTTTTCAACTTCTCTTCAATGAACTAAAGATTCCATTTCATCTTTAAGATGTCCTACATTTAAACAATTTTTTGTAGAACCGGAAACATCAGCAGTCATCGACAATTTGTTCCCATCATAGTCGGTATCAAAACAATTACTTTTTTTCAAGTTATTTATCGAATGATTCACAAGACAAGCGTGAGCAAAAAGCGTGGAGCGTACCGTTGCTTGTGTGGACGCATAAAATGGCGCTTCTGTTATGAAGTTGTACTTCGAGCGTCGTTATATTCTGTATATTTTAATTAAAGGTCTAAATAAATAAAATTTCTAATGAAATAAATAAGCAGTACCTTACCTAGTGCTCTTTTATTTAATGTTTTTTCGGTAAGGGTTTTCTGTGTGTACCAGTGTACCACATAAAATAATAAATACATAGCTGAAAACTTCGTTCCGCTTATTCATCTCCTTAGTTATAGCTCTATGTGCGTAAAAACTTAGAATTTAGAATTATTACATTTATTTGCTTAAATGTATTTTGGTGTTACTATGAAAATATTTGTATGCCGCGTCTAGCGGCGGCGGATATGTCCTGTCCTGCTATTTTACTTAACAAGTCTGCCTACCATATCCGACGAATACATGTCTTTGTCTTAGGAAGTGGTAAATAGCGGGCATTTTCTATGATTATAATTAGTAATGCGCAACGTGTACAACAAATACCAAAATTATAAGCTCAAAAACGTGCTTAGAAAAATTGCGACCTAAAAATGTGGCAACATTTTAAGCGCCACCAAAAAGTTCAAAGCTCTCTTTAAAGTTTTTGTGAAACTTTTTTTGCTATCATTCGGAGTCCGGACGATCTTTGATTTTGTTAGTTTGCCTGATGTCATTGTATTTCAATGAATATTTCTGTTTATTCGCATTACATTGCTTGTTTAGTATTAGATTAGGAGCGAAGTCGGGTTTTTGTACTGGCAGTGGACGGTGAATATTTTTTTATTGCCATTAAAAGGTGTGTCCCAGTTGACACTATGTAATGTGGTATTTTTAGTGATATTAGTCATTCGAATTTGTGATTCAATGAGTTCGTTAGATTTGTTTTCAAAGATGTCCACGTGCTCGCAATCGCTGTTTATTTTTGACAGTTTCATATTTATGAGCGATCCACTTTTGTCCCAATTAAAAACGAGCAATATAAGTCTTAAAAGCTTCATAAAATAAAAAAAAGATAATTTTACTAATGCATTGGGGCATCAGTTTTAATATCAATCTTGCCTTTTTATCCGACTCCGTGGGATCGCAAATCTCAGCTGTCAAAGTTTTGAGCATTTATGATGTTGCCTGATACTGCTGTAATGGACTGATTAAATGGAATGTAATGCGGTTATAAACGGTAATAAGAGGATCTGACCGTAACCGTCTTCGTGTTCTCCAAGATTTTGTGGATACAGGTTCTAAAACAGATGACTTATTTTAATACCTAAAACCTAGATTGCATCATTCTGTTCAGACAAACAAATCTTAAAGTATCACTTACAATAATTACCCACAAAACCAGAGACAACATTAGAATCCCAGAGGAGCGCGGGAAAACGTTGGAATCCATTTTGTAAGTTTGACGTTTCAGTAACATGGCGCATGGCGGCGCTCTAATCTTGTTGACGTTGTTTCAAATTTCGAACTCAGCTTACGGTCGAGCTTTGCTTCGGTCAGTGTTCGCTGCCGATTTTATGAGATGGACGAATGCATTGGTCTGTTGTTTAGGGACGAAAATAAGGACTGAAAGTGTACTTATGCTTATTTTTTGGACCACGGTTCATACATCAGATCACCAGGTATATGAACGTGGACGAACCGAAAGGAGTATTACATTGAATCCTACCTTAAACCGTGATATTTCATGACCGATCCATAGTCACACCAAATTGCCACACCAGTGACTATGGATCATTTTGTTTATCCGTGGTCACACTGGTTCACCCCCCAAAAAAAGTAAATCTCAGATATAATTTGTGTTGAGTAACTTAGTTTGTGGTTCAGAACATTTGATTGGTGGACCTTGTATGACGTTATACATGGGAAAAAAGCAAAAAAAACTTTCCTATCATAAATCCTCATTGACAGCATTAAAACCCCATACAAAATCAGCAATCATTGAACACAAGCCGAACATAATATAAATTGTCATCCAATGAATCTTCCACAAATCTATCCTGGCCTTCTGCAAAGTTATTGGGCTATTTAAGAGCTCAGAGTTCAAGTGTTGCGGCACGAGAACGAGTGATAATTGAAATGCGCACGCGACGATTTGCGTGTACATCTCTAATGTATGGATATTCGACGACCTAACAACTTTACATGAGCTCGCATTTTCTAAAATCTCCGTTATATGACAGGTCAGGTTATACTGGAGACTTATAGTTTGAAACGTTGATGAACCTACAAATTAAGAATAGATCAGAAGGTTAGGAACGATGTAGAAGATAAAAAGTAGCCGCTAATAGAAAAATTGATTTATTGCGTGTGGCGCTTGGACTGTTTTTAAGATTGTTTCTAATGGTGATTAGTCGCGTGATTGAACATGATAGTTATTTGCTACTTGAAAGGCAGAAGATGCGAGAAGCACAGTTGGTGGATGTGGAGACGCTATGGAGAGGCCTGTGTACAACAGTGAACGCGATAATGATGATGAAAAGACTGAATTTATGGCAAGGATGTAGGAGACCTATAGACATCAACATTTAAAGTATTTGAAAGTAGTCCTTAAAGACAACTTGACAAGCTGACCTTGGAAAAGATGGAGATTACTAAGCTATCAATGCCCAGTAATTTAGCTATTTTGAGATTGCGAGTAAGGTTTTTCTTCATGGTCCTTATGAATTTCCATTTGAACTCCAAGAATGCCATTGCTATTGACACTAAAGTTTGCCTTATCATTATCAATGAAAGTTTAAGTAGTACTGTTTTTTGGTAAAATCTTTCGTATTCTTATTGATCAGAGAATGATTTTTTGTCATGCTTCCTTGATCTATGCGAGTCAAAATGTTTAGTGTCTGATAATTATTACTTCTTATCCTTGCTAGTTTAACTACAACCAGTACTAACTGGGTTGTGGAGGTCAGTTAGGCAGTCGTTCCATGTCAAGTACTGGTACCTACCCAGCTGCATCCGGTTAGACTGGAAGCCGACCACCGAAAAGCCTAGGCAGATAATCCTTGTTAGTTTAACCTTCTGCATTATCAGACTCGTGGTATCTTTGTCTTGATAGTCGCGTGTGAGCATGTGGGAGTACATAGCGCGGATACTTTCATCTAATTGCTTGAGGAAAAGTGTGCGGTGTGATTTTTTCCTGTGTATTTAATTATTGTCCGACATTTTTAAGTGTTTACTGTCTCTTCCAAGTGGACCATATGGAGCGTTTGCGTCTTTTGTCGTATCTAGAGATAGATACATACTGTTACGTCGTACTCGTACCTACAATTACAAGAAGGTAGGTAGGCAGTAGTAGGTAGATACGTAGGACGAGTCTCGAATGATGTAGGTATAGGAATTGTCATTGTAATTTCGACCGTACGCCTTTCTTTATTTTGTACAAGTTGTGAAAGGACAATGACCGACCATGTAATTGTCTAGAATAATTTGAGTAAGTCGTGGATCTTTCTAGAAGGGTTGGTCACTAATTCACCATATAAATAGCGGACATGTTTGCAGGAGCGGCAGTTTGATTTTGGCTACGCAACGAAGCGAAGCGAAGTGAACTAGTAAGTGCAATATCTAAGTGAATAGTGATCAGTACTCGTGATTGAGTTTGAAGTGTTTTGTGATTATTAAAGTTATTCAGTTGTTTCATCGGTAGTAATTAATTTATCCCGTACCCAGCTCGTAACAATACTTACGGGTAAAAGGTTCAGAGCCTCTTCCTTCTTTCTTTATCGTGTGGTTAGAGTCTAACTTGGTGTCAGAGTTTTTATGTTGCCATGCCCTTTGACTGGTTTTACATGCCGTCAAGAAATGTATCCCAGGCATACTGGTTTTCACGCATACTGGTTTTGGTTTCCTCACAATGTTTTCCGTCACTGAAGCAAGTGCTAATAACAGAATACGCACATGAACCCGAAAAATCAGAAGTACGCGTCTTGGGTTCCAACTTGAGAGAGACGAGACCTTGGACTTGGCAGACCTACGTTCATACCGCTAGGCTATGTCAGTTTCGTTGGAAGGCCTCCCTCTAGGTGGACCGATGACCTGGTGAAGGTTGCGGGAATCCGCTGGATACGAGTCGCACGGGACCGGTCAATGTGGCGACATTTGGGGGACGCTTATGTACAGCAATGGGCGTCTTTCTCCTGAAATGATGGTGATGATGCCTTACGATGTTTTCCACTCCCTTTCATTTGGCAATTCAACAATATTCACTGCTTTATTAACATTTTGCAACGCCAATACATTTGCTTCGAAGCTTCCACCCGACCGACGAGCGGTGTCGTGTGGGAATCACCTTAGGCGCCACATAGCTTCCCCAAACTGCACTTCAGGTGCATTGAGCTCGCTCACATAACGCAGTCTGTTTACAATATAAGTTAGTAGCCAACCAACAAGCCGGAGTAGATTAGATAAATGCTTGTACGTACAATCGATTCTCACAATTAGCACTTGATCGGATCGGCGTGAAGCATTGTTTGATTGGTCTAGTTAAGTTCATGGCCAGATGAATAATCGAATGCTCGGGTTTAAACACCGCCATTACTTATGAAATGATGTTGCACCTATTAGGTTCGGGAATGTAAAGGTTCAGTACATTGCGGTTAATTAGCACTGGGAGTGACGTTTATTTATTTTCTAATTTTTTTTGTTCAGGACCATACCTTCTAGTAACTAAACCAAAGCAAACTAAAGTTGCGGGAAACAGCTAGCATATCATAAAGTTCTCAGCAAATTACTTAGATTTGTCACTAGTCACTTTTAATCAGAAATATTCGTGTTCCGAGAAACTTATTGTTCTAGGTACTAAATATTTTGCATGTTCTAGGAGTGGACTCACGATTTTAACGCACGATCTTTTGAGTCCCACAACGCTTTAGGTTTTGTCACTTCACTTGTGCGAAAAGTTATTAAATTAGACATTATCAGACAATGCAGCAACAATATGAGTACTTTTGTTAGGCGTACATAATTAACACCTATCAACCAAAAAATATTTTCCGATATCACTATTCAATTTATAAAAATGACACGTTAAAAATCTTTCACATTTTCGACTCATTTCGGTCAGTTCGCCCGCCCGCACAGACTGTCAATCTTTTCAAATTCGGAACGCTATGTGAAGTGACGTTTCCTGCGGCAGTTTTACTTTTTTAATTAGGCCTAGTATGGGCAACGGCACAATTGGAAACTGTCACATTGTCTATGGTTTGAGATGTAACGGACCTTGGATGTGGGCAGTGCGGGTTTTGCTGTTGTGAAATCAATTAATAAGACGATGCATTTTGTGATGGATGTGACTTACGGAACGAAATAAACACCTAAGAACATGGGTAACCTTTTTCAACGATATTAATAAAATAAAAAATACTGACTGCTTTATGAAGCTAATCCAAAGAAACACAACCAACTGAGAGCAGCCTCTTTCTTTTTGGACTTTTTGCAAAAGGATAACATATTCTTTTTAGTCACTATTAACCTAATATGGCTCCACCTTTCGCCTTCTATGGCCGAGTAATGAGAGGTTTTCCTTTTGAGGTTTTAAAAAAAAACTTAGTTTCCAAGAACTCTATAGATGGCGTTGAACTTACTATGATAGTTGGTGCCAAAGCCAAAACGCTTGAAAAAAAAACATTGTGTCACGTCACATACTCTTCATTGACTGACACTTTCATTTGCTTAACCTTCCGAATATAACCTACATTTCTCGCGCTTTGTTAAAATCAGTTTTTTTAGGTTCCGTTCCTTGCATTATCATACTTACTCCTAGCGCCATCTATCCAGCGACTAGGGAACAGACAAAAAGAAAATCCCTCATTACTTAGTAATTTAACTTATTGTGCACATGCGGTCCATAATTCGCCTAAGGCTTACCAAGATTAGACTTCAAATTTTATTAGAATGTAATACTAGTCTCAAGTCTGTTCTTATTAACAAATCCATAATTAAAATTCATTCACCATTGACCGTGGGTGTTTCCAAGTTCAATAAAATGCAACATCATTGCTTTCGCTAAGACTTTCTATTGTTAGGTGTGGGAGTTAAAAAAAAACTAAATAATTAGTCTATACCGTGCAGTGTTGATTCATTTGATAGGTTATTATTAGGCTGTTTGTAAAATCACGGAATGTGGAGGTTGGCCAACATACGTATATAACTTCTAACCTTTTCGCCAGGGTAGCCCGCGAAATTTAAATAAAATTTTAATAATTAATAATAATATTTTATTTATTTTTTATTATTAATTTAAATTTTCTTGCATTTTTTGCAATATGCAAGTTGTATGTTTATTACATTATGAATGGGGAGACACAGTCAAAGATAATCTAAGATGGCGCCACTACAGCTGGACTCAATCTGACCAATGAGGTTAAGCTATTTTTAAATATAAAACGGCATTACCACATTTTCAACCAATGACGAAGTTTGGAACCTGCTATGCTAGCGCCATTAGTTCCATAGTTTCCTTACCCTTTGCGTACTTATGTATTTAGAGAATTATAATCATCAATAAAACCTCTGCCTAAACTTTCGAGGAACACAATCGTGAAGTTATTGGGTGCATTTCAATGCTGTAGTCTAAATGGAGCATTAATGTAGGCCAATGGACAGGTCTAACTTTCTGATGAGATTGTTTCTCGTTCTGCAGGTAGGTAGCGCAGGATGTAAGCAGCTATGAAATTGGATGTGGTATTGTCTATAGTCCTAGATAAATGATGTTTATTTTGCAAGTAGGTTTTTACATTCGTACCTGACTACTCTGAAGAGAAACAGCCGAAACAAACTCAGAGGTCCTAATCTCTTTTGAAGTCCAGACATAATCTTGCTCAATTCACATGAGGACTATGCAGATTAGTGTCTGAGATGGTCTTTTGAAGAAAGAACCACATAGATTTGAGTGGACCTGTCCAGTCAGTGCAAGCATTTGTCAGTTATCGTGTAGCTCGACTTACAACTCAAGGCTTATAACTCCTATCTTGACTTCTAGTATTTCAAAGCCAAATACAGCTCATATTGCCAGTGTTTGCAGTGCCTATCAATTTACATGCGGAGGTGGTGTGACGATCTAATCTCGTTTGTGGTGCGAATATGGCCAGTTATTGCACAGGACAGAGAGGATTGGCCAGTTGTGGGACACTCAGATAAGTTAACAAAAAAAAAAAAGTTTTGAGCTTTTTTTAAATGATTCTAATTTTACACATTTGACGACCCGAATGGCGTACCGGTACTGAGGCTGCCTTACGTTCTTAGGGTCCCGGGTCCGAATCCCGGTAGGAGCAAATGTTTGAGTGATGAGCATGGGCATTTGTTTCCGAGTCATGGATGTTTATAATGTATAATAAGTATGTATTTACAAACAAAAAGTATCTACGTATGTAGTATATCAGTAGTGACGGATCCATACAACTCGATTCCTACCGGATTCCCTTTGAGAAATGGCACAAGTCAGTATTATATAGACCAGTGTTTTTCAACCTGTGGGTCACGACCCCCGAGGGAGTCGCGAAGCCTCTATAGGGGGTCGCAAGAGGTCTCGAAAACTACCTTAATAAACAAAACAATAATGCCTAGAAAGATAGATTTAATAAGAAAATATTAAATAAAGGATATAAACATTTGTATGTTCATGCAAATTAACAAAATAGAAACCTATTATTACTCATCCATCTAATTAAGGTTTTGCTTGTTTGTCATTAACTAATTTCTCCCATCGTGGATCCGTTTTTGCTACATTGAGAATGAAATCTAATACCAAATAAAAAAATAAAAAAAATGTGTTAAATAGTTACATATCCGAATCACAATTTATGCAAATGCATAAAAAAAATTGTATGATGGATTTAATATTTGTAATATAATAAAATAAATGAAAAAAAAATAGCGAGTTTTTTTTGTTGCCAATTTTTTTTCTTACTAAGGGGGTTGTGACATGAAAGAGGTTGAAAAACACTGCTATAGACAAATAATTCTATCATATTTAAGATATTTACTCCGGCTTACCTCTTACAAAAATTGACCCGTCGCTACTGTAGTATATCAACTATCTGGTCAACACAAGCCTCGTTGCTTATTGTGGTACTAGATGGCGCTGTGTGTAATGTCCAGCGATATTTATTACTATTTGCAAAGGTTAGACTTGCCAAGGGGGATCGTGTTCGAGGGTTGTGGAGATCTGATAGGCAGTCGCTCGATCGATCAGAGGTCGATCACATCCTATTCTTTTCTCAACAGCTAGGCAGACTTGCAAAAGTCACTGTTTCAATGAAAGTAGCATTACCTTTTTAGACTCAACGTCATAGCCATACGCCCATTGCGCCATGCTTTCATTTTTCTTTCTAATAATATTGCGTCAGTCCAAAGCGTGTAACCCGCCTTATCCCGTCTCAATTGACACGTATCCCGCTAATGGAAATGAGCTTTATTTTTTTAAATTTTAATTAATAACGTTGTTCTTTAATCTATGGTTGCGTTGATAACGCCCAGTACCGTGTCGAAATAATCGGTATTATATTTAAATCGATACACGATTCGATTAAAATAATAGATAACGTATTATTTAGTTTCGGATCCTCATTTGTTTTGTGGCGGAGAAATTTCTTTTCTCTGTAAAGTAATTATTTATTAATGTGATTTTGTTTTGTTTAAGTAATGAGAAAACTTTTATGATTGTGACAATTATTAAAATACCGTGGAATCCCAAGAAGAGATTTGCCAATTCTCAATAAAGAAAATAAGAGCATTATTTTGGTCCCGGTAGATACTTTTATGAAGCCTCTAAGTATATATGAATATTTACACGTATAATAGATGAAGGCAGAATACGTTTATCCACTTTTTAAGTATTGAAGAGTCTACCATCAACATTCTACTACCCATTCAATATTTCCAATACACAAAACCGAAAAAAAACAGACGCCATCTTGTCTCATTTTTCCCGCCAACTGTCAACGTTCACAGATAATAAATTATTATGCGCGCAACTAAACGCGCGCGTTTCGTATCTCAAACGACGGCTCGCCGGGCACAGACAATAGCTCTAGATTAGTGATGGCGGGCGAAGGAATCAGATGTCACCTGTCAGAAAATATGGTAATTAATTTTGTAATGAGCCTGTTTTCAAGGTGGTTTTGATGAAGCCGGTTATAAAGGTTCCTAAGGGAAGTTGTATATTATAGGTTATGTTATTTCTGGAAAGCGTGAGATACTTATTGGTATTTGAAGTCAAATCTATCTTCCTACCTAACACGACAAGAAAAGTACTTAGATAAAAAAAATACTTTTATCAATTATGATTAAGACATTTTTTAAATAAAAATTTGGTTTAAATACAAGTTTTGCTAGATTTTAGTTAGATTTGATTTTACTGAATAAAATAATAGACCTAATGGCGTAAGTAATATTCAGCTAGAGTAACAATCAATTTCGCTTTATAGGTAATGAATATATAAAACACAGAATAAAATCATCCTATGTTTTCATATTTAAATCACAACTCATAATAGGAGCTGTGATTATCGATAACTGATATTATCTATACGTACACTAATATTATAAAGAGGAAAGATTTGTATTTTTGAGTGTATGTTTGTAATGAATAAACTCAAAAACTACTGCGCTGATTTCAAAAATTCTTTCACCATTAGAAAGCTACATTCACCTTGAGTAACATAGGCTATATTTTATTCCCGTACTCCCACGGAAACGGGAACTACGCGGGTGAAACCGCGTGACGTCCGCTAGTCAGTTATATGTCGATATCTCGAATATGTGCAGAAACTCTAGAACCTCTAGTGTCCCGTCCCTATGTCGTAACCGGCAAAGAGTCGCGAAGTGAACAGGGAGTTCAGTTGACCGCCTTGTGCAAGCCTATGCGCTACACTAAGGTGGATATACCTCAAACTTGGTAGTCAATGTTAATTTAGTAAACAGATCTATTGTGAGCGCGCAATCGTGGAGACTCGAAAACGGCCAAATTGGGTCGTATTGCCTTTAGTCTGCAACACGCATGGCAACGAGCGATACGCTGCTACGAATTTAGATAAAAAAAAATAAAATGCCATCGTGTGTGTTCGGAAAGTGTACCAATTATGATACCAAAGTAAATAAAACACAAGGGATCTCATACTTCATGTAACTACGCAATATACTTCGATTTATTAATATTTTTCATTAATTTTCCTAATATTCTGATAATTGGAGGATAAAAAAAAGAAAGAGATGGGAAATACATTTTTGTCGAGTATGACAAGGACGCGTGCACTCCAGACATAGAACAACACTATCTGTCTCTATTTTTTTTATTGGGTTTATCGAGCTATCACTTTTATATCATTTTGACTTGTAGTGAAATGTAGAATGAATGAAAAGTGTGTGTGCTGTCGCTGCGGCGCGAAACGAATTTACGTTGACAAAATAATAAAGCACGGTTCACAAGGATAATTTTGATATATAATAGTATCAGCTACCATTAAAAATACCAGAGTTATCACGACATTTGCTGCGCAGGTAAATTCGAGTGTTCACCGTCAGTCGTTAATGTCAAATGAAAGTTTCTTTTTTTTTTTCGGCAAGTTGTCTATGGAATAGTGTTGCGATGTTCGATTTTATTATTGAGGAATTTAGTAACGAATTGAACACAGAGGAATAAACTGTGGAGTAGACAGTTTTAGACGGTTTTTAATGCAGTTTTTTGGAGGCGGGTGCGCGTGTAACAAGTGTGACAGATAGCGCTTGAGCGAAGTGCAGGATGTCACGAGTGTGACAAATCGCGTCGGAGAGGTTAGAATATCATTGTTGGTAGTGTAATTAGTAATACAGTACTGCATGGTTTTCTTTATCGTATGGTTAGTGCCTAACCTGATGTCAGAGTTTTTACGCCACCCATGGGCCTCTGACTTGGCTCTACATGCCGTCAAGAAATATCTCTCAGGCATGCTGGTTTCCTCACGATGTTTTCCTTCACCGAAGCAGGTAGTAATTCCAAATACGCACATGAATCCAAAAAATCAGAGGAGTGCGGTATGGTTATTTTGACATTGGAATGTCATTGTCGAGAGGGCGCTGTTGGTTAACATTTGTGAACATGTGTGTGGAAATTGTATTGAAAAGAAAAAAACTTTCTAGAGGCGTTAGTTCCGATTTAACCGAAACACTATGAGATCCAGATCCACCTTGAGAACCGCAAGATATTTTTTATTATAAACAACAATTTTGGCTAGAAAATTTAGAAGGGATGTCAGGACACCTGTTACGAAGATAGCGTCCTGTAGTTTCTCTACATCCACGAGTAAAAGGTGTGTGTTAATGTGTGTATCTATCTTCGGTTAAACACTGGGTGTCATGCATTCTTCTTCACATTTAATCAGCCTGCGCCAAGGAAAGGTATACAGTCATAAAGCCAAAAAACCTCTTAATGAGGCCGATAAGCACTTGTTCTCACCGTCATTGCGATCATTTTTAGGGTTCCGTACCTAAAGGGTAAAAACGGAACCCTATTACTAAGACTTCGCTGTCTGTCCGTCTGTCTGTCACCAGGCTGTATCTCATGAACCGTGACAGCTAGACAGTTGAAATTTTCACAGATGATGTATTTCTGTTGCCGCTATAACAACAAATACTAAATATAGTCAATGGTACGGAACCCTTCGTGTGCGAGTCCGACTCGCACTTGGCCGGTTTTTTGTTCTCCGCTATACCTGGGAACTTTCTTGTTACGGAGATATTGGAGGACAAAGTTCCAACTTTTTGACAAGGTTTTTTACAAGTTTTTAACGTAAGATTTTTACTTTAAACACCTCCACAACCCCCGTATTATTCAATCCATCCATCAGCACAATGTTTTGAATACGTTACATTGAGATTTACCACAAACCATGATTTATCACCCCAAAAAAAAAAATCGTTTCGTTACTTAGTTTGATGTACAGAATGCTTGATTGACGGTTTCGTGATGAGGTTGTTTACACCCTGTATAATAAACAGCTAACTTAGACCCTCAGCATATCCACATTAACCTACCGTGCCCTAAACACTCATGAAGCTGTGACTCCATTCATTCAACATCACACAATACTTAGGGCGCAACATTGTAAGCAGGAATCATACTCATCTCACTCACAAACTGTTGGGAAATAATAAAAATGATAGTTCTGTGTTTTTTTGCGTATATGGTCCTCTTTTTCTGTTATTACGACTTCAGAAAGAAAGTTAAGCCACTTTTTCATCTGCCACTATAGTTGGTGGTTGGTGCAGGGGCTCGTGGCTAAATAATAACAGCCGCTCGGGTCGATCGTTAGGTTAAGCACGTGCTTGCCTAGGTTGGTCTGTGGATGGGTGACCGCCCATTACATACCGAGTTTCCTCCGTGCCTCGGAAAACACGTTAAGCCGTTGGTCCCGGCTGTCACTTGTATAGATCTTTGACAGTCGTTAGGTAGTCAAAGGCCCAAAAAAAGTCTGACAACCAGTCTTACCAAGGGGTATCGTATTACCCGGTACTAACTGGGTTATCGAGGTCAGATAGGCAGTCGCTCCATGTAAAATACTGGTATTCAGCTGCATCCGGTTAGACTGGAAGCCGACCCCAACATAGTTGGGAAAAGGCTAGGCAGATGATGACTATAGTTTGTGCCAGTTAAGATGAGAATAGCGGTCATTGCCCTTTCCCTAATATCTCTTCGTACGAACCAAAACAAATAAACCATGTATCGTTTTAAATTACAAAAAATGTTGAAGATCACGATAGATGACGATTCCAGACTTGAACAGGCTTATTTTTGGTTTTCAAAGTTAAGAAGTTTAATAAATGTATGTATGTCAATGACCGCTATTCTCAACTTAACTGGCACCAACTATAGCATTTGCCCGAAGTTTTTTTCCCTTATGGTCGGAAAATAGACATTTGCGGATAATGAGAATTTTCGGTATCGGATCCGTAGAAGTTCCAAAGATTACTCCATACATCTAAAGCTACAAACTAACATCCTTGCAAGTTTACCTTTTCTAATATTGGTGTAGATCCTGACCAGCACGTTGTTAAATGAACCTTACTTGCTTTTAAACAAGCAAAATAGTTACCACTGCTCTCAAAACGGTGAACGAAACTAAGTGGTAATCTGGCGTCTATGTTGTCAACGTTGTGTTTACCTTTTTTTTTTCGTTTGGGAAATCATCAAATGACTCCTCCCGCTCTGGGCGGAGCAGGATAGTGTCAGACTTTTACTGACTAAAACCCATCTATGTTCCTTCATCGCCCTTTGTGTTCCGGGGCCACGGTATCTCTTTCGAACAGTCCCGCAACCCCGGCAGGCATCGGTCCTTGCGGACCCCTTCCTATTGCTGACTCTCTTTGAGGCGCGCGTGGAACACGAACGCGCCGTCGACACGGCCTGTCGTCATGAGACGGACGGACGGCGAGCTTGGCCCACCGTCCACAGGCCCGCGAACGTTTTGTTTACCTGTAATTGGCATATACAGGGTGGAATTTTGTAATGCCACCTGGAGGGAAAGTACTCTTAATACTGCAGATAGAAAATTTTACTCAAAGGAAACATTCCTTTATTTTTAATAAGAAATTAATCTGCATTTAAAGATTTTTAAAATTCGCTTGCCGCTGTTGGGAATCGAACCGGCTAAATTCCAAAAAAATAACTTCCTGTACTTTTATGGCACCAATCGATAGGGTCTATCATAAGGATCAAATCTCTCTAACAAACATGATAAATTAAATGAAAGGAAAACCATGAAATCTAAAGTTATAAATTCAATGGGATCAATTCAATACGATAAAGCTCAAAGGATGGACCTTTACAATTGAAGAAAGAAGATTGAAATTTGCACGTGTTTGTTTGTGCAAATTGCAATCTTCCTATCTAAATAGTTCTTCGTCATTTTAGTCAATAAATTACGTCAAAAGATAATTGTTTATTAGATTCTAACATAAATAATTAGTGCTTTATCTTATCCCATTGAATTTACAAGTTAAGATTTCATGGTTTTCCTTTCATTTCTTTATCATGTTTGTTAGAGGGATTTGATCCTTATGATTGACCCTATCGATTGGTGCCATAAAAGTACAGGATGTTATTTTTTTGGAATTTAGCTGGTTCGATTCCCGAGTATGGCACGCGAATTTTCAAAATCTTTGAATGCAGATTAATTTCTTTTTAAAAATAAAGGAATGTTTCCTTTGAGTAAAATTTGCTATCTGCAGTATTAAGAGTACTTTCCCTCCAGGTGGCATTACAAAATTCCATCCTGTATATTAGAATATTACCGTATGATTTAGTTTATATAACTGTATGTAGGTGAACCATAGTAAATAAATAAATAAATAAGGAAAACATCGTGTGGAAATCGGCATGTCCAAAACCAAAATTTAGAAGACATGTGACATCATCTACCAACCCGCACTGGGCCAGCGTGGTGGGATTAGAGTACTGCTCACTTCCTCTCGTAGAGAAAAGGCCACTGTCCCAGCAGTGGGAAAATTATATGCTGATAACGTTTACACTAAGAACCTTGACAACGAATATACTAAAGACCACACATGACAGACATGACGTATCATAATATTTAGTAAGTTTAAAAATAGAAAATGTGAATCGATGCCAGCAATTTTAATTCGCTTATTTAATTTATGACTGCTGTCTAAATATTCAGCCAGTGTAGATAATATTTTTGTCATCATTAGTATAATTCATTAATTTACGTGTCTTCCTGTAGAACCTAAAGGATGTAAAAAACCTCTTAACGAAACCGAAAGGTACTTGTTCTGCCTGTTATTGCGATCATTTTTTTGTTCTACACCATACCTGGGAACTTTCTAGTTACGGAGTTATTGGAAGTCAAAGTTCCAACTTTTTGACAACTTTTTTTTTTAATACAAGTTTTTACTGTAAGATTTTTACTTTAAATACCTCCACGACCCCCGTACTATTCAATCCATCCATCAGCACAATGTTTTGAGTGCGTTACATTGAGTTCTACCACAAAACGTGATTTTTCACCCCAAAAAAGTAGTTTCCCAGCAATAAATTTTGTGTAAAGTTACTTAGTTTGATGTACAGAATGCTTGGTTGAGCGGCTTCATGAAGAGGTTGTTTACATCCTGTATAATCGTTGGGGTAGATGTTTTCTTGAGTGGAGACCGTGAATCGGTAAGTGTAAGGTAAATCGTCCTCAGGGTAGGTGGAGCCACAATATCCGCAGGGTGACTGGTAGCAGCTGGATTTAAGTTACCGTGATTCAAGCTGAATGGTGTGTAATTGGAGAGACTTATTTCCAGCACCACTGCTGTGGGTTGATGATGATTAAATCATGGATTATGACAACTGCCAGCTGCCTGGTTGACTCTGCCCAAAAGTCTGACAACCAGTCTTCCCAAGGAATATCGTACCTAGAAACTGGTTATATAGGCAGTTGTTCCATGCCGCGGGAGACGCCCCGGGCGTACCACCGAGCCACCGTAGGCGCGGGCCTGTGGACGGTGGGCTATGGGCTAGCTCGCCGTCCGTCCGTCTCATGACGACACGCCGGCGCCGTGTCGACGGCGCGTTCGTGTTCCACGCGCGCCTCAAAGAGAGTCAGCAATAAGAAGGGGTCCGCAAGGGCCGATGCCTGCCGGGGTTGCGGGACTGTTCGAAAGAGATATCGTGGCCCCGGAACACAAAGGGCGATGAAGGAACATGGATGGGTTTTAGTCAGTAAAAGTCTGACACTATCCTGCTCCGCCCAGAGCAGGAGGAGTTATTTGATGATTTCCCATCCGAAAAAAAAGGCAGTTGTTCCATGTAACTAAATTTTATTCAGCTGCATCCGGTAAGACTGGCAGCCAACCCTAGTACTGTACAGTTTTAACCTATTGACAGGTTAGGAAAATGATGATCTCAGATTCATAAAAATAATGTGGTATTTATGTCAGATCATGTCTTTAATTTTTAGAGTTCGTTTTTCTCGGACTTGCAATGACGCATCGACCTATTTATTAAAACTATATCGATCATTTCTATTTGAAATGCGGTCATCGATTTAAACTAACTCCTATTTTCACTAATACTATAGACACCACCTAAATTAACGCCTAAAGTCATGTTTTGGATTCTTGACTCTCGGCTCAGCACTGAGAGTTGAAATTTCAATAGTGACATAGCATTTACGCATTCATTTAGCTGTTACTTACATGTTGTTGGTGAAAACACGCATAAGAAACCTATTTATCAATCTACATGTAAGAGGAACGCATTAGCCTACTATCTTCATATTTTATATAAAAAACATGCCACAGATAAAATCTGTTTGTTTGACAAATAAGTTATTGATAGTTGCAATTTACGAAGACTTCTGAAAATGAAAATCTGTTCGTATAAATTCAGATTCTGTTTCTATGCCAATAATATTTATGTTATGAATGCTTTTATCTTATTTATTTAGACACTCTACTTTGCTTATGATTCTATGGATAAATTAAACAAACTATTTAGAGAAACTTTAAAAAGTTTATGCACCTCTTGAGTTTGTGTCTGTTCTGGTGACAGACTCCACAAATCGGGCCTAAAATGGCTGCTTTATCAGAACCATAACGCACGCAATCACGTTAAAAATTTAAAACTCTTAAAATGGTCTTTATGGTCATAACCATAACCACCATTTTAAGAATTACCAATTTAAGTAGCCATTTTAGGCCCCCTTTCCCATCGATTCTACTACTATTCTTTGCAAGTTGTCAGCAGTGTCATTATCGTTACCCGATGTAAGCTGTGGGAAAATAACTGTCCCTCTCCCACTCAGAATACTTACCACCAAGTGAGCATCTTCCTGTAGGGTCTAACCTTCCGTGGTCCCCCAGAAAGTCCTCGAACCGTCTCAGGAGTCTAGTGGGAAGATGTAACTCCAACCTCGTTAAGTGGGGCTACCGCAATGAAACAGTTGCGGGTTGTGGTTTTGGAGCTGTGTCGCAAACTATGCTCCATTGCACCCCCTATCCTACCCTCTTAGCCCAAAACCATGATGTCGTAGTGACCTTTGCGCTGCCACCGACGACGCGGTGGAAGTGGCGAAGTTTTGATCTACTCTAGGGAATGGGCAAGAGACCAGGGGCCCTACTCTCTAACGCCCGTCCGTCCGTCCGTCTCTATCCGTCTCTCTCACTCGCACTCATCTGCAGACGTGCGCGAGAGAGACGGATAGAGACGGATGGACGGACGGACGTTAGAGAGTAGGGCCTCTGAGGCGTCTCTAGCCCGTGTAGCGCCCGTGTGCAAACATTACCCTAGCGCCCTCTAGTAAGCGCGCGGTCAAAATGGAATGAATACAAAGTACCTACAAATAACCACAAACTATCTGGGCAACTACAGTACTTTCACAGTTTTTATGTATTGTGACTGGAACTGTCTACATCTAATTTTCATCTTTGTTTCGACAATACAAAAATGCCTGTAACTGGCCTACTTGAAATAAATGCTTTCATTTTGATGTTTTGGGCTAACAAAAATAAAAATATGTCGTGCCAGCGATATGAAGAAGAAGCTCTGTCTTTCGTCTATTTAAATCTAGGGGGCTCCACTTTGGCACTGTGTTTGATAAAACTGAACTGTCAGGTGATTTCAGGCCGTGAACAACGTTATTTCTAAACACTGTTTTATGCTTTCACGGTTCATAACTATACTACAAATGTCACTTACGGGATATCTTCTGTGATTATTGTTTATTTATTGCAAGCGCCATGATCGCGGGCTAACTCAGTTAACCCGCGATCATGGCGCTTGCAACAGCGTCGAAATATCGGGAGCTCAAAAATAAACAATAATCACGTAAGATATCCCGTAAGTGACATTTGTAGTAACGTTATTTCTAGTCCCAACAAACGTCACCCGTAGATCATAGCTTTAAAACACCAAACAAAAGGAGGTTACCCATTATCTACTACACCTGGCTTTACTATTAATTCATACATCAAATAAACACAATCATCTTCCCTGACCTATATCGAAAAAAAAACCACAAGAAATCATTTTTCAAAAGTAATTTATACTTTTTCAAAGTAAACTACAATTGCTAATTGTTTGTTCAGCCAGTATTCTTTCAAGTGTTCTCAGTAAACAAATGTTTCTAACGAAGTCTTTTTTTGCGATATGCTCAATGACGTAATTATAGGTAAGTGTTCTATGTTTTAGAATACGGATTTGCTGTTTTACCAGAATTGTGTCATGTTTCATAGTTGTAGCGGGAAATAAACGTACGAGGAAAATAACTGTTCTTGCAATTAATGGTTATTTATGACACTATCCTTGAGTGGCCGGTTATATCCGGTTAGAAGAAGAACCTGAGGAACTCAACGCCTCCTTCAGACGTCTGCTTTAGTAAACGTAGGGACTCAGCTGAAAAAAAATGCAGTAAAGCTTCCTCGGACAAATTTCAAACGAAGAGCTGGCTATTTGCAATGCCAGAGTCACCACAGCTATCCTAGACATAAAGATGAAAACTCTCATGTGCCAGAATAACACCACCGGTAACATTGCCGGTGATGAAACGAAAATTCCTAGCGGAGGAATCACACTGGCAGAAAAACTACTCCCTGGTCAAGCATTGCAATGGCCAATATGGAAATCTTTAAACCGACTCGCGGACTCGAGTTGAATGCTGTATAGATCTAATCAGGCTAGATGGGGAATTATCGACCCATCTCGAACTTAATGCAAGTGTAGGGGGGCTCCAAAGCAGGATATTCCTCACATTCACTCCAGCACAACTAACTGCACCATCAAGACTTGAATGGGGCAAACGACAGAGTTGTTCAGGTCGCACATACTGGTCAGACGAAATCTGGATCGGAGAAAAAGTAGAAGAAGGGTAGAAATTGGAATTGGTTTTGGTAGCACTATCTGACGATTTTTTTCGCAAAAACCTCGAGAACCTTATTACTATTACAGGTTACAATGTTGATTGTTAGCTTTAACAACCAAATCCCTTTAAGTTTCATTTTATCCGGGCCAAAAACACAAGCTTACTACACAAGGTACAGACGTAAATATTTACGTTAAAACTACGTGTTTTACTTAACACGTGTACGTGGCTATTAAACATGTAATAACGTAATTATTACGCCATTACATCTGTATCGAATCTTATTATAGATCAAAAGATTGATGGAAGTCTTGTTAGCACGCTGTGTGCATGTAAATCATCATAATCTTCCATTAAATATCCTTTGCTGTAAGATATTAGACATAGGTTTACATCGAATGCTAATTCTATGCATCAATCGACAGTTTACCACCATTGGCCAACTTTTTGATGATCTACAGGCATTTTCTGCCGTTTGCAAACGGCTTTTCATCTTTTAAAAAAATTACCAAGCGACGAATGAGCGTTGCCCAGCATCTTCGTTTGTTTTTTTCCCACAGTTTCTGGGCAATATCAAAATTTTAAAGTTCTGGCAACAAAGTCAGGTTTTGGGCACCTGACTGGGCAACGACTTTCAATATGCACTTAAAAAGCATGGGACTGACAGGTAAATGAAATGCTTTCTGAGACACGAAGTGATGTTCTCTCCGCTCGAAGGACTGATCGCAGCAAGCGTAACTTTGTCTCTCTCGATTAATCTTGTAGTCAGTTATTTCATCATCATCATCTACATTCTACATCCTGAATTCACCCACAGCTGGGATATAGGCCTTTTTTTGTAACTTTCACGTTCCTGTGCCAGCCTCATCATTTTTTTCCTTCCGAAGGCAACAATGTCGTCAGTCCATCTCACTGCCGCCGGATGACTAACATTTATTTTCCCAATCTTTGGATGCCATTAGGTCAGTGACTTAACTAATTATGAATGCTCTTGTTTGCCCCATAAACTATTTAGTCGCATGCTGACGAGTTCTTTGGGGGGCGTGGCAGCTTTACTATCGTCTAGCGAAGTGCAAATTGTTTGTTGCGTACTCGTAGTTATAAAAATAGGTGCATATGTCGTGCCAAGAGTTTGAGGTGGCGTGATTCTCTGCAGTTAATTTTAAATGGTCCCCGTAGTTATGCTAGACAGCCCAACTAATGCATATGGGAAGCGGAACAAATGTCAATGAGGAAAATAGAAAGTCTCTCAGTGGAAAGACTGGCCAAGTTGAAGCCAAGACAGCCCAAGATGTTTGAAATTTTAGAACTGAAATTTTGCTCGTACATCTCATGTTGGCTGATGATTAATTAGAGTAGGTAGTCGAATCGACTTGTAGAGACGAAGAAAAAGATGACAACCCGAAACCCGTAGGGAACTGTGTGGATAGGTGTGTCTCTCTAAACAGAAATCAATTCTGCTGCTAAAGCGTATGTTAACTGAAAATTCGTTTTGATAGATATTCAATTAATAGACAATCAACCTGAAAGAAAGAAGAAGAAGAATTGACCGTCCAAAACGTCTAAAACAAAGATGGGCGATGCGCGTCGATGCATTCCGAAGTTGACGTTTAATGCACCATTCATATTTCAAACTATTATTCCTAGATAACATTTAAAGCGGATCCTTTGCCAAGAACCACGCAATAAGGAACCCTAACCAACTGTTTACACTATAAAGCCACACCTGCCAACGGACAAGTTCCGTATATCTGGCACTGACCGACTACTCCGTACCCTAATTATAGAAACGAACGACTAACATCTCTACGTATGTAACTAGAATAATTACTCACTTTTTATCCGTGTTGTTTTTTCCTTAAAAGATCATCTCAAACAGTTGAAGGCAAAGTGATATTTGGTCAGCGTTAAAAATGATGGAAATGTCAAAAATGTATCGGGTTGACACAAACCACCAAACCCAAGAGCCATAGATAGATAGATATATATAGATGTATTTACACTATAATTATAATAACTAAAGCTAATGTCAATTGCGTTTAAAGTCGTGTGAGGGACAATACGAAACAATTGGGGATGGCTAAGGCAAAGTAAATCTCAGATAGCGCCACCATAGTTGGTCTCAATCTGACCAATAAGGTTATGCTCGTTATGCTATTTTGAAATATAAAATGACATTACCACATTTTCAACTAATGACGGTGTTTGGGTACCAACTATGCTAGCGGCATTAGTTCTACAGTTAGCCTCCTTATTGCGATTGCCACTTTTCCTCATTTCCTCTGATTTTCATAAGAAATGCATAAACTTTAAAGAGACCTTGATTACTTAAGGTGTAACCAGATTGCAGTCGATCGATAACATCCATTAGAACAACAATGTCAGTGGAATTTCATAGTTTGAAGAATAGAAGAAGATCAAGTCAAATAAGAATGGATTGTTAAAAGATAATTTATGATTAGAAGGAGGAGGAGCAACTGTGGCCGAGAGCAGCGGTGGCCCAGTGGTGGCGGCCCCGACTTACGAACAGTAAGTCGTGGGTTCGAATCCAGGCAGGCGCATTACTTTGTGTAATTTATTTCATCACCACTGCTCTCAAAACGGTGAAGGAAAACATCATGAGGAAACCGGCATGTCCTATAAGAACTGAAAAATTCGAAGACATGTGACATCTACCAATCCGCACTGGGCCCACGTGGTGGATTATAGCCCATTCCCTCTAATAGAAAGGAGGCCTGTGTCCCAGCAGTGGGAACATTAATAGGCTGATGATGATGATGATGATGAGGTACATTAGGTTTATTATAGTTTTCTATGTTACAAGATTTTTTTAATCTCGCGATTC
This sequence comes from Xestia xanthographa, assembly GCA_905147715.2. Taxonomy (NCBI): domain Eukaryota; kingdom Metazoa; phylum Arthropoda; class Insecta; order Lepidoptera; family Noctuidae; genus Xestia; species Xestia xanthographa. Next base: position 12,587,673 of record LR990671.1, read on the forward strand.
CCTATACTAAAATGACGACTCGTGATCTGCTTACTATTTTCCCATCTATGTTGGGATTCACTTCCAGGCTAACTGAGATCCATGTCAGTTAATCTGGATGTCTACTAATATAATAATAATAATAATAGTCGTATCAGCCCATGGCTTAATTGCCAAGAGCCTCGATCAATACCTGAGGAGGCTCTCGTTAGGCAGCTGGATCAAGGGCTTGATTCAGAAAGCGGTACTCCTGGACACGGCTCGTATTGTTAGGAGGTTCCTCTCTTTGGAGCCTTGACCGCCGGTAGCTTGGACCCTGTTCCCGATACCGGTGGGCTACAATTTTTTTATATTTTTTAATGTTTTTTATATATTTTTTAATTAATATTTAAAAATGTAACAAATTTGTTTATAAATGAATAAAGGAAATAATAATAAAACCTTTATTTAGATATAGATGATATGGAAGAAGAAGACAGGTAGCATCAACTCTAAATAAACAGTGAAAAGGGCTAGAAGATGACGATTTCAGAAGTCGTATTATTATGATGAGATAATAATATATATTACTGCCAATGAACCAACAATACTAAAGTATTAAACTTGACACAATAACGCCGACAATAAACCATATGATTTTACCTGTGTGACTGATAGGATAGTAATATGATAGTGTAGTGCAGTGTAACCGCAAACCACAAGTTACCTTGCTTCATAGATTAGCCGATTACAATATCAAATCAGACGATATTGGTAAACGAATAACGTTGTACCTATGGAAATAAGTCATAAACATGATGTATATTGTTGATAATTTTATTGTCACTTTATTGCATTAGATTTAAACATAAGTGGCGACATAAATATTGATTAATACTTTAATGGAATATCACAATGTTCTTTTAAATCCCATCATTTTTCAGAACAGTCAAAAGAAATGATGACCACGGTGGTTAAAGATGTGGACACTGACAATCAGAATGGTCCACTTAATGGACGTCACTCAGCCCGCTATAGACAGATATGAGCAGAGTTTTTTGTAAGATAAGATTTGTATAGATATGATAATTCTGCAAAGAACAGGAGGAACTGTAGTGATATGCTCAAGTGGTAGTAGCAGGCTTGGGCATATCTATCGAAGAACGTATCGACATTGGAACGGAGATTATAAGACACCACAAATCATTAAACGTAGTTAAGGAAGCCCCCCACCTGATAGACTAGCATTCTTAAAAAGGTAGCAAGGATAATCCAAATGCAAAAGACAAAATCATAAAGGTTCTTTTATTACAATAGATGAAAGTATTCATCCTGAATTATTATTATAATAGTATTGGAAGAGCCAATGGCTGTTAGGAGAGGCCTATGTCCAACCGGAAACTGCGATAAATAAAGCCGGAAAATAAATGATGACCTAAAAAAAGCAGCCAAGAAGGATTAGGTGGACAAGCCGAAGCAGCAGTTGTTGCAGTAGAAATTAGAAGAGACCTATCTCCAGAATTGAACTTTATTGATTGGCAAAACAAAATGATAAGTCTTAAAGGCGGTCAAGATACACGAGATGCGGAAGACAGACAACCAATAGATTTAGTGCAATTTGAGAAGCCAATTTTCTAACATAAGAAAGATGTATAAGTCTTGAAGTGGAATGCGATAAGCAGATTGGCTGCCATAACAAATGATGACCCAAAAGATGCGGAAAGCTAAGAACCTGAGTGTTGCAGAGCATTTAGTCGAAGTGGACTGCTATAATCAGAGTAAATTGATTGCCAAAACAAATGAAAGCGCAGACCACACACTGCAAATCCAATACCACAAGATTTATATTTTCAGTCAGTTTTACTGGGCTTGAATTAGAGCTAGCAAATACCGATGTATTAAACAACATTCCTGTATAGACTCAAATAAATTGTCTTGACTGAGTGCGAGCAAAGTTCACTGGTTTAATTTTAGACGCAATTTGAGCAAAAAACATTGCGGTAGGGGCTAGAATAGAATTGATGGAAATAAAGATATTGATGTTAGTATTTTTGACGATTTACGTGTGGTTAGATAGAACGTTAATTCGCAGTTTGACACTTGGCCCGACAGATTATCGTGATTTGTAGACCAACGAGGTGGGTCGGCTTCCAATCTAACCAAATGCAGCTGTATATCATTATTTTACATGGAACGACTGCTCATCTGATCTCCACAACCAACAACTTGGTCTGTCTACCGACGTTAGAGTTAGGCTACGTCACATCCACGACGCCGCCACTTCGTCTGTCATAGTTCATCATAGTATAGAAGTTATATTTTGTATGTATTAGTATATTTTTAAGTTGTAATGTTATTTTGTGTATTTTATCAATGGGCCTTAAGATGCCTGATAATAAAATGATTGATTGATTTACTATCAAGCCAAAGTGCCATTGAATTTTTCATGCGGAAATCTTCAATAGCAACTCGGCTATGCCTTGAGTTGCAAGAGAATTGACAGTAAAAGTCTTATGAATCAGGCTAGTTCCTAGGTCGAAGACCTCGTGAAGGTTTCATTTAGCATCGCCCTTCTCTTTGTATAATTATTCGACTAATTCGTAAACAAAAGTGGGTAAATTTTATCGTGTTGCTAGTGCATTGTGTGTATTTACCCAGCGTCTACGCTGCGCTACTTAACGTGTTAGCACGCAGCGTCATTTGTAGATCCTTGACAGTCGTTAATACAGGTAGTCAGTGGCAAAGTTTGACAAACAGCCTTACCACGGGTAATCGTATTACCTAGTACCAACTGGGTTGTGGACACTTCTGAAGGTCAGATATAGTCGATCCATGTAAAATACTGCATGGTATTCAGCTGCATCCGGTTAGACTGGAAGCCAACCCCAATATACACACATCAACACGGTCTAGGGATATTTTTAAAAAAGCGAATTACTATCAATGTGTTAATTATTTATATGACATGTATATATTTAAAAGATACGTTATTTAATATTCTACCATTTTTTTATAATGGTTAAGGTATAGATTAAAATTTCAGGATTTTATGGAAAAAAAATGAAGCATAGACCGTATATGAATGAACTTTTAATTTGTGAGTAAAAACTGAAAAAAATAGAAAAATCATTTAATTTGTGTTTATAAACTTGAAATTAGTAGTCTGAGAAAGCGCCCATGATGTTCATAACACATCGGCTACGATTCGGCATGCTCAGAACAAGGTTGTCAGTGTCTTGCTGCGGAATATTGTCCCATGTCCTTCTGAGGTGCGCAAAAAGTTGATCTTCTGTAGCCAGATTTTCAGAAACTTCCTTCAGAGCTCTTCTTTGCAGCATATCCCACGCAAGCTCAATGGGATTTCGATCTGGCGATTGAGCAGGCCAGTCTAAGGCCCTAACATTATGTGTATGTAACCAAGCTACTACCGTTCTCGCCGTGTGTGCCCGGGCATTGTCGTGCATGAGCAGGAAATCTTGCCCCATTTGTGTTCTGTGGGGGGTAAGATTACGGGCCCCAGCACCTGTTGGACGTATCGTTCTGCCGTCATATTGCCCCGCACCCAAACGAGATCCGTCCGTCCTCCAATACGAATTCCTGCCCAAACCATAATTGTTCCTCCTTGGTATGGGTGAACTTCCTGAGGGTTCTGGAGACGGCTCCATCGTCCAGGAACTCGCCAAACACGCGTCCTTCGTGAATCTGGATGGAAGCCGAACCTGGATTCATCCGTGAACAGCACATTGGACCATTGGTCACGGCCCCAGTCCACGTGGTTCCGAACCCATTCTAATCGTCGTCCACGATTGCCTCTCCGTAAAGGTGGGACCCGGAGTGGTCTACGAGAGCGTAGATTGCTTTCATGCAGTCGCCTTCTTACAGTTTGGTCACTCACAAGCACTTGGTGTTCCACTCGCAGCCTTTGGACCAATTGAGTCGCCGTTGCATTTGGTTGTGCTCGCGCAGTAATTTGCAAAAATCGGTCTTGTCTGGGGGTAGTGATGCGATTTGGCCCCCGGTGCCTCTCCGCTACTTCACCTGTGGCACGATAGCGTGTTCACAATCTTGAAATTACATTTTGATGGGTCCCTATGGCCTCAGCAACATTACGCTGAACAGATCCAGCTTCCAGCATTCCCACAGCTCGTAACATCTCCGCCCTCGTCAAATGTCGGCGTTGCATGGCTACAATACCTCAATTTTAACTTTATCTTTCGTTTAAAAATGAAAAAAACTGTAACTAAACGTAATTCGTATTGTTTTCTAAATTTCGCACAAATGAAAATTCCCTCTCCTATACATCAAGACATTTTTATGCCACCGAAACAAAAGAATTTTCAAAAATTTGAATTTGGAATTAGTCTGAGATAAATTACAAACAAATCGGTGTATAAAAGATTCCAATGCGGCCAGTACTTTTCGAGTTATTTAATTGAGTATGAAATATCCCTAGACCGTGTTGATGTGTGTAGTTAGGCAAAGGCTAGCTGATGTTTGTGTTATTAAAACGTTACATAGCGGCAAACCGGTGCTCTATTTAAACTAACTCAGTGTAACAAGATTACGCTCGAGTCTAAATCTAGGTTTTAGCTGAAAAATTCGGCCTTCAGAGCGCAGTACAAAGATTGTCATCTGTGTGTGCGGTCTATTTTAATTCAGCAGGTAATCGGGACTTTTTTTCTTTGCGAAAAGTTTAGTGTCCTTCGTCATTACAATTTATTTTGTGTGAGTTTTTAATTTAGGTTTCTTGTAAACCTTAATTAAAAACATCAAAACCCTCCAAGTTCATAAAGGTGCTTCTAGCAATGACTTTGACCGTGAAAAAATCGTTTCTCGACTTTTATGAACTTAGAGGGTTGTATTGATGATTTTGATGATTATAATTATGTAATTACATACGTCTTACAATCGCGAACAATATTTTAATCAACATACAACCTAGCACTGGCCTGCAAATTGCAAAAAACGTAAGAATATTTGAATTTCGCGGGCTAGCAGGCGCAAGATCTGTCTGTTTTTATATGAAAATCAGCTGTTCCGTATATTTTCACCGTGTAAGATTTACACTTTTGTAGGAAACAGAAGTGTTTTTTGTTTAAATTACTGATGACAATTTTTTATGTGGGTTCTGAATGATGTAGGTGGGTACCTACCTACTGATTACGTGGTAAATCGTTTGTGCGTCGGTGTTCGTTCCACCCTGTTTAATTACTTATTTTTGACGTGACAACGTCTTATAAATTGGTTTGCCGGGTGACACTTCAAGAAACTGCGTTACGCTCCGCTCACGTTATGCGCTCACAATGAGAGCGAGTGAGAGCCCGCCTAAGAGCGAGAGAGACAGACATAAAAAGTTTATTTTACCACTCAAAGTCGTTGTCACGTAAAACTTTCGCCCGTATACCGACTTTACAGGCAACCAATTTTTTTGTAAATTCGTCATTTGGTCGAAAATTGTTTATCATCTAGGTACAGTCTTTAGTCTGTATGGTGTCGGACGTTAAGAATAGCACCATCCCATATCTTCCCGTGGGTGTCGTAAGAGGCGACTAAGGGATTACCAGAGAATGGGCAGCAGCGTTCTTTGTGCTTTTGTAACAACCGTACTGCGATCGCCAACCCGCCTGCCAAGCGTGGCGATTATGGCAAAACCCCCCCTTGGGGGAGGCCTATGTCCAGCAGTGGACGTCTTTCGGCTGAAATGATGAATGATGACAGTCTAGAGATCAGTTCAATTTAAAGGCGACTATTATTCTGCTAGTTACGCACTTAACTGCTGAAAATTTCCGACCAACAATATTGTTATGATTGACAATATCATTAAATGTCATTGAATTTTCTTTTGCGTCTAAATTCATGATGAGAATAAGTAGATCAATGAGGTGAAAGTTGACGCTTAGAAATGCTGATAACGACTAAAATATAGATAATTATTAGCTATTACGCTGATTAGGATGAAAAGGACTGTAAACAGTACGCTAGTTGTGCCCTTGAGATAGATCATGACCGTGATTTTGTTGTGTAACTTGTAGATTACAAATAGAAGATTAAGCAAAATGCTATAATTTCCTCTGTTGTGTGTTTTCATGAACCTAAGTTACATTGCACTGCTGCGATTTCATCTCTTTCGGCACTTGCGGTTTTGAAAATGTGCACGTCTATAATTTAAACTTTTTTGGTCGTATAAAGTGTCTCTTTCTCCCTTTGTGTCTTCTGTCTCTTTAATATGACGGTGAAAATAAGTTTTAGTTCTTAATTTTCGTCATAGACGGCGATAACGAATTCATGGGAATTTTTAGTCTCACTAGTTCTACAATTTTGAACCACCCTTTAATCGTAATCGTATCGGAAAAATATTCCCATTGGTTCTATCGTAGAACTGTAGGACTAGTGAACTAGTTCAGTTTTTTGAGTTTTTTATTTTATTTTTTGTTTTGTGGCTTGTGTTAGATAAATATGTTTTGTTTTTTTTTCTTTTCTTTTTAGTGGGAACGTACCAAATGATTATGATAAGCTACACTAGCAAGATATTAGTTTTCTCAGTAGCAACTTGATTTAGAAATTGTATGGCTGACGATATTTATATTGTACTATTGCAGTCTATATGTCTACCTCTTGATGAAGTACAGACGTAATGTTACATAAGATTATGATATTTCCAGAGTCACTATAATCTGTGCTATAATATTACGAAGTGTTACTATTACTACGAAACGATTCGCTCGTGTAGTTTTAATGACCTATTCTTGACTTTTATAGGTTTCAGTGTTCAACACGTCATCATTTGGTAAGTAGTTGGACTTAGTATTTCTAGATATATTGTGTTGCTAAGGTATCACGCGGTGACTATCATAAACAGAATAAACTGCTTGAAAACGCGAGAACTTCGGCGAATCTTCTAGAATCTGAAACGCGCTTGTATGACTAGCATTTTTATTCCACAACACGCTCATAATCACAATCACTTTCAATTTCGTCAAATTTTAAATTATTATACCTATTATTATATCTAGCCTGTATTGTCCCACTGCTGGGCAAAGGCCTCCTTCCATTCCTTTCAACGGTCATTAAAATCTTGAAATTTAAATTTTATTGAAGGTAATATTTTCTTTTTAATTAGAAATTAATTAAAGTATCGAGTCGCACGGGACCGGTCAATGTGGCGACACTTGGGGGAGGCCTATGCCCGGTTACATATCATAATACCTAAGTTTATCCTAATTATTTTCGATAGTCCATCAGCAGTAGACGTCTTGCGGCTGAAATGATGATGATGATGATTAAATTAAAAAAATGAAGAGAATTTAAAAAAAGGAAAACAACACAGCACACATGGAATCAGTTCATCACGTGGTTTAATCCTCGCAGGGTTGAACAGTAGCGTACCTATAATACACCCACATTTCGCCAAAGGAACGTAGATGTTGGGTTCCTAACAATAGGCGTTCTGTACTTTGTACCTATCCCCAAGGTAAATTTTTTCATCCACCTATGAATCTTTAACACAACAACAACAGCTCATAACGTCCACTGCTGGACATAAGCCTCTCCCATGATGGGAGGAATTTGCCGTAATCTCCACGCTTGGCAGGCGGATGGGAGATCGCAGTGACGAAAGACTAACAGAAAACGCTGCTGCCCATTCTCTGGTCTACGTCTTATAACCATCTCTACATTCATACTCAAAAATTTCTTACGTCATTTTGACTTGCCCATACCAGGATAATCGATTTATCACCACACAACTTCTAGCACATATCTTCCTTGCACTTATCTGCACTTATCATCTCCCTGCCTTCATCTTATTCTACTTGTAGTCGGCGCAGCATGTCTTCTTCCATACTTCTCTATTACTCGTCATCTCATCAGACACCTCCTTTCTATCCATATCATCCTTCACACAGTTCATCCATCGTTTCAATGGTCTTCTTCTACTTTTATAGCCATCTCTACATTCATACTCAAAAATTTCTTACGTCATTTTGACTTGCCCATACCAGGATATTCGATTTATCACCACACAACTTCTAGCACATATCTTCCTTGCACTTATCTGCACTTATCATCTCCCTGCCCTCATCTTATTCTACTTGTGGTCGGCGCAGCATGTCTTCTTCCATACTTCTCTATTACTCGTCATCTCATCAGACACCTTTCTTACCATATCATCCTTAACACAGTCCATCCATCGTTTCTTTAGTCTTCTTCTACTCTTATAGCCATCTCTACATTCATACTCAAAAATTTCTTACGTCATTTTGACTTGCCCATACCAGGATAATCGATTTATCACCACACAACTTCTAGCACATATCTTCCTTGCACTTATCAGCACTCATCATCTTCCTGCCCTCATCCCATTCTATTTGAGGTCGGCGCAGCATATCTTCCTCCATACTTCTCTATTACTCGTCATCTCATCAGACACCTTTCTTACCATATCATCCTTCTCACAGTCCATCCATCGTTTCAATGGTCTTCTTCTACTTTTATAGCCATCTCTACATTCATACTCAAAAATTTCTTACGTCATTTTGACTTGCCCATACCAGGATAATCGATTTATCACCACACAACTTCTAGCACATATCTTCCTTGCACTTATCATCTTCCTGCCCTCATTTCATTCTACTTGGGGTCGTTGCAACATGTTTTCTTCTTCCATTCTTCCCTGTCAGACGTCACGGCATCATTTACTCCTTTCTCTGTCATATCATTCCTCACACAATCAATCCATCTTTTCTGTGGCCTTCTCCATCCTCTTCTTTCATATCATTCATGTCCATCACTCTTTTAGTCACACGCGTTTCTTAAGCAACTTCTAGCACATAAATATGTTTAAAATAAATAAGTAGGTATAAGTACATTGATTAAATAAACTGATTATCACTAAACATATCCGCATCGCAATTAAGTAAGAGTTGTAGATAAGCTATCTGAACCCGACTATCACTTATTTACTCATAATATTTATAATAATTAATAAAAACAATAACAAACATTTGACCTAGCCTTTTTTACAATGTTGAGGTCAGTATAGTGCGTATCAATTAAATTGTTCGAAGTAATTGCAACTTATTTGCATATCGCACTCTTAAAGACAATAGCTTTCAATTTGACAACACAATAAGATCTACAGTCCTTTGTCATCATCAGCTTCATTCTCCTGCACTGATGACAATTCATTTGCGGTCGTCGCAGCATATCTTCTTCTTCCACACATCTCTATTACTCGTCATCTCATATCATCCTTCACACAGTCTATCCATCGTTTCTTTGGTCTACCTCTACTCTACTCTTATACCCATCTACATACTCAAAACTTTCCTCACGACATTTTCCTCATTCCTCCGCATCACATGCCCGTACCACGATAACCAATTACCAGACAACTTTTCAGTCACCGGCGCCACTTTCAGACTTCCCCTTATATACTCATTTCTTACTTTATCTATTCGCGTAACACCACACATCCCCCTTAGCATCCTCATCTCTGCGACATGCAAATGCCTTTCATTTATCTCTTTTTAACCGACTTCAAAAAAGGCGGAGGTTATATGTTCGTGTGTATGTATTTTTTTTTTTTTTTTTATGTATGTTACCTGATTTCTCTCCCATTTGTCGACCGATTTTCAAAATTCTATTTTCATTTGATAGAGTACACTCCTGAGGTGGTCCCATTTTAATTTGGTGAAGATCTGATGCTGACCTTCGGAGATATACAATGGAACTCTTCAAAAAGAGACGGCAAATCTGTTGTGATAGCTCCAATCGGTTGGATGTTCATTGTTTATACAATATCATGACGTAACATCACGCCTGTATGCCCTGAGGGGGTACGCAGATGTGTACAATTTACCTGATTTCTCTCCCATTTGTGGACCGATTTTCAAAATCCTTTTTTACTTGAAAGAGTATACTCCTGAGGTGGTCCCATTTTAATTTGGTGAAGATCTGATGCTGATCTTCGGAGATATACAATGGAACTCTTCAAAAATAGACGGCAAATCTGTTGTGATAGCTCCAATCGGTTGGATGTTCATTGTTTAAACAACATCATGACGTAACATTACACCTGTTTGCTCTGAGGGGTACATAGATGTGTACAGTACACCCAGATTTCGACAGTTATGGCATGTTATGTTCCATTTATTGGGGATAAGCCTATTACCATGACATGTATTGTTAACCATGTACAATGAATGCATAGCAAATATTTGTAAGTATAGGATATTACAACTAAAAATGGAAAAATAAAATAAAACTTTTTTGCCAAAAATAAAACCGACTTCAAAAAAAACAACAAACGAAAAAACACAAAAGAAAAGGACAAAAAAATACACTAAAAGAAAAACAAAAAAAAAACACTAAAACAAACCATAAAAAAGTGAAAAATAACTTTAGCTTCAGAAGCCGGTGAGAAAAACACCAAATCAATCAAAGGTCAAGCTTCAGAAGTCGGTGACAAAAACACTAAATCAATTAAACAAGGTCACCGACTTCTGAAGCTTGACCTTTGATTGATTTGGTGTTTTTCTCACCGGCTTCTGAAGCTAAAGTTATTTTTCACTTTTTTATGGTTTTGTTTTAGTGTTTTTTTTTTGTTTTTCTTTTAGTGTATTTTTTTGTCCTTTTCTTTTGTGTTTTTTTGTTTGTTGTTTTTTTTGAAGTCGGTTTTATTTTTGGCAAAAAAGTTTTATTTTATGTGGACTAACATTCTGATCCATACAAGACAGCAGGTCTAACCATTGTTTTATAAATCTTCCCCTTAAGTTTAAGGGGAATGCGGGAGTCGCATATTGTTCCCGTGACCTGCCGCCATTTCATCCATCCCGTGTTCATTCTGTACTTTACACTACGATCTATTTCGCCATCGCTTTGCACGAGTGAACCGAGATACCGAAAGTCGGAGCAGACAGGAAGAGGCGCGCCATCTAACGCTATGGCTCCAGAACTGGAGAGACTGCCGAAATCGCAGACCATGTATTCAGTTTTACTTCTGCTGATTTTCAAGCCAACATTCTCCAGTTTCTGTTGCCATTTTTCCAATCTGCTCTGGATCTCAGGTCCGAAGTAATTGCAACTTAATTGCATATTGCACTCTTAAAAACAATCGCTTTAAATTTTAGAACACAACAAGATCTACAGTCCTTTTTCATCATCAGCTTCATCCATTGTTTCTTTGGTCTTCCTCCTTTACTTATAGCATTTATGACAGCAGCAATTAGGTAAACCCAACAACTAATACAGAATGAGTTTTTGAAAAGGCCATTCACGCCGGATGGCCTAATATGAAACTTATGAGGAATAGTGATAAACACTCAAAGGAGTCTCGAGCCAGATTTTGATAAAACCTAAAACTGCGTCATGAAATTTTTGGAAAATGAATATTCCTAGGTAGAAATCAAATCCGTTGATTTTGAATAAAAACACACTTTACAACAATACCTTCAGGATGTTGTTGAGGCTTCCACCTTACTGCAGTGCATCAGGTATGTTCGCTGATGCGCACACAGATGACTATTTTGCGATAATGCGAAAAAAAGTAGCCTCAGTCATATGCAGAATGGGGGAAAGCACGAATGGCATTCTGAAGGTACTTGCAGAAGGGCTGGATGGACCGAAAATTGGTAGGTTTGCCAAGCTACATGTCCTGCATGGGGCAAAATAAACTTACCAAAGATAAGATAATTAAAATAAATGATTTAATAATAAAAAAAATATATTTTTTATCGAATGTTGTATGATTTAGGGATCAAATTCTGGGAAGTAATATTTATTTAATGTGCGGAAAATTTAAGGATGCTTTTTATCGCGGTATTACGATTCCGTGGAGCAATTACAAAATACCACACAGTCGAAGAGAGAAAAAAGATGTTATCTTTTGCCGACAAATTAATGTTAGTATCACTGTATTATTGTTAAATTTAAATTTACATGGAAATTCAAGCTAATTTATCATTTTTTAATAGTACCCATATAACATACAAGATCGCCATTTAAGGGTCAACAGTCAGGATAAGGGGACTTCTTGCTAATCTACAAGTTGTATGTCTTGTATGGTATCATACAAATTGGCATCTAGACACAACAGCTTCCTTTAAGCCGTCTGTTCTTTGTATTTTAATCTTATCTCTTAGAGAGATAAAATTAAAAATAATATGAAATTATTTTTAAAAGTTCGTTCTAATTACGGAACGACTGGTCATTGTAATTTAAAATCTGTTCCTGTTCATTAAAATACTACTTACAAATTTATTGTCAAACGTATGAATTCTGTTGATGTATGGAAAAAGAACAAAATGAATATAATGTGTACAACGGCACAGATTATCACATTTTCCATGCCACTTAAATCCTGCAATTTCCAGTAATCAAAACGCAAAATAGAACAACAGGTGTTCTAAACCACAGCGGCTTTGGGCCGCAGAGTCATCATCTACGGAAGATGACGATGAGTACTTCTATAGATGTCGAAAAGCCAGTCGCTGCTATAGTTGGTGCCAGTTAAGATGAGAATAGCGGTCATTGCCCTTTCCCTAATATCATTTCGTACGTACCAAAACAATTAAACCATGTAACGTTTTTCATTAGAAAAATGTTGAAGATCACGATAGATGACAATTCCAGACTTGAACAGCAATGACGTATTATATATAGACACGTCATGAACCAACATCGCGGCGCTTAAAAACGGCGAAAATACTAGAGAACTACTTATAAGCGTGAAGAAAGAGAAAGAAAATATGACACCGAACGGCGGGATGCCTGTTGCGAGAGGGAGATAAATATACATCTTCAGTCACGTCACAGGATTTATTAAATTATAAACAAACGTAGCGTCGCGCGACAGGTTGGTGCGTAACTAAGCGCGATGTGGCCAATTGGCTTCATTTCATGTTGTCATTTTAGAGTGCGGACAACGTATCTATAGTTTATAATTATCATTGTTGAACAGGCTTATTTTTGGTTTTCAAAGTTAAGAAGTTTAATAAATGTAGGTGGGTTAATGACCGCTATTCTCATCTTAACTGGCACCAACTATAGGTCATCATTATCATCATCACCTTCCTTATTTGTCCCATGGTATTTGGGGTCGGTGCAACACGTTTTTTTCTTTAATTCTCCCCTGTCAATTCTCACCAGATCGTCAGGCTATAATTTACACCTCCGTTACTAGCTAGCTACTTTTCATTTAGATATAAATACATACACATTTTTTTTACAAAATAAATATATTTCATCTAAATTAATCGTCTCGCTACCAATCGGTCTGCTATTGCGATTGGGTGACGTTACCTACCGCTGCGATAGCTTTCAAAAGTAAAACTACTCTATAAGTAAACAAAACTAAAGACCACTTACCCATCAGTTCCAACATACGTTTCCTTAGCAGTAACACCATTAAAATGCACTCTGTTCTCCACTTCTCCATCAATAAGAAAATCAGTCATGACAAAATTCACTATTTGTTTGTTCAAATGCCTCCTTAAATATTTAATGTCACTCATTTTATTTTTTTCTGTACCATTGTTATGTCTATGCCTAAGATGGCTGCCGGCAAAATTTTGAATTTTGAAATTAGAATCTAGTTCTGTAACTTCACTTTCGCGCTCACAGTTTGTGGTGCCCAATAAAAAAAGAATGAGCAAAGGTGTTTTGAACATTCTGCCCCACGATATTAGTTTGGCTATGCTTGACTTTTTCTTCGCTTTTGGCGATTTTAACTCCATTTTCAACCTGGAACAAGAGAAACACCATTAGATTTTAATTTAAAAAGAAAACTGGTTTTAAAACTACAACAATAGCGCTTATTGATGTCCAATTTCTGTTACTCGAATCAAAATCTCGATTTGGAACGGACAGCTTCCATTCTGTTTCTGTTTCCATTCATAATCTAGGGCATTTTTTCCAATGATCTGTAAAATGATTACGGCTGTGCCATGTTAAGAGCGGCCAACCCGCCATACTTTTCGCGAGAATTTTGACTATAGCTCGTGCGTTTAAGCCGTTGTTAGACATATATCTTTGATTTTTTTGAACTAAGAGGTATCTTGTGGACTATATCTAGGCTTCTATCGAAGCAGAAAATAAAAAATTGTAGAAACAAATTCAGTATAAGCCTCCAAAAATTTTTGTTTTTCACAACTTTTACCTCAACTTTGGCCGTTCATAATGTACTTATAAATTGTAAAAGTAAAGAAACCATCCTGATAGAAGCCTTGTAAATGTAGTGGAGATTCTAAATAACAAATATCTATTTCACATACTTGTAAGACTAATTCAAAAACACGTATTTCCTGGAACAAGTTTTATAAATTTTCGAACAATATTTTTCGTTCAATGTCCCCGCGTTAGGCGGTTTGAGGTACGCGGGAGGCAAGTAGTACGGATTCGGGGTTAAGTAAGACAGGGGAGTTGAAAGAATACCACCGCTGTGGCTCTGGATGAAACAACAAGTTTTTCGACCATGCTCGCGTTGACGAAAGGCGGGCCGGGAAGGGCCCCAGCTAGCGAGCGAGCAATCGAGTCGGGCGAGCATTTTCTTAATTCATACTTTGGTTCACTCACACCGCGAACTACCGATAGTGCCGCACCGAAGTATGAGAAGAGGAAAGCGATGCTCGCCCGACTCGCTCGCTAGCTGGCTGTGTGGAAATTCGCAATTTTCAATTGAGCTTTCATAACAAACTGCCCAAGTGCAATCAAATTGGTTAGATGTGTAATTATTCCTGCTATTACATGGATCTGAAACATTTGTTAAAATGTGAGAGCAACGTGGATTGATGATTTTTATGACGCCCTGATTTTTTTCAGAATACATTACTTATTAGGGTTCCGTACCCAAAGGGTAAAAACGGAACCCTATTACTAAGACTTCGCTGTCTGTCCGTCTGTCCGTCCGTCTGTCCGTCCGTCTGTCCGTCTGTCCGTCACCAGGCTGTATCTCATGAACCGTGACAGCTAGACAGTTGAAATTTTCACAGATGATGTATTTCTGTTGCCGCTATAACAACAAATACTAAATATAGTCAATGGTACGGAACCCTTCGTGTGCGAGTCCGACTCGCACTTGGCCGGTTTTTTTTTATTATCATTTCAAGTCTGTTTACAGATTGTTAATTAGTTAATTACGTATCATCATCATCTGCATAGCCTTTTCCCAACTATGTTGGGGTCGGCTTCCAGTTTTACCGGATGCAGCTGAATACCAGTATTTTACATGGAGCGACTGCCTATCTGACCTCCACAACCCAGTTAGTACCGGGTACCTGGTTGTCAGACTTTTTTTTTGGGCCTCTGACTACCTAACGACTGTCAAAGATCTACAAATGACAGCCGGGACCAACTGCTTAACGTGCTTTCCGAGGCACGGAGGAAACTCGTTATGTAATGGGTGGTCACCCATCCACAGACCAACCTAGGCAAGCACGGCTTAACCTAACGATCGACCCGAGCGGCTGTTATTATTTAGCCACGAGCTCCTCCTGTTAATTACGTATATTATAATGAAATAAACTTAGCTATTAAAATTAGTTACATCAATAAGTAAACAAAACCTTTGCCTCCACAAATGAGACTTTGCACCTTTAGCCACATAAACAATTTAAAAACAAACAAAAATGGCTGACTTGACAAAACTTTGACACCGTTCAGTGTTACAATTACATGATTTAATAATCTGCGTAAAATAACACCGATGTGTACTAACTGAATGTGGTAGTACAACATAAAGAAATATGATAAGACTGTCGTATTCGTAGAAGATAGCTGTATATCTGGTATCTGATAACATCAGCATCTTGATGAGATGTTTTTCTTTGCTAGGCTTGCCAAAACTGCAGTTGCATCATCATCTGCCTAACCTTTTCCCAACAAACTCAAACTCAAAGCATTTATTTCAATTAGACCATTACGGCACTTTTGAATGTCAAAAATACAAAAAAGAAAATCAAAGCTACAGTCCCAGTCACAAGGCATAATAACTTGAGAAAGTACTGTAGTTGCCCATTCCCTAGCGTAGATCTCTATGGAGAAGAATGGGCAAGAAACTCCATGGACACTCTTTTAAAATCAAAATATTGTAACAAAATCTTGGTTACATCATTAATTTTGAGATAATACATATATGTGAGAACGATGTAGAAAGACGTGCAAACTAAGAGCGTCCAGAGTAAAAGATTAGATCAAAAATGTTTGAATAAAGTAATTAAAATTAACCTTGGCAGTTAAGAGATGACCATGTTGGGATCGGCTTTCAGTCTAACCATATGCAGCTGAATACCAATACTGTACATGGAGCGACTGCCTATCTGACCCCCACAACCCAGTTAGTACTGGCTAGGACTGTTTGTCAGACTATCGGACCACTGACTACCTGTAACGAAACTGTCACAGATCTACAAATGCGGTATCACGGCACCATTTACTCTTTTCTCTTTTATGTCATTTTTTTTTTCTTTCTCACACAATTTATCCATCTTTTCTTTCACTAGGTCACTGAAAGTATTAAAGTATATATGTTAATTGTCCTCAGCAGGGAGACCCGCGATGCTGACGTGAGCTTCCCAGTCGGTGCTGGTGATTCGGTGAGTATTTATCTCTTAAATCTGACGATCGACTTTCATTTCATAACATTGAATTAACACCAATTGGGTACCTAATAAGCTAAAGCAGCAAAAGCTAAAACTAAAGCTAACACTAAAACTAAGATAAAAGCTAATAATTAGTAAGCCGTGTGGTATCCGGCAGAGTAGAATAGAACCAACCCATTACACTCACGGGTGTCATATAAGGCGACTAATGTCTGAGGCAGAACACCTTGCGCCTCCGTAGACCAGAGAATAGGCAGCAGCGTTTTCTGTTAGTTTTTCATCACTGCGATCGTGGAGATTACGGAAAATTCCTCCCATCATGGGAGAGGCTCATGTCCAGCAGTGGACGTTATGGGCTGTTGTTGTTGTTGTAGGGTACCTAATAAACCTGATACTGATCTGTTAGCCTGCGTCAATACACTGCAAGAACCAAGAGGCTCCTCTTCGTCAACGTCACACCCTATCATAATTATTATACAGTATACGTTAGGAATGCATCAATCAAGATAATAGATGTTGTAGCACGGAAACATGCGTAAATAAGTAAATAAAGTCTAGATTATAAATAGACGTTCATGGCCGTGTCGTTGACCTAATTTAAATATAATTTAAAGAAATTTAAATTTATTACCTCTAGTTACTCCATTATACTTTCGTATTATGTCAGCATTTTCCTACTTATTTGGGGGTCAAATGGAATATTTTTGAAAATAACTCCCGTCGTCGTTTTTCGAAAGACTATCACGATCAGAATGTACACATACTTTAAATATGCATACTTAAGTAAGACCTTTCAGGTCACATTTAGTTTTCAATGTAATTATATTAAATGAAAACGTACTCGTGTTTCATAACTAGAATTTTTGGAACCGGTTCTCTAGTTGCTCCTACATTTTACCCCTCATACTATGCATAGTCTTATAACATATGCCTTTTTCTTTAGACTTCTTAGCAAAATCAAACACGTGTGTCACACAAACATTTGCTCCGACCGGGATTCGAACCCGGGACCCTAAGAACGTAAGGCAGCCTCACTACCGCTGCGCCAATCGGGCCGTCATCTTGGGTCGTCACCTACCAATATGAGATGGAATCCATTGCAATCTCAAATTAATGTCACTAAGTCGTAGTAATGTCGATAATATTATAATTACGTGTAATAATCTATACTGATATTTTAAAGAGGTAACATTTGTTTGTAAGTTTGTATGTAGGGGGTAATCTCCGGAAGTAATGAACCGATTTCAAAAATTCTTTCAACATTAGAAAGCTACATTCACCCTGAGTAACTTAGGCTATATTTTATCCCCGTACTCCCACGGGAACGGGAACGTTACGCGGGTGAAACCGCGTGACGTCCGCTAGTTAGTTATATTAGGATATGATGAGGCTGACGTACCTTTGTAAGGTAAGCCCTAAATAAATAAAGATTAAAAAAAAACCTTGTACTACCCCGTAGATGGACAAACTTACAAACAAAGAATATCGAAAAGCATAAAATAAAATAAAGCTGAAAATATTAGTATAGATTAAGGCCCTTCTAACCCTAAAATTAGCAACTCTATTTATGGTGGTCCAAACTTCGTTTGAAAACCTGTTAGAATAAAGTTCTAATCAGCTTGCACTACAAAGCGGTTGTTACGTCAGTCACTGCGGCCGAATAGTGCGAAATGAGTGGTTTTTTTGCGATTTACTAAAAATCTATTGATTGGACTAAAAAAATAAAACACATGAGACCTGCTATAGAGATAGTTCAGTTAGTATGCAAAGTTTCATGATCTAATTTGAAGTACTTTTTGAATACCAGCGGTTTATTGTTCGATTTAGAGGTAACTTTGTTTTTTTTTTCTATCGAGAAATGTTTATGGAATCGTGTTTTCGTCAAACATAGCACTTAGCATTAATCCTCAACTTTACCAAATATTTATTTCAAAATTAATGCTGCAGTATTTTAGGCGTAACGGAGGATCATGTTAAGCCATTTGAGGGAGTATAAGCCCTTAACATTATCGAGACTTTTTAGACATAATATGAAGGTATAGACAGGTAACGAATTGCATCACTTAGATACCCGCAACGCAATTACAGACACAATTAAAATAACAATGCACCGTGCCCGATCGGGCACGGCTGGGGACTTAAGAGATAAAATGTTTCGTGAAAATTACGCAATTGGAGTTCTGGGTTACCAGAATCAATTGAATGTTTACGTCGGCCACGCGCTCGTGTGCTCTATTTATTACTACTACACGATAAGGTCAAAATACAAACGGACATGCATTATTTAAATGGAATGAATATTCATCTTTGTGTCTTATTATCCTTGGGGAATGCGTGCGTCGGTGCTAATATGGAGGCATTCCTGTAAAAGCAACATTTGTAAGAACTTTTAGGAATCATCTTCAACCACCAGCGGGTCTAAAATGGCCGCTTTAGCAGAATCCACGCAGAATCTTAGCATGAATCACGTTAAAAAATTAAAATTCTTAAAATGGACTTTATGATTACGATAATAAGGTCCATTTTAAGAATTTTAAATTTTTAACATGATTCATGTTACGATTCTGCTAAAGCGGCCATTTCAGACCCCCAGGTCTACTGAGGTTGTAAGGGGCGCCTCCACGAGTTAGGGAATCGCGGCGATTCAACGTATTTCTATACGAAAATATAGCCGCGATTCTCTCGCTCGTAGAGACGGCCCTAAAGAGAGTGTGTAGAAAAACGTGGCAAGGACGATAATATCGCCGCGATTCTCTCGCTCGTGGAGGCGGCCCAAAAGAGCGTGTGTAGAAAAACGTAGAAAGGACGATAATATCGCCGCGATTTTCTCGCTCGTGGAGGCGGCCCCTAAGGGTGCTATTCGCGTGGGTGTTTAGTCCGTTCTAGCTTCTCCCTTGCTGACCTCCCCCAGCGAGGCCATAAGCCGAGGCTCGAACTCCACGGGGCACTTAGTTTTTCCGTTTTTATGCCATTGCTCGAAGCCTTACACTAAAGGCACCTGCTGCAGTGAATCCCGGTTAAGGTTGACCTACTAGATTTATTATTTATATACATATAACAGTAACTTGCTGCACTTACAGTTTGTTGCACCAAGGCGTGCTGCACTCCAACAACAATTCATGCAATAATTACACAAAGCTTTACTGCTAATCATAAACATATCAAGATCCAGTTTCTGAGCAATCAGGGCGTTTAGCAGATTCATTGCTTGGGTTGTGGGTGCATATCGAGCAGTTTGGGTACGCACAGACACGCGAGAAATGCCATCTACAAAAAAATATCTCAAGAGTGCTCAGACTCTCAACAGAATGTCTCCTAAGATGTAGATATTTATGTATGCAACTGTATTCGAACAATTTCGTGATTAGAATTTAGCGGACGCCTTTCACATTGAGATCTTATGCCGTCATCGACTATTCAAGTTCTATGTGACACTTGAACAGCGCCCAAGATTAATGCATTTGCCATTACGATTTTTTTTGGAATAATTTCAAAAAACAAGTAATAAAAAAAAATGTCTTGGGCGTGTGCAACTACTGTTACGTAACGTTTCTTATTAATCCCAAGTGCTTCCAAAGCTGTTGCCAATATTTCTCCAGCCTCTTTAGGCACACAGGTTCAATTCGTAATGATTACCATAACACAATTTGGTAATTGCTAGATGGACTAAAGGCCCCAAAAATCCCACTACAAAGAGATTTAAAAGACTTTGAAGAGCGGACATTGGGAATATTTTCATACCAAAATTTTGATCCAGGAATGCTACCTGGCAGACGGAAAATATTATTTATTTTGATTTAAAGGGTAATTGCTATTTCTTTTCTATAATATTTATATTATTTACATACTAACTCTATAATAGAAATAAAATATTTACAAGTATCAAAAAGGGTTACAGGGCGTCGAAAAATTCGCCCACATCGATTTTGATTTTCATCAACTCTTCCCAAATTGGCCGTAGGCATGTGGGACCAGGGGCCCTACTCTCTAACGTCCGTCCATCCATCCGTCTCTATCCGTCTCTCTCGCGCACGTCTGCAGATGAGTGCGAGTGAAGAGACGGACGGACGAATTCAACTCAGTTGATGAATTACTCGGCCGTATGACTGGAGACTTTTCTTTTTGTGTGCCTATTGCATCTCGCAGTTCAGCCTAGAGAGACTGGCTTCAGCTTAACTGGGCTAATCCTGTGGATGCCACTAAGTACTAATTTAAGACCACTAAGGGTACCTTCAGGAGTATGACTGGGAACAAAAGAAAGGACATAAGTAAAGAGTAGCAGCATCAGAAGCAAGACTAAGGTCCAGGACATAACTTTGAAAATAAGGAGACAAAAATGGAAATGGGCAGGCCACATGACCAGGGGAAAGGATAAATAGAGTAAATAACAACGCAATGGTACCCAAGAGATGGAAAGAGAAAGGGAGGTAGACCACAAAGGAGGTGGGACGACGACATTAGACAAGTTGCGGGAACAACATTGGGTAGAGTGGCCATAGAAAGGCCAGAATGGAGAAGATTGGAGGAGGCCTTTGCCACCAGGCAAGCGGACACGCAAAAGTACAACAAAAGAACAATTTACGAATACTAAAGAAATATTGTCATGTCCGAAGGATGGCTATTAATATAAGGGTACCCTCTGTGGGGTACAAACCTCGGCTTAGGGCGTCGCTGGGCAGCAAGGGGACAGGCTGGATCTGAATTAGAGTATTTAGGGGCTGATTTATCACTACTGGCTCAGCATCGCAGGCTGGCTCAAGCAAGGGTCGGAGGGGGGGTTGAATAGAGATCTCGCGCGCGCCGGACCTTGGCGGCAAGGTCAGAATGTATGACTGGAGACGCAAGGGGACAAGCTGGATCTGAGTTAGATTATTTAGGGGCTGATTTATCACTACTGGCTCAGTCTCGCGGCCTGACTTGAGCAAGAGTCGGGGGGAGGGTTGAACAGGGATGTCGCGCCGGACCTCGGCGGAGAGGTCGGAATGTATGACTGGAGACAGAACGATTTGTTATTAAGTAGTAGTTTTCTTAGTCTTCCCTCGTCTATCGCTCGCAAATATTTGAATGTCTTTGTGCCACTGGCACAAAGTCGATGGTGGAAACCAGGTGTTTTGGGACAACTTGGAAAAGGACTCAGGTTTATCCATCAGTGAAATTTTTTTTTTGTAGTTCTCCTGAGTGTTAACTGTACTTGCCGAACAAAAAGTTTACCAAATGGGATTCAATGTATGAAGATCAAAATAGTTACGAAATGGGATTCAATGTGTGAAGATCAAAATAGTTACGAAATGGGGCTTTCGTGATGCTATTTTAATTAGTTGTCGAAATGGGAAAGTTACGAGATGGACCGTTGGTTTTAGATGTTGGAAAGTTTTTTATCGGTTATCTTGAATGCGTTTTTCTTTTTTCAGTAACTGTCATTTCAACCATCTGTTAGTTCAGTGGTTGCCAGCGCGAGTGCTGAGCGTGACGTAATGGGTTACTTAGTTTGATGTAAACATGCTGGGCTGACGGCTTCCTGAAGGGTACGTTTACACCTTGTATAGAAATGACATTCCAAAAAACATTTCTTTGCTTCTAATTAGTAAATCGGTCAACTAATTGGAACAGGGCCATCGGCTCCGTATTGTTCGTTCGTTACAAAACGTCCAGCATTTGAATTACGAGTAAATTGCCAAACCATTCAACTATTGTCTGGTCGTAATAACATTTTATATGTGGTCGGCTTTTTAACTAGAAAAGAAAAAAACATTACCTTCCTTTTGGACTTCAACGCAATTGTATAAATGATGTTTTGTAATTTTCACAACGCCAGAGACCAGTGCCTTTTTTATTAAAAAAAACATGCTTGTGGAATCCCCTTTTTTCTTTTTTTTTTTCGGATGGGAAATCATCAAATGACTCCTCCCGCTCTGGGCGGAGCAGGAGGGAGTGTCAGACTTTTACTGACTAAAACCCATCCATGTTCCTTCATCGCCCTTTGTGTTCCGAGGCCATGGTATCTCTGTCGAACAGTCCCGTAGCCCCGGCAGGTGTCGCGGTCCCTTCTTGCGGACCCCTTCCTTTTGCTGACTCTCTTTGAGGCGCGCGTGGGCCTCGCATAATAAACTAAATTACTACTACTTTTAATAAATTCTTCTTTCGCACTCATTTTCCGTAAAAAAAAAAAAACGCACTAAACTCCAATGACAAAAATATGGCAAATATGTTAATTTATTACTCATATTTGCTTATTTCAAAAATACTCATCATGTAGGTCGATTATGATCCATCATGGGTCTGGCTAATGGGTCTTTTGAGAAAAATTCTCAGTAGATCCATATCTTGAAATCAGGATCCAATGAGAAAAACAATTCTCACTAGATCCATCATGGACCTGGCCAATGGATCTTCTGAGAATTAACGAAAATAAAGACGTTGTTTTATCTAACAACTCTAAAGGGTGTAAAACACCTCTTAACGAAGCCGAAAGGCACTTGTATTCCTCGGATATTTTTTTTGTTCTACACCATAGCATAGGTACCTGGGAACCTTCTAGTTACGGAGATATTGGGGGTCAAAGTTCCAACTTTTTGACAAGTATTTTTTTAATACAAGTTTTTAATGTAAGATTTTTACTTTAAACATCTCCACGACCCCCGTACTATTCAATCCATCCATCAGCACAATATGTTGAGTGCGTTACATTGAGTTCTAGCACAAAACATGATTTTTCACCCCAAAAAAAAAGTCGTTTCCCAGCAATAATTTTTGCGTAAAGTTACTTAGTTTGATGTACAGAATGCTTGGTTGACGGTTCCGTGATGAGGTCTTTTACACCCTGTATAATGTGCATGGGATCATTCATTAACCGACTTCAAAAAAGGCGGAGGTTATATGTTCGTGTGTATGTATTTTTTTTTTTTTTTTTATGTATGTTACCTGATTTCTCTCCCATTTGTGGACCGATTTTCAAAATTCTTTTTTCTTTTGATAGAGTACACTCCTGAGGTGGTCCCATTTTAATTTGGTGAAGATCTGATGCTGACCTTCGGAGATATACAATGGAACTCTTCAAAAAGAGACGGCAAATCTGTTGTGATAGCTCCAATCGGTTGGAAGTTCATTGTTTATACAATATCATGACGGAACATCACGCCTGTATGCTCTGAGGGGGTACGCAGAAGTGTACAATTTACCTGATTTCTCTCCCATTTGTGGACCGATTTTATAAATTCTTTTTTTACTTGAAAGAGTATACTCCTGAGGTGGTCCCATTTTAATTTGGTGAAGATCTGATGCTGATCTTCGGAGATATACAATGGAACTCTTCAAAAATAGACGGCAAATCTGTTGTGATAGCTCCAATCGGTTGGATGTTCATTGTTTAAACAACATCATGACGTAACATTACACCTGTTTGCTCTGAGGGGTACATAGATGTGTACAGTACACCCAGATTTCGACAGTTATGGCATGTTATGTTCCATTTATTGGGGATAAGCCTATTACCATGACATGTATTGTTAACCATGTACAATGAATGCATAGCAAATATTTGTAAGTATAGGATATTACAACTAAAAATGGAAAAATAAAATAAAACTTTTTAGCCAAAAATAAAACCGACTTCAAAAAAAACAACAAACAAAAAAAACACAAAAAGAAAAGGACAAAAAAATACACTAAAAGAAAAACAAAAAAAAAAACACTAAAACAAAACCACAAAAAAATGAAAAATAACTTTAGCTTCAGAAGCCGGTGAGAAAAACACCAAATCAATCAAAGGTCAAGTTTCAGAAGTCGGTGACAAAAACACTAAATCAATTAAACAAGGTCACCGACTTCTGAAGCTTGACCTTTGATTGATTTGGTGTTTTTCTCACCGGCTTCTGAAGCTAAAGTTATTTTTCATTTTTTTGTGGTTTTGTTTTAGTGTTTTTTTTTTGTTTTTCTTTTAGTGTATTTTTTTGTCCTTTTCTTTTTGTGTTTTTTTTGTTTGTTGTTTTTTTTGAAGTCGGTTTTATTTTTGGCAAAAAAGTTTTATTTTATTTTTGTTGCGAAATACACTCTTACAGTCTTTCTCATTTTGTATTTAAAATTTCTATAAATTGTCAAAATGCAATTAAGGTGTTAAGGATCACCAATTCTCCAGGTCATGCAAACTTGTATTAAGGTTTTCTTTTACAAAGTTCTCAGTGTAGAATGGTAATAGGCTCGCCCTTCATACATGGGATTTACACTCGTATCTGTAGTCAATTAAAGTAATTACTTGAGCTTCACTTCACTATCACTATCACTACATAATTCAGTGGCGAGGGGTTCATACAACTCGAAACCTACCGGCTTCCCTTCAGAATAACCACTGTACTGGAGTCTACTATTGCCAAAAGTAAAACAATGTAGGTAATTCAGTTAGGACGTGATTGCCCAAACATGACTAAAACTAAAAATTGTTCGAAGTATGGTTTTTTCAAAGATTTTTAAAAATATGCACCGGGCCGGCTAACCTGTTACAAAAATTCACCCTTCGCTACTGCTACATATTATAAAACAAAGTCGCCCGCCGCGTCTGTCCCTATGTAGGTATGCTTAGATCTTTAAAACTCCGCAACGGATTTTGATGCGGTTTTTTTTATTAGATAGAGTAATTTTAGAGGAAGGTTTTAGTAATAATAGTAATTTGCGGGTGGGCAAAGCCGCGGGCGTTAGCTAATAAGCAATAAACCTATTAAATTATTTTTGAGTAAGAACCGTCAAAAGAAAGCATAGCTAAGAATTCTAACTTTTGACAGTTCTACTACTACTACTACAACAGCCCATAACGTCCACTGCTGTACATATATAAGCCTCTCCCATGATGAGAGGAATTAGCCGTAATCTCCACGCTTGGCAGGCGGATTGGAGATCGCAGTGATGAAAGACTGACAGAAAACGCTGCTGCCCATTCTCTGGTCTACAGTTTGACAGTCAAGTAAAGTAATTACTAAACTACGGAATCAAAATCGTATCGTAGTATTGACTTAATTTAAGTACTCAAGTGATCACTTTGACTTGTTTTTAGGTACGGGTGTTAGAACCTAACAAAAGTGAGTTGAACTGTCAATTAATAAAATTGTAGGCACCTCACTATCACTCATCGATCACTAAATTTAATAAATTGAGCAACAAATTTTAATGAGGTGGTTGATGACAAACTAGTTTTGTCTAGGGCCGACTTGGGGCACCCCGACACGGATAGATTAGGTTAGTAGGGTATGGCGGTAAAGGTACGCCATTTTGGCAATCAAAAGTGATTTTTTTGCCGTTACGTTTTGCTAAATCTGGTGGTTCGTTAATTGTATGCCGAAAATAATTGCAAAGAGTGGTCTTAAAATCATCATTAAACGGTTCTATGTCTTTATTTTTTTGACGTATGGGTCTGCAATTAGAAACATGAAGTCAACATATTCATACCTAAACCTCTAACAAGTCATATTTCACACGTAATATCCACACTTTTTTTTATTTCAATATTTATTCATTATTTTCTTCTAAAACCTGGCCGCCCAGTAACTCTCTCGCTCTCGTTTACTCCGATACAAATAGACAGTGTGCGCGCATTTTGGTGTTGACATCCTCTTAATAAATTACAGTTCAAAAATGCGCATGCAATTCCTCAACATTTTCATCACTTGTTACTTGGCCATCTCTTCCACACACTTCTTCCTCCACAATGATATAACAACCAAAAACCCAAAATTTTCCTACTCCATCCCTCAAAAATAACTATCTACATAAAATCCACACACGAGGGTTAATTTTTGCCGGATTCTCTGCCTCTCAGTTAACCCCAATGAGTGGACGTTCGGCACTGACATTCAAATAATACAATCAAGTGCTTTATTGATGAGCATGATTAAATTAAAACAATATGGACGATCTACGCGTGTTAAAATTGGAAAACGAATTGAGTTTTGATAATTTTATGATCTAAAGGTCAGCAAATAAATCAGTAATTTATTCTCTCTTCAGAATTGGTTGCATTATAGTACCATATTGTAAGAGTCTGGTGCCCGAAGTAAAATTTTGCGATAAAAACTGTGTTAGATTTTTTTGCTAAAATAGTAATTTTAACTATTTCTAATTAAAACAATATGGACGATCTATGCGTGTTAAAATTGGAAAACGAATTGAGTTTTGATAATTTTATGATCTAAAGGTCAGCAAATAAATCAGTAATTTATTCTCTCGTCAGAATTGGTTGCATTAGTGCCATATTGTAAGTGGCTGGTGCCCGAAGTAGGATTTTGCGATAAAATCTGTGTTAGATTTTTTGGCTAAAAGAGTTATTTAAACTGTGTTAAAAAAATAATTGAATTGAAAATCGTTCTAGACGATTTTTTTTACTTTTAAAATGTGTAAAACGCATAACTTTTAAAACCCTCGAAAGGCTAGGCAGAGTTGTATCGATGGTACTCCTACATTTTGCCGCTTTATGTTTAAGGCGACTAAATGAGATAAACGCGAGTTTTATAATGCAAAAAAGCATATATATGATTCACTCCAATAAACAAAACCAGAAAAATATGTGATATTCTTCAGGATCTAAGCTAGTGCTACAGTCTCTTGAAAACATAATACAACTAATTTTATTCGATAGGAAAAAATCACGAACTTATCTCAAATAATTTCTTTTAACGAGTAAAAACCACACTAAAATATATGCGATCATTCTGATTTTTTGGCAAATAATTCTAAAAGCAACATATTAGCATCATAGTGTTTTAATTTTTTAGTCCAATCAATAGATTTTTTGTAAATCGCAAAAAACCACTGATTTCGCACTATTCGGCCGCAGTGACTGACGTAACAACCACTTTGTAGTGCAAGCTGATTTGAACCTTATTCTAACAGTGTTTCAAACGAAGTTTGAACCACCACAAATAGGGCTGCTAATTTAGCTCCTGTAATCGCCTTAAGTCCCATATATTGTGCAATCATTAATTACAGATTACATATGTCTTTATAACTAAGTCGGTTTCCTTAAAGTGGTTTTTTGATTTAAAAGGTCAGGGCCTTGAAATGTATCAACGAACTGATGTTAATTTAAATGATTCTTAGAACACATACTTCTTTTCACACATTTATTACATTATGTAGCTATTTTTACCGACTGGTCCTCTTAATTTTCAGATAAATACCTACATAAATTATTGCCACTTGCCAAATCTCGTTTAGTTTAATTTTATTCAAATTAATCACCAAAAATCTCCGTCACTCTCATTTATATTACCTTTATCTATTGCGATTTAAAGATAAAATGGATGGCAAGAAAATTAACTAAAAACTATTTCAACTTTTCTTACCACGACTATTCAATCACTACGTGATAGTGTCTTGTTCATAATTCTGATAATACAGCTGACCCGGCGGCGAACTTCGTACCGCCTAACAGTCGATTCTTAATTTTTTTTTTCAGGCAATTTTTTAAAATTTTCTCTCTGTAAAAACCATCCTCGTACTTCCAGGAAAATTATAAAAAAAGAATTAGCCAAATCGGTTCAGCTGCTCTCAAAATTTGCTGAACACATTCAGCGATTCATTTTTATATTATAGTAATTTTTTTTTTCGTTAGCCTGTACCGTCCCACGGCTGGGCAAAGGCCTCCCCCTAAAAAACGATTGCATAGCTACTTGGCGGGAAACCGTACTCCCTGATTTAATGATTTCGATCACAAGTTTATAAACCGTCAATATCAAGCAGCCCAATTAACACATGCCATATAAGATCTTAACACGGTATTTAGAAGATAATATAATTCCAGATGACAAAAAACCAGAAGTACGTAATGTGGAAAATGTCTACGGGAAAGTTTTGAGCATCAACGTGGATTGATTCAAATCAGAAGTCATTTATAAAAATTAGGCTGATAAAATCAGCACTTTTGAACGTCAAATTTTCAAGAGACAGTTCCCCAAAACACCTACTCTTCGCTACTTTCTAGTGGGAAGAAGGAAGAAAAGGAAGAAAGAAAGAAGGGAGAGAAGGAAGGAAGGTTGGGAAGAAGTAGTGGCAGAATAAACTCACCAGAATGATGATACGATAAGAGTAGGGTAAGACCAAAGAAGACGATGGATGGGACTTTTATGTGAAAGATGATATGGCTAGAAAAGAGGACACCTACTATTGAAATTACGACTAACAAAGAAGAATGAAAGATAATATAATTCCAGATGACGAAAAACAGGAGAAATTCGGAAAATATCTAGAGAAAAGTTTTGAGCATCAATGTGGATTAAGTCAAATCAAAAGTCATTTATTCAAATTAGGCTGATAAAATCAGCACTTTTTGAACGTCAAAGTTTACAATGACAGTCCTCCAAAACGTCCACCCTTCGCCACTTCCTAGTGTTTCAGTTGGGAAGAAGAAGTGCAAGAACAAACTCACCAGCATAATGACGCAACAAGAGTCAAGGACAAGACCAAAGAAGACGATCGATAGTACATAATTATGTGTAGAAGATGATATGGCTAGAAAAGAGGAGAGTATTCAAATTACGACTAATAGAGAAGATACGGAAAGAAGAACATCCGTTGCTCCGACCCCAAAGAAATCAGCACCCCTAGCCAAGTTACAAACGTTTCGTATCGATTCTCTTTCTACAATCGTATACGCCTCGGCCGTAAGCGATTGTAGAAATCGCTAAATTGTTAGCCAAGTTGAGACGACTGAGTCGATCGCTCGTTCTTAAATGTCTGTAGAAAAAACCCTACTTTTTAGTCTATGGTGAGCGTTCCTACCAAAGAGTTTAGCGATCAACATTGTAGAAACGATAACATTCTAATCTATCATTTTGAACGATGTAAACTTGTCTACGAATTTTCTATTCGTTTGTGTTGATCACTTGATTTAACGTTGAGATGATGTCATTCCCATTCATTTGAATAGTTTTCTACTAGCGTTAACGATTGTAGATTGTCAACTTGGCTAGGGGTGCAGGACAAGAGCAGGAAAATTATGAAAATGAAATCAAGAAACGGTATTTTGACATTTAAAGTGCAATCGCAAGTTTTAAACTAAAAATGAAGCTATAAATAAATCATGTCAACGAATATGGTTATTGTGAAAGGCGAAGGCGAGCGTGGTGCACATATTATCATGCACTTTACTGACCTTTTAGTACTTAAACGAGTGAAGAATTTAAGCATGTTTTTATGAATGAAAATACAAATTGAAGAGCTACGTTGGTCATAAGAACTGAGGGTCTAAAATGGCTACTTTTGCAGAACCACAAAAGGATAATTATAGGAGTTACGTTACAGCCTACAGGTAGCCAGTGCCCCAAAAAGTCTGACAACCAGTCTTACCAAGGGGTATTACCCGGTACTAACTGGGTTGTGGAGAACAGAGGCAGTCTACAACAGCCCTTAACGTCCACTCAAGGACAGAAGCCTCTCCCATGATGGGAGGAATTTGCCGTAATCTCCACGCTTGGCAGGCGGATTGGAGATCGCAGTGATGAAAGACTAACAGAAAACGCTGCTGCCCATTCCCTGGTCTACGGAGGCGCAAGGTGTTCTGCCTCAGACATTAGTCGCCTTATACGACACCCGTGAGTGTAATGGGTTGGTTCTATTCTACTCTGCCGGATACCACACGGCTAACTCTGCCGGATACCACATGGCTCAGAGATCAGAGGCAGTCGCTCCATATAAAATACAGATGTTCAGCTGCATCCGGTTAGACTGGAAGCCGACCCCAACATAGTTGGGCAAAGGCTAAGCAGATGAAGATGAGAAGTTACGTTGCTAAACTCCCTCAACATCTGGAGGAAACCTTCATTGGTTGTAGGACCTATCTTAAGAAGACTGCGACATCTACAGACTAACGCGTACTGGGCTCGCGTAGTGGATTAATTAACAGATGAACGATCATTTCTATGAAATGGTATCAGTATCGTGGTAATGTGAAATGAAACAAAAAATTAATATTCACTCGAGTGAAGTTAACTCGAGAAAATTTTAGGGAACGAAGCAGAAATATAAAAACTAGTGAAAGGTAAAGGTAGATGATAACTAGCATCTAGACAATGTTGTGATGATTAATATTTTATAAGCAATAATTTTTCTACACTAACACTTTTACTACTGATTATACCTTTTTCATACGTGGGACGAGTTGCAGAACGAAAATAATATATTACGTATTTTGGTTTTCATCAACTCGTCCCAAATGGGCCGGAGCCTTTGGGACGAGTTGATGAACGACACTCTCTACAAGGTCTAACTTCACAAACTCTACACTGTAGTCAAAATATGTGGCTTGGCCGAGCCACATATTTTGACTCCCGTGCCCCCAGATTCGTCCATTCTCTATTATAATGGAGTGTCCCACAGATGGTCGAAGGCCTCCCTACATTCTTTCCATCGTGTTTGATTCAGCGCCAAATCTTGCCAATTCTTGATTAAAAATTTTCATATTTAATCGGTCAAGGCCGTGCGTCAAGTTGACAAAGATAATTCTGTACATCACTCATAGGCTAGGAAATTAAAGAAAAAACACGAAAGGAGGCCTGTTGTGTCCCAGTAGTGGGAACAATAGAGGCTGATGATGATGATGATGATGATGATGATGATGATGTTATTAGTATTGACGTGTTGATTAAACAAATAAGAATTCTCATTCAGAATGATCGGTGTCTTCTTTAACTAATATTACACAGCTGTCGATATAACTATTTTATTTTATTTATCTTAAGTAAATATACTCGACAATAACACTAGAGTATTACATAGTATTTTATTTATCAACAATATCTGTGAGTAACTTGTTTTTAATTACCTTGTGAAAAACTAATTGAGTGATTGCAGTTATCTGTATTTTTTATCAACGCATTTTGCTGTGATTTTGTTTTGTCTGATCATTAGAAATGTCTAGAAAAAAATGGAACACGTGTAAGTGACGTCATTGAAATAAAAAAAAATCGGTTAAGTGCGCGTCGGACGCGCATGATGGGTTCCGTACCAGCGTAATAGGAGAGCCCCCTTTAAATTTATTTTTATTATTTGTTGTTATAGCGGCAACAGAAATACACATTCTGTGAATCAACAAAAATCATTGTATCAACTGTCTACCTTTTACGGATCATGAGATACAGCGCGCTGACAGACAGACAAGCACACATGCGCGCACGCACGCACATATTATTAGCTCATTCATCCACTCACATATCTGCTTATTCGGGGGCCTGGAGTTCTGAAATACAGGCCTAGGCCAGCTCCAGATATCCCACAAATTACGCACTTTGCCAAAATTTCTGTCTGACTGTAATTAAAATTTATACTCACGTTGATATTACGTAATTTGTGGATTTGTGTGTAATTTGTGTGTGTAAACATTTTTTGTTTTGGTTTTGTTTATTTATTTATTTAGACGGACGGACGGTTAGTGTAGCGGAGGCTTAGTAATACCGTTTGGTTACCTTTCGGGTACGGAACCCTAAAAACAGCTAAAAATTGTTTTCGTATTGCAGAAGAATTGCTAGAAACCAGTCTAATCAAGATTATCAGTATTGTCCTATCCTGTTACTAGGTTGTGTGTGAAGGTCAAAAAGCAGTCGCTCCATAGAAAATGAATTCGAATAGATTGGCAGCCGACAATAAAGGGTGTAAAACACCTCTTAACGAAGCCGAAAGGCACTTGTTCTCCCCGTCATTGCGATCATTGTTTTGTTCTACACCATACCTGGGAACCTTCTAGTTACGGAGATATTGGGGGTCAAAGTTCATATTTTTTTTTTAATAGGTACAAGTTTTTGTTGTAAGATTTTTACTTTAAACACCTCCATGACCCCCGTACTATTCAATCCATCCATCAGCACAATGTTTTGAGTGCGTTACATTGAGTTCTACCACAAAACATGATTTTTCACCTCAAAAAAAAAAGTCGTTTCCCAGCAATAATTTTAAGTTACTTAGTTTGATGTACAGAATGCTTGGTTGACGGCTTCGTGATGAGGTC
The DNA here is from genome assembly GCA_905147715.2 of Xestia xanthographa. Lineage (NCBI taxonomy): Eukaryota > Metazoa > Arthropoda > Insecta > Lepidoptera > Noctuidae > Xestia > Xestia xanthographa. Next base: position 12,620,208 of record LR990671.1, read on the forward strand.
TTTTACACCCTTTATAGTTGAGTAAAGGCTCGGATGAACAGGCTAGTTTCCACCATCAATAAACTGCAAATCTATTTAGTCCGTCAGTTAGAGTATTGGAAAATAATGGACACGTATTTTTTTGCAATGAATATTGACAAAGATAAAACGCATCAAAACTCGGGAGTGGGGGCTCGTAATGTCAGAACGCACTAAAAAATATAGCACGGCGTGACGTATTGAGAATTTTAAAAGCGTCGTATCTTCGTCAATTTTGGTTTACGTAACAAAAGAAAAAATACGGGTCAAATATTTTTTGATAATCTGATTGACGGACTAATATTTTTTTTTAGTTGATGAGATGATGGTTGTAGCAAGAAAAGATGATTCGAAAGACGTTTCTACCAGTAACTCTCATACTGACCAAAAATACCTATTTGAGATGTTTGTCTGAAAAAGAAAAGTAATGGCGTGTGCCGCTCAGATCACAACTAAACTGGGATGTAATGTAATCGATTTAACCCAATGAAAACAAAAGGAAATAAATAATAAGAAGAAATATAATAAAATAGAAAATAAGAAGAAAGATAATAAAATAGATAGAAAATAAGAAGAAAGATAATAAAATAGATAGAAAATAAGAAGAAAGATAATAAAATAGATAGAAAATAAGAATAAAGATAATAAAATAGATAGAAAATAAGAAGAAAGATAATAAAATAGATAGAAAATAAGAAGAAAGATAATAAAATAGATAGAAAATAAGAATAAAGATAATAAAATAGATAGAAAATAAGAAGAAAGATAATAAAATAGATAGAAAATAAGAATAAAGATAATAAAATAGATAGAAAATAAGAATAAAGATAATAAAATAGATAGAAAATAAGAAGAAAGATAATAAAATAGATAGAAAATAAGAAGAAAGATAATAAAATAGATAGAAAATAAGAAGAAAGATAATAAAATAGATAGAAAGTAAGAATAAAGATAATAAAATAGATAGAAAATAAGAATAAAGATAATAAAATAGATAGAAAATAAGAAGAAAGATAATAAAATAGATAGAAAATAAGAAGAAAGATAATAAAATAGATAGAAATAAGAAGAAAGATAATAAAATAGATAGAAAATAAGAAGAAAGATAATAAAATAGATAGAAAATAAGAATAAAGATAATAAAATAGATAGAAAATAAGAAGAAAGATAATAAAATAGATAGAAAATAAGAAGAAAGATAATAACCTAGATAGAAAATAAGAAGAAAGATAATAAAATAGATAGAAAATAAGAAGAAAGATAATAAAATAGATAGAAAATAAGAAGAAAGATAATAAAATAGATAGAAAATAAGAAGAAAGATAATAAAATAGATAGAAAATAAGAAGAAAGATAGAGAGATAGGGGGATAGGAATGATTGCCTAGGAACGAGTTCTAGTTTATCTTTATTGTTATTGATTTTAACCTACTTGGGATTTTCACTGTTGAACATTTCATCATTAGGTCAGTAAAAGGAAACTCTTATCAAATGCAGAATTTTGTGAATTACTAAAATGTCCTTCGGGAAAATATAGCCAATTTATGTGCGTGATAATTTAATTCTAATCATAATTTGTTATATTATTTCGTTTTTGGTGACGCAAATTATCACGCTATATTTTTTTGCAATTCTACATATAACGTATTTGTAAAAAGGTTTACTGAATGTTTGTTAGTATAAAATGTTTTTTAACTTTTTCGTAGTTCTTGCGTATTTTTAGCAAAAGGATCATTCTAGAAATGTCTAAATCTTTATAAAAATATATATTATATTTTAATATTATAATATACGGAACTGATCAATGTGGCGACACTTGGCCTATGTTCAGTAGACGTTTTTCGGCTGAAATGATGATGATGATAAAATCTATAGGTACTATATACTATAATCTATCTATACTAATATTATAAAGAGGTAACATTTGTTTGTAAGTTTGTATGTAGGGGGTAATCTCCGGAAGTAATGAACCAATTTTAAAAATTGTTTCACTGGTAGAAAGCTACATTATTCGTGAGTGCTATAGGCTATATTTTATTCTCGTACTACCAGATTTTATAAAATAAAGCTGAAGAGTTTGTTTGGTTGATTGCAATAATCTCAGGAACTTCTGGTTCGAACTGTAAAAATCTTTTAGTGTTGGATAGCCCATTTATAGAGAAAGGCTATAGGCTATATAACATCAAGCTTCGACCAAAAGGAGTGGAGAATCAATGGAAAATGCAAATAACGGAAAATACATTCATAAAATAATTTTGCGTAGACGAGTCACGAAAAAAAATCACGCTAACATATCTTAATTTAATGCTGAATGTTTATATATAAGATATAATTAGCCTATTAAGTAATTACTAGCAATAATGATGTTACAAACAATAATTACATAGGATATTGTTTTTAGTTTACTGTTAAAATAATTTTACTAATTATTCGTGTGAATGTTTCGACGTTAATGACCTTAGCAGGAAGATTTATTTTTAATGGAAGGATTTTTGATAGTGAAATAGTGACCAGGAAACCGTGCTAAAATATAGTACCTAATCAAAAATAGTCCAGTAGTTAACTACACTACTGGACTATTTTTGATTAGGTACTATATTTTAGCACGGTTTCAGTTTAAGAAATGTAAACTGCCTTTTGAGCGTGATTTTAAAAGAATTCAAAATTAATCATTTTCAGTAGAAAAAGACCAACTGCCGTCCAAATTCGTTGCATTCATTAAAATATTTTTATTAAGGTATTGTTATAGAATGTTAAAAATAGGTCACACATTTTTTTACATACTAACTGTAAATTTCGTAATTTTCTTTGTAAAGATTATTTTTTACATTTCACATTCACAGAAATAATCCTGTCGTAATCCTGTAATCCTTCCGAAATAATTATTAAAATTACCACATCATACCAATTAAAATAAAAGCGCCTATTTCATTACATCTTTCCTTGTAAAATAACCGGTCGGTGCAACTTTAACCTCCGCCAATAATATCGAACTCAAAATTCCTGTTTCCGCCGCTCGTATGACTTTTTAATTAAAACAATAAACTCACCTGTCCACTGTTACATAACATCCATTCACGAACACTTTATAAATCCATACTTAAAAAAAAAAACACAAATTAAAAAATCACGAAAAAAAATCACTGGCACAACAGAAACGTTTCAAAAACTTATAAAAGTTCTTTCTCAGTTAAAAAAAAATAAACTTTCATTCAGGAATTTGGTATTTTGAATTTCGAAAGTAGTTCAGCGTAATTTTGGCGGGAGTGGCTGTCACCTTAGCATATGCACTCGTGTCGACCGGCCGGCACGTCGTCCGATACTGGCTGGCTGGTTGAATAGCTACGCGACCGGTGCCAATCTGCCAACGTGGTCGAACCGCGCGATCATACGATATTGTAGTGAATCGGAAATTGATACGTCACACTGCATTTAAGTAAGGTGTAAAGGTGCTGTTTTTAACTTCGGTGCGTGAGTCTGCGGATTACTGAGCCCTTCGTTGCAGTACATTCCATACTTTTTACAAGATTGGGCCATCTTTGAAGGTGCAATGGCTCTACCAAAAAAGCATGAAAGATATTAGAGACTTAACTGGACTTTATAGACAACTTTGAAAAATAAATCAGGGCAATTCATTCTATCAATGATGTGGATTTGCTTTTTAATGATTTTTAATACCTGAAAAATGATGATTTTAAGTCAACATGAGAAACGAGAGGCAAAGACCACGCAAGTGGCTACACGGACGCTTGGGGAATGCCTATTGGACCTTTTTCAGCTGATATGATAATGATGAAAATGATTGTAACACTGCCGAAGTATTACGAAACTTAATAGGCGTAACAAGTACCTAAGTCAGGTACAAATTCCTACCTTGTTATCTTAGCGATGATGCAGCCACAATCGTACCACGTTTAATCAATCGTACCATTTATTCAAACGAGATTTGAAGATCCCCAGGACGAAATTGAATCACAGATTAACTTACTTGCACGTCATCATCAGCCTATAACGTTCCCACTGCTGGGACACAGGCCTCCTCTCTATGAGAGGGAATGGGCTATAATACACCACGCGGGCCCAGTGCGGGTTGGTAGATGTCACTTAACTTCGAATTTTTGGCTCTGGACATGCCGGTTTCCTCACGATGATTTCCTTCACCGTTATGAGAGCTGCTACTACTACAACAGCCCATAACGTCCACTGCTGGACATAAGCCTCTCCCATGATGGGAGGAATTTGCCGTAATCTCCACGCTTGGCAGGCGGATTGGAGATCGCAGTGATGAAAGACTAACAGAAAACGCTGCTGCCCATTATCTGGTCTACGGAGGCGCAAGGTGTTCTGCCTCAGACATTAGTCGCCTTATACGACACCCGTGAGTGTAATGGGTTGGTTCTATTCTACTCTGCCGGATTCCACACGGCTTAGTTATGAGAGCAGTGGTGATGAAATAAATTACACAAAGTAATGCGCCTGTCTGGGTTCGAACCTACGACTTACTGCTCGTACTTCGGGGCCGCCACCACTGCGCCACCGCTGCTCTCAACTACTACTACTTACTTCCACGTATAGCAACAAATTACCTGAACCAGCATGTCTGAGAGATAATTCTCGGCAGCATGTAAAGCCAAGTCAGCCCATGGGCGACATAAAAACTCTGACATCCTGGATTAGGCACCAACGACACGGGAAAGAAAAAAAAAGCCACAAACTGCTAGATAAATAAATAATTGATCTAGATTCTAAATCTAGGAATCTATACTACCTACTTACCTGTAACATGTTTTTGAACATTGGACCCAGTATTCGTTATGTCAACGTATGCAAACATTGCATCGTATGAGATTGCAATGTCAGTATTTATTTATTTATTATTACATACATTTGCGCGAAGAACTTTGACCTTTGCACTGCCGTGCATCAGAATATTCAGAATTATTTCAATAAATGGACGATGATTTCTAAGCCTGTGTGTGTCTAGTGGTCACTAGCGCGCCTGCTAAGCATGAGGTCCTGAGTTGGATACCCGGGTCGGACAAAGTCTTATCGGGTTTTTCAATCAGGAATATCTCAGTAGCAGCCATGGATTCTGGATTGCTGTTGATGGCAATAGGCTCGCTCCCAATTACGTCATGAGACTTGAAAAACATAACTATCGAAATGTGAGTGTACTGTACACCTTTACCTATCCTTTCAGAGATTAAAAACGTGATGTTATGTTATGATTACTAATCTGATTTTATTCAGATTTTCGTGAATTTATTATATTTTTGAGCCGTGTGGTATCCGGCAGAGTAAAATAGAACCAACCCATTACACTCACGGGTGTCGTATAAGGCGACTAATGTCTGAGGCAGAACACCTTGCGCCTCCGTAGACCTGAGAATGGGCAGCAGCGTTTTCTGTTAGTCTTTCATCACTGCGATCTCCAATCCGTCTGCCAAGCGTGGTGATTACGGCAAATTCCTCTCATCATGGGAGAGCCTTATGTCCAGCAGTGGACGTTATGGGCTGTTGCTTGTGTGAATTTACATACCTACTTATATGGGGGTAAGTAGAAACCACCTTCCTTCTGATCCTTATGTTTCCTTGGTATTTCATAAGCTCTGTCCACATTCATTCAGTCATACATTGGTGTCGATTCTGTTGTGCACAAACTAAACTTAATTTAGGCTATTGCTATCTTTTTCTCTCTAGTATAACGAGAAAAAGACGGACGTAATTTAGTGCTGTCAAATTTAGTTGGAACTAATATTTCAATACAAATGAAGGGTGCACGTAAAAACAATATGTCGACTAAAAACACGGTGAAGCGCAAGGCATAAACTTGTTTGACATCTATAACTTAGTTCATAGCTATAGCCGTCCTTTTCTCGCACTGCCTTTTAGTAAAAGAGAGCAATAGCCTAAATTAAGTTTAGTTTGTGCACAACAGAATCGACACCAATGATTTTATTTCGATAAAAGTAATATGCCAAATATTAATAAAAAAGTATTAGTATAGAAACTAGGCACCAAAAATCTTCATAGATACAACTTTGTAGATTGTATAAAACATATTCTGTATACAATCTTAAGAATATCTTTGAATAACATAAAACTGGGGCGATTTGCATTCACGTGTCTGTTATTTGCCATGCATGCGCACGCGACGATTGACGTAATACATCGTAAGAAGCGTAGCTTGACTGATGATAATTCATAAATTACATTTTGGTATTACACCTCCTTCGATGACGAATTTATCAAGTAATTATCATTCACTTGGAACCTCATTCAACTGACCGTAGACAATCATTTTAAAGCGAACTCATTTAATTAAAAAAAAGAACATCGTGGTATTTACAACGAGATACCGTTCGAATTTCAAAATGATGAAAAGTAGCATGAACTTTAAAAAAAAATCAACGCACCTGTTACGAACTGAATCCCCGCGAAGGCTTTAGACCCATATGGTCATCGAAACCATAATAAAACCTAAATGCACCTGTTACCTTCTAAAATTATAATAAATCGTTGTCATCATTCTAATTTATTTTGGGTTAGCGACACAGGTGTTCTTCTTCCATACACTTTTATCTGCCGTCTCCTCAGGAGTGATCTTCTTTCTGGGGACATCACGTTGGAAATATGCTTACATTGTATCTTTAAAGGGTGTCGCTGTGACTTGAACTGGCATGTTTGCTCATCATAGAGACTGAAGATGGCAGAGCTCTATATGTAGACCTGCCTACTGGTATTTAAACATGGGTAAGGAAATGTACACGGTACATTTAGCCTATATTTAAGTCGCATGAATTAGGAGGCAAGCCTATTGCAGACTTCAGGCAGGCAGGTCTACCTATGGAGCTCTGCCTAACCTTTTTTTGGATGGGAAAACATCCAATGACTCCTCCTGCTCTGGGCGGAGCGGAAGGGAGTGTCAGACTTTTACTGACTAAAACCCATCCATGTTCTTTCATTGCCCTTTGTGTTCCGGGGCCACGGTATCTCTTTCGAACAGTCCCGCAGCCCTGGCAGGCACCGGCCCTTGGTTTTGCTGACATCTCTTTGAGGCGCGCGTGGAACACGAACGCGCCGTCGACACGGCCTTTCGTTATAAGACGAACGGACGGCGAGCTAGCCCGTAGCTCACCGTCCAAGCCTACGGTGGCCGTGCCCGGTGCGTCTCCCGCGGCGGCTGGGACGTGAGGTTCTCTCCCTCTCACGTTCCGCCACCTCCTTTGCTAGCATGACTAGCTCTGCTCAATCTTTCGGTGATGATTGTATGTTGTCACTCGTGGTGTTCGAAGTTATCTTTACACTGATGATGACATTATAATGGTATCTACTGTATCAACACATTCTTTTGACATATGACCTACTTCATGCATCTGCCCTAATAGCACTTCTCCTGACGCATATAAATTCTTTGAGGCACCCATAGTCCATTGGCGAGCCTACCTACTTGTAAAATTAAAGGAGTTTACACACCAAGCAGGTAGTCGTTAGCTGCAACGCGCCGGAATGTGTTTTTGTCACGCAATCCACCAAATTTGCCAAATCTTCACAAATAGACGCATTTGGATCTTGGATTAGATAACTAATATCAAGTCTAAGTTTATCAACTTGATACCTAATTATCAAGTCCAAAATCTGAATACGTGTATCAAATCAGCATGATTTGCTAATTTTTTGCTACGTTCGTTGCAGCTTGGTAAATAGGCTTGCGTATGACCGCAACTCGCCTGATGTAAAGTGACGACGTAGCCTAGGGTACAGCACGCTTGTCCAGAAGAAACCGATTCTCCCGAACTTCGAAGAGATCTAGATTATAATGATCAGGAAACAGAGAATCTGGTAGCGAATTCCACAGACTGGCGGTTCGCACAATAAAAGTGGGAGCATAGCATTTTTTAGGTTCGTGGAACATAAACCATATAGTGCTTTCCTAGAGGGCTACCATAATTGGCTTATATTGTTCCCATTGATGGGACATAGGCCTCCTTCCTCTAAGAGGAATACTCCTCGTGTGTCCAATGCAAGTTGATGAATGTCAAATACCTATTCTTCAATTTTTTAGGTGTCCCTCACCTTCACCGTTATAAGAGCAGATCATCAACTGCCTGGCCTTTTCCGAATTATGTTGAGGTCGGCTCCCTGGATGCAGCTGCGTACCAGTATTTTACATGGAGCGACTGCCTATGTGACCTGTACAACCCAGTTAGTACTGGGTAATACGATACCCCTTGATAAGACTGGTTGTCAGACTTTCAGGCCACTGAATACCTGTAACAACTGTCAAAGATCTACAAATGACAGCCATAGCAATGACAATATAACATAGCTAATAACAATGAATACCCAAATGATCTAATTTGCAATTCTTTTCTGTATAAACTACTAATAAGCTACAAAGTCATTGCTATGCAACAAAGCCGGTGTATAACCCCCATTAAATATTTAGCCATTCAGCAGAACAAGTGACGACGTGTAAAATATAAAGTATGGTATGCGCCGGCGCATAAGTAGCGGTGGCGTGGTTTTAGAGTTCCGTAACTAAAAGAAGACATACGGGAACCAATAACGAAGCCTTGCTTCATCTTTCTGCTGAAACAGTTACTTACTGTCTGTTTGAAATGGGGCTGTATCTTTAACCGTTAATAGAATATTTTTGTAAGGTTCTGCTGATCAAGTTGAAGCATTGGAATTACGGTAACTACTGGAATCAACGAAAACTCTCAAACACTTTCAAAAAAAAAATATTAAAAGATAGGTCGTAGATCTATAAAAACCCGTGATAATTTTTCTGTTGGAGGTAGGCGCGACAAGTACTGTCCTGGCTTGCGCGTATCTGTTGGGACGCTGGAGCAGAGCAGGATGCAGGTCCCGCATGGTAGGTGGTAGTGGAGCCAGATGGCCGATGCCAGTAGGGGTGTCGGATAAGAATTAATAAATGAATAAAAACAAATCCCAAAGCAGAGGAAGTAAAAACCCTTCTCTTCCAACTACCCTGGTCTCTTCCAAGGTGAAATAGTGCGACTAGTTTGTTTCCTAATGAAAGAACTGGGCGGTATCAGTAGTAAAAAGAAGTGCGTGGAAAACGCAGAGGGTGCCTATGCCTTTCAGTATAGTATAATACCGGCTAGATAGATAGCTAGATCTTTGGGTCCCTATTTGTCGCCGTTTTTAATTATGCCTGCCTATTTAGAAAACGATTAAACACACACGCCAATCTTGACGTAGTTTTTTAGTTGAAGTACAGAACCTTTAGTCCACGAGTGGAATTCTTACTTAACCAGTATTTTTTCTCTTTCTTGTAGTCCGAAGTCCGTATTGTAATGTGCAAAAAATAAACGTCAGCAGGTTGTAATATTATATGTCCCCCGTGTTGTGGTATAGACTTTGAACCTTATTTCAATACGCTACGTTGACGTTTTGAGCCATGAATCATTTTTGATAAGGTAAGGCATTTTATTAGAGTCGATAGCTGATTGAGAACGCCGTATCAATTTTTCTTTGCTAGCCTTTCAAGTGTCCCGATTCTGGGTAAAGGCCTCCGTCATTCTCCATCCAAACCTCTCTATCTTGTGCGATCTCTGGTCATGTTCGTCCCGCAAACAAGATCACATCGTCACACCGCCTTCGCCGTGGTCTACCTGAGCGGCGATTTCCTCCATCAGGTGTCCAGTGAGTCCGCGGGAGACGCCCCGGCCACCGTAGGCGCGGGCCTGCTATGGGTTAGCTCGCCGTCCGTCCGTCTCATGACGACAAGCCGTGTCGGCGGCGCGTTCGTGTTCCACGCGCGCCTCAAAGAGAGTCAGCAAAAGGGAAGGGGTCCGCAAGGACCGATGCCTGCCGGGGCTGCGAGACTGTTCGAAGGAGATACCGTGGCCCCGAAACACAAAGAGCGATGAAGGAACATGGATGGGTTTTAGTCAGTAAAAGTCTGACACTCCTTCCTTCCAGAGCGGCAGGAGTCATTTGATGATTTCCCATCCGAAAAAAGAAAATGGTGTCTAGTGAGTGACGATCCATACAACTACCTAGGTACCTACTACAATTTCAATCTTATTGGTACTTGATGACGTTTCCACACTGAAACATATAAAATTCCTGAATAGGTCACAAAAATCACACGAGCGAGTCTTAGAAATAGCAGCACCTATTAATCTACTAAAAAATAGTTTTACAGCTGTCGATACAAATAGCAAAGAGAGCCAGAGAGAGACAGCGAGAGTCTTGAGAATTGATTGATGTTAAGGTTAAGAAGTTTTGTGTCACGGCTATCCAGTTTCTTCCGGCCATCACTTTAATGTGATCATCTGTCCGCCTGTCGGCTGTCATCCCACATTTTTCCGTCTCGTCCGTGTTCTCCACTCCAGCATTTTCTTCCCCATCTTCCATCCTGTAACTGTAACCAAGGTTTTGTAAAAATATTCTCATTTAAAAGAAGTGTCCTTGGAGTTTCTTGCCCGTTCTTCTCTTTAGAGATCTACGCTAGGGAATGTGCAACTACAGTAGGTACTTTCACAGTGACTGGGACTGTATATAGCTACATTTAATTCTCATCTTTGTTTCGACAATTCAAAAGTGCCTGTAACTGGCCTACTTGAAATAAATGTTTTGATTTTGATTTTGTATTGCCCGCCGAACTTACACTTTATTTTTGCTTGTAATCTGCCCGTAAGTCTCGTTCGTCTCCGTATTTTGGTGTTTTTCACCCGGTCATAGAGGGAGTGAGAAAAGTGATTTGGAATGCACGATTTAAACTCAACAGTATTTTACATTTGGTTGGGCCAAAGCTTAGCCACCTCCACGGGCGTCGTCAGGTAGCAGTGCAGAGGTCACTTTGGATGCATATTTTGGAGCTAAATGGGCAGCGGGAGGGTGCGTAGTCTGCGATGCAGAGGCCTTACTCTCTACCGCTTCGTCCGTATATTCGGATCTATCCGTCTCTCTCACTCGCACTTATCTGCAGACGTGCGCGAGAGAGACGAATAGATCCGAATCTACGGACGAAGCGTTAGAGAGTAGGGCCCCAGTTCCACACTCACAGCCCGCTGCTGTTCCGTCGATTATCTCTAAATTATAATCATACTAGCTTATGCCCGCGGTTTCGATCGCGTGGAGTTCGGGTAATGTCCCAGGGGATTGTACTAACGTGATAAAAATATATGATAGTATTCTATTGTATTAATCTAGGTTATGAACTATCTGTGTGCTAAATTTCATCCAAATCCAGTTAGTAGTATTGGCGTGAAAGAATAATAAACATCCATACATCCTCACAAAATGTCGCATCATAAGTATATCACTACATCACTACTTATTACAAAAAAATGTCCTCCGCCGCGTCTGTCCGTCTGTTCGCGATAAATTCTGAAAACTAACTAGTTCGAAAAACTATTGCACCGATTTTCATGCTGTTCGCAATTTTTTGCATCGCCAATGGATAGAGTGGTTCTCGAGGATGGTTTTAGTATATATAATTTGTCAATTGTTCGTATACATTGGCTAAAATATAATGATCTTTGTTGGAGGGTTGCCGGAACGGGATCAAAATTTCATGGTTACTTTTCGTCGCGATAACCGCGGGCATCAGCTAGTAATATTATAATTAGGAGTAGGATATAAGTAATCAATCTCTCATGTTCTCCTATAGCTTATACCGTCACTACAAAATACGACCAAAATCTTAACATCTAACCTCAAGAAAACAATGTCAACCGAAAATCTCAACAATAATTTAATTTCTTACAAACAAGACTGCCGACAAGAAAACATTACGATACAATAAATAACGGCTCGCTGATGCAAAAAGATCTATATCTGTTTCAGAAAGGCATCAATGGCATTCCAGTTGGGTGCCCGCGCCATATTGTTGCTTTTTTTCGCGTCAACGTCTTTAGCTGGCCGTCTACTGTCTATGGTTTGGGGTTCCGTGGCCGTGTGGTGTTCTTTTCTTGAATGGTTCGATGCTGATTTGTTTTTTTTTTTTATAATCGATGGAATTCTGAAAAATCTTTTGAAAATGAAAAGCCGCATGAAGAAGTTGGACTCTTTTATCCAAAAACGGTCAGCCTGATGAGACAAATATTTCCGTGCAATGTTAAAATATTTATATGGTTTCAAAATAATAAGTGTAGTCTGACAAACCCAAAGTAAATATAACTTTTAATAGGAACTTCAGTTTCGTTATGTGGCTCGATTAGGTATAATTTACGTATTCGTTAGCGGGAAACTCTGATGCTGCGGGTACATGTAATCAATAGACGTCATACAATTTCTAAGTAATTGGTTTCATATAAATAGGGATTTATGATGTTTTAGAGTTACAAATGTAACAATTTGTGTAGAACTTACGAGTATATTAGCATTTTACAGTTTTATATTATTTTCTTTACGGAATACTCCTACCTACTTACTCGAAGGCAATTTTTTTATTTTTAGGCACTATTCAGTGAAACCACCAATTCTGTAAAATTACCAACTTGTCAATAGTGTGTCGGTAGTGTGTAAATAGTGTCTCAATAGGCTCATTGACATTTGGTATTCTACAAATTATCTATGGTCATTGACTTACCACTGTAGTGCCATTGAAACGCCATAGAAGGATATTGCAATAATTGGTATTCTGCTCCACTATAATGTGTCAATGTCATCATGATGGCCAAAATTACGGCAGTCTATAAATATTTTAAGTGTATTTGAAAGTTGTGTCTATCGTGTTTGAAAAGTGTTTTGGCTATCGAACCGCCATTGTGAAGCCATCGAACAACGAAAACACTGAAAAATATTGTACCGCCACACTATCGACACACTACTGAGACGCCATTGAAGTTTTTGCAGAATACCAAATTTTGCAACAGTGGCAACATAATGTCTGTAGTTTGTCGATAGAGTGTCAATGGCGTGTTGCTTAACACTAAGTTACAGAATTGGGCCCCAGGCGTGCTGCCTCGTTGGTCGAGTGATCTCAAGACTGCTGAACGTGGGTTCGTTTCCCGGGTCGGGAAAGGTGTTATTCTGATTTTCCATCAGGAACTTCTCAGTAGCTGCCACGGAGTCCGGATTTGTGCCCGGGTAACCGGCGAAATGTGGAGTACACCTTTGCCTAACCCTGTCGGGATTACAGGCGTGATGTTATTTATGGTAATGGGCTCGGTTACAAGGGACTAAACATGCAAACAGATAACGAAAGCTATGATTTTATGATATATACTAGCTGACGTCCCGCGGTTTCACCCGCGTAGTTCCCGTTCCCGTGGGAGTACGGGAATAAAATATAGCCTATAGCACTCACGAATAATGTAGCTTTCTACCAGTGAAAGAATTTTTGAAATCGGTTCATTACTTCCAGAGATTACCCCCGACATACAAACTTACAAACATACAAACTTACAAACATACAAACTTACAAACATACAAACTTACAAACAAATGTTACCTCTTTATAACATTAGTATAGATGACTAGAGTAACATTTACAAGTGTAACAATTAATAACAGGTTAACACCACATGCACAAAAAACGGTTTAACATAACAATTTATAAAATATTAACATTAGAAAACTTATACATACAAAGAATAATTAAAACAATAATAAAGAAAACTATCAAATCATTAATTAAATGTTGTACAAAAACTAAAAGAGAAAGACATTGGGATGTAAAATTACTGATTAAAATTATAATTGATTAAATTGTGACTAGTTGATTGGATTATGAATAAATATAATGACCATACTTGATAAGAAAATAAAATTATGAGAATATTAAAAAAAAATACAAAGAATAAACTAAGAAATTAAAAACTTTTTAAAATTAAATTAAATGATATTGGATTATTTATAAAAGGTCGTAGGAATTTATTTATACTATCTATATATATATAGTTACATCGGACGAGCCAAAAACGAAAGGAATCCCAACCACCAGAAACGATCATGATTCTCCAATGATAGAAGAGACCAATCAAACGAAGGTCTAAACACCAATGCTCATCCCTATGAATTGTACCTGTATTTACCACTATTCCTATATTGGCTCTAGGCTGCATAGTCGGCTGATTGTGCCCGACTGGCTGCGGTTGGTCGGGCTTCCTCTCCCATCCCAAAGCATGTCTTTCCTTACAAATAAGTGCCCCCTGGTGTATCCGGCTTGTCCGGGTCAGGCTTGCTCCTGGCTGGGTGTGGTGCTCAATCATCAATCAATCAAGTTTGTAAGTACAAAACCACTGTGCACATAACTAAACATCTTTTAAATCTTGCTCTTATTCATCATCATCATCATCATTTTAGCCGAAAGACGTCCACTGCTGGACATGGGCCTCCCCCAAAGGGTGTTTTTTGCCATAATCGCCACGCTTGACAAGCGGGTTGGCGATCGCAGTGCGGTTGTTACAATAGCACAGAGAACGCTGCTGCCCGTTTTCTGGTAAGTCCCTTAGTCGCCTCTTACGACACAAAGTACGACACCCACGAGAAGATATGGGATGGTGCTATTCTTTACGTCCGACACCATACAGAAATTGCTCTTATTACGTAAATAAAAGAACCAAAACTAAAATAAAAGATACAGAACCCCCAAACAACTATCAATATTTTCGCACCCCATTCTTTCACCTTGCAACACAGGTTTATTATTAGAGTATTGACACCTTTCCCACGTGCAGGCCATTGTGTGCCGAAGCCGACGTGATAGGGGATGATAACCCTAATGTTGGTGAATTATTACTTTAAAATAGGCTACCTGCTATGTGGTGGAGTGACATACGTTCTGTGCCATTGTGTTTGTTTTTTTTTTTATTTCGATCTGTGATTGTTCTTTATAAGGATGACTTTGTAGTGGCCAGTGTGAGCGACATTCGTCTTCTTTAAAAAAAAAAAACAATAAATGAATATATTTAGATTATGCCTCCCATTGTCATCGATCTGACTTGTCAAGAACTATCTCACAAGCATGCTGATTTAAAAAAATCACGAAGAACCGTTCGAATTTCAAAGTGAATTTTAGAGAATTTTACACGTCTGATTTCACACGTCTCCGAAATCATTAGACAATTAATGAATGGACAACCGAATTTAATTAAAAACTGTAACAGACTCAAATCGATTTATGAATGGTCAAGTTTCTGCTCAAAAGCAATTGGCTTCAACAATACATCAGAAGCTCTTTCTCAATGCCGCTTTGGGTTTAGAAAAAAAAACCGCTCCTTCATCATGTATTGTCATTTTGTCAATGGTCCTTCAATTTAAAACTAACCATTGATATTATGTGTGGGGTGCATTCATTCAAATAGTCTCTACGAGAAGCGAAACTAATGTAGGTGAGGCGCACCCTTGGCTATCATGACCCGTTGCCGAAGAACTTTAAAAAAAACTGTCGTCGTTCTTCTCATTGTTATAGTCATTCGAACAAAGATCAGGTATCTACTTATTAAAAATCTTAATTTCATTGACGGACAACGCCCAGAAGCAACAGTAAACAACTTACAACGATTACGAAGTTGAACACAGCAAGCTCAACTTCGCCATTGTGTCACCTTATGTAAAATGTTTTCTTTTAAGAATGTTACTTGTATGGTGTACACCATACAAGTAACATTCTAATAAAGAATATTCTATTCTATTTTTAGGAGTGGTTTTTGAAAATCCACCCCCTAAAGAATTTAAATCATAGATATATTTAATATTTATATTACTATGGGTTGAATAGTTAAAGTTTTTTTGTCGAAGTGCGTAATTCTTGCCAATCGGGCGCATGACTCTCACCATCCATATTATTCATCATAATTTGACTAGACCAATGTGCAGGACAGGTTACGTTGAAAATTAGACCTAGTTCCATCACGCATGGTCCAAATTCATTTGACACTACACTTTTCGTCCAAAACTGACCTGTTCTGACTGCTTAAGGCCATACATACTTTATACTCTCACAGAGGCCGCCCAGGTAGCCACTCTATTGACTGAGACCATTCCTAAGCAAACAGTGCAAGTGGTCGCATTGTCACTGAGACGCCACTACAATCATGTTTGATTAGTTTTTAAAATTGTTGAAAGGCGCCTTTGGAGAGAGTCAAGAAATTGTAGAAGGTTGAACTCACACTTCACTACAAACCAGTATTATATAGAGGTTTAGTTATAGAATAGTCGCTAGCAAATCAAGTAACCACAAACTATCAATGGAGAATAGCGAGATTGCACGTAATTCGGGACCTAGTGATATGGGTAGCGTTCATTGTGGAAACTTGTGAATAGTTATAGAACGACATAAGACTAAAAAAAAAAGCAAATGGAAAGTAGGTTATAGAAAAAAGATATGAAAGGTAGAAGATTATAACCTAACTTAAGAGGGCCCTTCCCGGCTCGCCTTTCGTCAACGCGAACATGGTCAAAAAGCTTGTGGTTTCATCCCGAGCCTAGTATTCTTTCAACTCCCCTGTCTTACACTCTTACCTAGCCCCGAATCCGCACTACTTGCCTCCCGCGTACCTCATACCGCTTAACGCGGGGACATTGAACGAAAAATATTGTTCGAAAATTTATAAAACTTGTTCCAGGAAATACGTGTTTTTGAATTAGTCTTACAAGTATGTGAAATAAATATTTGTTATTTAAAACCTCCACTACATTTGCAAGGCTTCTATCAGGATGCTTTCTTTACTTTTACAATTTATAAGTACATTATGAACGGCCAAAGTTGAGGTAAAAGTTGTGAAAAACAGCAATATTTGGAGGCTTATACTGAATTTGTTTCTACAAATTTTTATTTTCTGCTTCAATAGAAGCCTAGATATAGTTCACAAGATACCTATTAGTTAAAACAATTGAAAGATATATGTCTCACAACGGCATAATCACGCACGCGCTATAGTCAAAATTCTCGCGAAAAGAATGGCAGGTTGGCCGCTCTTAAGGCACAGAATATATATTAGTACTGCTTAAGGCACGGACTTATTGTTATTATTTTGTAGTAGAATGGCATAAAAAAGCTTCTATCCGTATTCCACGTAGTCGTTGAACACAAAATAGTTATTTATGCAACTGTTGTATAATGAGGGCTATTAAAACACGAATGTGGGTTTATCACACGAGGCGAAGCCGAGTGTGATAAACTGTTGTGCACAAACTAAACTTAATTTAAGCTATTGCTATCTTTGTCTCTTTAATAAAACGAGAAAGAGACGGACGTAATTTAGAGCTGTCAAATTTAGTTAGAACTAAAATTTCTATACAAATGAAGGGTGCACGTAAAAACATGTCGACTAAAAACGGGTTCCTTCCATCTGGCAGAATCTTGATGCTCCGAAATTTATTTGGCATAACACACTTGGCATAATCTTCTTTTTTAAGGCATAAAAAATATTTAGTTATTTTTTGGCCGAATGTGTGTATTTCCGAATTTACAATGGCATACTTTTAAGATGGCAGAATTTTATTTGGCATAATTACCTTTGGCAATGTTCAAATTTCGCACAATTTCACTTGGCATATTACGAAGATGGCAGAATTTCATTTGGTGTAATTTTATTTGGCATTATTGCCATTTCTATAAAATAGCACTTTTAACCAAATACATTTAAATATTGTCTTAAAAAAAGTCAATATGATGGGCTACAAAATATGATGGGCTACAAAAGTTAGTGACAAAAACGAATCGCTCCAAAACCGACTTTACGTAGTCTGGTCTGCCCTACCCCTAGAGTGTAATTTAAAATCGCGTGGGCGCGGAGGGGCGAGGCGGCCCGCGAGTTGAGGAGCAGGTTGTTATAACACTCGCTGCCACTGCTGAGGCTGAAGGCTGAGCCGAAGCTGCGGTGGTGAGCGTTAAACACATCTGCGACGATAAGCTCGCGTGGGACCGTCGGAGCCCCGCAGCGCCGGAGCCGTGACAGAAACCATGCCTGCT
Source organism: Xestia xanthographa (assembly GCA_905147715.2). NCBI lineage: Eukaryota > Metazoa > Arthropoda > Insecta > Lepidoptera > Noctuidae > Xestia > Xestia xanthographa. The sequence goes on from LR990671.1 coordinate 12,638,124, forward strand.
GCATGTTGCATGCTTGCTTGCATGCTGCATGCTTGCTTGCATGCAACATGCTTGCTGCATGAATGGTGTATGCTGGTTTGCATGTTTGCATACTGCATGCTTGTTTGCATACTGCATGCTTGCTGCATGCAAGTTGTATGGTTGTTTGCATGTTTGCCTCCTGCTTACAGGAAAATAAAAACCACATGTTCACAATCAACTGTTTTAATGAATTTTCTGTGATGTGGATGTGAGTCGTTCATCATCTCGTCCCACAAGCCTACGGCCCATTTGGGACGAGTTGATGAAAACCAAAATACGTAATATTTTCGTTCTGCAACTCGTCCCACGTATGAAAAAGGTATAATCAGTAGTAAAAGTGTTAGTGTAGAAAAATTATTGCCTATAAAATATTAATCATCACAACATTGTCTAGATGCTAGTTATGGGCCTAGTTAGTAACCTTACGATAAGCACTAGGCGGGCATGAATTCAAGAAGGTATTATTTTATTGCACATCACCTTGAACTCGGTATCAGGACACTTCAGTAACCTTACAAAAAGTACTAGGCGGGCATGAATTCAAGAAGGTATTATTTTACACTTTTTTCATATGAGTATTTCCATTGTTATGCATAAGAAATGTATGCCAAAAGATGATTCTGGCTGTGAACTTTCTGCGCTTAGATGGTTCTACTTTTAATTCTTATGCATATGAAATTTATGCCTAAAGATGATTCCGACTTATAAAATTATGAGTTTTGAATGTATGACAAATGAGTGCCTGCCAAACGATTTTCTGCAAAATGAAGTTTATGCTATCCGCTGTTATGCAAAGTAATATTATGACATAAAAAGTTCTGCTTTATAGGGTGGACCCACTAAAAACACGTTGAAGCGCAAGGCATAAACTAGTTTGACATCTCTAACTTAGTTCATAGCTATAGCCGTCCTTTTCTCGCACTGCCTTTTAGTAAAAGATAGCAAAAGCCTAAATTACGTTTAGTTTGTGCACAACAGAATCGACACGAAGATTGTTTGGAAAACCCGGCGTCGTCCGTCGGGCAGTAGCACCAGACATAACATCCATCTCGTCCGATGATTCTCCCTTGTCTATGGGGGATGAAGAGTTTTACACCCTGTTCATTGTACCTCTTAAGTCCCTTACACCATGTAGGGACTTGGCAAAATATGGTCCCTTAATAAGTTTACACGTTCGGTGATACCTTCAAGATATACACGCGTAAAGCTTATCTACCCAACCGAGTTGACAGTGATTACTCAAAACGTGATAATTTCATTACACAAGGAGACATTGTTTTAAATCGATTTGACATTGAAATCGGCCATCTTGGATATCGTTTTGTGATTATGTTGCATTACAGAGAGTCTTTCAGTCTCAAATTGTTGTGTTTATCCGTAAATACGTATATTTTAATGTAATTTCAGGCATGCAAGTCTGATCAGCATTTTATTCTTATGATTAAGTAAACATGTCTCGTAAAAACAAGTCAATCAAAATCACAATTCAACTAAATCGTGTCTACAATCTATTATAAGCTACCTAGTCTTTTTCCATAAATACCAGTAGGTATTTTAGATGGTAAAGATGCCCTGGACCGCTCATCGGACTAACGTGTCAATACTCAAAGAACTCAATATTAAACAAAGACTGTCGTCGTTTGTGCAATTACGAATCCTCAGATTCTTTGGACACGTTATACCCGCAACAATGATTCCATGGAGCGTTTGGTAATTCAGGGTAGAGTCGAAGGCACGAGATCACGTGATCGATCACCAACCCGATGGACAGACTCCATTAAATCTGTCACCAAGACCCCTCTGGCAGAATGTGCTCGCCATGCGACCAATAGAGACCGGTGGAAAAGGATCGTGAAGGCAGCAACCGCTGTTGTGGGCGACCCTTCATGACCACGACCACTCTGTCAAGAGTGAACGACTAAGAAGAAGAATTTTAGATGAGGCGACTGATCTGCCCTCAAGCAGCAAACCTAGTTACAGGGAAGCATGATAGCCCTTGAATTTTGTCGTGTCTACCATCCATAGAACAAAGAATTTACGGTGGATCCTATAAAATACACAAATGTAAATTCCGATTTGATACAAAATAGATTTTTTTTTAATGCCTCAAAGTAACAGTAAATAAAAGTTGTATTATGAGGAAACTTGAAAACTCTTTTCTTTGTATATATGACAGATTTCCACAGGGCGTGGAAATGATGTGGCAAAGCGCCACTAAAGCACATCTTAGAGATGACAGTACTAATAAAATTCATGGCGCCGAAAGTGCGTTGGTCGTTGAGCACAGAACTTTTGTCATCTTCGCCAATTCAAAGCTGTGTTCCTTAATTATATTTTCTTAAGATACATTAATGGTGCTAAGCGTATGCATAAATCGGACGCCATTAATAAATAAAAACCTTGAATTTGCATAAGCAAGAATCAGAATGCATCACTCCATGCATTGCCCCAGTCACCTTAGCTATTACAATATGGTACCACCTCGCTATACAGCGTATTTGCAAAGCATGGCGCTTGCCTTATACAGACGACGGTGTTCTTCGTGACTCAGACTTGACTGCCGGTTATATTGCCTACTTTGATTTTGGAAGGGGATATTCTGTAAATTTGTTTGCACGTTTTTGAAACTTTTTTTCGGAGTCTTGTCTCCGCCTATATGCAAAGTGAACGGACACTTCATGAAGCTGTCAACAAAGCATTCTGTGGATCAAACTAAGTAACTTTAAGGTAAAAATTATCATTGGGAAATGTCTTTTTTTTGGGGGTGTTAAATCACGTTTTATGGTAAAACTTAATGTGACGCACTCAAATCATTGTGCTGGATGGAGGCATTTTATGCGCTATGGAGGTATTGGCCAAGTTTCCTAAAAACCTTATTAAGTACCTTTCTTGGGAAGAAAAATAGGCAACATTAATATTTATAGGTAGCAGTGATAGCCTGTGGTGTGACCGTCGCACACCAAGTCATAGCTGTATAGTGTATATGGTAAGCCCTCGACTTCGTCTTGAAATCGAGGGCTTACCATAGTCACGAGTTTATAAAAACCAATTTCTGCACGTGTGTCATACAACGTTTTTCAACACTTTTGCGAGAAAACAGTACAATATGTAATGAAACAAACAGCGACCCCAAAAACCACGAAAACGACACCCATGAAGAAAAAACAGTAAATTTTCCTCGGCGCCATCTTGGATTTTCATTTTGACATAATTAAAAAAAACCGTAAAGAATACGCACGGTGCTGTACAACGGAGTATGCGGTAAAATAGGTACTTAGGTGAGAGTAACTATTTTACCGCACGTTCCTTTGTATGGTGCGTAATTTTTAACTTTCGAACAATGTATACAGGCTCCGTAAATGCATTTTTTGAGCAAATGTGTTGAAATAGCACATTTTGATACAAGTGGAGAAAGTTTGTTATTGCATTCGAGGCGGAATTATAACACCCTCGCCTATGGCTCGGGTGTTTCTGAGCCGAGAACTGCAATAACAAATGTCCACGTGTATCAAACGACGTTTTTCAATACACTTTTGAAGAAATAAAATAAAATATACTTAACGAAAAATATTTTTGTCACGAACTTACTAAGAAACTATGATTTTAATTTTCTTTTTTTTTCGCGCTCTGCTTTCGCCAGGGTGAAGGAGAGGCAAAGGTATGAAGCCGTTATACAGCCTAATATAAAAATAGATTTAACTTATATTTTTGAATTCAGAATACAAATACTTAAATGTTAATTTGTGTATAAAAATAACTATTAGTTTTTAATAATCATGTTTATCTATGATATTCTATTTATAAACACCATTTTAATATTCAAAAAATATTTATGCCGTAAAGACGCGTAGTGCTTTGCCGAAAAAAAAAAAATATAAAGCGTGTAAAAAAAAAATATTCATGTCAGACTATAGGCATTGAACCAATTTGGACTAAGTATAGGTATAGTTATCTGTGGCAATTTTCATTCCCGCATACGTGAGGGAAAATGGAAAAAAACGCACCCGTGTGAAATACACATTGCATGCTACCTAATTGTAGTGCGTTATGGACCAGTTTTCGAGGAAGTGTATTGAAAACAATATTATTATTATCAGCCATTTGTGTCCCACTGCAGGGCAAAGCCCTTCCTTCCCTCCTTCCACTTATGCCTATCAAGTGCTATTATTCGCCAATCCCTATAGAAAGAGTCGAGTTTGTCCCGCCATCTCATTCTGGGCCTGCCACGTTGCCGTTTGGGACCCATCGTGTGGTTACTTTAGCCCGTAGCTCCTCCATAAACAAAGAAAAGAAAATTATTTTCAAACATCCAATTGCAGAATCATCCTCCTAGCACGATCTAGTACTCGACATATAAGACAAGGGAGTTTCCCATCCATGTATGGCGCAGAGAAAAGTTGTGTGCTGCACGCTTTAGCCTTAGGAGGGTTAAGCAGTGCTGGTACGCTAATATCTTGATGGCGACGAAACCAGGTCGGGTAAAGGTGAGGTTCTAGTGGTGAAATTGGTCAGGAATATTTGGTTACTAGCTGTTGCCGCGACCCTCGTTCGCATGTAAAATCACTAGCTGACCCACGCAACTTCGTCTGCGTCACATAAGAGAGAAAAAGCTTTCAAAAGGAACCAATTTTCCCCGTTTTTGCAACATTTTTCACTTATGCTCCGCTCCTATTAGTCGTAGCGTGATGTTATATATATAGCCTATAGCCTTCCTTGATAAATGGACTACCCAACACTGAAAGAATCATTCAAATCGGACCAGTAGTTCCAGAGATTAGCGCGTTCAAACAAACAAACAAACAAACAAACACTGCAGCTTTATAATATTATAGTATAGATTACTGCCTTGTTTAAATCGGATTTTGCTAACAATTTGAAGGGATTTAACTTTTTTGCACGGAATCCAAATCCTTCTAAATATAGCCTTAGTTACTCGTTACGATATCAACTATATGTCAGTAAAGGTCCCGTCAAAATCGGTCCAGGCCTTTCGGAGATTTCATGAAGCTGTCAACCAAGTATTCTGTAGATCAACATAAGTAACTCTACGTAAAAATATTGCTGGGAAATGACTTTATTTGGGGTGATAAGTTTACAGTAAAACTTATCACTTATTAACTTGAGCCAGAACAAACATACACACAGACAGACAGACAGACAAAAACTTGAAACAAAAAATGTTTATTTTAAAAATGCATTTAGTAAAAAACTTATTTTTAAATAAAAAACAGACACTTTTATTTATATGCTTTTATATAAATAAGTTTTATACACAAAAATAAAAACAAAAACACAACAGTTTGTCACGACATGGCAGCTGTAGATTTAGGTCATTTTATATTTAAACGCTCAGCTCTCGACGATTGACTGATGGCCATTATTTTAAGACATTTAAACGACAGATTGTTTCATTTAACGTATCAACATTAGCGTAGATTTCGTCAGTAAACTTTTGCCTTGAGTTGTGGACAGCTCACAGTTCAGCATAGATCTCTAAATGTTACGGATCAGGAGTCAAAAAGTCGGAAAGCTGCTTTTCCAGGAGTATTCTGGAGATTATGTTGGCAGTCGCTGAGTAGCTCTAATATAAAATACTACAGTATTTAAAAAAAAAATACTGGAAAAATTCAACACACATCTTGTTTGAAGCTGAATAGGTGTCATACTCACTATCGTGTACAGCTTTTGAACGTGAATTAGATCAGCCGATCGCGTTCAATTTCACTGAGGTTCTTTAGGTTAAGCCGTGCTTGCCTAGGTTGGTCTGTGGATGGGGGACCACCCTTACATACCTAGTTTCCTCCGTGCCTCGGAAAGCACGTTAAGCAGTTGGTCCTGGCTGTCATTTGTAGATCTTTGACAGTCGTTACAGGTAGTCAGTGGCCCAAAAAGTCTGACAACCACTCTTACCAAGGGGTATCGTATTACCCAATACTAACTCGGTTGTGGAGGTCAGATAGGCAGTCGATCTATTTAAAGTACTAGTACTCAGCTGTATCCGGTTAGACTGGAAGCCGACCCCAACGTAGTTGGGAAAAGGCTAGGCAGATGATGATTTTTTGAATTTGGATCCCTTGAGTTCAGACAGTATGTTTTGCCCATGAGTCTTGATTTCTAGGTATCCCGATTAATGGGAATAGGCTCACACCTTTATCTCCCATGACCTTAAAATAAAACTGGCAGAAGTTAGGCATACTAAACCTACTAAATATCTACTTTCATGTCTACCTCGGGCACAGGATGTTTTATTTTACCAGGAGCCCATGAGTCTTGATTTTTATGCCGAAATAGGAATAAGTTCACAACTGTTTATGTCCCATGAACTTAAAACAAGACTGGCTGAAGTTAGGCATAAACCAAATAAGGATGATTTCCAAATTGATGTCACTTTCTAAACATTGTAGAATTTTCTTCCCCATACAAAGACATTCAAATATATTATTTTAAATCTCTTTGTCCTCATCACAGAGTACATTTTATATAACCGAGATCCTGGTCCCCATAGCAACAGCATACCAAGGCATCAGATCAAAAATGCACAGAGTAAAAAAAACTAAAAACATTACAAGCAAGGATTGAATATTAAAACAACGTTGCCATGCTCGGGCGGCAAATTCTTTAACTTGACTTACGTATGCGTGAACGCGGCGCGAATCATAATAACGAATGCAGAGTTAAAGTGGCGTAAGTTATGTTAAAAAACCTTTGAAACACGACTTTAATGTCTGTTGGTGGCAACATTCACACAAGGCTATTCCTAACCCGGGGTTGCGGGACTCTTCCAGGGTTGCGGGACTGTTCGAAAGAGATACCGTGGCCCCGGAACACAAAGGGCGATGAAGGAACATGGATGTGTTTTAGTCAGTAAAAGTCTGACACTCCCTCCTGCTCCGCCCAGAGCGGGAGGAGTCATTTGATGATTTCCCATACAAAAAAAAAAAAAAAAAAGGCTAATCATAACAAAGGCTAAAGATTGTCAGAAGATGTCAGAATCTGGAGAAGTGCGTAGGAGTTCGTCCAGAGCAGTATTACTGACATGCAGCGTTGCTGAATTCCGTTTAGAAGTGTGGAGGTGCTGGTCCACCGATGACACATATATGAGTGGGATATACATATATATTTAAGCTTCATCATCATCATCAGCCTATAATGTTCCCACTGCTGGGACACTACCTCCTCTCAATGAAAGGGAATGGGCTATAATCCACCACGCGGGCCCAGTGCGGATTGGGGTCTTTGAATTGTTGGTTCCAGGACATGCCGGTTTCCTCACGATGTTTTCCTTCACCGTTTTGAGAGCAGTGGTGATGGAATAAATTACACAACGTGTTGCGCCTGTCCGGGTTCGAAACCACGACCAAGGACCCCACGTCATTTGAGCTTAGTCTTTGGTAAATCACCTACAGCAGTGCTTCCCAATTAGTTTTTGCTGCGTACCACTTCAAAAAAGACCTCAAACCTGCGTACCCCTTATTGTACCAATGATAAATAAAAAGAATAAGTCAGTATAGATAACATTTATTATCTTCAAATTATAACAGTACAATAGTGAAAATCAGAATAATAATATATGATGTATCGGCGAAGACGCTAATGTGACAAATGTGCACGTTTGTCTTTGTCTGAAATTGTTCTTGTTTTTACTGATAGCCGCGCGCACCCCTTGATGCAACTTCACGTACCCCTGGGGGTACGCGTACCACTAATTGGGAAACACTGGTCAGTGAAACCTGTGGATTCGCAGGTTTGGCAGGATCTCCATAGCCCCAAACTTCTAATCGCAAAATTCTACATCATGCTGACGAAATTCACAACAACCTGATGAGAAATAACGGGGTAGTAGCCCACCAGACACGGCTACCGACTGGTCGGAGGATCCTCCCTTTTCACCGGAGAATAAATATAATAAATAAATAAATATCACTGGACATCACACAGCGCCCTAAAGTGCGACATTAAGCAATGAGGCTTGTGTCGTGGACACCAAATAGTTGAAATACTACATAGATACTTTTTGTTTGTAAATACATACTTATTATACATATCAACATCCATGACTCGGAAACAAATGTACATGCATGAGCATGGACATTTGTTAATAACACACAAACATTAATAATAAGAAACTTTATACCTGCCCCTCATATCTTCTAAATCTAAACATTAACTTATTCATATTATCATGGCACTGCCGCCATGATGGGCCGCTTGCTAACTGCAGTTATTTCTCTGGACGAGCTCCTTCACATTAACCTCAACTCATTGTCCACCTTAAACTGCCTAACCAATAAAGCATAAATCTATAGAAAATCCACAAATTGTAATCGACAGTTACTGGTCATATCTTGAGTACAAAAGATGGCTAGGTGTCTTCGACAAAATATGCGCGTATGGGATAAGCGACAGCGGTTTTATATCAGCCTGTAGTTCTAAGAGGCAAAGATATGTTCTCGTTCAGAGGAAGAAATTATGAGAAGTCTAGGGCATAACTGTATTAGTGTCCTGATTCATGGGCCGTTTTACTATATCTTGCAAAATGTATAATTGGGGATCAATCCAGGTGTTTTTTTTAGCAAGCATTAGGAATACTGATCGTGATGACAGGACGCTGAAACTATTTTTGAAGCCATGCCACTTTCAGCTTTCAAAAAAGGACCAGAACTTTCAACGGTATGTTCAGCAACTTTGATTTTCATCTCATCGTACGGGGCCTGAACCAAAACGACAACGGGGCGTTCTACAGAAGACATTGTAGGCTTTCACGAATCTGACAAATTACATTATCCTAGCACATTTTCGACAAAGTGCATTAATTCGCACTTCTTCTACAACTTGAACTGCGTGCATACGGTGTGAGGTGCCAAAATGTAAAAAAAATGTCCGCAAACACGCCAGGGATGCCGCGTTTTTGACTATCATACACCATGCAGCCTTAAATAAGTAGGTCACTGTCATACACTAAGTACTAACTCGTATAGAGCTCTGTTAAAGAACCTAGATAAATAATAGGGGACAAGCCTTGTTGGAGAGCAGCGGTGGCCCAGCGGTGGCGGCCCCGACTTATTAGCAGTAAGTCGTAGGTTCGATCCCAGGCAGGCGCATTACTTTGTGTAATTTATTTCATCGCCACTGCTCTCAAAACGGTGAAGGCAAACATCGTGAGAAAACCGGCGTGTCTTAGAACCAAAAATTCGAAGACATGTGACATCTACCAACTCGCACAGGGCCCGCGTGGTGGATTATAGCCTATTCCCTAGGCTGATTATGCTATGCTATTGTCATTAATCGACTTCAGTTTGCTGTTACGAAAATCCTCTCGATAAAAATATAAATAAAATTTTGCCCAACCCAGAGATCTAGCGAGCCTCTACCACTGTTAAGTACTAAACTAGTGTTTTACATGGAGCGACAGCCACAGCCCACTAGTTAGTTATTGGATCATTTGTTTTCGTATTCACTGGTGTCGATTCTGTTGTGCACAAACTAAACTTAATTTAGGCTATTGCTATCTTTTCTCTCTAATAAAGCCAGAAAGAGACAGACTTAATTTAGAGCTGTCAAATTTAATTGAAACTAATATTTCCATACAAATGAAGGGTGCATGTAAAAGCATGTCTACTAAAAATATGGTGAAGCGCAAGGCATAAACTAGTTTGACATCTCTAACTTAGTTCATAGCTATAGCCGTCCTTTTCTTGCACTGCCTTTTAGTAAAAGATAGCAATAGCCTAAATTAAGTTTAGTTTGTGCACAACAGAATCGACACCATTGTCAGGAATTAGTCAGCAAAAAAAGTTTGAAAAAAACATGATTCGATTTAGTGAGCAGAAATTATGAAAATTGTAAAATTAAGACGGTTTCTGATATTTGTCACCCCTACTCCCAATGCAGGGATGTCATCAATTGTGCATTCTGCGCCTGACAACCGACTGCGCGGTGAGAAGTGGTGTGTTCCAACTTCAATGGATGCCTTACTGCCTATATCTTTGTAAGAAAACCGAGTAGGATCAAAAACACCAAGAACCTAATATTTTTCGGTCAGCACATTAAAAACAAATGCGTTTCTTTATGTAACAACTAGCGGACGTCACGCGGTTTTACCCGCGTAGTTCCAGTTCCCGTGGGAGTACGGGGATAAAATATAGCCTATGTTACTCAGTAAAGACGTGGCTTTCTAATGGTGAAAGAATTTTTAAAATCGGTCGAGGAGTTTTAGAATTAAATCGTAACAAACACACTAACAAACAAAAAATCAAATCCTTCCTCTTTATCAAATTGGTGCAGATTAACCTACTGTCAGATGGTTCACACATAACTCAAATCAATAATATAACATAACATCTAGCTTGTTACCCCGAAGGGTAAGACAGACAGAGGTGTACTAATAAGACGATGTTACAGGTAGAGTCTTAATTTTCGCGAGAAATAACGATTGTAACTTGGAGATAGGATCTTTTCCATAAAAATATGAGTCCCAGCATACTATGTTCGTAACAACATGAAATTTGAATCAGAACAGTAGGTACGAGAAAAACACTTTTAAAAGTTGTTATGTGTTATATTGGTGTTCGTGACTGTACACCCATTTAGCCACAAACATCATTTATCATCATTTCAGCTGAAAGACGTCCATTACGTCTACTAGACATAGGCCTCCCCCAAGTGTCGCCACATTGACCGGTCCCGTGCGACTCGCATCCAGCGGATTCCCGCAACCTTCACCAGGTCATCGGTCCACCTAGTGGGAGGTCTTCCAACGCATCGTCTTCCGGTTCGCAGTCGCCACTCCAGAACTTTCGACCCCATCGGCCATCCGTTCTGCGAGCAATGTGCCCTGCCCACTGCCACTTAAGTTTGGAAATTCTTCGGGCTACGTCGGTAAACTTGGTTCTCTTGCAGATGTCTTCATTTCTGATTCGATCACGCAAGGAAACTCCGAGCATAACCCTCTCCATTGCCCTTCGCTACAAACGAATAAGTACATTTAAGTACTATGTATTAGGGGGCCAACTTAAAGGCCGCACTCTATTAAAGCGGAGACGAAAAAATGAGAGGACAGATCTGTTGCACACCACTAATAAGAAAGGGCTAAGAACCAGGAAATGAGCATGACTACCTAGAGAGGACGAATGCTTAAATTTTCAGGTTAATAATATCCAAAAATGTAAGTATGAAACCCATGTAAAAACAATCATTACATTGGTATTCGCACTTCTCATCTACGCTTAGCATTAGTGGAAACGGTTGAAAACAGAGGAAGGGTGATATATAAATCTCATATTTGTTTAGGCCACTCGCGCCTAGCACACAGTGGAGACGAGAAAAGACCTGAGCAACACGTTGTTCTTGTGTAGTAGAGACGTACTTCCGATCTAGCCAGTATGCATCTCCGCACAGCTTCGGTGGATACACCTTGGCTCATAAGTAGCTCCTGTCCTCTTCCCTTTGCACGTCTCCGCTATAGTGGAGTCCAGGCCTAATGTTATCAATCGAGCTCAAATCTACTACTACTACATCAGCCCATAACGTCCACAGCTGGACATAAGCCTCTCCCATGATGGGAGGAATTTGCCACCTGCCAAACGTGGAGATCCACGCTTGGCAGGCGGATTGGAGATCGCAGTGATGACAGACTAACAGAAAACGCTGCTGCCCATACTCTGGTCTACGGAGGCGTAAGGTGTTCTGCCTCAGACATTAGTCGCCTTATACGACACCCGTGAGTGTAATGGGTAATGGAGCTCAAATCTAGGCTTTAAAAAACCCATAATGAACTGAGTATGCATAACTCCAAAAAGACGCAATAAAGACGTTCTTGTTCAGGCTTGTGGCGCTGGCTGACTATAAAAACCTTATTTTATAGTCAGCCAGCGCCACCTATCAACGAATTGTAAAACCTCATTCTATTAAATAAAAGGTTTTTAAACAAAATGTTACATCCTGCGCTGAAATTGATGTATTGCTTTTGTTTTCAATAATTATTAAGTTTCGTGAAAGGATTTATTATCCTTTTAAAACTGAAACATTCTGTGTTTGTAATTTTAACATAGCGCCATCTATGATCAAATAGCAAATGTTAACATAAATCAAGTCTGTATTCCTCGAAAGAATAAGCAGAGGTGTTTCTAGCTAATAAAAAGCTAGCACAATGCGAATTTTAGTGATATTCGATTACTAACACATTTCTATTTGATAGAACCACATATTTTTATAAGTCACTAGTTCTTATTGGATTAGATTTATTCACCTGCAATAAGCTAGGATTGTTATGGAGGAGCTCGTGGCTAAATAATAACAGCCGCGCGGGTCGCTCTTTAGGTTAAGCCGTGCTTGTCTAGGTTGGTCTGTGGATGGGTGACCACCGGTTTTCCTCCGTGCCTCGGAAAAGACGCTAAGCTGTTGGTCCCGGCTGTAATTTGCAGATCTTTGACAGTCGTTACAGGTAGTCAGTGACTCAAAAAGTCTGACAACCAGTCTTACCAAGAGGTATCGTGTTACCCAGTACTAACTGGGTTGTGGAGGTCAGATAGGCAGTCGCTCCATGTAAAAACAGGTATTCAGCTGCATCCGGTTAGACTGGAAGCCGACCCCAACATAGTTGGGAAAAGGCTAGGCAGATGATGAACAAGCTAGGATATAAATTAGCCAACTAAATTAGTAAACGCAGTGGTAAATGATGTGAATAATGGGTGTAAAAATACTCTTAACGAATCTGAAAGGCACTTGATGTCCCCTTCATTGCGATCATTTTTTGTTCTGGGCCATACCTGGAAACCTTGTAGTTACGGTTGGTTGGTTGGTTGGTATGGGGGTTCAAAATTCTAACTTTATAATGTATGTCTAAATAATATAGTTTTTAATGGCATACAATTAACGAATCACCAGATTTAGCAAAAATGTAACGGCAAAAAAATCACTTTTGATTGCCAAAATTAGTAAATGATCACCAAAATTAATCCCCATTTTATCGTGAAATTAGAACCAAAAATTTATTTTTGACCACCAGAAATTGAACTGTTATGCTCTTGCATCCGAGTCGAGGACTCGAGGGAGACCCGGTCGACTTCTGAATGGTTTATAAAAAAATAACCACGAAGGGTATGGCAGGGTCTATTCGCTCGCTTCGCTCGCTCATTCAACCCCGCCATACCCTTCTAACCTAATCTATCCGTGTCGGGGTGCCCCAAGTCGGCCTAGGCAAAACTAGTTTGTCATCAACCACCTCATTAAAATTTGGTGCTCAATTTACTAAATTTGGTGATCAATTGATATTTTAGGTGATAGATGTTAGTGGTCAAAAAGTTAATTTTGGTGGTCATTATATTTTCCCCCGTTTTTAATCTTATAACTTTAATTTAAATACCTCCATAACTGCCTTACTATTTAATGCACCCATCAGCACAATTTTTTGAGTGCGATACATTGAGTCCTACCACAAAACATGATTTTTTACCCCCAATAAACTTCGATTCCTAGCAATAATTGCGTAGATGTACAGAATACTTGGTTGACGCCTTCATGAAGGGTCCACTTATATTATTTTAAATGGCTTCGGTAGTTTGGCGTTAGGCGTTGAAGATTAGGTAATAAAAGACATAACGCGGGTAAAAAAAAACCTTTAATCTACCTACAATAACTTAACATAAACTTAACATGAGCAGCGGGGCCGAGTGGTGACGGTCGACGTGGACGGATTACTTTGTGTAATTTATTTCTCAAAACGGTGAAGGAAGACATCGTGAATATGTGACATCTACCAATCTGGGCCCGCGTGGTGGATTATAGCCCATTCCCTCTCATAGAGAGGGGGCCTCTGTCCCAGCAGTGGGAACATTATAGGCTGATTATGCTATGCTTATGCTATGCTAAACTTAAATTTAATGCCTCTTCTTCTTACTCCCCTTTTCGTTGTAAGTCTTCTTCCCCGAAAACTTATTAATGACGGACTTGATCAAGAACTTCAAGAGCGCATAGAGCGCAGCGAGCACTGCAAGCAGAGCGAGCACGAGGTCGAGCATCCACCGCTCGTACCAGCTGTACTTCAGAGATAGAGAGCGGAGGTGATATGCTCCTGCAAAAATAAGTAAAGTATTAGTGCACTAGTAGTTGCGATGGCCTAGACTCGTAGAGGTTAAGGCTTCGCCCCTCATGCACAATATAGCCTCGTATCCAATAACAATTGACGCGCAACACGTGCCGCTCAACATGTTCGGCAGCGTTGTACAACATAGCGCGATATTACCAGCTGGCGCGCAACATGACAAAACAATACAAAAGTTGCTAAACAAAAGTTCCGCGCTAACTTTAAACACATTGAGCAACATGTTGTGCAACTTGTTGTGTGCCAAATGTTGCAGTGGATACCAGACTTTAGCCATATCGGTCCCGGCTGTCATACGTAGATCTTCAACAGTCAACTCTTACAGCCAGTTTTATCAAGGTAGCGTGCTCCTTAGTAACTGGGTTACGAAGGTCAGATATGCAGTCGGTCCACGTAAAATACTGATGTTCAGGTAGACTGGACTGGACCGATTTAGGAAAAAGGCTAGGCAGATGATAGCTAACAATAAAATATAGAATACCTTTGGTCTCTATCGCAAGTGTAACGTAATGGTTGATCAGATGCTGCGGCGTCGATGGACGAGCCTGGAACAAATGAGAGAGGTGCTTCGCTTGCTTCGAGTATCTGCAACAAGAAAGAAAATTGTACCTATCTACCATTGCAAAATAATAGGGGTTTCTTCGACAGTGACAAGAACAAGACAAATTATGTCCAGGCGTGCTGTCCTTCGCTCTAACTGCAGTAACCTGCAGAAGACTAGACCTAAATTAGACTGTGACTAAACTTAGACTGTTAGACTTTGGATTAACAGCCATATTAGTCATCAAAGCAGTCAACAGCAAAACCGTTTTAAGGGTCACGCCACATTTGCGGAACGTACGGCGCCGAACGTTTGGTTGAATACGTTCGCAGTGTTTTCCATGTTCCCTAAGACACATCACGCGACGCGTTATCGCGGCAAAATTGAACTTGAAAAACACAGCATGCGTATTCAACCGAAGTAACCGAACCGAGTAGAATAGAACCAACCCATTACACTCACGGGTGTCGTATACGGCGACTAATGTCTGAGGCAGAACACCTTGCACCTCCGTAGACCAGATAATGGGCAGCAGGGTTTTCGGTTAGTCTTTCATCACTGCGATCTCCAATCCGCCTGCCAAGCGTGGATATTACGGCAAATTCCTCCCATCATAGGAGAGGCTTATGTCCAGCAGTGGACGTCCGACGTTATGGGCTGTTGTTGTTGTATTCAACCGAATGTTTAGCGCCGTATATTCCGCAGATGTGGCGCAACCCTTACACGGAATTTATTTCAATAAGCACCACTTTAAACTACTAGGCGGTAGTACTTACTTATCATTACTGAGCAGCTCCTTTAAAGCCACTTCAAGTTCTGGCACCATATCATTCGAGAAAGGCACTGTGAGCGCATATCCAGCTCTCTTCGCCCGGTCAGCATTGCTGGGCTGGTCTCCAAAGACTGGCACAGCTAGTAATGGGACTCCAGCTCGAACAGCTTCTAACGAGCTCAACTGACCACCGTGGGTGATGAAGACTTTTACGTTCTTGTGCGCTGCAGACAAAAAATAATACATCAAGTAAGTAACACTATTAATAAAATCTGTTTGCCTCGGAAAATAGTTTTATGTTTTAATTTTGTGGTTTAAGCAGCAGGGATGGCCTAATGGTGTGACCGTCGGACTGTTGAAGTTCGAACCCAAGACATATAATTATCACTTGGTGAAGAAAAACATCGTGAGGAAACCAGCATGCCTTAGAGACATTTCTCGACGCATGTAAATCCAAGTCAGAGGCTCATGGGCGGCATACATACTCTGACACACTAACCACACGAGAAAGAAGAAGATGGCACAACATACCTGTATGTGTCTTGGATGTGGAGATACAACCAATGGCCCGTTATACAAAAACTTACTAACATATTTTTAGATCTCGTCTATGACGCAAATAGGTCTTGTCAAGATCAACATGGGTTTGTCAAACACTAACTTAGGCCAAGTCAAAGACCGCAGAGACCTTGTCCAAGACTCATGTATTACAATACTAGGGATACTTACCAAGTATGCTAGGCTGTGGCATCCACGACCGTACATGCACGTTGGGTGGTAGACCGGTGAGCGGCTCCTCAAACTTCCACAGCACGGTGTAGGGCAGCGAGGATAACAGCTTTAATAACGCGGCGCGTGTGTGCGGCTTTATCGACGCCGAGCGTACTACTGAGCCCATGCTGAAGTATATCACACCTTGTGGGGAGCCGTCCAGGAGGTCTTGCAGGTCCTACGACAAGCAGAGAAGATTATAGGGTTCAATTCGACATGATCACTTCTCTTTGAATAAATTTCCTTTTTGTTGGTCATAAGTCCGATTGGTAAGAGGCTCTGTAACAACTCTTGAACGCGTCGCCTCGATCGCAAAAACGACTGTTAAGCGCCCGTAGACTAATGACTGCTGGGTCCTGAGATCTACTACGGTCGTCATCACGTCGCGACACTTAACGTTTTCTACGTCAGGCAATCCTAGCAGTTCGGTGACTAGATGTCTTTTCTCAATCACATGGGAAAATAATATAGTTGTTAACGGACCATTGCTTTTTTGGGACGCACAGAACAGTGAGAAGTGGCAGAAGAAAGGGGGTGGCCTATACACAACCGAGGGTGATTCCAGGCTGAAAGGATGATGAATAGACCCTTATTATCCTTCGGGGAACAAAGACCTAGTAGATTCCCTTCCAAATTCAAGCTCTTTTACCAAGATACTTACCTTGGGCAGTGGCGGAATAGTCTCATCCATATGGTACCCCGCAATGTTGACAACATTGGGAGGGGTACTGAACGCTGGAGTCAGGGACTCGTGAGAGTTGACGAACATGATTGACACGTTGTGGAACGCATCGTCGAATGGGGGCAGTGTGATGCCTCGCGCGGCTGCTAGAGGTGTAAATATTCTCTCGTAGAGGCTGATCGTTTTTGGTCGGTCTACCCTGGAAGAAATTTAACATATATTGCCGTGTCTTCTTATTTAACTAAGGATGCACCTTGTATGAGGTTTTTTTTGGTATGAGGTCGCTTTCACAAATATATTTGAATGGCTGGAGTCCCTACTATTATAGCCATCCAAATATATTTGTGGAAGCGACGATGAATGGACTGTGTGGAAGATGAAAGGACTGGAAAAGACTGTTAATTTGACGACTAATTCCAAAGATGTATAGAAGACGCAGACATGCTGGGCCGACTCCAAATAAATTGAGTAAGCAGGAGAATGGTGGTGAATTAATATGGTGATTTCAAAAGATCAGGTCTTTACTCACCACTCAGCCACAGTCAGCATCACATAAATAAAGAAATTAATGGCTCTCTTCACAAACGGCATCGGCGTTTCCGAAGGATTGAACATTAGTGGAATGGTGGCTACGGACCGGACCTCGTCAATTTGAGCCTCGAGTGATGGAAACATAGGTATGGCAACCAACACTATCCAGGGAGCCTGCTGCACTGCAGCCACACTGAAAAGATAATAATGGAAGTCCATAATTAACTGGCCTATCCGTCAGAAGTTCAGATCGTGTTCACTTTACAATGAAGGAAAAACCGGGAGAAAATTTGAAGATATGTGGAATCCTGCATCCCGCGCTTAATCGGTGGTTGTGTGGTGTTAAGGCCCAGAGTGGACACACATATGTCTGTTCTCACAGAGAACAACCTTGTCTCCCAGCAGGGGGAACTTTAAAGGCTGATTAAGATAGTGAGTTTATGACTATGTCAGAGCTCAGGGATCAAAGACAGCGCAGTATTATCCTGAGTAGCACAGCTGGAGTTTGGAGTTCCCATAGGTCTTCTAAAGATTAACACAGTAAACGGTTCTGCGATAATCGCATGAAGTAAATTCTTTGCAAACTATTTATCTGATCTACACAACTAATAAGTCGAACTCAGTCTCGAAAGTCTGACATCCAATCTTACCAAAGGGTATCCTATTACCCAATACTAACTGGATTGCAGAGGTCAGGCAGGGTATCACTCCATGTAAATTACTGGTATACAACTGCATCTGGTTAGGCTAGGCAGATGAATGATGAACTTACCCAGCCAGAGCATCACAGAAGAAAGACTCGGTGACCACAGCGTCGAACTGCTGCTTGACTAAAGCTTCTTTAACAGATGGAGTGCTAAGCATTTCTATAGTAAAGTTGTTTGAAAACTCCTTGACGAAGGACACTCCGGCATTGGTGTTTCTAGAGTCTGTCATGTCCACTCCTGGAAAAGGTATAAAGTATTGTTAAGAAACATAACATAACATCAGCCATGTAATCCCCGAAGAGAGCAGAGGTGTACCTACTAATACACCCATATTTCGCCATTTATGTTTGAGTCCCATGTAAGGCGAGCCATGATGGCTATTGCCATCAACCGAGCACAAACAACAACAACATTAGCCGTGTGGTATCCGGCAGAGTAGAATAGAACCAACCCATTACACTCACGGGTGTCGTATAAGGCGACTAATATCTGAGGCAGAACACCTTGCGCCTCCGTAGACCTGAGAATGGGCAGCAGCGTTTTCTGTTAGTCTTTCATCACTACTGCGATCTCCAATCCGCCTGCCAAGCGTGGAGATTACGGCAAATTCCTCCCATCATGGGAGAGGCTTATGTCCAGCAGAGGACGTTATGGGCTGTTGTTGTTGTTGTTGTTGAGCACAAACAAATACTCCGTGGCTACTACTGAGAAATTCCTGATGAAAAACACGATAGCAATTTGACGACCCGGGAATCAATCCCAGGTCCTTAGGCTTAGCAATCGCGATTGCGATCACTAGACCAACGAGGCAGGAATATTGTTAGGTGTGACGTTTTTTTTCCCATCTGGCACTATAGGCTACCTCTAAGCATTGACTCAACGACTGGCATTTCACTACACGCATTTCTTTTGTCAAAATTTGTTGAGTACTTGGAAAGTATTGTATGAATCAATACAATAACATGATGAGTGGACAAGTCCACTCAAATATGTGTGGTTCTTTCTTCAAAAGACCATCTCAGACACTAATCTGCATAGTCCTCATGTGCATTGAGCAACATTATGTCTGGACTTCAAAAGAGACTATGACCTCTGAGTTTGTTTTGGCTGTTTCTTCTCAGAGTAGTCAGGTACGAAACACCGGCCCCATCTAGTTTTTAAAAAATGACGTGCAAAAGTGTTTGTAAAAACCTGCTTGCAAAAATAAACATCATTTCATTTTATTTCAATACATCTATCGTGTTGGCATGGCCCATTAGGAGACGAGGAAGACTCCATCTAGCTTTCACCAGGGATAGGTTTTCTGGTCTTTGCATGGCCTAGTACAGTGACGAAGGTGGCTTCGATTGACACAGGCAATCTTTTTTCTAGCCTTTTCTGTTTTACTTCGAGGAAAGGCTTCCTTACATCCATCGCGACTCCGTTTGTCCTCTTTAGGCCTAGAAACGGTCCTTCAGTTAATTCTTACCATTTTAAAATTCACATGATTACCTGAGGCAAACTTCTGGACAGAGCTGATGTCGAGGATATGTAACGTCTTCGGGGGATTTTTGACTTTGTCGGGATACGGCGTCGCCCATGTCACCTGAAAAATGAGAATAACAATTTAATCATAATGTTTGTCTGCTTCATAGGCTAGTTTCCATCAATAAATTGCAAATCTGTTTAGTCCGTCACGTCAGTTAGAGTATTAGAAAATGATGGACACGTTTTTTTTTGTTATTGTAAATCAATGAATATTGACAAATATAAAACCGGCCAAGTGCGAGTCGGACTCGCGCACGAAGGGTTCCGTACCATTATTATCAAAAAAAGGGCAAAAAAATCACGTTTGTTGTATGGGAGCCCCCCTTAAATATTAATTTTATTCTGTTTTTAGTATTTGTTGTTATAGCGGCAACAGAAATACATCATCTGTGAAAATTTCAACTGTCTAGCTGTCACGGTTCATGAGATACAGCCTGGTGACAGACAGACGGACAGACGGACAGACAGCGAAGTCTTAGTAATAGGGTTCCGTTTTTACCCTTTGGGTACGGAAGCCTAAAAACGCATCAAAACTCGGGAGTGTGGGCTCGTGACGTCATAACGCACTAAAAATGGCACGGGGTGACGTATTAAGATTTTTAAAAGCGTCGTATCTTCGTCAATTTTGGTTTACGTAACGAACGAAAAAATAAGTGTCAAATATTTTTTGATAATCTAACTAACGGACTAATTCGATTTTTTCAGGACACAAGCCTATTGCTAACATGCTCTTTTTTTAAGTCGGTTAAACATGAACGACCGCTCATCCTATTAAACCATTGTACGAGCGTTGACCGTTGAATGAGCGGTCGTTCGTTTTTAACCGTGGATTACTTTCAAAGCTTTACTAACTATAGTTTCGAACCGTTTATGGTTGAAACTCTAGGACCGTGTGCTCACAGCCTTGTCTAAGAAATTTCAAAACGCTTAGTGGACACTTCCCGTGACTCAAGAGTTGGCTTTTAACTTAGCCAGAGGCTAAGCGTTGCCATAGAATGTAACAATGCCGCCAGTCTCTTGGGGACAATACCAGTTGAAAGCGTTGATTTTTGAACTGAAAACTTTTTTGGTGCGTTGAGCACTTTTTTGGTGAAGGAAAAACATTGAACTCATCGTCACTTGACGTAACGTGTGGTCACGCTTCGTAGCACTCGTAGGTGATCTTCTACGGCGTAGCACCACATAGGCATGCGCGGGGCACAACCAGTGCTACGACTGGGGAGCCCTGTGTACTTTTTGTTTTCACTTATATCGGCAGTCCCCAAAGACTGCCCCGATTTTTCTTTCATTTCAGACAGAATTTAACTTTATTTCGACTTACCTCATGTCCTCCCTTCAGGAGAGCATCGACGATTCCTTTCCCCAGCGTGTTGTGACTATGCGACGGTGCTGGTACGAGAACCAGGATGTGGTAGCCATATGAGCTGGTTATAGTTGCTAACAGCAGTAGCAGGTTGAGCTTCATTGTGTTCTGTAAAGAAGACTTATCATCATTATGGCGGCATGGTTGGCGCAGTGGCTGCTGCGCTACGGGTCGTGGTTTCGGTTCCCTCACGGAACAAATATTACTATGACCTACAGGTAGTTGTTCCGGGTGTAGTTGTTTGAGTGGTTGTGAACACACCCACGCTACAGGAGAAATTCCTAGTGTAAAATATGAACATTTAACAACACTAGCTGACTCGCCAACGCACCACCGCCCCACCACTCGGACCGGTACTTATAACCGAGTGCCGTGCGCGCCCGAGACAACATCACAATACTGTTATCGGCACTGATTTAATAAAGAAGGAGATATGCCCGCAAGACGAAAATGTATCGGAACCCTGTGTCTTCACTTTGCCCCTACCACAGGGCAACTACTACACACGCAGTTCAGTAAAAGTAATAGATACGCAGTCGCGCACACACCCGCATTTCTTAAAACTGAACGTACTACACAATCAATTATAAACCTTATGACATCAAACACAGCGTGTATTTACCGTGCACCGTACAACGTACCCACACAAAAACATCACTCGCTATCGTTGTGCTGTGTAAAAGCATAAGTACGCTAGTGATTGACTAAATCGGAAAGTTATCGAATCTTTCATTTATTATTGTGTACATTTTTTTTGGGGTCCTGAAAATAATTAAATAAAAATAATGTCCAGAATTTAATATTATAATAAAAATAAACAATATGTTGCTAAAAATATATTATGAAGTAAATTAAAACAATAAAATATCCGGTTACGTTGGTTTAGGCTGTCATGGCCTATTGAAACAGTAGTTAGTAGCACGAGGATAAGGCATAATATACGATAATTCAAAGCCAAAAACACTCTACCGTTTAAACCTGAAAGGAGACTGACCACAATCAGAGTCGCTTTATAGTAAAAGAGTGTGGCCATAAAAATAAACTCATAAATTATAAAATATTTTTTTAACTTATCTTAATTCACTTGAACGAAATCGTATGTGGGGTTACTATTTTCTATTTTATTAGCTACTGTGGCGAATCATAGTTATCTGTATTTATTATCTATGGTTCCCACGACGATATTCATTGGATAGTAGCTGACACGAGAGTTAGATTCTCTATGGTCAGATAGAACGAAACACGAAGTTTTTCTAGACTTCCAGAAATTATTAAGGTTGTCACTTATTATATAAATAAACTATTGTTTGTATTCGATATCTACACCCATATATTATGATCGAAGAATTATAGTGATACAACATGCACCTGAGTTTCATTGGAAGAACGGCGCAAGTAGGCGCCCAAATTGGTGACCCCGACGATAGAAGAACAATATCGGCCTGAAAAGAAGATTTGGGAACCAGTCCGAGAACGAGCATCGAATCCACATTCACCCCGGGCAGCAGCAGCTTCCTTCGGACAGACAGATCGGTTGAAGTTGGTACCTACTCGCCAGCCATCACGCGAGTTTGTCGACGAACATCGAAGGAAATTTTGTAAAAAATTCGCCCAGTCGTCCTACTATAGTGTCAAATAGCGTGTGAATCTGTGTTTTAGTGAGCAGACGTGGATTTCTGCAACAAATGATATTGTTTCGAACATTTTAGACTGTAAACAAGAAAAATCATCAAATTCCGCGACAACAGCGCCATTTTTTCTTGTGCGTTTTTTTTTCAAGCAACTTCGAAGTTAGAGCGCGAAAAGCTATCCTGTCAACTGTCAAAATCGTTATCTGCTAAAATAATGTCAAACGTCCTCGGCTGCGTTCCAGAGATTTACATCAAGCATGTGAAGCATGCTCAAAAGCGTGCTAACGAAAAACTGTAAGTTTTTTATATTTTTAAACCCTGCTTGGACATTACGACTTACCCGTGTACACAGCAGCGTCCCTAGATGAACAATATAAGTGATTAATCTTTTACCGGCTACCTGTTACAATATACATAATTACTGCAATAACAAACGTTTTCAACTCTAATTCTGTATTTTAAATTGTTTTTTTATGGTATTAACGTTAAAATTGTAATACTTTATGTACCTATCTGTTGCATTTGGAATTTTGTTTGTTTATATACAAAACTTTGAAGTCAAAGTAGCAGTAGGTACAGTTAATGTGTATTTTTATTTTTTATTTCATTGTAGTTACTTGCGTGTTAGCATTATTTTAATTTGTTTTCTCATGCAAATCATTTGATCTCACTGTTGTACTATTTTTAATAATTTATACTGTGCCCCTCTGGTTAGTTTGTCGTTTATTTTTTGTCTGGATTTAATATTAACATGTCAACCGAAGGAAAAGAAATATTTCTTGACCCCGAATCCGGAACTGAGGGTGGACATTCAGTTGACCCTTCCACAGCCAACCCCCAAACTATCTTGGTAAACCGAGTGTCGATCCGTGTTCCCCCCTTCTGGCCCGACCGGCCTGGTCTCTGGTTTGCCAGTTTAGAGGCACAGTTCCACATTAATGGCATCACACAAGAACTAACTAAGTACTACTATGCCGTCAGCCAGTTAGACACTAAATCCGCATCAGAAGTTGAGGACATAATTATCGAGCCACCAAAAGAACAACCTTACACATGTTTAAAAAAAGCTCTAATCTCCCGTTTCTCCTTATCATTTGAGGAAAAAGTTAGGAGGCTCCTGGAGAAAGAGGAGATCGGAGATAGAAAGCCCTCCTCGTTCTTGCGACATCTCAGGACTCTCGCTGGACCTTCTTTTCCAGAGCAGCTCCTCCTCACAATTTGGACAAATAGATTACCGCACCACATACAAGGCATTTTGGTGGCTCAAAAACAATCATCCCTTGAAGACTCAGGTGAGTTGGCTGATAAGTTGCAAGAAATCAGTGCGCAACCAATGCACATTCATGCAGCCAGTAGGGCAGCAGTGCCTAACGATGACACCAAAGAGCAACTTAGGTTGCTCCAGCAACAAGTAGCAGACTTGACACGGTTGGTATCTAGCATCACCACAGGAAACAACAGAAATAGCCGCAGCCGCTCAGGCTCACGGTCTCGCACTTTTAACGGCCTGTGTTGGTACCATAAGCAATTTGCTGCAAATGCATCTAAGTGCATACAACCATGCACTTGGTCTGCCCCTGCAACACAGGGAAACTCAAACAGCAGTCAGTAGCGGCGACCACTGACTGCTCCCTGCCTAGTCGCCGTCTATTTGTTACCGATCGGTACTCCGGCCGACGATTCTTAATCGACACCGGGTCCGACTTATCTTGCCTACTTAGACGGTTCTCCCAGGGTAACAAGCAGCCACTACCATACGAATTGTTAGCAGCGAATGGCACCAAAATAAATACCTTTGGGTTAGTAGAACTAAAGTTAAACTTAGGATTAAGACGCGATTTTACATGGAAATTCATAGTTGCTGAGGTAGGAATTCCAATTATTGGTTCAGACTTTCTAGCGCATTACCACCTCCTACCGGACTGTGCTCATGGAAGGTTACGAGATGACAAAACAAGTTTGTCAGTTCAAACTGAAATCTCGTTGATTGACCAACCCAGCATTAAAGTAATTCAATCACCCGATTCTCCATTCGCTCACATCTTGGCCGAGTTCCCTAGTATCTCACGTCCTCCTGGCGCGCCTCAAGACCCGAAGCACACCACGGTGCATTTCATTAACACCACTGATGGCCCACCGGTGTCTGCACGACCACGTCGTCTCGCTCCACAAAAGCTTCGAGCTGCTCAAAAAGAATTTGAAGAGATGATTTGCGTGGGCATTGCTAGACCTTCCAGCAGCTCATGGTCCTCTCCATTACACCTGGCGCTGAAAAAGGACGAGTCTTATCGCCCGTGCGGTGACTACCGAGCTTTGAACGCCCGCACAGTTCCAGACCGCTATCCTGTCCGTCATATAGGGGATTTCTGCCAGAACTTATCCGGATGCACAGTTTTCAGTACCTTAGATTTAGTAAAAGCATATCAACAAATTCCAGTTAATCCTGATGATATTTGTAAAACAGCCATAATCACACCTTTTGGGCTATTTGAATTCCCCTATATGACCTTTGGCCTGCGAAATGCCGGGCAGACATTTCAAAGGTTTATTGACGAGGTTGTACGGGGGTTTAATTTCTGTTTCGCTTACGTAGACGATATCCTCGTCTACTCAAGAGATCTCCAGCAACATGCTGAACACCTGAGGCTCTTGTTTGAAAGACTACATCAGTATGGCGTGGTTATAAACCCGGCGAAGTGCGTACTTGGTGCAGCCGAGGTAACCTT
This sequence comes from Xestia xanthographa, assembly GCA_905147715.2. Classification (NCBI taxonomy): domain Eukaryota; kingdom Metazoa; phylum Arthropoda; class Insecta; order Lepidoptera; family Noctuidae; genus Xestia; species Xestia xanthographa. Next base: position 12,663,497 of record LR990671.1, read on the forward strand.
CTTGGGCTACCGCATAAATGCCGCAGGCACACATCCTCCTGAAGACCGTATTCGTGCCTTAGTGGATTTTCCTCTCCCTAAGACCGTGCAAGGTGTTCGCAGATTCCTGGGAATGGTTAATTATTACCGCAGATTTTTGCCAGACGCCGCTAAATATCAAGCTCCTCTAATAGATGCAGTGGCTGCTACTAACAGTAAGGGTGCAAAACCATTTCCATGGACACCCATACTCGAGCAATGTTTTAATGACTGCAAGAAAAGTTTAGTCAACGTTACCAGCCTTTCGCATCCAAACTGTGAGTCTCCCTTAGGTCTCTTTACTGACGCATCCAGCATGCACATAGGCGCATGCTTACAACAGAAAGCTGACGATAACTGGCACCCCCTCGCGTACTTTAGCAAAAAGCTGACCGAGAAACAGTCTCAGTGGCCTGCTTATTATAGGGAACTTCTAGCCGTGTACGAGAGCGTTCAACACTTTCGGCACATACTAGAAGTGCAAAATGCAACTATTTTTACCGATCACAAGCCTCTGGTTCATGCCTTTACACAACGCCGTGACAAGCTCCCACCAATGCAACTCAATCAATTAACTTTCATCAGCCAATTCACCACCGACATACAATACATAAAAGGAACCGACAATTTAGTCGCCGACGCTATGTCACGGGTAGAATCCATCACATTGGAGGAAGACTATCAAGCCCTTACCAAGTCCCTAAAAAGAAGACGACGAACTAAAAGAGCTAATTTCTTCTACTTCTATGAATTTAAAAAATATCTTGGTTCCCGGAACAAACACTTCCATTCTCTGCGACACGTCGACAGGTAGACCTCGCCCTTATCTAACCTTACCATTCCGTCGAGCAGCCTTCGATCGCCTACATAATCTCAGTCATCCTGGCGTGAAAGCAAGTTTACGTTTGGTGACTGAGCGGTACGTGTGGCCGAATGTTAACACCGACTGCCGGAAATGGGCGAAGTCATGTTTACAGTGCCAGCGCAGTAAGGTGACCAGACACACATCTTCACCGCTTACGACCTTCCCGATCGCATCAAGCCGGTTCTGCCATATTCACATTGATATCATAGGACCGCTGCCGCTCTCTTGCAATTTCAAATATTGCCTGACTGCGGTCGACAGATTCACGCGTTGGCCCGAAGCGTGGCCTATGACATCTATTACGGCGGAAGAAGTGGCAGACACGCTGGTGACTGGGTGGATATCCCGTTTTGGGGTACCAAGTACCGTGACAACCGACCAAGGCCGTCAGTTTGAATCGGATTTGTTTCGGCGCCTCATGAACGTGTGTGCAACAAAGCGGATTCGCACAACCAGTTACCACCCGTGTGCAAATGGCATGGTTGAACGTATGCACCGCCAGCTAAAAGCTTCATTAATGTGCCATTCCCAAACATGGAGCTAGGCACTTCCATTAGTACTCCTTGGCATGAGGACTGCGCTCAAGGAGGACCTAAACTCCTCGTCTGCTGAGCTAGTCTATGGGGAACCTCTCCGACTTCCTGGAGAACTAATCATGCCGGTGGAAGAACCCAGGAGTCCACACGACATCTCGGATTTCGTCACGGAACTGAGGAGCCGGATGGAAGTTTTACGTCCTATACCAGCCTCACGACACGCTCCACCGTCAACCTTTGTATTTAAAGAGTTGGCGACATCGACTCATGTCCTGCTCCGTGACGACACCGTTCGGCGGCCCTTGCAACCTCCTTACACTGGCCCATACCGCATCCTGAGGAGAAGGGACAAAACCCTTACCTTGGAGATTCATGGAAGAGAGGCAACGGTCAGCATAGACCGCGTTAAGCCAGCATATCTGGATTCTGAACCGTTTACAGTTCCTGTATCTCCTTCCACTCTGACACCTGCAACGCAATCTTCGTTGCAACCAACTGAACCTACCCCAACTAATCCACCTACTCCCACTAATCCACCTACTCCCACTAATCCACCTACTCCCACTCTGACTACTCCACCGCCTCCAACTGCTGTCACCACCAGAACTGGCAGACGGGTCAAGTTTAGGGACATCCTAGATTTATAGTTTATTAATTGTTTTAATAGTTTTTTCGCTTGTGTTAATTTTTTTATATTCTAAGTTGCCCTGTTTTATGTTCTGTTTTGTGTCAAATTTTGCGTGACACCTTTGTTTTCTCCGTAGGGGGGTGGTGTGGCGAATCATAGTTATCTGTATTTATTATCTATGGTTCCCACGACGATATTCATTGGATAGTAGCTGACACGAGAGTTAGATTCTCTATGGTCAGATAGAACGAAACACGAAGTTTTTCTAGACTTCCAGAAATTATTAAGGTTGTCACTTATTATATAAATAAACTATTGTTTGTATTCGATATCTACACCCATATATTATGATCGAAGAATTATAGTGATGTTACAACATGCACCTGAGTTTCATTGGAAGAACGGCGCAAGTAGGCGCCCAAACTACGTATTGGATTTTATTGCTTACTTTTTAAAATGGCGTATTTCGGTAAAATCAATGTTGCCAATTTATTAAAACCTGGGACATAATCCGTCAGATTTAGTTTTAAAAATAAATTCAACTATGACTGTATCCTCATTTTTATATTTTTAATTAGCACAATTGAAATAACATATTTTCTTAATTCACATCCTATAGATAATATTACTTTGCTAGTCAGAGTGATTTATATTGACTGTTGGTAACACTATCACAATGTGATATGTGAACTGTCTCTGTCAATTTGTCAAACAAACAAAACAACAGCGAACTTTTGTTTTCACTTGTGCATCGATAGTTGTTGAGTTTGTTGTGCTTATAAATAACTTATCATTGCGTACTGTTCGTGTCTTATGTCAATTCAAGTCATACTGTTGTAATGTGCTGCTGCTTTTAGTGGGAGGTTCGTTACAAAACTAACCTCAAAACTGAACAGAAAATCAAAGAACAACTAAAACCCCCACAAAATAAATGTATTTTTTTTCCTTAGAAAGTACGACATCACCCCTCTTTTATATTCAATTTATGCTATCATACAAAAAGTTTTGATGCGCAACGGGGCGGTCAGTAGAAAAATGGGCATTCTCCTTTAATTAACTTACTTTACGAGGTTACGCATTTCTCTACTATGCTGTAAAATAATCAAAATACATAAAAAACATTATTTGGCATCGATCTTCCAACTGGGTTAAAACGGTTGACAAATTGAAAAATAAAACTTAAATAGTAATATTTAATTCGTCAATCGACATTGTCGATAAGCCTACATTAGTGGATCTGCACAAGCACATCATTAACTCGTCGCAAGAAGGAGCGGCCGTACTACGTGATTCATCCGCGTAATGAAATATCGTTTTGTGATTTTTACATTGCTTGTTCAGTCACTTAGCGACAAACTTAGGTAGTGGTTAAGGAGTAACGTATTTATTGCAAAAATAGTACGGTACACTCGCTGTGATATTTGAAAACAAACATAACATAGTAAAAGCAACAAATATTTTTCATCATCGTTTCATCATCATCATTTCAGCCGAAAGACGTCCACTGCTGGACCGGTCCCGTGCGTCTCGCGTCCAGCGGATTTCCGCAACTTTCACCAGGTCATCGGTCCACCTAGTGGTAGGCCTTTCAACGCAACGTCTTCCGGTTCGCGGTCGCCACTACAGAACTTTTCGGCCCCATCAGCCATCCGTACTATAATACTTCTGTATTAAGGCAATTACAGGAGCTAAATTAGCAACTCTATTTGTGGTGGTTCAAACTTCGTTTGAAATACTATTAGAACAAACTATTGTCGACCACACTTATTTTAGAGTCCCATATTACTGACCACAAGCCGATTCTCCTCGACATCATGGACGCAAACCCTGCGCGCAGAACATGTTACCTCTCCACCCGCCTTAACCATGAAGCAATTAGGCTAGAACTGGAAAATACTGATTTTTCAAATATATACTCTGAGGAGGATGCTAATATCTCTATGAACAAATTTATAGACATCATAACAATGGTCATAGGTTAAAGTCCCTAGACAAAAAAGAACGCTAAAACCCTGGATAACTCCTGGTCTTCTAAAATGCATTAAACACAGAGATAAGTTACACATACGGTCCAAGAAAGCACCAGACAATCTTACACTTAAAATTACCTATAATCGCTACCGAAACTTTTGTAATGACCTACTGCGAAAACTAAAAATATCATACGAAAGGAGTGAGCTTGAGAAAGCAAGTAATAAACCAAAGCTTTTATGGAAAACAATAAAGGAAATAACCAACACCACGAAAATATGTACAAGACCCGTTGAGCTATTAAAAATATGCAATGATCCAAAGTCTTCCGTAAATGAGGTCTGCAGTTTTTTCAGTAATGTGGGAAAAAAGCTGGCTGACAACATAGTATCACAACAGCACACCACATCACCTCAGACTAACAATCAGTCTCATCTAAATAGTACAAACCCCTCCCCTGTAAACTCTCTTGCCCTGTTAGAAGTAGATGAAGCTGAAACAGAGTCACTTATCCTACAGTTACGTAATGACTGTGCTATTGGATGGGACGGTATATCACCACTTTTATTGAAAAACTTTCGCCACGTACTGATAACACCACTTACCTTCATTTACAACCGCTGTCTACAATTTGGCGTGTTCCCAGATGCTCTTAAAAAGGCTATAGTCCATCCTATACACAAAGGAGGGAGCAGAATCTGTGTCAATAATTATAGGCCTATATCTGTTTTGCCGACACTGTCTAAGATCCTTGAGAGGATTTTAAACAATCGTCTCAGGACCTTTCTAGAAAAACACAACATTATAGCAGACAACCAGTATGGCTTCCGAGTTGGTGTTTCAACAGAAGATGCCGTGCTGGGATTGACACAAGATGTAGCTAAAAATCTAGATAAGAAGACAAAATGTTTAGGTATATTCTTAGACCTTTCTAAGGCCTTTGACACAGTTTCTGTTCCCATCCTTATTTCAAAATTAGAACACTTAGGTGTACGTGGCGTGTCACTTGAAATATTCAAAGATTATCTCAAGAATCGCACCCAGAGGGTTAAAGTTGATACCCACCTCAGTGATGAGGTGTTTGTTACTTTCGGCGTCCCTCAAGGCAGCATACTGGGCCCCACCTTATTTCAAATTTACGTCAACGACCTTTGCAAAATGAACCTTCCAAATACTAAAATTTATACATACGCTGATGACACCGCGATCGTAATTCATGGCCCTACTTGGGATATAGTAAAAACTTTGTCAGAGTCGGCAGTAGCGGAAATAATGAAATGGCTCAATTCTAATCTTCTCACCTTAAACATATCCAAAACCTGCTACATCCCATTTGCAATTAGGCGAAAGACCGCACCGTCACACAGTTTTTCAATTACTGCTCACTCATGCTCTAACCGATCAGCGCCATGCCATTGTCCAACACTAACTAGAAGTGACTACGTAAAGTACTTAGGAGTCCTCATAGATGATGGACTCACATGGAAAAAACAACTAGGCGCTGTCACGACTAGAACTTTGCGCCTCATTCATATATTTAAATCCCTCCGAAATTCGGCTAACGCCGATATATTGAAAATGGTGTATTATGCACTATGCCAATCGGTCATAGGATACTGCATCGCTGTATGGGGTGCTGCAACGAAAGGTTGCATGCTGAGGGCAGAGAGAGCACAAAGAGCCGTACTAAAAGTAATGACAAGGAAGCCCCATAGATACCCAACAATACAGCTGTACGCAGACTGCAAGGTTCTTACAGTCCGTCAACTCTTTGTGCTTCAATCTGTCCTCAGGAAAAATAGCAGTCTTTCCCCGTCTAATCCAAAAAAGCGTACTAATCTTCCCCCAGGCACCCAACACAGAACCACGTTCGCACGGCATCAGTACTATGTAATTAGCGCGTACATTTACAAAAAGATTCAAAAACATCTGAATATCATAGACCTCAACAAGCACAACCTAAAATTAAAAGTGACAGAATGGCTACTTCAACAAGACTATGCCACAACAGAGACTTTACTTACCTACATCACCTAATAAGCACACATCCATCTCCATCCTTGCACGAATACTTTTATCCTTGCGTACATACACACTCGCACATACAACTCCCCAACTCACTTACACACCAACACCACACACACCACTTATCCACACTCACACACAAACCACTTACACACCCACAATCACATTTATTCACCCTCATCCTCTCACATACCCATACCTATATTATTTAAAAAAAACTTGAGTAACCAATAACTTCTCACCCTTCTGATGGTAAATCGACACAGTCCACTCATGCATTGTGAAACACTGTCTCTTAAGATACAGGATACCCTAGTTTAAGAGACAGAGTTTAATCAATTGTGTACAGATTTTTGAAGCATCCAAATGTTTAATGTAATTGTTCTATATTACTAATTAAAAATTGTAAACTATATGTACAACTATCTGTGTATTTGGGAAATAAAGTTATTATTAATAAAAAATAAAAAAAGTTCTAATCCGCTTGCACTATAAAGTGGTTGTGTTGTTCACTGCTGCGGGCCGAATAGTGCGAAATGAGTGTTTTTTTTTTGCGATTTACAAAAAAAAAACGACGACAAAAAGGACTAAAAAAGTAAAACATTATGCAGATGCTAACATGTTGCTTGTAGAATTATTTGCCAAAAAACCAGAATGATTTCATGTATTTTAGTATGGTTTTTACGCGTTTAAGAATTTTTTAGAAATGAGTTCGTGATTTTTTTTATCGAGTAAAATTAGTTGTGTTATGTTTTCAAAACCCTATCATACTAGCATATATTTTTCTAGTTTTGTTTATTGCAGTGAACCATGTGCTTTTTTGCATTATAAAACTCGTGTTTAGTTCTTGTAGTCGCCTTAATTTATTGTAATCTCAAGATTCACCGCCCGCCCCTTTCTGACCATATCATGTTTCACTTACTCCATCCATCGTATCTTTGGTCTTCCCCTACTCTTACCATTCACACTCAAAGCATTCCTCACCACATTATCGACATTCCTCTGCATCACAATCATGTCCTTATCACGGCAATCATAATTTTCTTGCCCTTATTCCAATTCATTTGTGGTCGGCGCAGCATATCTTCTTCTTCCACACTTCTCTATTACTTGTCATCTCATCAGACACCTCCTTTGTTGCCATATCATCCTCAACACAGTCCATCCATCGTTTCTTTGGTCTTCCTCTACTCAAAACTTCCCTCACAAATCCCCATTCCTCCCTCCGCATCACATGGCCATACGATGACAGTCTGTACTGGAAATCTACGTACATTCATACTTAGGTACTTATAACTTAGTGTTTACATGCTCTTAGTTTTATTATCGCGATGTTATTTTATATGAATATAACGTTTGTTGACTCAGATAATAATATGATAACAATTGTCGTTACGGAAGCAGACATCGTCTATTTATTTTTGACTTTAATTAATTATGTAATATTGTACAGTCTATTCATGTCTCTAAAACGAGTAAGTTAATAAAATTTTAATTTCTATAATAATAATAATCATTTATTTCAGACCATGATCCATAATTTGTTAGTTAACATCTTTATTATACTAATATTTTAAAGAGGTAAAATTCGTTTGTAAGTTTGTATGTAATCTCCGGAACTAATGATTCCATTCTAAAAATTCTTTTGATGTATATGTTACGGCTAATAGCCGAAGTGCGGCTACACCTAGTTTTAGCCGGCTAGAACTAGGTACAGCCGGCCATATGCGGTTAAACCTAGGTGTATCCTCTTATCTTCGGTTAGAACTAGGTTTAGCCTTCATCATAGCAGCTAAAACTAGGTGCAGCCGCACACCGGTGGTTGAACTTAGGTGTGTCTTATTTATCATCGGCTAGAACTAGGTTTTTAGTTCAGTTAAGCATAATTATTGGTTTTGTTTTGAGATTCTTATCTTGCGTTTCCCGATTGATTCGATTTCGTATTACCCCCGCAGATGCACCGGTCGAACGGGCCCCGCGATCGGGGCTCCTACTTTTGAATGGATTATAAAAAAATGCCCCAAGTCGGCCTAGGCCAAACTAGTTTGTCATCGGTTAATGACAAACTCCAATCAATGAGGTGGTTACCTCATTACTGAACTGAAAACCTAGTTCCAGGCGATGATAAATAGGATACACCTAAGTTTAACCACCGGTGTGTGGCTGCACCTAGTTCTAGCCACTATGATGAAGGCTATAAACCTAGTTCTAACCGAAGATAAGAGGATACACCTAGGTTTAACTGCATATGGCCGGCTGCACCTAGTTTTATCCGGCTAAAACTAGGTGTAGCCGTACTTCGGCTATTAGCCGTAACATATATAAATAAAATTATATTTAATCATGCATATTAGCCAAGCTATCACAATTTTTGCGGACGAAGTCAAATAATTCGTTAGTTATTTTTAGCATTTTTTTTTTAATTCGTACACAAATAAATATTATTGTTTTATCTACCGGCACGTGGCATGCGATATGCGTCCAGAATAAAGATCATTCATGTCAAACGGGTCGACCCTATTGTTGCCGATGATGCAACATGGCAACGCTATTCTAAAAATAAACTTGTTTGTCAGTCACGTGTATTTGTTTTCCTTTACACTGAGACACATAATATTAAAAACAAACAAAAGTGTGTCTTAACAGAGGTACACTAAGTCCTTTATTTGGAATGCTTCTACGACTTCGCTAGACCACAGATTAGATAAGTCTAGAAAGATGTCTATCTGCGACTTTGCCGGCGCGTTAAACAGATTCTATAACACTCGATATCCTATTATGTAAATAATGTTCCTAGCTTTCCATGAGTGGTCAGTAACCCATCAGCAAAACATGTTTTAAATCACAGTGACATTCAAGCTTTATCCATACTAATATTCTAGAGGTAAAAATTTGTTTGTAAGTTAATATGTAGGGGGTTATCTTCGGAACTACTGATCCGATTTTGAAAATTATTTCACTAACGAGAAGCTACATTATCCCCAAGTGTTTAAAGTACATTTAAACATTTAAAACGTTCCCGTGGTTTAATTTCCGTGCATAACGAAAGCGAAGCCGGGAGCAAAACTAATCCCTTGTAATATTATTAGAGTATACAAGTAATTAGATCTCTCACATGTTTATTCTACTCACCTACACAACAAGTCTTGTCAAAAAAAAAAAACAATAAATACTCACTTTTTTAATTTCACATTTAGAACACAAAATATAACACACAAAAAGTTTTTATCACACTTTAAAACGATGAAACGAAACTTTATTACTAAATTTGTTGCGCACCGTTGTTTACTGACCGCACGTTACTGCGCTGTGCGGGATCAACCTTGACTGTAAGTGGTTTGGAATCCACGTTCCTCTATGATTAAGTCTATGGCATTGACATTGGTATCTATTACAATGTTCTAACATCAGGTTTAGCATCGTTAGGGCCGGGTTCAATGTTCAATTAGGTGTTTGACGCGTGTGCATCTAGGCAGTTTTGAAGACGTATACAGTAAAATTGTGAAATCGTAAATTAACTTAAGCTATGTTTCGTTAATTTATTTGTTCCGAGGCCCTACGACGTATAAATTTACGTTAAGGCGACTATAGGAGCTAAACGCGAGTTTTATAATGCAAAAAAGCATATGATTCACTGCAATAAACAAAACCTGAAAAATATATGGTATTCTTCAGGATATATGCTAGTACGATAGTGTTTTGAAAACATAATACAACAAATTTTATTTGATAAAAAAAAATCAAGACCTTATCTCTAAAAATTTCATTTAACGAGTAAAAACCATACTAAAATACATGCGATCATTCTGATTTTTTGGCAAATAATTCTACAAGCAACATATTTGCATCATCAGTGTTTATCATTTTTGGTCCAATCAATAGATTTTTTGTAAATAAAAAAAAACACTCATTTCGCACCATTCGGCCCGCAGTGACTGACGTAACAACCACTTTGTAGTGCAAGCTGTTAAGAAATTTATTCTAACAGTATTTCAAACGAAGTTTGAACCACCACAAATAGAGTTGCTAATTTAGCTCCTGTAGTCGCCTTAAGTACCAACGTTACGTTTACACCGTCCGCATGCTCGAGCTAGGGCTTCGGTTTATAACACCACGCCCGTAACATATAGTCAGAGGCAGGTCTCAACAGTTTACTCCCATCTTATGTCGCCATGGCAGTTATGTTTAAGTTTCTTTTATTAGGACACGAGCCTATATTTATCATCAAACGAGCACTAATCAAGACTCCAAGGTCATGATTTGCTTTGCCTTTTACCAACTGCGTCGGCTTCCAGTCATACCGAATGCCGCTCCTAGCTCTCCTCCTCCACAAACACTGGGTTGTGGTCGTTGTGGAGGTAAGATAGGCAGTCGCTCCATGTAAACATACTGGTATTCAGAGATCCCGTGTACTGCCCCAGGATCTCTACAAATGAAAGCCAGGACCAACGGCTTAACGTGCTTTTGCCGCGGTCTATCTCACCGGCGACAATTTAGATGGAAATTATATCAATCACAATACGAAAAGAGGTCGAGGGGCGCTCGACCGCGAAACTAACGAAGGCGTCTTTATTTAAATTTTAAAAATCAATATTCATAGATGTTCTCATCTAACTCAAATGGTGCAATGACCTTTCAAGGCCGGATCTATTAATCTCGGCAACGGTCAGTTTATGTAATAGAGCTTACTAGTCTATTATCCAATATCAATGTAATTTACAGAACAGACAGCCGAAGAACGAAAAAGCTTATGACATCGTGCCTTACTTTGCCAAAATCCAAGACTTTAATCCATGATTAAAATTAAGGAGCATAATTTTGGGACAACTAGACAACTAGTCAACGTCTCTTGAAGATGCATAGTGAAGATTAAGATGTTTTTGCAAATTTTCGCACTTTCTGCATGTGCGTATTTTTGCGTCAAGAGGGTGGCGCTGCATCCTACTTCCAATCCTGGATCTATTTGCAGAATCAAAATTAAATACAGTAAAAATATTTATTAAAATAAATTGGAACATCGGTATAAAAAAACACAAAAATAATTTAATAAAATATATTTAAAATCACTTAAAGTAACATTATCACCTGGCTAGTTGATTTTTCCAACTATGTTGGGGTTAGCTTCCAGTCTTACCGGATGCAGCTGAATACTAACATTTAAAACTAACATCACATGTCCGTCTAATTCGTCTTCTTTTTACTCTGCTTCTCGTTCTTCCCAAATACTTTTCTGATGACGGTCTTGATCAAGAACCTCAAGAGCACAAAGAGCGCAGCGAGCACTGCAAGCAGAGCGAGCACGAGGTCGAGCATCCAGCGTTCGTACCAGCTGTACTTCAGAGATAGAGAGCGGAGGTGATATGCTCCTGTAAAAATAAAATACACAAATGTAAGTAAGAAAACCTCTATGCGGGATTTTTCGCAGTTTCTAAGTCTTATTAATGCTACGTCAAAATAAATATTACCTTTGGTCTCAATTGCCAGCGTAATGTAATGGTTGATCAAGTCCTTAGGTGTCGCAGGACGAGACTGGAACAAGTGGGAGAGGAACTTCGCTTGCTTCGAGTATCTGCAATAAAAATGCTATTACTATTAGCAGAGTTATAATGATGTAGAAAGGTTGAAGGATGATTCACGGCTTTAGTCAATGTCGCTGTTAAATTCGAAATACAACCTATTTCTGGCAACAGGTGCAGGGCAAGGGACTCTTCTGCACTATTATTATTTAGAGGTACTTAATTTGTTTGTAGGTTTGTACGTATTCGGAACTACTGAAGTTCTGATCTGATTCCGAAAATTCTTTCACTTACAGGAAGCTACATTATTCCTGAATGTTCATTTAAAAAGTTCTCGTCGGTTAATTTCCGTACATAACAGAAGCCAAGCCGCGAGAAAATTGCATAATCATTCAAATTCATTGATCACCATGCTTGCTCAAAGCTGATTAGTGTCGGACTTAGGTTTTTGACTTCATTTTTGAGTCCAAAAGCCAGCAATTTTTTACATATATCAGTGAAATAGATAATTTATATTTTTTTTGAACGAGTAGTACTGTAACCATTGTATTCTGCTCTGCATAACACCATACCTACAATAGATTTTTCTAACTTAATTTTCAATTAGAGCACAAATGAGAAAAAAAAAACAATTCATACTGATATCCAACGCTGCACTTACTTATCATTACTGAGGAGTTCCTTCAAAGCTACTCCAAATTCTGGTACCATATCAGGCGAGAAGTCCACTTTTAGCGCATATCCATACTGCTTAGCACGATTCGCGTTGCTGGGCTGGTCTCCAAACACTGGCACTGCTAGTAATGGGACTCCAGCCCTGATAGCTTCCAAACTGCTTAGCTGTCCACCATGGGTTATAAATACTTTGACGTTCTTGTGAGCTGTAAGCAACAATAAAAGTATTAAATTAGGTCATATTCTTTATAAACGCTGCTTGCTTGATTTACGTTTATTATATGCAATCCTTTTGACTAACTTGGCTTTACCAAAACCATCGCGGTACTTGTCAAAGACCAAAAAACGCCTCGGCAAAACTAATATTGGATATGTTCAGGACCTACATAGGTGTTGTAAAAGATGAAAAGGCCCTTTAAAGGCAGACATAAGCCGTCTAAAGGCCAAAGTAGACCTTGTCAAAAATCAGTATAGGCAGTTTCAAAGACATCATAATTATTATCGAATGCCCAAAGTCAAGAAATCAATCCCTGCTTACCGAGAATGCTTGGCTGTGGCATCCACTGCCGCACATGCACATTAGGTGGTAGCCCGGTGAGTGGTTCCTCAAACTTCCACAGCACGGTGTAGGGCAGCGAGGAGAACAACTGCAGCAGAGCGGCGCGCGTGTGTGGCTTAAAAGCCGATGACTTCAGCACTGACCCCATGCTGAAGTATATCACACCCTGGGGTGATCCGTCCAGGAGCTCTTGCAGGTCCTGAAATAGGAAGTAGAGTAACTATAGCACCTTATCCGGTAAATCTAAAGAACTACTCGTACTTTTGCCTGCTTTGATTGCAAGGCGGACACCACACCGTGAACTCCTAAAGATCGTTGTCACCTTGGTCGGGCTAGGGATAATTAGGATTTACTTTTAAGAAATACTCAGCAGAAGTATTAGCAAGATTTTTGTCCTGTTGCAATGCAATAGGCACATCTGAATGCGGGTGCTCGTATACACTTTATTCTGTCATTTGGAAATATTGGCGTGATGTTAGATTGTGTTTCCTCTAGTGCTCGACCGAAGGACACTAGTTTCTTTCAAATTCTAATACAAATGTATTTTGGCTGTCGTTTGCTAAATCACGGAAGCTTTAACGCGCAATCTGCTTAATCCATACCTACATTTACAGAATGTCGATAAATGTCGTGAAGACACCTGCCAGGCTCAGAAAAATCTATAAACTTTCTACTTAGTCCTTCCAAATCAAAAATCTCTTTTACACCTACCTTCGGCAGCGGTGGAATAGTCTCATCCATATGGTACCCAGCGACGTTGACAACATTAGGAGGGGTACTGAATGCTGGAGTCAGGGACTCGTGAGAGTTCACAAACATGATAGACACATTGTGGAAGGCGTCATCGAATGGTGGCAGGGTCAGGCCTCGCGCAGCCGCTATAGGTCCGAACGTTTTCTCGTAGACACTGACTGTGTTTGATCGGTCCAACCTGGAAGAATTTAGATCAATTAGATAGGAAACGGGCACCACCACTCAGGACTAGTGTGGGTTGGTAGATGACATTAACACATTTTTAAAGAAAATTTTTCTTCTTACGGTTTCGATTGCAACCTGCATTGTGTCGACCCAGAACAGAGTCACTTTGGCGTCTGGGCCGACACTGAAGGGCGTAAGAAAAAGCAAATTTCTGGGTTTTTTAGATCTAATTTAGCAAAATAAGAGTTTCTGGAAGTCCAGAGACTAATCAAATCTCTGGTCAATTATTTTGCCACCGAGCAAAGAGTTTTAGTTTCAAAAATCGTAGGGTATCGGTGTAATCATTGGCATACGAGACAGTCCAGCTGTCTCTGGGATGGCATCGCATCTGCGTCGCATTACAGGGGTTTAAAAACAACGATCACTACTTAACATCATGTTAACGGTCGGCTTATTTTTTTCTAAAGGTTGGCTTAATTCAAAAACCTAGGATATGTGTAGCTTACCAGCCAGAAACAGTCATCGCAGCATAAATAACGGCGTTCAGGGCCCGGTTGCCGAACGGCATGGGTACTGGCGATGGATTGAACATCAGAGGAATTGTGGCTATTGATCGAACGTCGTCAACTTGAGCTTCAAATTGGGGGAACATCTGGGTGGCTGCTAGCACGATCCAGGGGGCTTGTTGCACTGCCGCGGCACTGAAACGATGGTAAAACATGTTTGTAAATGAATAATAAGAAATAAATTTAGATTTGTCATGATAGGATAGGCCTCATACACAGTCTAGTGATCAGAACGAAGGAATCGTCGCCTACTCATGTTGCGTCTTTCGCCACGCGAGGAAGCTTAGCAATCATGCTACATCGGTAGCTATGCAAATCTTCTGATTTGGCCTAATGCAGTTCAATATAGCATTCCAAGCTACTATTGAGAATTGTGGTCTTATGAGTTATGACCGGTTGATGGCAAGAGTTTCGCCCTCTAAAACGTGTTACGTCTTCTTCCTCGTGTCTGTGGTAGCATGACAGTACTTTATATTTTGTCCCTAAACTTCACCACCTCCACAGCGTCGTCGGTGGCAACGCACAGGTAATGAGGTTTGGGACTTAAAAATAACTTGCAAAATACTGTTCTAAGCTTTCACGGTTTAAAACTAAACTTATATTGTCACTTACATATCTTCCGTGATTATTATTTGTTTTGAGCTTCCGATGTAAGTTAAGAAGAAAAAGAGAAAAAGAAGAAGATAAGTTTAACTTGCAAAACGTATGACCCTTCACTTACCCAGCCAGGAAATCACAGAAGAATGTCTCAGTGACCACAGCATCGAACTGCTGCTTGATCAAAGCCTCATTGACTGCTGGAGTGTTGATCATTTCTAATATAACTTCCTCTGCAAATTTCTTGACGAATGTTAGTCCAGCTGCGACATATTTGGGATCTGTCATGTCGATTCCTGGAAATGAGCATAGTACATTTTTAGAAGTGACGAGTGTCATCAGTCGAGAGTATTGAGAAGGGCGCTTGGATTTACTCACACGATAAGTATAATCTGTTAGACAATCTTCTGTTAGTTTTGCAAGGAGGGAGAGAGAGGGTGATCAATTTGTAAAATCGTATTAGTTCTTTAAATCCTACAGACGCTCCAGTTAAAATGCTGGTATTCTTAGTTTTGAGAACTTTATTGTTAGGAAAGGCCTTACTCTGATGTCAATACACATACCTGCTGCCAACTTTTGGACTGTACTAACGTCAAGAATATGCAACGTTTTCGGAGGATTCTTGACTTTATCTGGGAACGGTGTTGCCCATGTCACCTGCAAAATTAAAAGGATCTATCAACGTTTAACTGCCTCATGTTCATCTTGTACAGTCCCGAGGGTCTAGACAAAATAACAGTATATCGATGTGAAGGATGATATAGTTAGAAAGGAGGTGACTGCAGAGGTGACGAGTAATATCAGGGAACGGTGTTGCCCATGTCACCTGCAAAATTAAAAGGATTTAATATCAACGTTTAACTGCCTTATGTTCATCTTGTATAGTCCCGAGGGTCTAGACAAAATAACAGTATATCGATGTGAAGGATGATATAGTTAGAAAGGAGGTGACTGCAGAGGTGACGAGTAATATCAGGGAACGGTGTTGCCCACGTCACCTGCAAAATTAAAAGGATTTAATATCAACGTTTAACTGCCTTATGTTCATCTTGTATAGTCCCGAAGGTCTAGACAAAATAACAGTATATCGATGTGAAGGATGATATAGTTAGAAAGGAGGTGACTGCAGAGGTGACGAGTAATATCAGGGAACGGTGTTGCCCATGTCACCTGCAAAATTAAAAGGATTTAATATCAACGTTTAACTGCCTTATGTTCATCTTGTATAGTCCCGAGGGTCTAGACAAAATAACAGTATATCGATGTGAAGGATGATATAGTTAGAAAGGAGGTGACTGCAGAGGTGACGAGTAATATCAGGGAACGGTGTTGCCCACGTCACCTGCAAAATTAAAAGGATTTAATATCAACGTTTAACTGCCTTATGTTCATCTTGTATAGTCCCGAGGGTCTAGACAAAATAACAGTATATCGATGTGAAGGATGATATAGTTAGAAAGGAGGTGACTGCAGAGGTGACGAGTAATATCAGGGAACGGTGTTGCCCATGTCACCTGAAAAATTAAAAGGATTTAATATCAACGTTTAACTGCCTTATGTTCATCTTGTATAGTCCCGAGGGTCTAGACAAAATAACAGTATATCGATGTGAAGGATGATATAGTTAGAAAGGAGGTGACTGCTGAGGTTACGAGTAATAGAGAAGCATGGAAGTGACCCGAACAACGATCGGAAAAAGGATCACCAATGTACATTTAAACATTTTAGACCAATTAAATTAAGGCATACAATTAACGAACCACCAGATTTAGCAAAATGTAACGGCAAACAAATCACTTTTGATTGCCAAAATTAGTAAATGATCACCAAAATTAATCCCCATTTTATCGTAAAATTAGAACCAAAAATGTATTTATCACCACCAGAAATTGAACTGTTATGCTCTTGCATCCGAGTCGAGGGAGACCCGGTCGACGGAGCCCCACTTCGTGGGGCTCCTACTCCTGAATGGTTTATAAAAAATCCGTGTCGGGGTGCCCCAAGTCTGCCTAGGCAAAACTAGTTTGTCATCAACCACCTCATTAAAATTTGGTGTTCAATTTACTAAATTTGGTGATCAATTGATATTTCAGGTGATAGATGTTAGTGGTCACAAAGTTATTTTTGGTGGTCATTATATTTTCCCCCTTAAATTAATAATTTGGATCCTACCTCGTGTCCTCCTTTAAGAAGAGCATCGACAATTCCCTTCGCCAGGGTGTTGTGGCTATGGGATGGTGTGGGAATCAGCACCAGGATGTGGTAGCCATATGAGCTGGTGATAGTTGCTAACAGCAGTAGCAAGTTGAGCTTCATTTTGTTCTGTAATAAAGAAATATAGAAATAGAAATACCGCTTTTAATACTTTGGCGGGCTGGTTGGCGCGCGATTGACTGCTGCGTTGAGTGTCGCTAATTTGATTCTTGCACGGAAAAAAATATTTGTATGACCTACAGGCAAGTCGTTCTGGGTCTGACACCCAGGATAAAGAACAAATTCCTAGTCAAACACTCCAAGCTTTCACGGTTTAAAACTAAACGTATACTTTTTGAAATTTCTAGTGTAGGCCATCGTTTTTTTTTTTAAGTTATGAAGGAAAAATATTTTTTGTCAGCACCATCTGCCAAGGCTTCCCAAGTATATCAGGATCACCTTCCAGTTGTTCCTTATCAGTTCTTCCTGTCTCAAGTACTTAAATAAATAAAATAATAAATAATTATCGCTGGACAGCTACATCTAGTGCCACACTAAGCAACGAGGCTTGTGTCGTGGACACCAGGTAGTTGATATACTACATATATACTTTTTGTTTGTAAATACATATTTATTGTACACATAAACATCCATGACTCGGAAACAAAAGTCCATGCTCATCACACAAACATTTGCTCCTACTGGGATTTAAGAACGTAAGGCAGCCTCACTACCGCTGCGCCATTCGGGTCGTCTATAATCTACTTATTACCTAAAACTACTCTACTACAAAATATACTAGCACCTGCTTTTAGCACAATAACGCGATAAGTACGTAGAGATTTCATCATTTATTTTATTATTAATGAAACAGCTATAGTGTGTTATCCTTATCACTCAGATACTAATTATGATAACAGTAAGTTGCTACACGAGCAGACAATGATATCTTTATGGATAAAGTCTCGCCGATAAAATGTAAATAAATCACTTGCTACCAAAACATCGGTTTGGGCGCTGATATATCTAGGTGCAAAGGTTTATGCAATCGTTGATAACATTTTAATCTAGGCCTAATGGGCCTATACTACCTCAAATGGCTTATCCTCCGTTACGCCTTAAATATTGCAGTATTCATTTTGAAATAAATATATGGTAAAGTTGAGGATTAATGCTAAGATCTATGTTTGGCGAAAACACGATTTCATAAAAAAATCTCGATAGATAAAAATCCCAAAGTTACCTCTAAACTGAACAATAAACCGCTGGCAATCATAAAATACTTCAAATTAGATCATGAAACTTTTTATACTAACTGAACTATAAAGCAGGTCTTATATTGTTTATTTTTTTAGTCCAATCAAAATCGCAAAAAACACTAATTTCGCACTATTCGGCCCGCAGTGACTGACGTAACAACCACTTTGTAATGCAAGCTGATTAGAACTTGATTGTAACAGCATTTCAAACAAAGTTTGAACTACCAAATAAAGAGTTGCTAATTTGAGGTAGGCTCTAAGATATGACGTCTAAAGAATTCTGAGGTTCCTACTCTCTAACGCTCCGTCCGTATATTATATTCGGATCTATCCGTCTCTCTCACTCGCACTCATTTGTAGACGTGCGCGAGGGCCGGCCCACAACACCGTAGCATGTAGGTACCATGACCGTGCTATGAATGTATCGTATAAAAATATTCTTTTAAACAAAATGTACTTTGCCCAATTGCCCACTAGACCGGTCCGTCACCGACCAACACCGTCACGTGCCAAGGACAAAGCATATCGTCATTTACGTTCCCTGCATGCCACGCGACGCGACGGTGACGGAACGATCTAGTGGGCAATTGGGCAAAGTACCAACACCGTCACGTGCCAAGGACGAAGCATATCGGCATTTACGTTCCCTGCATGCCACGCGACGCAACAGTGACGGAACGATCTAGTGGGCATAGTCTCATGCTTTTCAATACAAAGAATATGGATTATGGTTCTGTAACGGCAAAACAAAAAGAACTACAGCAACATAGGACAAAAATTACTACTGCGCCATCTATGACACAAATGTGAAAAAAAAAACTAAAGAACAGAGTGTAAAGTTCTTCATCCCCCATAGAAAAAGAGGATCCTCCGACCAGACGGGTGTTGTCTGGTGGGCAGTAGCCCGACAGCTAGTTGTTTACGGGTTTTCGAAATGTGAATAACTTAAGGGCTATATATCCCTCAAATGGCTTAGCATGATCCTCCGTTACGCCTAAAATACTGCAGCATTAATGTTGAAATAAATATATGGCAAAGTTGAGGATAATTGCTAGGTACTATGTGTGACGGAAACACGATTCCATAAACTTTTCTCGATAGAAAAAAAATCCAAAGTTACCTCCAAATCGAACAATAAACCGCTGGTATTAAAAAAGTACTTCAAATTAGATCATTAAACTTTGCATACTAACTGAACTAACTATAAAACAGAGTCTTTTGTGTTTTATGTTTTTAGTTCAATCAATAGATTTTTGTAAATCGCAAAAAACCACTCATTTCGCACTATTCGGCCGCAGTGACTGACGCGGATGTAACAACCGCTTTGTAGTGCAAGCTGATTAGAACTTTATTCTAACAGCATTTCAAAACGAAGTTTGAGCCACCACAAATAGAGTTGCTAATTTTAGGGCTAGAAGGGCCTTAAATAGCGTGATTTAGAATTTCGATGTTAATTCTTCATTTGGCGCTGTTGTACTTTTGGCCCTACCTATGTTACTTTTTGCAGTTATAAGTGTCCATATTTTTTGCATTGTATTAAATATTTAAATAGTGGTACCGAGTCGACATTGACATTGATGTGCCGGCCATTAGCGTGTTGATACGGTTGCCTTCAAGACCAGTCGCCACTAACAAAATAGTTCGCATAGCGGGTACCGTATCATCATATTTGCCGTTGTTAGTTTGCTTGCGGAGTGAACCACTGATAACATAGGTAATATGATATAACATTGCTCCTGTAATCTCCGAAGGGTTAGGCTGACGTGAACCTAATAGTACACCTATGTATATCTACCTAATAGTAGTGTAACGGCACTACAAAAAGTACCACAGCTACGTTGGACAAAAAGTAGTACAGCGCCATCTATGACAAAGATGATGAACTCACCGTGAAACACGTCAAAATCCTACATCGCGCAAGCAACTTTATCCGCGACATAAGACTAGATACGAGCACCCGACAACAACTGTTGGGCAGTGGCCCACCAGATATATCACCCGTCTGGTCGGAGGATCCTCTCTTTTCTATGGGGGATGAAGAGCTTTACACCCTGTTCTTCATAGCTCCAAAGTAGCATAGATGAAACCGGTCTTTGAAAGATCCAGATTCTAATCATCGGGAAACAGAGAAGCCGGCAGTGAACAGACTGACGGTTCGCACAATAAGAGCCCCCGCACATTATGGCCACCAGTCGCCGCTACTAAAAGCGACCACCAGTGGTTCAGTCAGACCACTACACGCCGCCACTAGTGGCAGCCACTGGTGGCTGGATGGCCATCAGTGGCTGCCACTTGCTAATCGAAAATAGAACTATCTTATAACATGTTGCTTTTTTTGCGACAGTCACAATATTATAACCATAGATATGCGATCATTCTCAGAAGATCCATTGGCCAGATCCATGATGGATCTAGTGAGAATTGTCACTAGATTCATCATGGATCTGGCCAGGATACATTCTTAAAATCAATTCTTAAAATAAACACATATTTTTAAATCGTCAATATTTATCTGATGTACGTTTTTTTTTTTATTAGTCTATGCCTCTGAGGCCCTTGAGGCCCTAGCACGGAGCGCGCAGATGGCAACACTATTCTAAAAATAAACTTGGTTGATAATAGAACAGTCACAACTACATTAGGAGCTATCTGCGTATTTATTTACCTGTATACTACACATCTAATATCTAAAACAAACAAAAAACTTACAGGTTTCGTATGAATTTAAATGTATTGTACCTTACTAGATTTTTTAATACTCACATTTTTATTAAATCTTTAAACCGATTTTCAAAAAAAACGAGTTTATTTTTTACCCATTTGATTTTTTTAAACATAAACCGTTACCTATCTTGTTTTTTGTAAAAACAAACAAAAAAATACTCACATTTTTTACTAAATCTTTAGACCAATTTCCAAAAAACCGAGGTTATTGTCCACAAACATGTAAAACAGTACACTGCAAAGCGATTTTTTTTTTCGTCTATGTTTACGCGCGGTTTTTTATCTACTGACACACACGTCTGTGCTATGTGTTAGAGAAACCTTGACTGACGGTAGCTTTAATCTTTATCCTCACTGATTATATACTTGTATGACTTATTAACAGCATACACAGTTATTACATCAGTTTTCTAACACTATAGCAAGCTATCGGGCGTTAGCGTTTGATGATTTTGACGTATTATCATTCTTTATCTCGGACTGAAATTGTGGTGAAACCGATGAAATCTTTAATCTGATATGAGCCACAATTCTTTGATTATTTTTGTGGTTCCATTGAGACTTTTGTTGTCCGTCTGTCGGGACTGTATTTTCTCAGGAATGTGTGGAATATTAAGATCTGTGATATCTTGGAGTTGGACGGGAAGAGCTCGTTGCTAAATAATAACAGTCAAACAGGTGGATTTTTCCCCAACTATGTTGGAGTCGGCTTTCTGTCAAATCGGTCGCAGCTGAATACCACTATTTTACATGGAGCATGGAGATGGCAAACTTACATTTCCAGCTGAAACATCAGTAGGGGGAGTTGGGGGAATTGGGAGTCACTTAAGGGAAACTCGTTATTGTAATCACTAATGATCAGTCTTATAATTTGTTCACATTGACTTATCTTTAAAAACTAATCAGGAATCGTCAGGAAAGTCTTTTTTGGCTGTCATTGGCATAAACGTAATTATAATTAAAAAACAAAAACATAATTTTGACTCCGATTACCCACATGTAAGGAAAATTAAAGTCAGTACATGTCCAGTACGAGTCAAAATTATAAAACGAAGAAAGTAACAAAATCTCTTTTAACAAAAAAATAAGAATTAATAAATTGAAAAGTTAGAAATGTTAAACCAATGGAATAACAAAGAATAGGAAATAAATCGAATTAAATGCAAAAATCACAGTGATAGTGACTTGGATCATCAAATCCTGTACATGCCTCATGGGCCCATCCAGCACAGAGTTTTCCCTCTTGAAGCATATTGTACACACAGACTGATCACTTTGTCTCTTGTATGCTTTTCTTTTTCATAACGTTTCTTAGCTTGACTCTCATTACCCCAATGATGGTTTGTTTGCTAGATTTGAATTATTACACAAAAAACATCTGAAAATCTAATAACTTGCATTAATAAATATAAGTTTAGTTCCAGTACTACGCTTTGAAATTATTTTATACGAAAATTGAACAAATATAGATAATCACGTTTTCGATCGAAATTTCGGAAATTTTCGAACGGTCTCTGACCTGTGACACGTGTCTCGCTCTCGGTGACGCGAGCATGACTTTCAGGCCGCGTATTGGCCAGTGCGGGAGAGGTGCAGAACTAAACCCCGTGCGACATAGCCGTATTCTGTAAAGCTTAAGGTTCAATTCATTTTGAATTGACCCCCATTGCTCACTGACTCTTATTCGCCCCGGCTCCTCTACTGTCATGAGTTTTTTTTAA
This sequence comes from Xestia xanthographa, assembly GCA_905147715.2. Taxonomy (NCBI): domain Eukaryota; kingdom Metazoa; phylum Arthropoda; class Insecta; order Lepidoptera; family Noctuidae; genus Xestia; species Xestia xanthographa. Next base: position 12,686,268 of record LR990671.1, read on the forward strand.
ACTACAAGCTAAGTTTGTCTTTCAATCTAGAATTTCAAATTCTGGCAGCCGGCACAGTACGGCTTCTAGCCGGAACAGTACGGCTTCTAGCCGTAACTCTCCGATCGCGAGTCCTCCTCGCACTAGTCAATTTACTACTAGGTTATCTAAAGCTGGCTGCACGTGATTTCACTCGAACCTTTATGCACTTAGTAGGAATTCATGCACCCGAATATTCTTAGAAATCAAGAAGATGGTTAATCTGTATGCCTTCAATTCGGATTATTTTCAGTCGCTTATTGGATCTCCAACAGAAACTACACAATTACATGCAAGTTAACAGAACAGGGACAAATACAAGGGTGTGCTTCCAATTATTGGAGACCACATCATTCACTTCACTTCTTCATCATTCGTTGATAGATTCCGCTCGCAGGTTTTCCAGCGTACTTGGCGGAAATAGGGTGTCGTATAAGGCGACTAATGTCTGAGGCAGAACACCTTGCGCCTCCGTAGATCAGAGAATGGGCAGCAGCGTTTTCTGTTAGTCTTTCGTCACTGCGATCTCCAATCCGCCTGCCAAGCGTGGAGATTACAGCAAATTCCTCCCATCATGGGAGAGGCTTATGTCCAGCAGTGGACGTTATGGGCTGTTTTTGTGGTTGTTGGCGGAAATTATAGCACGGGAACGTAAGCACTATCGGGGCAAAACGTATTCTTTATCCAGATCATGGTATACCATGGTTTGCCTTTCTTCGAAAGCCGTTCGGCAGTCAAGTCGTGAAAACATAAGGATCGGAGTATCCCTATCGGACTAAATCGTATCTGAAGCAAAAATCTCTTAACTGACTACAAAGTCTGCACCTAAGGCACCTGGCTTTGTAGTTGGTTTAAAGATTTCCAGATGGGCCATGGCAATTGCTGACTCGCTAGACGCTTTTTTGTAGGCTTACCATACAGTAGTCAGTTTATCACCATCATCACCCTACAGCAATCCACGTGCAAACATAAGCCTCGTCAATCGCATGCCACACAACTTGATTCTCAGAAACTCTCATCCAGTTGATACCAGCCACCCTGCGAAGATTGACGCTCCACACACCATCACACGTCCACACGCCTACTCAAACGCTCATCTACGGCTAATATAGGTGGCCCGTTGCAACTTCAGCTTACTTACTCTGTGAGCTATGTCGACAACTCTGGTTCTCTGTTGGATCACCTCGTTCCGGACGCGATCCCTTAGAGATACTCCAAGGATCGCCAATTCCATAGTATAGACAGTTGCCGGAGGACATTTGAGGAGCCACAGTTTTACTCGTGTGGCACTAATGGCTTTTGTTATTTACTGTGGTGGACGAGATGGACGACTTCCAGAAACTGTTACGGACTATGACAGTGAGGGCACTGCGGCACTGATGGACTTGTGCACTATAATATTTCCTTCATCAAATGCCTGCCCTGCTGAGATTACACGCCATGCAATTTTTAAAATATGTATATCTAAAGACGAGCAAATTGCTGACTGAAAGATCACACCCATGATCCAGTTCTCAGCAGACACACGAACACTAACGAAGCGGTCACCACTAATTTGCTAGATTCCTCTTACCTCTTATTACATGCACACCTACACACTTCACACAACAAATCTATGTAAGTTTTTAACTAAATATTGATTATATAATACTTCAGTTTTGTTCTCTTGTATCAACTTATGTTTAAGTCACTGCTCGGCCGAACACTGTCTCTTAAAGGAAGTCGGTTAAATACAGGTGATCCTAGTTTAAGAGGCAGGGTTATATAAATTATTGTACGGTTTTTACAACATTTGTATTGTTTTATGTGTATCTGTATTTTTTGTTGGTGAATAAACTATTTTATTATTATTAATATTCTCGTTCGTTTAAATCAATATTATGTTCTTATTTACAACCGGTTCTTTTATCTAGCTATAGCCATATCGTCACTTGTTTTATTTTAACCGAGCGGCAGTTATCCATCTTCACGGATAACAAAAAAGTAAAGGCTACAAAAAGAGTTAAGTAAGCAGGCAGCCAGCTATACCTATACCTTCTATTTTTTAGTACATTTTATGGACTAGCTTACGTTAAATGAATAAATGTTCTTTTTGTTTTATAAGCAATGTTAATAGCTTTGGATATTATGGTAAAAAGCGGGTTCTCCCAACCTTACAGATAGATGTATTGAAGCTCTACTTACATACTTCTTCCTAGGCAAACATTTGAAAATGGCAAAAAGCGGGCTATTTGGGGACTGCCTTGTGTAATTGGGAATGTAGCAGGAGAGTCTTTATAAAATAAAAGACGAGAATATAGTAAATCATTAAATATATTTACAAAAACTTAAATCTAAATAACAACACTAAACCTTCTTCTTCTGGTTCACGTTGGTACTCTTCTTCCCTGAGAATTTTCTAATAACGGTCTTGATCAAGAACTTCAAGAGCGCAAAGAGCGCAGCGAGCACTGCGAGCAGGACGAACACGAGATCGAGCATCCAACGCTCGTACCAGCTGTACTTCAGGGATAGAGAACGGAGGTGATACGCTCCTGAAAATAGAAATTTTATGTTAGTAATTTGAAAAGGATTAAATCAACTCATTGATGGCAAGTATGGATTAATACCCTGTAAACCCTAATAGCCCTCTTCGATCAGTAGAGGACGCCAAATTAAATCTGTCCTAAATCTTCGGAAAGCCTTTTTCGGGAAAACTGTTTTTGTACAGTTCTAACATTTTTTTACTATTAAAATCTTTTTGATTGCTACATTGAAAACAAAATTACTAGTTCACGAAATGTATATGCTATAGAAATAATAAACATAGGTGCTGAACTAAACCAATAACATCTACTATCAGTCTAGGGCTGGCTTTTACCTTGGCCAAAGGCTTAGCGTTACCATACAGCGTGGTAACGCCGCCCCAGTCTCCTGGGAACATTACCAGTTGACAGCGTTAAGGAGGAGTTTTTTGACGCCATTTTTAAAGTTTTTAGTTTAAGTTAGTTAGTTTAGTTTATTTTAATATATTTTTAAATTGTTAATAATGTCCTTACTGAATTGAATATACCAACTATCAGTTTATCTATACTAATATTATAAAAAAGAGGTAACATTTGTTTGTAAGTTTGTATGTTTGTAAGTTTGTTTGTAGGGGGTAATCTCCGGAAGTAATGAACCGATTTCAAAAATCCTTTCACTATTAGAAAGCTACATTCACCCTGAGTAACATAGGCTATATTTTATCCCCGTACTCCCACGGGAACGGAAACTACGCGGGTGAAACCGCGGGACGTCAGCTGACAGCTAGTCTGTATATACAGCAAGAAGGACATTGGAGTCAAGAATGTGTATGATTGTGGTATGAGTTTACCTTTTGTCTCTATCGCGAGCGTAACGTAATGGTTGATCAGATGCTTAGGCGATGATGGACGAGACTGGAACAAGTGGGAGAGGTACTTCGCTTGTTTCGAGTATCTAGAACAAAGAGGTACATTTATTACAGGCTCTTAAAGTGCTGATCCACATACGCGCAAAAATGTTGTACAAAAATGGAGGGTATGATCGCTATTATCCACTGCGACCCCCGGCCACGCTAGGAGTTCTATAGTATGGTACGTCTATTGGAGTCTGGAGGACAATGGATGACCCTTAAATCAAGCGGACGTTGTGTCTGGAGGACTACTGTCCAACAGCAGTTCTTGGGGTTTTGTTACGATCACTTGGGTTATATTTATATCGCGATGCAAGATTTACGAGTATGTGATGAGCCATGCAGATATTTAATCATAAAACGTCTTGAAACCAAAAGGCTCATACGGATTGAAAAACTCGTCCTACATCACTTTCGCATGCTACAGGTGCTTTATTGTATTCTCTTAAAGTTACTAACATCAAGAACTTACTTATCATTACTGAGCAATTCTTTCAAAGCTACTTCAAGTTCCGGGACCATATCTTCGGCAAACGTAACTGTAAGAGCATATCCTCTTGCCACGGCCCGGCCAGCGTTGCCTGGCTGGTCTCCGAACACTGGCACTGCTAGCAGGGGAACTCCAGCACGAACAGCTTCCAAAGAGCTTAGTTGACCACCGTGTGTGATGAATACTTTGACATTTTTGTGAGCTGCAGACAAAACAAAAGATAGATTAGACTTTGTTATTTGATGAATAAAAGCGATTAACAACAGGTGCGCATATCTAGGCAGATGTGAGTGTTAACCTGGCAACATCGAGAGAGGGATCCCTAGAAGGACATACATAATCTTATTGGTGATGTTCTTCAGAAAGATTAAGCACGTACGGTAGAACTCGCAAACGGCGTGCGTGCGTATGCCAGATGTATGAACGTGAATCAAACAAAAACATGATGTATAGCATGTATGAATCGTGCTGCTTACCGAGTATGCTAGGCTGTGGCATCCAGGTCCGCACGTGCACGTTGGGCGGTAGACCGGTGATCGGCTCCTCGAACTTCCACAGCACGGTGTAGGGCAGCGAGGAGAACAGCTTCAACAGCGCGGCGTGTGTGTGCGGCTTCAAGTCCGCTGATTTCAGCACCGAACCCATGCTGAAGTATATCACACCCTGAGACGAACCGTCCAGGAGATCTTGCAAGTCCTGTGAGAATTCAAAACGATATAAACAGTCTCTCAATAGTCTGCCAGCCTAAATGTGTGCCCGATTGATGGCAATAGGCGTGCCCCCTATAATGTGGAATCTAAACGCTCAAAAGCACTGTACGCAGTTGATCATGCGTTTGATCTGCTTCCTGTCTTTTTACTTTTGTTTAAACGTAAAAGTGTGTCCAAGGCTACCACTAAGATTGGCGGCGATGGCCAAAAATCAAATATAAAATCAAAGGAGGACCTTCGCGGCCTAAACAGGCAAAGTTAATTTTGCCAAAATTCATTGATAGATTCAAGCTCTTTCACGAAGTCTTACCTTGGGCAATGGTGGAATTTCATCATCCATATGGTACCCAGCAATGTTGACAACATTAGGAGGCGAGCTGAACACCGGCGTCAGGGACTCGTGGGAGTTCACGAACATTATGGAGACGTTGTGGAAGGCATCATCGAATGGGGGCAGAGTGAAGCCGCGGGCAGCTGCCAGGGGAGCGAATAGTTTCTCATAGGTAGCGATTTTTGAGGGTCGGTCCAACCTAGAAAAAATGAAACCTCTATTGAGTAAAATGAGTATTCTGTACACGCCGCTCGAGGAAGATTTGATGTCTGGAGTTCAAGATCACCAAATCAAAAGGCATATAAATACAAATTAGTTAGAACGTCAAAATTGCTAACAGCCCCTTCACCACTTCGTTAAAATTTAGGTGGAGAAGAGTAGCGGAACCCCAGCAGAACATGTATTTGTTAGATTGGAAGTACCTGACTTTATGCGAAGTAACACAAAACAAAGGAAGACCTATGGGTCTTTTTGCAGGAAGACTTTTAGCTTTCGAAACCGAAGAGAACTTAACTTACCAACCAAAAACTGCCATTGCAAAATAAATGAAAGTGTTCACAGCTCGCTTGGTGAACGGCATAGGGATCTCCGAAGGATTGAACATCAGAGGGATGGTGGCTACGGACCGGACCTCGTCAATTTGAGCCTCGAGTTCAGGGAACATCTGAGTGGAGACAAACGCGATCCAGGGAACTTGTTGCACTGCCGCGATACTGAAAATATAGAAATAATTGATTGCATACAGTTATCATGGTCCCGTCACCCAGTGGTCATGCCCCATCTTTCAAGTGGTCGGTCAGCTTAAATCTGACGCAGGGTCTGTACCTTGTGTAATCTATTTGAACACCACTTCTTTCAAAACGGTGCAGGAAAACATCATAAAGAGACCGGTCAAATGCGACATATTCCAAACCGCATTGGGCCTACGTGATTGATTGTATCCTAGCAGTGGCAACATTACTCGTATAGTCTGATTATGCTTCATCATCATCATTCTCTTCTCCTTATCCCAATTTATTTGGGGTCTGCGCAGCATATCTTATCTTCTTTTTCCATACTTCTATATTACAGCTCTATGCTATACTAAATTATATCGTCAAAGTCGCGGTACACCTGGATGAGGGACTAACGGAATCGTGAAATGTGGATGATGCAGAGAAATAGTTTAGGTTTAGTTGGCAGGTGCTCTTTCAGGTTGATGAAATCATCAACCCGTAGAACACCTGCCGTCCGGATACGAGCTGCAGTAGCCAATCTGGAAATCTCTTAACCGATTGCGAGCCCAGGTTAGCCGCTGTAGACATAATCTGGCCAAAGGGGCATCCTCGATTCATTCCAAATAGATTGCCAGTGTAGAGCCCCTCTGCAGAAGATCCTTTTTTATTTATTTTTTCGGTTGGGAAATCATCAAATGTCTCTCCCGCTCCGGGCGGAGCAGGAGGGAGTGTCAGACTTTTACTGACTAAAACCCATCCATGTTCTTCATCGCCCTTTGTGTTCCGGGGCTGCGGTACCCCTTTCGAACAGTCCCGCAGCCCCAGCAGGCATCGGCCCTTGCGGACCCCTTTCTTTTGCTGACTCTCTTTGAGGCGTGCGTGGAACACGAACGCGCCGTCGACACGGCCTGTCGTCATGAGCTGTGCAAGTGGCTTAATACTGGTCCAATATAATTTGAGTTTCAGGAAACTAATCTAATATAAATTAGACTTACCCAGCTAGAGGATCAGAGAAGAACTGCTCAGTAACCACAGCGTCAAACTGTTGCTTTATCAGAGCCTCTTTGACTGCAGGAGTGGTGAACACTTCGACAGTAATGTTGTTCGCCATCTCCTTGATCATGGCCAGACCCTGTTTAGTGGACCTCATTTTTCCTACGTCCACCGCTGGAAAAGGTAGAAGAGAATGATTAGATGGTACGTCGGTCTATGGCCGTGGCTTATGAGTTTGTAATAGCTGATTTTATATTTTCACTCTGGACTTTTTTAACGAGCACGTCTTTCTACGTCGTTCTCACATAAATGTATAATCTCAACATGAATGATGTGACCAAGATTTTGATTATACTGTCCATGTAGTTTCTCGCCTATTCTTTTTCATGAAGATCTATACGCTCTCGTATGGGCAACTATCAGTATATTATCACAAGTTATTATGCCTTGTGACTGTTACTATAGCTTCATTTTTCTGAAGCAGACCCCAACATAGTTGGGAAAAGGCTAGGCAGATGATGAATTTTCTATGCTAAACTAACATGGTTTAAACGTATAGCGTTAGATTATGCGTAATCGATCCTACGCTATTCGCTAATTATATTAAACTTTGTGATTTATGAAACAAATTTTAATTACGTACCATCCACGAATTTTTGGACGGAACTTATGTCAAGAATATGCAATGTTTTTGGAGGATTCTTAACTTTTTCAGGATACGGTGTCGCCCATGTCACCTGCAAAAAATATAATGTAAATAAATATGACGTAAATCCTGGAACATTTAGGCATAGCTGGTGTATCAGTACACCCATATCTTTGAAGTTTGAACTTCCATGCAGGACTTAAAGGATGGAGGAGACAAGCCTAATGCTATTAACGTTGCATACATTAAAGGCGGAAGCGAAAGGGTACCCCGCGACATTCAAATTTTCATACAGGACGTGTTTTGCAATTAGCAGGTTTGTGTAAGGCTGTACAAAAAAATCTTAAAATAGTCACAGACGCAGTTAATATTATGAATTGTAATTTTGTGGCCACTTTGCGAATTGTTCTTAATATGATTCTGCTAAAGCAAGCTGTTTAGGCCCCCTGTAGGCACTCCAAGACAAGACAAGTTAATAATGAATTGAAGAATAGAGTCTTCTACCCGCGAACCGGAAGACGTTGCATTGAAAGACCTCCCACTAGGTGGACCTATGACCTCTGGTGAAGATTGCGGAAATCCGCTAGATGCGAGTAGCACGGGGCCGGTCAATGTAGCGACACTTGGGGAGGCATATGTCCAGCAGTGGACGTCTTTCAGCTGAAATGATGAGGATCTTACCGTATGTCCTCCCTTCAGGAGAGCATCCACAATACCCTTCCCGAGGGTGTTGTGACTGTGAGAAGGAGCTGGTACCACGACCAGGATGTGGTAGCCATATGAGCTGGTTATTGCTGCTAACAGCAGTAGCAGGTTGAGCTTCATTTTGTCTGCAACGAGTATGGTACAGTTAATATTGTATATAAATTAGTAATCTATACTATCTATACTAATATTATAAAGAGGTAACATTTGTTTGTAAGTTTGTATGTAGAGGGTAATCTCCGGAAGTAATGAACCGATTTCAAAAATTCTTTCACCAATAGAAAGCTACATCCACCCTAAGTAACATAGGCTATATTTTATCCCCGTACTCCCACGGGAACGGGAACTACGCGGGTGAAACCGCGGGACGTTCTGCTAGTTTATTAATATTACTGTTATTATATATTTCCTCTTCCTTAAGATTCGAAGAGGAAACTGGAATCCAATTACAAAGCTCACGCCTCGTGTCATCTGTCTAGCAAAAGGCTATATCGTTTTAACTATACCTAATTGGTAGCTTGATGTTTTCACAGAATAGGCTTGTGTGCTGAAAAAATCTAATTAGTCCATCAGTTAGATTATCAAAAAATATTTGACACGTATTTTTTTCTTTTGTTACGTAAGTAAAACAAAATTGACGAAGATACGACGCTTTCATATTCTCAATACGTCACGCCGTGCTATAATTCTTAGTGCGTTGTGACGTCACGAGCCCCCACTCCCGAGTTTTGTTGCGTTTTATCTTTGTCAATATTCATTGATTTACAAAAACAAAAAATACATGTCCATTATTTTCCAATACTCTAACTGACGGACTAAATAGATTTGTTATAAATTATTGATGGTGGAAACTAGCCTATCGACAAAACATGAACGTTGCCCTACGTACTTTTGTTTTATAGAAATAACAATTTTACAAAACAAATAAACTTTTAGAGGTACGGAACTCTTATTATAGTCTCAGAGTGCGATAAGTAAGGACTTCACTGTTTTTTTTTGTAGGCTTAAGCAACGATCTAATTTTTCTGGTCAGAGGTTTGTTTTTTTTTATCAGAATGCTTTCAGATTTTTTTTCTTACGATTTAATATTTACCAACCTGTTTCAAACTTACATTTTGTCAAAACGACCGATAATCATAAGCACAAAGTAAACTCAACTGATAGATCAGGTAAAATATTTTTCTTACATTCAAAAACACAAAATGAATTATAATAACACACAACTCACCAGGTACTAACCAATCGCGTCCGTACTGAGTTTTAGGGTAACCTTGACTGTCGCGAGAATTAGTAATCCACACTTTTATCCTCAGTATATATTTATATACTGAGGAATTGATAGTGTATCAATATGATTGTGTTTACCTACATTACATCAGTTTTTGAATGATTAGAGTAGGTGTTTTAATCATTTGGGCTTGTTAAAGACGTTTTAAATCACTACGTTTAATAAAACAAAGTCCATATGCCGCGTCTGTCAGTCTGAACGCGGTTACTCAAAAACGACTGAACGGAATTTCGTATGGTTTTCAGTAATGGCTGGAGTGATTCATGAGGAAGGTTTAGGTGTGTAATTCATTAAAGTTTTGTGTGAATTGTCTGAAATATTACAATGCTTTGGTTTTAGGCATTTCTTCTGTTTTAGTTTACAAACATTTAAACTCACATAAACAAACAGCCAGACCCGGAACAACCACCTCATCATCATCATCAGCCTATTAATGTTCCCACTGCTGGGACACAGGCCTCCTATCTATGAGAGGGAATGGGCTATAATTTACCACGTGGGCCCAGTGCGGATTGGTAGATGTCACATGTCTTCAAATTTTTGGTTCTAGGACATGCCGGTTTCCTCACGATGTTTTCCTTCACCGTTTCGAGAGCGGCGGTCATGAAATAAATTACACAAAGTAATGCGCTTGCCTGGGTTCGAACCCACGACTTACTGTTCGTAAGTCGGGGCCGCTACCACTGGGCCACCGCTGCTATTACACAACAACCACCTATAATTTTTTTTTAATATTTTTTCCGTGCAGAGATCGAAGCCGCGACACGCAGCGCAGCAACGTATTTTTTGTTTTTGTAAATCAATGAATATTGACTAAGATAAAACGCATCAAAACTCGGGAGGGGGCTCGTGACGTCAGAACGCACTAAAAATTATACCACGGCGTGACGTATTGATAATTTTAAAAGCGTCGTATCTTTGTCAATTTCGGTTAAGTTAACAAAAGAAAAAATACAGGTCAAATATTTTTTGATAATATAACTGACGGACTAATTAGACTTTTTCCGTTGACAAGCCTATTATTTGTAGAAACATGAGTAAGTATACATACAAGATATATATGCAGGTTGTTATATTGTTCTTGTAATTCCTTTTATAGGTACCTCAGTATTTTAAGCAACCCAGTAGATTTATTTTTCTTAGATCACTTTATCTACATAATTTAATTCATATCGGTTGCTATATGTGAGTGGCTATTGATAAAAATATTTATACCTAATCAGTAGAGATGCAACGAATATTTGGCAACTATTCGGTATTCGGCCTATTCGGCCAGTTTTTTGAGTATTCGGTATTCGGCCGAATAGTAAGTAGTATTCGGCCGAATACCGAATACATAAAAAAGTAGCAAATATCTTATAAAAGCTCGCACTCGCACAAAAGCACTCGCTTTTTTTTCCTTCTCCGCCACGCGTGATCTTGACTTTACATAGCAAACACAGCTAGCTTGGAATCTTCACTGAAAACTTCAAAATATTTGATAATTTTTTGATGATTTTTTAATATTTGATTTATTGAGACTTTTTATTCACAACTAAAGCCATTTTAGACAAAGTACATTTAAAACACTGCACGTTGTAACACGATTTGCCGGCTACTGAGCCAAATACTTCCCGCCCGCCCCGTCACCGCCTTACGCACCGCATCAAAACGTGTCGTTAATTGTTAGCGTCGACGACAATTGTACTGGATCACCCGCCGAATATTCGGCGGCCGAATATTCGGTATTCGGCTGAGAGCGCCGCCGAATATTCGGTATTCGGTATTAGGCCAAATCACTATTCGTTGCATCTCTACTAATCAGTGCAACATTTCTAAAAATTTCGTTATCCAATTAAACGTAAAATGGTGTAGGTACCTACCTAGATAGGTACCTACTTATCTACAACTGCTCTTTTTTTGAGTTTTACAATGCTAATACTACGTGACCACAGTCCACAGAACCAAGAGTTAAGCAAAAGTGAAAAATATGTACATCGAGCTACCCGAAACTATAAAATTTTCCCAAATAACCTTGAACCTGATGATATAGCGATAAGTTTAAAATTTATTGAAGAAATTGGACAAATTGTAGTACGTGATGTGTCTTCCCGCTGTTAATTTGTATTGTATCCATACAAGTTTGAAAAGGATACAGGGATGCAGTATTGAAAATCAGTGTCAACAAGAGCAACAGGGCAAGCAAAAGAAGTCCATTTATTAGTTTATCGATAATTTAAATCCACTTGAATCCTATTAAGCACCTCTATTAGTCAAGATTTAAGAAACAGGACGTGGATTATCTTAAAATTGCGAGAGAGCATGAATTGAGAAAGGAAATCGATGTGTCGAAAAGAAAGTAATTTCTATCTTGATAAAATTCATGAATGATATGACGAATGAATAAAGACCAATTCTTTCAACGACACTCGATTAACTTCGTTTGTATAGAAGATTAATCGGTTTGTTCAACATAAAGGCCTTTTTTTCGGAGGAGATCATCAAATGACCCCTCCCGCTCTGGGCGGAGCAGAAGGGAGTGCCAGACTTTTACTGACTAAAACCCATCCATGTTCCTTCTTAGCCAAAGGGCTAAACATAAAGATGTTCCCAGGGTCGCGGTATCTCTTTCGAAAAGTCCCGCAGCCCCGGCAGGCATTGATTAGCCCTTGAGGCGCGCGTGGAATACGAATGCGCCGTCGACGGCCTGTCGTCATAAGAGCTAGCCCATAGCTCACCATCCATAGGCCCGCGCCTACGGCCATCGGGCGTTTCCTCCCGCCCGATTCGGTTCAGGAACCTCCCGAAACAACCGTGTCCGGTGTGGACCTGCGTCAGGCGGAAGGTGAGGGTGCCATGGCGCCTCTTAAGCTGCCACTCCTCAAAGAGGGGACTTATCGCCACTATTGTGGCGTGCCCTGCACGGGGTAGCGACAGTCGCTCTCTCTATGTCGCCATGAGATCGCGCCGGAGGTCTGTCCGCTGAGCGGTGATTTGCCGCGGCAGCGGAGTTTCCCCCGGCGCACGGCGCGTAGAGCCTCCGCACGCCATTCGTGTCGGCGCGCGAGGACTATTGCCTTCAGATCCCATGGCAAGCATAAAAGCCCCAGTTCCGATTTTAGCCGAGAGCTAAAAAGTCATTTTAAGGTCAACAACAACATGATCTACTATCTAACAAACCCGAAAGCCTAGCCACCAGATTTACCAAGGACTACGTTTTACCCAGGAACTGAGTTGACGGTTGTGGAGATCAGATAGTCAGTTGCTCCATGTAAATATACTGGTATTTAGCTGCATCCGGCTAGATTGGAAGCCGACACACACACTCACACACACACACTCACACACACACACACACTCACACACTCGCACACTTTGCTGATGATGATGATCGGCAGATGATGAATCAGATCGCTAAAAATCGTTATTAGCAAGTAAAACTAATACTTCCGTTTCAAAACTCAGCATGATTTGACAGAAATATTTACCAATGAATGAATCAATGAAGTAACTCATTGACTACCTAAATATTTGTGTAAGATAAAATACATCTTTTGTAAGATAAGTTATTAGATTATTTTTGTTGTTTGATTGTTTCTTATTACATGGGACTTGAACATAACTGACGAAATGTGGGTGTATTATTAGGTACATCATCATCATCATCATCATCACCATCATCATCATCATCATCATAATCATCATCATCATCATCATCAGGTACATCTCTGCCTAACCCTTCGGGGATTACAGGAGTCATCATCATCATCATTTCAGCCGAAAGACGTCCACTGCTGGACATAGGCCTCCCTCAAGTGTCGCCACATTGACCGGTCCCGTGGGACTCGCATCCAGCGGATTCCCGCAACCTTCACCAGGTCATCGGTCCACCTAGTGGGAGGCCTTCCAACGCAACGTCTTCCGGTTCGCGGTCGCCACTCCAGAACTTTTCGGCCCCATCGGCCATCCGTTCTGCGCAGGCGCGGATACAGGATTTCCTTTAGGGGGGGGCAATTTTTGTTTGATATTACCTATCTTACGGAAAATTCATAAAAAAAGTGATGTTACTTAATCGACTTAGGGCATCAATTTTAACAACAAAATGAAATATGGCTCCAAGAACGAGCGAAACGAGCTCGAAAATTTTAACACTCTACCCTGGGCAGGTTACAATTGTTTAGACCCTTCATGCAGGAGCTACTAGATCTACTCTCAGACAAAGGCAACATTCAAGAGGAAGTAGGCTGCAAGAGCAAAAGTAGTGAGCTCGAAAAATCTTATTACACCTTGCCACAGATAATATAATACTTCGACCTTGCTTTGGACAGGTTAGAATGGTTTCGATCCTTCATGAAGGAGTTACTTGATCGGCTTTTAGATCAATTCAAGAGAAAGTAGAGCGAGCGAAGCGAGCTTGAAAATTTTAACAACTACCTACCTTGAATAGGTCAGAATTGTTTCGACCTACTGGAGTTACCTGGGCCTCTTATAGATAAAGTCGAAAAATTCGAGAAAAACTAGGTTGCAAGAGCGAGCGTAACGAGCTCGCAATTTTTTTTACATCATTGCCTAAGATAATTATGCTATAATTGCATATAAGGCCTCGGGGCAAGGGGCTCCTAATTTATTTTAGGTTTGTTATACCGGCCGACAAATGCAAAAATCCAATTGGACGTGCCAACCCAGAGGCAGAAAAAGGAGCCTTTTTGAATCACAAATGTTTTTCGGCAGGGTTAATTTTAAACAATATTTTAATTTATGTGATTCCATTTTACGCTACAATGTATTACGTATCATTCCCATTCTATGGCATCAGGCAGGAAAAGCTATAACTTTTAAAAATCCTGAGCTTCTAGGGGCTGCCTCCACCTGGCGACGCCCATGACAAGATATACAACTAGAATATTTAGTTTCAATTCCGTCAAACTAGTTCAAGCTTGGCTAATGAACGTATTAGGTTCGGTTCAGAGGGGGGCAATTGCACCCATTGATCCCCCCCCCCCCCCCTGTATCCGCGCCTCGTTCTGCGAGTAATGTGCCCTGCCCGCTGCCACTTAAGTTAGGCAATTCTTCGGGCTATGTCGGTACGTATTACAGTAGTTCTGTTATTTTTGTTGTCAACCTGGCTATACCTACTGTGGTCTAGTAGTCGTGAACCGGAATTCTGAAGCCTGTGGTTCGATTCCCAGGAAGAGTAAAATACATTTATCGTGGGATTCTGGGTTTTTCTTACCTACTTTATCGTTTGGTTATTGTCTAACCTGGCGTCAGGGTTTTTACGCCGCCCATGGGCCTCTGACGTAGCTTTACATGCCGTCGAGAAATATCTCTCAGGTATGCTGGTTTCCTCACGATGTTTTCCTTCACCGAAGAAAGTGATTATACTTACAATACTCACGAAAAATCAGAGGTGCATGTCTTGGGTTAGAACTGGAGACCTATGACTTGGCTGCTACAAAATGAATTGCTGCAGGTAGATTCTGGATATGCAACTAATAAAGACGAAGTTCGAAGTTGGAGCTCGTGGCTAAATAATAACAGCCGCTCGGGTCGATCGTTAGGTTAAGCCGTGCTTGCCTAGGTTGGTCTGTGGATGGGTGACCACCCATTACATACCGAGTTTCCTCCGTGCCTCGGAAAGCACGTTAAGCTGTTGGTCCCGGCTGTCATTTGTAGATCTTTGACAGTCGTTAGGTGGTCAGAGGCCCAAAAAGTCTGACAACCAGTCTTACCAAGGGGTATCGTATTACCCAGTAATAATTGGGTTGTGGAGGTCAGATAGGCAGTCGCTCCATGTAAAATACTGGTATTCAGCTGCATCCGGTAAAACTGGAAGCCGACCCCAACATAGTTGGGAAAAGGCTAGGCAGATGATGATGGAAAGACGAAGTTATAGTTCACCAAAACAACATAGACAACGCATAGTTCATTTGTTACTGGTATGGGTACTACTACACTACTACAACAGCCCATGACGTTCACTGCTGGACATAAGCGTTTCCCATGATGGGAGGAATTTGCCGTAATCTCCACGCTTGGCAGGCGGATTGGAGATCGCAGTGATGAAAGACTAACAGAAAACGCTGCTGCCCATTCTCAGGTCTACGGAGGCGCAAGGTGTTCTGCCTCAGACATTAGTCGCCTTATACGACACCCGTGAGTGTAATGGGCTGGTTCTATTCTACTCTGCCGGATACCACACGGCCTGGTATGGGTACACAACGGTAGATTACACCAACTTTACATCATTCTACGTTTGTCCCAATGTTTTAGTTTGTCATTTTCCTTGTACCTACAAAAAAACACATGACAGCGCCTCGCCATAGAACACAAACGCACACTACGGTCACTCCTCAATTTAGAATTAATTATTTCCTTGTCAAAATTGAACGTTGTACAGATGGATTAATTAGTTTTTTTTACAGCCAGTTGAGCCAGTACCGCTGGGCGGCTGGTATTAACTTGACGTGAATCAGTGGGATTTGCGCGAACGCGCAGAGTATAGTATGATCACGTCTTTATGTGTTCAGTTCATGGTTGGCGTTGCTACTCAACAAAATTTGCATCGATATTTCAAAGGTGGTACATTTATTATACTTAGTTGTGTTTTCCCGCGTAACCACGTGGTGGAAGACTGAAGTGTAACTGTGTAACGTACATTCGAACGTTTACCCTCCGGTGTTTAGTAGCGTGATGTAACTTTGCACGCAGATATAATTAATTATTTTACACTAACATAAATAATACCTACAACAAACAGCTTTATCAGATTACGTCGACCATCTCATATCTTGGAAATAATACCTAACTTTATCAGTTGCATTAGCACAGCGGCTTTGTAAACAAATATTGAGTGTAGTTGGTATTTTTATTTATTTAAATGAAAATATATTCTTAGTTGTCTGAGTGTTTACATATTTCTATAGTGTTGGCTGTTATCGTCTCTTTGATGAGGTAGCATCAGGGATTGGTGAGTTTGTTTTGTTTTTATTTTTAATAGCTATAAGATTATTTACAGACCCATTGAGTTTTGCTAAAAATCGAATATCTGCAATTTAAATATATTCGTAAAGGCATTAATCACGGTTACATACCTTGTGAATTTGGTTGATATCTTAATTTTGGCGCCTTAAATTCGAAGTGAATCAATATGAATGAACCGTGTATTGTATTAACTGGGTTGTGGAGGTCAGATAGGCAGTCGCTCCATGTAAAATACTGGTACTCAGCTGCATCCGGTTAGATTGGGAGCCGTCTCCAACATAGTTAGGAAAAGACTAGGGAGATGGTGACTTCCAATAGGTCCGAAGCCAACACGGAAAAATCCAACAGTTTCTTTTCACAGGTTTGAAAACTTAACGAACACGCTGTCATTATGAAGGCCAAATTAGCAGTTCTGGTGCTGTGCATATCCAGCGGCTTTGCTTACAAGATACTGTGCATATTCCCTGCACCAACGAAGAGTCATGATCATCTGTCAAATGGAGTTGTGCAGGCGCTGTTGAAGGCTGGACATGAGGTTTGTCATCATCATCATATCAGCCGAAAACCACTCACTTCAGGATATATG
This sequence comes from Xestia xanthographa, assembly GCA_905147715.2. Taxonomy (NCBI): domain Eukaryota; kingdom Metazoa; phylum Arthropoda; class Insecta; order Lepidoptera; family Noctuidae; genus Xestia; species Xestia xanthographa. The sequence continues at coordinate 12,703,129 of LR990671.1, forward strand.
CCTCCCTTTTTCCGCTGCCACACTTCCCGGTCCTGTGCGTCACTTATCCAGGTGTTTCTCGCGACTTTGGACGTGTCCGTTTCGACCGCGCGGCCACGGTGTTTTTTTTAAAAAAAACTATGCCAAGTTTTTGTAAAAGTTTGTAAAAATTGATTCCCAAAACCATAAATTTGTCAAAGTTATGGTTAAAAAGTTATAAGGGTTTGAACGTGGCCGCGCCATCGAAACGCGGAGAACCGTGCGGCCACGGAGATCTTTAAAACTAAGCGTTGCAGACACCTGAAATTTAGGTAAATAACAGATTGAATTTGTAAAAAATTTGTAAAAATATACAAAAAAATCCTAGGTTTATATTTTAGGAGCTGTAAGACTAAAACCTCATGGCCGCGCCATCGAAACGGTGAAAAACACGTGATCGCCGATATCTCGCTGAAAAAGCATCGTAGAGGTCTGAAGTTTTTTGTAAAACACAGATTTGAATTTGTCAAAACTGGTAAAAATACTTCAAAAAGTCCTAGGGTTATATTTTAGGAGCTGTAAGACTACAAACCCATGGCCGCGCCATTGAAACGGTGAAAAATACGTTATCGCCAATATCTCGCTGAAGAAGCATCGCAGAGGTCTGAAGTTTTTTGTAAAACCTAGATTTGACTTTGTCAAAACTCGTAAAAATACACAAAAAAATCCTAGGTTTATATTTCAGGAGCTGTAGTACGGTATCGCTTATAACCTTCAAAACGTTCTGAATGTTTGGTTAGGGTGACCATGACTTATTGCTTAACTTCAACCTATTACATTATAATTATTTTTCAAGGATTATAAATTAAATTAAAATGATAAGATACAAAAACATGTTTATTTCTTAAAAAAATCACATAAATCACAGATTGTTAACTTACATATTTCTGACAAAACCACAAATCACAGATTATTTACTTACACTAAGAATTTTTTTTATATTATATTTTTTTAATACGACTGTGAAGTATGGTGTGTTTAAAATTACTGTTTTTTTTTAAATATCTTAATCATCTATGTGAGGAGCCCGTGGCTAAATAATAACAGCCGCTCAGGTCGATCTTTAGGTTAAGCCGTGCTTGCCTAGGTTGGTCTGTGGATGGGTGACCACTCATTACATACCGAGTTTCCTCCGTGCCTCGGAAAGCACGTTAAGCCGTTGGTCCCGGCTGTCATTTGTAGATCTTTGACAGTCGTTACAGGTAGTTATGACCCAAAAAGTCTGACAACCAGTCTTACCAAGGGATATCGTATTACCCAGTACTAACTGGGTTGTGGAGGTCAGATAGGCAGTCGCTCCATGTAAAATACAGGTATTCAGCTGCATCCGGTTAGACTGGAAGCTGACCCCAACATAGTTGGGAAAAGGCTAAGCAGATGATGATGATGATGAATCATCTATGTATAGTATAGACCATAATTATGTTAGATTATGTATTGTCATAGGTTGTTCGGAACTTGCGTGCATTTCGGTTTTACCATCGTCATAACAAATCATTTTGGAAATACTATGCAATGACACTTATTTCTGTAATAATACAAACAGGGTGTTAAAGTAGTCGCGTGCCATAGCTTAGGGGTGAGTTCAGTATCGATAAAGGAACCCGTAAAAAATAAAAATAAAATAAAAGCACCTAACTGAATAATCTGTGATTTAAGTATTTTTTTATAATAAAAAAAAAAAATTAAAATGTAACGATAAGATCATCATCATCTCTGAGAGGGAATGGGCGTATAATCCACCACGCTGGCCCAGTGCGGATTGGTAGATGTTACTCGATGTCAATTTATATTTTACAAAAACATAATTATGTTTATAGGAAATAAACATACGACTCTTCATTTTTATTTAATTTAGAATCCTTGAGAAATAATTTCTAATACAATAAGTGGAAAGTTTTCTGTGAACAATAAGTCATGGTCACCCTATCGAAACATTGAAAACGTTATTACAGGGTTTATATTATAAAAAAAAATACTTTTTTGCCTACTATCGTTAGTTCTACTTAATTAGGTTTTATTTACAAAAAAAAATCAAGCTAATACTTACTTTCTTCGATAAATAATCACGACTTATTTCTAAGCAATACCGTACTTCAGCTCCTGAAATATAAACCTAGGATTTTTTTGTGTATTTTTACAAGTTTTGACAAATTCAAATCTGTGTTTTACAAAAAACTTCAGACCTCTGCGATGCTTTTTCAGCGAGATATCGGCGATAACGTATTTTTCACCGTTTCGATGGCGCGGCCATGGGTTTGTAGTCTTACAGCTCCTAAAATATAACCCTAGGACTTTTTGAAGTATTTTTACCAGTTTTGACAAATTCAAATCTGTGTTTTACAAAAAACTTCAGACCTCTACGATGCTTTTTCAGCGAGATATCGGCGATAACGTGTTATTCACCGTTTCGATGGCGCGGCCATGGGGTTTTAAGTCTTACAGCTCCTAAGATATAAACCTATGAATTTTTTGTATATTTTTACAAATTTTTTACAAATTCAATCTGTTATTTACCTAAATTTCAGGTCTCTACAACGCTTAGTTTTTAAGATCTCCGTGGCCGCGCGGTTCTCCGCGTTTCGATGGCGCGGCCACGTTCAAACCCTTATAACTTTTTAACCATAACTTTGACAAATTTATGGTTTTGGGAATCAAGTTTTACAAACTTTTACAAAATCTTGGCATAGTTTTTTTTAAAAAAAAACGCCGTGGCCGCGCGGTCGAAACGGACATCTTTGGACGATATCGTCAACCCAACGAACTTTAGGACGGCCCTGGCTTCTCTGTCCAGCACTTGGTGGCCTTGCTCCATCGGCCATTTCCGCGTCTAGTAAGATGTCCTGTAAAGGAACCTTATTCACAACGCTTCGATTCGATTTTCGATTCGGAAAGTCGTACGTCTATCTTTTTTTGACATTACGAAATCGAGCGAGATAGACATACGACTTTCCGAATCGAAAATCGAATCGAAGGGTTGTGTATACTTGGTCAACTTGAGGTGCGCCGCCCGGTTCCCGACGTCGCGCGTCGTAGACTTCCATCTGACGGCGGATTTCGGTATTACGCACACATGAGGTTTGTGCATGGTATAATTATTTGCCAGTTTAGTTCCATTTTAAATCCTACACTGTATACTGTTCGATTACCCTAACTCAATGTAAGACCAATCTTTGTATTTTTTAGATAACTTGGGCCACACCATACGAGAAGAAAAATGTCCCTGCAAACCTGACAATTGTAGATCTTACAGAGACTCGGACGATTGTTGACGGTAGGTGATACCAGCATAATTATTTTCTCACTGAAGGTATAAGTCTTTTCTACACAGGAGTGACTTGCAGGCAATTTCAGACCATCAAGACAGAAGTGGCAAAGTTCGGTCCTGAAACAGATACGATACGTTACGATTCATTTCTGGCGTTGAAGATGTCGTCACAGCAATATCAGTCCATTTTTTTTCTCCACAGCCGTCGATATGATGAACTCATCGCAAGCGGGAATAAACTTCATCAGAACATTCGCCAGGAACATCTCGCGGACGGCTGCTGAGAATCCAAAGCTCAGGAAATTGCTGGTGGAACAACAGTTCGATGCTGTCATCTCTACGTGGTTCATCAACGAGTTTGAAGCTGGGTGAGTGAGTTCCTTAGAATATGTCATTGTATTTTCGTCATATTTTTGCTCTGTCACAAAATCTACCACGCGACGGTGAAGGAAAACATCGTGAGGAAACCGGCATGTCCTATAACCAAAAATTATAAAAATGTGACCTTGAATCTTCCAACCCGCACTGGGCCCGCGTGGTGGATTATAGCCCATTCCCTCTCATAGAGAGGAAGCTGTGTGGTGACGCCATCTCGTAGCTTTTCTACTCATCAACTGATTCTCTCATATGACGTAGATCGTTGGAACAGGCGACGATATATGTCCATCCCTTTCCCTCCCCTTTTGCGCTCGCCTATCCAAAATGGATCGGAGCGACACTCCACGAAAAGACAGCTAACCGTTCGCTACACGACCGCGCTGCGTATACGCCAGCCTGCAGGTCAAACCGCTCTCCGCCGGAATCGTGATACAAACAGCGCCCCGGGGCCATCCGCGACCTGGTGCACCAGAAGACACTCACAACGAGTGTTTCCATCAATCGCCGGCATCTTCAACCTATCGGCCGCGCCATCGAAGCCGCCACGTGGTCCAGAACAAGGTAGGTGAGCGACGAGCTTTCCATCTCCTTTTAATCTATTGTCGCCTGTTCGTATCATTTTGATTCCCCAAGACGATAATCAGAATCCTCAATACAGTCCACTAATAAATAAACCCCATTTCTCTAAATAATATTCATTTTCAAAATCGTCTTATAAATTGGTTGGAATTTACCCACCATATTTTTGGTCCATTTCGAGCGGATTTACATCTGTGTTCTATTGAAATTGGAGTCACCATAACTTATCCCGCAAGAGAAGGATTCATAATCCATATTCTCTCCATATAACGCGTAGGTATCTTCTACAAGTAGGTACCTATACCCAGGAGGTTATTAGTACATAGCTAGACCCCCTATTCCATTACATACCCATTACGTGGTTACTCCCGCAGGTAATATACTCAAAGTAGCTACCTACGTACATACATAATCGTAATAAAACTATCATAGTTGTCTAGAAACTTCCATATTTCAAACAACTTTTAGTATTACCCCCAACATTATAAAAAGTTTTCGCTTAAATAGAAATATCACCGCATAATCGCTTGCGTCTACCTTACATATATTAACATATCATATCTACTTAAAAATTATAGTAGGAACTTTAGATAATTAGTTTGTTAGGTTGTAGATACATACTTAAACTAGCCAAAACATGTCGAAAGAACGGGAACTTTCCATTCTGGAAGCAAAACGCAATGTTTTATTCGAGCGTATTCAAGGAATATACGAGCGTTCAAAGACAGCAAACGCTTCCGAAGCAAATAAAGAAGCGTTTCTGAGTTATTGCATAACTGTGGATAGTATTAGGACAGATTTCCAGCATTTGCTGGATACCTATAACGCGAAGTTGCTGGCTATAGATCCCGAGGCAAAGCCGAATTACCAGTCGTATACATCTTTCGAGGATTTATATTGTATCATCAAGCGTATACAATCACAGCTTGAAGGTAGATGTAATTCTCCCGCGCAGGCGTCGCCGGCGCGGTTTCCGCGACTACCTCCAATTGAGTTAATGTATTTCGACGGCGATATACGGAACTGGCCGCTATTTTACGCTAGCTTCAAGTCAACAGTGCACGACAATGACTCGTTGACGGATGCGGACAGGTTATACTATTTGATAGGCAAACTGTCACCGAAAGCGCAGTCAGTATTTGCGGGAATTTCACCCAGCGCTGGAAATTATCAGCTGATATTTCAGTCGCTTGTGGACAGATACCAAGACACCCGCGTACTCGCATCCACATACTTTGACCAAGCTTTGAGTCTTAGATTGACCGGTCCGGCGTCGGCCTCCAACTTCCAGCTGTTCATTGACAACTTCATAACCGCAGTTAGCGCACTTAAAAACTTAAAATTGGACGATCTTTCTGATTTTATGCTACTACAAATAGCTCTGAATAAGTTCGATACGGAAACGATCCGCGCCTATGAAATGACTGAGCGAAATAACAAATTACCAACATTAGATAGCTTCACGTCATTCATACAAGACCAATGTAGAATATATCACAGCACGCAGCCTAACGCACATAGTTCGACATGTGATACCATTAAACAAAGGCCGAACAAGGCGCGAAATAATAAACCCAATCACGCTCCGAATCCGCAATCTTATGTAGCTTGCTCAGAGTCGAATATCGGTAATAAATCGAGTAAATGTTTGTGTGAAAATATAGAACACGACCATTATTTCAAATGTCCCGCGTTCAATAACTTAAGCCCAACGGCCCGTTTCAAATGTGTAAAAGATAATAAAGCGTGCGTGAATTGCCTAAGTATAAAGCATAAAACTAGTAATTGTTCAAGCAGTGCTAAATGTCGTTCGTGTAAACAACGTCACCATACACTATTACACTTCGATGGAAAGGTGAATGATGAGTCACATAAACCGGTTCAGATTGCTACGTCAGCGCGATCGACTCAGAGCGCCGCTACTTCAACCACACCGCCCGCCTCGCAGTCCGAAGTGGCTTTGTGTGCGACGTCCATTGCGTGTGCACGCAATTGTCAAGCAAGCGCTTGCCATGTTCGGCGCGATGATAAGCCGCAACGTAATATGTCGTCGACGACTGTATTGTTAGCAACCGCGCAAGTTATCGTTTACGATTCTGCTAAAAGGCCGCACGTGGTAAGGTGTTTGTTGGATACAGCGTCGCAGTCTAATTTCATGTCAGTTGATTGTTATAATCGCATCGGATTGCGAGATAATTATAAAGAAACGAGGTTAATAATTAGAGGTATCGGCGGTTCGGAAAAGCCTTGTAAGGGTTCCGTAGACTTTAAAATATATTCACGTTTTAATGAAAACATTAACTTTGAAGTTTCCTCCCTTGTAGTGGATCGCATTACAGATGCGTTACCGAACGCTCTCGTAGACGTGTCTCAACTTAATCATTTGACGAAGTTACCGTTAGCGGACTCTGATTTTGCGCGGCCGGGTAAGATCGACGTTCTGTTAGGTGCCGCCGTACTACCACACATATTCCTACAAAATGTCGTGCGCAGTAATCAAGCGAACATTCCTCCCGCCATTGAGACGGTATTGGGGTATGTGATTATGGGTACGGTACCTACGTCACACGTTTCTAACTACGCCTTGTCTTGTTGTGCCGTTCTTCAAGAGAAAAATATTGACACTCTGCTCAAGCGATTCTGGGAGCTTGAGGAGGTCTCCGCATCGCCTTCACAAAGCCGTAAGGAACTCGAATGTGAGGAACACTTCTGCGCAACCACAGTTCGTGATGACAACGGCAGATATGTTGTGGCTCTGCCCTTTAGTGGCGATCCGTATTCGTTAGGCGACTCCTACGCCGCCGCACTGAGACGTTTTCATTGTTTAGAACGCAAACTTGACGCTTCGATCAAATTACGAGGCGCTTACAATGACGTCATTCGCGATTACCTAGATAAAGGTTTTCTGAGTCTCGTTATCAATAGTGGGGATAAATCTCTTCCCGCGTATTACATCCCGCATCACGGCGTAGTTCGCGAAGATAAAGTTTCTACTAAACTTCGCGTGGTTCTAGATGCCAGTTGTAAAACTACGTCGGGTCAGTCTATTAACGACATTTTGCATGCCGGCCCTAATTTGCAGGGTGACTTATTTAATATCTTAATAAAGTTTCGTCTTTTCAAAATCGCGCTGTCAGCTGACTGCCGTCAGATGTTTCTTAATATCGGCGTTCGTGAATCTGACCGTAGGTTTCAAAGGATTTTCTATCGCTTTGACAGCGGTGAACCATTATCCGTATACCAGTTTAACCGAGTTTGCTTTGGACTCAAGTCCAGTCCATATCACGCGCTACGCGTTGTCCGCAAGTTGATAGCTGATGAAGGCGACAACTTTCCTGCTGCCGCAGCTGTGGCATCTTCCGCATTATACATGGATGACATCGCCTGTAGTGTCACATCCACCCCGCAAGCCATTTCGCTTTGTGAAGAGCTTATTCAACTCTTCAAGCGAGGCCAGTTTGATCTTGTCAAGTGGACGAGCAACTGTAGAGAGGTTCTCGCATACTTGCCTGATTCTCATAAGGCTTCTCCAGACATCGAGTTTGAGAGGTCTGTACCGCATAAGGTCCTCGGCTTACGCTGGGACAAATCCTGTGATAGTTTCCGGTTTGACGTCGCACCACCCGACGATAAGTGCACCAAGCGCACCATGCTGTCAACAGTGGCTCGACTGTGGGACATACTGGGTTTTGTGGCTCCCACAATTTTGTACGCCAAGCTCTTGATCAAAGAGCTCTGGCTATCAAAGTGTGAGTGGGATGACGCACCTCCCGACCATAATATATCGTCGTCGCTTGGAAGCAATTTTGTATTGAGCTTTCAGCGCTCAACCAAATTGTTATACCACGTCATCTTGGGTTGGTCGACGGATGCATCGTAAATCTGATAGGATTCGCTGACGCCAGCGAAAGCGCTTACGGCGGAGTCGTATATTTGCAAGTCCGCATTGGATCTAACTACTCAGTGCAGTTAGTTTGTGCCAAGTCCAAGGTCTCGCCGGTTAAAACCATATCGGTTGCGAGATTGGAGCTGTGCGCGGCCCTGCTGTTGTCTCAGTTGCTCTGCAAGGTTCGGGACACGGTTTTGCCCCACTACCCCATTAATAAAATATACGCATTTTCCGACTCCAAGGTAGCGCTCGCCTGGATCCGTTCGTCACCGCACCGTTGGCAGACCTTTGTCGCCAATCGCGTTACTAAAATAATTGATCTAGTTCCCGCTACTTGCTTCCACCACGTCGCTGGTATTGAAAATCCAGCTGACTGCCTTTCTCGTGGGGTTACTCCATCTAAACTTCTGCAACATCCTTTGTGGTATTGTGGGCCATCCTGGATTTCCCATGATCCGTCAGGGTGGCCCATACAATCCTGTGACTACAGTGCAGAAGTCGAGGATGCTCCTGAGCGGAAGTCGCTCTCTCATCACGTGGTCATTGATGTCGAGGAATCTCCGATCTATGCACTCGCGCTGCGCATGTCGTCGTGGACGAAGTTACTGCGCGCCATTGTCTATGTCTGTAGGTTTCTTAAGCAACTCCCTAATGGGACTTTTGTCTCAAGCTCTGATCTCGAATTCGCAGAGAATAAATTGTTGCGAGTAGTCCAGGCTGTTTATTTTAGTAACGATATTAAAAATTTAATAAATAATGTATCATGTTCTCCCGCGCTCCTTAAGCTCAAGCCGTTCCTCGATGAGCATGGCATCGTACGCGTTGGCGGTCGTCTTTCTAATTCGGACGAACCTTACAATTACAAACATCCTTGTGTGTTACCGCGTCACGACCATGTCGTTGACCTTCTTGTTGATTTTTATCACAAGAAGCATCTCCATGCCGGTCCGGAGTTGCTTATGTCCTTACTCAGGCATAAATATTGGATTTTTGCTGCAAGGCGAATAATTCGCCACAGAATACATAAATGTAACGTCTGTTTTAAATCCCGTCCTCGCCCGGGCTATCCTCTAATGGCTGATCTTCCTAGCCATCGCGTCAAGCAGGTGGATAAAGCGTTCACACATACCGGTTGTGATTATGCGGGCCCGCTTCAGTACACGCCAGTGCGTGGTCGAGGCGTCAAGAGTCGCAAAGCCTGGTTATGCATTTTCACGTGCTTAACGACGCGCGCTACGCATATTGAGGTCGCAACGGATCTAAGCACGGTGTCCTTCATAGCAGCCTTAAAACGATTTCTCTCGCGGCGCGGCCCGGTGCAGTGTTTGTACACGGACAACGGCACGTGTTTCGTAGGCGCGAATTCTTATTTGCGTGACCTATATAAGTTTCTCAACCGAGAATATCGTGATCGTCTTCAAGAAGAACTTTCCATAAATCGCATTGACTGGAAGTTCATTCCATCTGCTTCACCACATTTCGGTGGTTGTGGGGAAAGCATGGTCAAGGTAATCAAAACGCATCTCTTCAAAGTCATAGGTCAGCAGATCCTTTCCTACGAGGAGCTTTTGACGGTGCTCGCCCAAGTCGAAGCACTGGTTAATTCGCGCCCGCTCACGGCATTGAGTAGTGATCCCACAGAATCATCCGCGTTAACGCCTGCGCACTTCTTACACACCGCGCCATTGTCGTCGCTTCCCGCCCCTGAAGCAAACTCTTCTAGCTTGCTTCAGAGACATACTCTGTTGGATGTGCTCGTGCAGTCGTTCTGGCGGCGTTGGCGTTCGGAATACCTTCACCAGCTCCAGGCTAGATCCAAGTGGAATAGTCCTGCATTACCTATACAGGAGGGTACGTTGGTCATTGTCATGAACGATAACTCTCCGCCGCTTTCCTGGCCACTAGCTATCATAGAGAAATTACATACTTCTAAAGACGGTACGACCCGTGTCGTTACCGTGAAAACCGCGAAGGGCAGCTACGTACGCCCCGTCGTGCGTCTCTGTCCACTACCCACTCAGTGAGGTCTAGCCTGAAGCTGGATCTCTCGCCTTTAGCCTAAGTATTTAGTCAGTAGCTTTCGTTATAGGTGTTTTCTTTAGTTAATATATAATTAATTTAATCATAACGCAGTATTGGCTTAAGGATAGGTTTTGCGGTGGTATACCTAGCATAGCTTATCTAATTTGTTTCCCTTTTCTTCTAAAGGTAACCCTTTAACCCCGGGGGGAAATGGTGACGCCATCTCGTAGCTTTTCTACTCATCAACTGATTCTCTCATATGACGTAGATCGTTGGAACAGGCGACGATATATGTCCATCCCTTTCCCTCCCCTTTTGCGCTCGCCTATCCAAAATGGATCGGAGCGACACTCCACGAAAAGACAGCTAACCGTTCGCTACACGACCGCGCTGCGTATACGCCAGCCTGCAGGTCAAACCGCTCTCCGCCGGAATCGTGATACAAACAGCGCCCCGGGGCCATCCGCGACCTGGTGCACCAGAAGACACTCACAACGAGTGTTTCCATCAATCGCCGGCATCTTCAACCTATCGGCCGCGCCATCGAAGCCGCCACGTGGTCCAGAACAAGGTAGGTGAGCGACGAGCTTTCCATCTCCTTTTAATCTATTGTCGCCTGTTCGTATCATTTTGATTCCCCAAGACGATAATCAGAATCCTCAATACAGTCCACTAATAAATAAACCCCATTTCTCTAAATAATATAAATTTTCAAAATCGTCTTATAAATTGGTTGGAATTTACCCACCACTGTGTGTCCCTGCAGTGTGAACATAATAGGCTTATTAGGAACAAAATCCACCATGGACGATTATGTGGCTAGTAAATAAATGAACTGAGCACCTAACGTGCTAATGTGCTAAACCACTCCGTACATACTCTAGAAAATATCCCGCGAAAGCTAATCTTAATCTCCTCATTTTCCAGCTACGCAGCCATCCAGCAAGCTCCCTGGATCCTCCTCAGTTCCATAGGCGTCCATCCAAACCTGGAAGCCCTGGTAGACGACGTCCGGTCCGTGACCACGGTGCCTCTACACTTCAATGATAGCCCGATACCTTTGCCTACTGGTAGAAGGATGCTGAATGGACTCTTTTATTTGCTGATGAGTGTGGATGGCTGGTGAGTAAGTTGCAAGGACGACTATCAAAACTCCAAGCTTAGCAATCGCGCTCTTGTTTTCGATCATGTCGGAATAAGTGTAGCTGGTATTTGGAATTGGCATTGGCATGCATTGGCATTAGGAATTTTCCATTAATAGCCCGGAGTTCGGAAGTCGATGGCATGATAATACCATAACTCGAAAAACAGGTAAAACAAGTTTCTGCTCCTGATCTCTCCTCTGCCGTTTCGTATCATTGGAAGTTGACGGTGAGGTGAAGAGAAAGTGCATCTGTGTTTGCGCTCTACAATAATTCGGGTGTTCCAATCTCCAGGTTTGACGAGCCTCGCCAAGCCGCCATTTACGAAGACCTCTTCACTTCCTTAGCAGCAGAGCGAGGGGTGCCTCTGCCCCCATTCCATGAGGCCCAGCACAACGTGTCCATCCTACTGGTGAACTCCCACGAGTCCATAGGACCGGCGCTCAGTCTGCCCCCGAATGTGATCAATATTGCTGGATATCATATTGATGATAAGCCTGCGCCGTTGCCTAAGGTATGGTTGTAAAGAGGTACTGACTGCTTCATCAGCCTGCAATATTATGTCCACTGCTTGCTTGGCTTGTGGAATTTAAGCCTCGCCATTGTGATGTCATGAGTCCGAACCCCATGTTTACAAAACTTGGGAATGCAGGCAGCTAGCAACATGAAATCCATTTTTAACTTGTCTTTAACCGTTTGAGAAATAATAAAAATGTATCCTAGATAAAATCTTGTCGCGGTCATGAGGGGTCGCCCACAACTGCGGTCGCTAACTTCGCGATTCTTTTCCACCATTCTCTTTTGGCCGCATGGCGAGCACATTCTGTCAGAGGGATCTTGGTGACAAGATTTTATGGAGTCTGTCCATCGGGTTGGTGATCGGCCACGTGGTCTCGTGCCTTCGACTCTACCCTATCCCTTTACCAATCGCTCCATGGAATCATTATTGCGGGTAACGTGTCCAAAGAATCTGAGGATAGAATCTGAAATAAAATCACAGAATCTAAATTAAAATACTTACCTCAATTCCTGGTACTCCTAAACTCCTTTAGAGGAGAGGACAGGAATGGAGACCCAACTTTCAGTAATGAAAACTTTATAATCTGAGTATGCCTAAGAATACAGAAATACTGCTTATCGGTAGGAACACTACCCAAGACTAGCTTTCCTTTCTCAAGGAGCAATGCACAATTTCAGGACCTGCAAGACCTCCTGGACGGTTCCCCGCAAGGCGTGATATACTTCAGCATGGGCTCAGTGCTGAAGTCTGCAGCTTTGAAGTCGCACACACGCGCCGCGCTGTTGAAGCTGTTCTCCTCGCTGCCCTACACCGTGCTGTGGAAGTTCGAGGAGCCGCTCACTGGTCTACCACCCAACGTGCATGTGCGGCCGTGGATGCCACAGCCTAGCATACTCGGTATGCGAATCATTTTTAGAGTGAACCTTCCAGACATTATTTTTTCCTAGCTTTGGCCACGGGTCCAGTATAATTCAGGATGTTGATGGGGGGTGCCCCGTTTCTACAGTGCATGCGGTATGTTCACGCACACTTTGATGACTTTCACGCCATCCTATCCTAGTACACTCGTATGAAGCTTACTCCTACGAGTCCACTCGGTCTGAGCATACTCTGACCGTGTCAACGCAGCTTTAGCCAGAAACTATAGAACGCCTTCTGCTACGATGCTTACATACTCTCTTTGATTTGTTCTACCTCCTCTAAAAAAAAACTGGGTGTATGTTTACCTTTGAAGTATTTCCAGCCCACAAAAACGTCAAGGTGTTCATAACCCATGGCGGTCTACTAAGCACCCTGGAAGCTATCCACGCTGGGGTCCCTCTCCTAGCAGTGCCGGTGTTCGGAGACCAGCCACAGAACGCTGAACGTGCCAGACGTGCGGGGTACGCGCTCAGAGTCGACTTCCATCCAGATCTGTCTGAGGAGTTAGGGGTGGCGCTTAAGGAGTTGTTTGGCAATGATAGGTGGGTGAGCAATGGTGGGTGACATATTGGTAAAGGGGATTGCTATATGCTATTCAAACATAATCATTCATTTCCAGGGAACTTTGGCCCATAGATTTATACCTTTCAGACTACGTTAGTATCACTTCACTTGTGTACTTTACTTGTGTGATATATTTATCTATCTTGAAGTACGTTCTTAATGATATCATTATCCCTAATTCGTCACTGTATTCGATTTCTCTAAGAAATAACCAAAGGTGAACCTACAGTAGAATTTGCAAAAAATCTAGTCCAAGCCAGTACCTGTATCTACCTGATCCTCATGATTTCTAGAGTCTGATTCCCGATTAGAGTTAAGGGTTATTTGCGTACTTCAGTGTCTGGTGTACTTATGTTTGTGAATATTATAGATATCATGATTCTACCCTTACACAACTTATTTGTGATCGGCACAGCACGTCATCTTCTTCCATTCTTCTCTATAACTCGTCATCTCAGCAGACACCTCCAGTGAAAACTATAGGTAGGTATATTGTTTAAAATTATTATTGTTCCAGCTACTACAACAAAGCTCAATATTTGTCGAAGATATTCCGCGCACGACCTGCTCCACCATCGGACCTGATCGCTTTCTACGTGAAACTCGCAATTGAAACCAAAGGTAAGTCCCTTATCTTCGTCATCTGAATCCAAAATATTCTGGCATTTAAATTGGTCCTTTCCCCCCATTTATCGAGATGAGGTTCCAGTCTAACCGCATCATAATAAGCTTCATCATTCTCCCGCCCTTACTGCAATTGATTTGGAGTTTGTCTTCTTATGACTTATGACCTCTGAGTTTGTTTCGGCTGTTTCTTCTCAAGCGCAGGCCACACCGCCAGCTAGCGGGCGGGCGAGCGAAGCGAACCATACTTCGTTCGGCTTTTTCGGTAGCTCGCGGTGTGAACCCCGAAGTACCTATGTAAAGAGGTGAAACGATGTTCGCCCGACTAGCCCGCCCGCCCGCTAGCTGGCGGTGTGGCCTGCGCTTAAGAGTAGTCAGGTACGAAACACCGGCCCCATCTAGTTTTAAAAAATTACGTGTAAAGTGTTTGTAAAAACCTACTTGCAAAATAAACATAATTTATTGTTTATCATCACTATTCTACTGCCCTCATCCTAATAGATTTGGCGTCAAAGCAGCATTATCTTCATCTTCCATACTCTACCAGTCCTCATCACCGTCGGGTCGGGTTCCAGTCTAACCTATTCGGTTCATTATCATTTTCCTGCGCAGCGTGTCGGTTCTAATTCCATACTTCTCTATTATTCGTCATCTCATCAGACACCTCCTTGGCGACAAATTGCGAATAATTGGCGACAAAATATGGGAGAAAACAGATCTTCACTAGGTGCCATAGTTTTTGAGATATAAATGTGGCCAAACTATGGAGACTCCAGATCAGCCACCTATAAACCCTTATTTTTATTATTTTTACAGGAGCATACCACCTCCGCTCTCTATCTCTGAAGTACAGCTGGTACGAGCGCTGGATGCTCGACCTCGTGCTCGCTCTGCTCGCAGTGCTCGCTCTGCTCTTAACACTCTTGACAGTTGCTATCAAAGCTTGTGTCAGAAGACTTGCAGGGCAGAAAGAAAGTAGTGTGGCGAAGAAGAGGAATTAGTCAAAAAGAAATCAAATGCCATAACTGTCAATTGTAAAAGAAGAATTTGACAGTCCGTTCATTTTTATTTTACCTCTGACAGCAGCATCCCATTATAAACATCGTTCTTAGGACAATAAAGATCACGATCACACTTTTAAAAACTAAATTGAAGTTCACTGTGGCTTTGGCTATGAGAGTTAAAATTAATGTGGAAGGACTGTATTTTGTAATGTATTTTAGTTTACTTGCCATACAGGGAATTTAATGTACAAATACTTTGAATTATTATGATGAATAAGAAAGACATTTTTACATAAATTAAAACGTTTTTCATCTACCTAGCCTTATTGCTCTATGTGTCAGCTTCCAGTCTAACCGGATGTAGCTGAATACCAGTATGTCACATGGAGTGACTAAGCTACATAAATACAACCTCTATTCAATAACCGCCTTGTAAGTTTTGACTTTCTTCTTGTTCGATATTTATTCAATTTTATTTTTTATTCGAATCTCGCTGATCAACCTATGAGGCTTGCTTCTGCTTTTCCGGACTATCCTGTGCGTGCCTTGAGTGTAAGGCCTTCAGCCAGGGACAAAAAGTAAAAGACTTAGCGACTACAGCGGCACCTCCTGTGGGGTACGAGCCTCGGCTTTGGGCGTCGCAGGGGGGGCTGCAAGGGGATAGGCTGGATCTGAATGAGATATGCAACCCGCTTTCTTTTGGGGGGAAAGAAAGCCGGGGGGGGCCTATGAGTTCTCAGTAAAATAGTCAGTCAGTAACTCTTTGGGGACAGAAATAAAAACTAAGTAACTTGTGAATTGTATCGTCGAGCAGTGTGCAATTTATTTATTTTTTTAATTTGTGTGTTCATTTTCTATTTCCCCCCCTCCCCTCCAAACTCAGGCCCCGCCCCAGTCGTAGCACTGCTACGGGTTATGCCCGCGCACGGCTAAGTGGTGCTACGCCGTAGCGGCTCGCTTACGAGTGCTACGAAAAGCGTAAAAACGTAAGAATTTTCACATAAAAAAAACCTTTAACGTTCTAAATTCTATATTAAACTAAGAGATCAGGTGATAGTCTTAAATACAAAACATTAAACTAACATGTATTTACAAGAGTGCGAGGTACTTCTCGAACAGTAACAAATACTCCTTGGTGCGATGCTCGTTCGTCAGTTTGTGCACTTGGATCTCGCCTTCCGGTGTCAACAGGGCCTGGGGGACAAAATGGTGGATTATTGAAAGAAAAATATTTAAGAAGGGATACTTAACGGGCAAACAGGCTTGTGTCCTGAAAAAATCTAATTATTCCGTCAGTTAGATTATCAAAAAATATTTGACACGAATTTTTCTTTTCTTACGTAAACCAAAATTGACGAAGATAGGACTCTTTTAAAATTCTCAATACGTCACGCCGTGCTATAATTTTAGTGCGTTGTGACGTCACGAGCCCCCACTCTCGAGTTTTGACGCGTTTTATCTGTGTCAATATTCATTGATTTACAAAAACAAAAAATACATGTCCATTATTTTCCAATACTCTAACTGACGGACTAAATAGATTTGCAATTTATTGATGGTGGAAACTAGCCTATTAATTTTAAAATGTGTAATTATCACTTGCTTAGGTGAATTAAAACATCATGAGGAAACCAGCATGCCTAAGAGATATTTCTCGACGGCATGTAAAGCCAAGTCAGAGGCAGGCCCGCCGCCAGCCGTTTCGTCGCCCGCATGCAATACCAATTATCCTACGACCAGGCCCTGGACTGGGACCTGAAACCAGGCCCGGGCATTTGAGAGACGGTTGGATATAGCCTGCAAGAGCGAGCGAAGCGAGCTCGAAATTTTTTACATCTTCGAAATTCAGATATATACGATTTGCCGCCCCCTGGGTGTGTCGCCCGTGTGCGGTGCACGCTTTGCACGCCCGCTTACGGCGCCCCTGGTCACAGGCCCATGGACGGCATCAAACTCTGCATTAGCCCCACGAAAAAGAAGATTTAAAATAATAATCTATAACTACGTTTGTTCTCATTGACTACACAAATTTGCAAAAGAACAGTGAAAGATCAGCAGTAAAGTGACTTGCGAAGTGACCTAGTGCCCCGAGATATATTCTTACCAGCGTACTATCCCCAGCAGTACAAGCGCTCGCCGCGGCGTCGCCCGCCCATTTCGCGGAGATATCGCTGAACGACAGCTCCCACGCGACCAGGCTGTCGTCTTGTAGTGACGCGAAGAGGCAGCAAGGGTTTATGTGAGACCAGGATAGTGATGTTACTGACAGCTGTAAGACATCAAACCATAGATATACATTAGTGTTGGTATACAGGGTGTAAAAGACCTCATCACGAAACCGTCAACCAAGCATTCTGTACATCAAACTAAGTAACTTTACGCAAAAATTATTGTTGGGAAACGACTTTTTTTTTTTTTGGGGTGAAAAATCATGTTTTGTGGTAGAACTCAATGTAACGCACTCAAAACATTGTGCTGATGGATGGATTGAATAGCACAGGAGTCGTGGAGGTGTTTAAAGTAAAAATGTTACATTAACAACTCAACAACATTATGAAAAACTCAATAACACTTTGCCCGACCAAGATATCGAACCTAGGACTTGAGGCTCAGTCAATCGTACTTGCTACGACTACACCAACGATGTAGTTTTTGATACTAAGTACAGAAAAAGTTAACAAGGGATTACGTTGATATTTGCGAGGGAGTCTCTTGGCATATCGACAGTCCTTGTTCTTGAGTCTCCGAATCCAAAGCCTATAGCCATATTGACACTTCCACCGCAGCTCATGAAACGCACCATTAATTCCTTTTATAATGATATTAATTTAGTTTTAGAGATAATGGTGTCGATTCTGTTGTGCACAAACTAAACTAAATTTAGGCTATTGTAATTGTTTTCTCACTAATAAAACGAGAAAGAGTCGGACGTAATTTAGAGCTGTCAAATTTAGTTGGAATTAATATTTCCATACAAATGAAGGGTGCACGTAAAAACATGTAGACTAAAAACACGGCGAAGCACAAGGCATAAACTAGTTTGACATCTCTATCTTAGTTCATAGCTATAGCCGTCCTTTTCTCTTGCTGCCTTTTAGTAAAAGATAGCAATAGTCTAAATTAAGTTTAGTTTCTGCACAACAGAATCGACACCAATGTATTGTTTGAAAACTACAGTTTCGTTGATAAACAACCACACAGTCGAGATCGATAGATAGTATTCATGAAAGAAGTTGGTTTAAGGAGTTAATAGCAGGAGTTATAGCCTAAGTGTGACAGTCGGACTGCAAAGTCATAGACCGTCTGAGTTCGAACCCAAGACACCTCTGATTTTTCGGATTAATGAGCGTATTGTATAATTATCACTTGCTTCGGTGAAGGAAAACATCGTGAGGAAACCAGCATGACTGAGACTCGACGGCATGTATAGCTAAGGGTACCTACGCACTATGCGGTTAGCCGCAATGCGGCAGCCGCATCGCAGTGCGTATAAAAACTACTTTTTCGTACAAATTTTTGATTCCAATCAGCTGGACGGCTGGCCGCATTGCGGCTAACCGCTCAGTGCGTAGGTACCCTAAGGCTACATACGCACTATGCGGTTAGCCGCAATGCGGTCAGCCGTCTGGTGGACCGCAGGATGCGGTTGTGCTTGCGGTAAGCCGTTAGGCGGTTAGCCGCAACCGCAACCGGAACGTGCTGTTAAGAAACCGTCGTGGTTTGGTGTTGGATCGACTCATTTCCAAGATGGACGCCGAAGAAGTCGTAGCTGTTTACTATATTTACTTGCGTTATATAAAGAAAAAGAAACGGAGAAAAAGGTACTGGGTGCATCCTTATTTGCAAAATCCATAGTTAATTATGGACAAAATGTGCGAGCGTCGGTGAACACGTAAACCGTCAATGGCGGGGAACCGCAAACTAGCACCATCCGCGTAGTGTGTATAGCAACCGTGCCGCTGGCCATCGTCGGGCCGCAGCGCTCAGAACGACCGGAGCGGTCGGCCGGCAGCCGCATCGCAGTGCGTATAAAAACTACTTTCTCGTACAAATTTTTGATTCCGGTCAGCCGGACGGCTGGCCGCATTGCGGCTAACCGCTTAGTGCGTAGGTACCCAAGTCATAGGCCTATGGGCGGTATTAAAACTCTGATACCAGATTAAGCACTAACCACACGATAAATAAAAGAACATAGTTAATGACAGTTTCAAAACCAAACTAGATTAGAATTTGAACTTCAAGACATCGATGAATGAGGGAAGCTAACGCAAACTTCTACCGGTAATGAAAAAAGTCAAGGATTGCATTCTTGCATGCAACAAAATCAAAATCAAAGCATTTATTTCAAGTAAGCCAGTTACAGGTACTTTTTAATTGTCGAAACAAAGATGTAAAATTAAATGTAGCTACAGTCCCAGTCACAAGACATAAAAACTGTGAAAGTAAAGTAGTTGCCATAGCGTAGATCTCTATATGGAGAAGAACGGGCAAGAAACTCAATGGACACTCTTTTAAATCAGAATATTGTTACAAAATCATGGTTACTTACATCATTCATGTTGAGATGGTATATTATGTGAAAACAATGTAGCAAGATGTGCACGTTAAAAGTGTCCATAGTAAAAACACACAAAAACAAAATACAATTCAAAATAATTAAATTAAACTAGCTGATGCCCCCGGCTTCGACCACATGGAGTTCGGTAATTGTCTAACGGGATTGTATTGCCGGTCTACGGGATAAAAAAAATACCCTATGTGTTAAACCAGGTTATAAACTATACGTATGCCAAATTTCATCGAAATCGGTTGAGTAGTTTTTTCGTTAGAGAGTAACAAACAAACATCGATACATCCATCCTCACTTTCGCATTTATTAATTACTAGCGGACGTCACGCAGTTTCACCCGCGTAGTTCCCGTTCCCGTGGGAGTACGGGGACAAAATATAGCCTATGTTACTCAAGGTGAATGTATAGTTGGTGCCAGGTAAGATGAGAATAGCGGTCATTGACCCACCTACATTTATTAAACTTCTTAACTTTGAAAACCAAAAATAAGCCTGTTAAAGTCTGGAATCGTCATCTATCGTGATCTTCAACATTTTTTGTAATGAAAAACGATGCATGGTTTATTTGTTTTGGTTCGTACGAAGAGATATTAGGGAAAGGGCAATGACCGCTATTCTCATCTTAACTGGCACCAACTATAGCTTTCTAATGGTGAAAGAATTTTTGAAATCGGCGCAGTAGGTTTTGATTTTATTCATTACAAACATACACACAAAAATACAAATCTTTTCTCTTTATAATATTAGTGTAGACTAGCGGACGTCCCGCGGTTTCACCCGCGTAGTTCCCGGTCCCGTGGGAGTACGGGAATAAAATATAGCCTATGTTACTCAGGGTGAATGCAGCTTTCTAATGGTGAAAGTATTTTTGAAATCGGTTCATTACTTCCGGAGATTACCCCCTACATACAAACTTACAAACTCACAAACAAATGTTACCTCTTTATAATATTAGTGTAGATTTATGCTTTTATTTATTCATTGGTTTGACATCTGAAGGCTAACCAGAAAAATCTTACCTTGGAGCCCTTCCTCTCATGATGATGAGCCCGAGAAGAAACAGAGCTGATAAAACGTCCCTTGTGGTCTGAATGCACCCTTTCGACTTCCGTGGGTTGAATGTTCCTGTAACATACATTACTAGAGACCGGATAATATGCATTTGCATATTTGCATATGCATTTGCATATTTAAGCGATTTTCAAGGCTAATAGCATATTTTTACTAATATCTAGTGATGATGCATATTATTGCTATAATTTACAGTAGGTAGGTATTTTTCGAGCGTAGCGCACTCAAATTGATAGCTTTATTAATGGACCGACGGAAGTTTTGTCAGAAAATATAAGCGCTAACATAGCACCCAAGTTCAAATTCTGCCCAGTTACCTCAGTAGATGTGGAGCGATCATTTTCGACCTATAAAAATATTTTGAATGATCGAAGACATAATCTTACCACTGAACATTTGGAACAATACTTGATTGTTAATGTTTACAAAAATATTAAATAATGTCTACTGTATCGATTAACATCTATCAATGGATAGTTTTCTATAAATGTATGCTGATTTTTTAATAAAAAATATAAAACTTAATAGTTTTTTTATTTTATCAAATAACAATAAATTAAAAAGATACATACATAATAAAGTAAAACATAAATAAGACAAGTATTTACTAACAAAATACTTAAATCTAAAGGAATAATATTTACAAAACAAAAAAAACTCATTTAATGTTGCATATTCTGTCAGTTTTCGTGCATATTTTAGGCATTTTTCATGCATATTTGCATGCATATTTCAAGCTTTTTATGTTGCATATTATCCGGTCTCTATACATTACACTATCATTATCATCTGCCTAGCCTTTTCCCAACTATGTTGGGATCGGCTTCCAGTCTAACCGGATGCAGCTGAATACCAGTATTTTACAAGGAGCGACTGCCTATCTGACCGCCCTGTTAGTTTCCTTACTATAATTAAATAAATATCGCTGGAAATTACCAAAGCGCCATCTAGTGCCAGACTAAGCAAAGAAGCTTGTGTCGTGGGATCGTGGACTCCAGATAGTTGATATACTTCATAGATACTTTTTGTTTTTAAATACATACTTATACTTATTATACATATAAACATCTATGACTCGGAAACAAATATCCATGCTCATCACACAAACATTTGCTCCTACCAGGATTCGAACTCGGGACCCTAAGAACGTAAGGCAGCCTCGCTACCGCTGCGCTATTAAAGTCGCCAAATATTACTAATTTAACAACTAATCAAATAACACTTTGCCCGACTCGGGAATCGAACCCAGGACCTCATACTCAGCAGTCATGCTTGCAACCACTAAGCCAACGAGGCAGTCCAGTTTCTAGGTCCTTGAAAATGGATGACTTACCGACAATCCAAAGTAAGTAGAACCCTGTTTTCAAGCAAGGAACACACACTGATGGTCCCAGTGTCGGTGGCAGCAAGGAAATATGGCAATCGATGCGGAGATACCTCTATACAAGTCACTGATGAAGCGTCAGCTAAAAAAAGAGAGAAAATGATCTTATAGCATGCTCTCTTTATTTCTTAAGAAAATGTTAAAATTAAAATTGGGCGTATCAAATTCCCCGAAGGATGACTGCTTTTTTTTCGGGTGTGCAATCGTCAAATGACTCCTCCCGCTCTGAGCGGAGCGGGAGGGAGTGTCAGACTTTTACTGATTAAAACCCATCCATGTTCCTTCATCGCCCTTTGTGTTCCGGGGCTACGGTATCTCTTTCGAACAGTCCCGCAGCCCCAGCAGGCATCGGCCCTTGCGGACCCCTTCCTTTTGCTGACATCTCTTTGAGGCGCGCGTGGAACACGAACGCGCCTTCGACACGGCCTGTCGTCATGAGACGGACAGAGAGCGAGCTAGCCTATAGCCCACCGTCCACAGGCCCGCGCCTACGGTGGCCGGGGGCGACCACGTGGCCCCCGACACCTGGTGCGTGTCCTGCGTCGTTTGGGACGTGCGGTTCTCTCCCTCTCACGTTCCGCCCCCTCCTTCGCTAGCATGACTGCTTCGCAGAAGGAGGTGACGTCGTGGTGGCGTCCCATTCCGTCTAGCTCCGGACTATGGATTGAACCAGGGCCGGATGCGAGAGGAAGAATGACTGCTGACGTCTACATTTTGATCGCGTTCGAAATCGCAGTTTTGCTTCAATACAAGGCATGTTTTCATTTTAAATTCGTATAATGAAAAAGGTCTTACTTGCAACACAAAACTTATTCAATTTAACAGCTCCTAGAATCCTCTTGCAGCACAGAACTTCACCACAATTCTTCGCAATCAAGTAATGATCACGATCCTTCCAATTCATCACTTTCAAGTCCCCACAAACAATACCACTCTCCCAATTTTTAGAAACATCATTCTCAACTGACAACACTCGTTTAATTTTAGCACTGGCACCACTGGATGGTCTGCTGTCAAAATCGAGACTAATGGCAGATTTTGGGCGGGAAAAATCTTTTTTTACTATTCTTTTTTCTTGTTTTCTATTAATTATTCTTCTTTTTGCCGCGTTAAGATTGAAGTCTGCTTTTAAATCGGCATTTTGTGAGTCCTTTAGTGGGAGATCGATGTGGTCCATTATAGAAATGGTTTGATTCTTCTCTAGTTTCATTCTGGACCAGTATGCCTTGCCGATGTCTGGCGGGATAGTCTTAGATTTTTGTTGTACTATTGACCAAATTGTGAGGACGCCTATACTTTGTAGAGAAACGACCTGGAAAAAATAAAAACCGCTTCAGACTAACCAATTTAAATTACAGGTTAGAATTGGGCAACCAAAACAACCAAATTGAATCGTCACCAGTGGGATTTTATTACTGCAACTTTCAACCAAATCCTATTATAGTAGTACCTATAACGGTGTGATAAATTCTTTACAAAATTATGATAAGTCAATGCACATATCTGAAAAAACATCTACCAAATTCGAAATTAACTGACTGAGAAACAGCTCTTTTTGAACTTCGAAACTACATAGGACAGTCTCCCAAAACGCACACTTATTTCTTACCTGTCCCAGAATCCTTCGTCCTCCCTCCTGACTGATGATGGTATGCGGGTCACCAGTCACCTCCAACGCGACGATGCGGTCAGTCACATCGCCATTGCTCATGTTAAAAGCACTGTTCGTGTAGGCACATGACTGAAGATTGCAACGTATGCTGGCCTGGAATTGTAATAGGACGACACGTTAAACGCCGCGGTCGAACTTAACAGTTGCGTCCAGTAAGCGACTTGTTATACTAGCGATTATTAAAAGATGTTTTTTTATAAGTTTTATCTATTGTATTTTCAGGAGGATCTCTGGTCTATAGGAATACTTGTCAATCTTTTGCGCGTTATTCTTAAAATTATCTTACCCTAACTAATCCAACATTACTGTTCATCTTATTCCATACTCGATCTCTTTCAACCTCAGTGAGTTCTTTTTCGTTTATTTCTACCAATTCAGTCGGTTTATCATTGCTGGCAACATCCTCGCGCCATGTTGCCTCCTCTGACAAATCCCAAAGATGTACTGAACTGAAATGACACGTATTAAAGATTTTTTCTTCTGATTATTTGTTTTAGAACAACTTATATTGTCACTTACCCATCATCTAATGCAGCAACAAAATATCCATCAGTGGTTCCTCTTAATTTTCCTTTAGCTATATTGTCTATAGCCGTTAGTAGTTTTATAGGTTCTCGCGTGGCAACACTGATGTCCCATAGACAAATCGTACACTTTTTAAGCGCAACATTCTGAGCTTTCTTGTGTACCGTCATTATTAAATTGGATTTTGTTTCAGAAAAAAACATTTGTGAAATCTTTGTACTGTTTAGAAAAGATGAGTTTTCGGATGCTATATGCTTCGAGGAAATTGATATATAACCTTTGCTAAACGGATAATTGGTGATATTTAATTCGAATAGTTCTGTATTTCCACTGTTAGTATTCAAAACATTACATATCTTACTTTCTATTCTCTTCAAAAACTTTCCCAGACGATGAGTATTATAGTCATTCTTTTTTAATTTCGATTTGTAAGTTTCGTATGGCAATATTTCGCTGGGGCCGACGCCATCTTTTTGTTCAAAGAATATGCGTAACGGATCCGTTTTATAATTTTCATCTAAGTTAATCACATTATTCCTTTCTACATCTACAGTATGAGTGGTCAAAAATGTGAATTTAGTTAAATAATCTTCCATGTTTTTACTGTATTTTCGACTTTCGACTTTTTGTTTGATACAAATATCATTTTTTGTGAATTCAACTGGGTGTTGCGTCCATTTATGTTCGCATTCTATCTCATCCGTTTGAATCTCTTCAGAGACCCCATCATCGAAAGTTTGTACAGCGATTTGGGTATAGTTAGATCTGCCAAAAGTCGACATAAACAGGTCATACGAAATAGGTTTCATTTCGAACAGAGTGTAGGACATTTCGTGCAAAGTTATGATGCTTAGTAAATCTTTTGCGCGTTGCCTTAACCTGTCCCCGATTCGTTTTTTTCGACGGTTCTCTTTTGATTTTGTGAAATTGATGAAGAGTGGTCTGAAAAGAATATTTTTGTAATTAATCACACAGCTAAAAAACAGAGCTTCTTCTCTTCAATTGCAAGGGACAGCATTTTGATATTATTTTCCTATCAGCAGGAACTATCTAACTAAGTTGGGCAATGTAGAAGCGAGGTTGATTGCCCAGATACAAAGTCAGACGTAGGATCACCAAAATTTTGGTAAAAAAAAATTATTGGTGATCCTAGCGGCAAATCATCATCATTGACTCTTGCCCTTGTGTGCAACACGTTTCTTTCTTTCATTCTACCCTGTCAATCGTCACGATAACATTTACTCGTGGAGCCAAATCATTAATCTCAGCAGATTAATGATTTGGCTCCACGAGTAAATGTTACCAACCAACAGATTAGGCATCTGGAACCAACGTTCCAGATGCCTAATCTGTTGGTCCCAGCTGCCGTTCGTAGCTTTTTGACAGTCGTCACGTGTAATCCGAAGCCCGAATGTCTGACAACCAGTCTTACTAAGGGAGTGGAGATCAAATCGGCTATCGCACCTTGTAAAATATTCCTGCATTCTGTTAAATTGAAAACCGACTACAAAAATAGTTCAGAAAAGACTCGTGGGCGCTAAACTAATACACTTACCTGTCAATCACTTCAGTATGCACCGTCCGTATGCTGGACACAGCACTGGAACTGCTCATCTCCTGGAAACCCTCATCGGTTAACGAGCTAGGTTTCTCACCGCCTTCTGCTGTCTCCAGGATAAAGTCTAAGGCTACTGGTTTTTGTTTATTCGCTGAGCGGTCACGGAGGTCAAAACTACCTGAAAATTAGAAGTGTATCTTGAAGTGCTAATAAAGCCAAAAAGTGTAATTCATCTAAATTAGGTGAAGGTACCTTATTTTATTACCAAAAATCCTGTCATAATTCAATGAAAAGTGCTTGACAAGTAATTCAACGAAGCTTTACGGTTCTAATTATATTTACAGGTGTATATTTTTCCACAGAACGTGTGTTCCATTCCCACAAACTATTCTAGATCAACAATTGGCAGTGTCCATCGTTTTCTCGTTTCCGACTGGTAACTCAAATAATTTAGTACCAACGGGAGTCATACATCATCATCATCATTTCAGCCGAAAGACGTCCACTGCTGGACATAGGCCTCCCCCAAGTGTCGCCACATTGACCGCGGTCCCGTGTGACTCGCATCCAGCGGATTCCCGCAACCTTCACCAGGTCATCGGTTCGGGTGCGCCAAAGTTCACCTAAATTTTCAACTCCGATAATTGGAAATCCGAAAATGTTCTTCCTAACATTTTTCATCCTAACAATCACAATTCCTAACTACTCTGTCTCTAATGTTCATAATGGGGGCTATCGTTTTAGAGCTCACCAGATGGCGCACTGTCGAGTAAGGTCCTGTCAGTAATTCTATTCAATACTTTAAAGCACCAATAACTTCATAAAAATGTTTATTATATTACGTATAACAACATAGCGTAAGCTTTAGATATTATATTTACAATATTCTTCCTAAAATTAGCAAGCATGAAACATTTAAAAATCATTCTACCTCCAAGTACTAACAATATTATGATCCTAAGTTGCTACTTAAAATCTTCAAGTCTTAATTAATCAGGAATGGCTCAATCTAGAACACAATCGTGAGTATTAGTATAAATACGTGATAAAAAAGCACACAACGCGCGAACACTCTATGACATCTGACATTTTGGAGGACCTTAGTCTACACAAGCGCCTCTAGCGGCAAATTCACACGCGATAGCCCCCATTCCGAAGCATTCAACTTCATAATGTCAGTAGCAATAAACATCTCTTATACTTTTATTTGTTTTCCTATATTTTCTCAACATAGCCATCTTTTACACTATTATTCAAAGTCATATCTTTTTTGTTTAGATTTATTTTTATTCATAATAATCAGTATTATATAAATTAATTTTGCTTAACTTTATTTTCACATAACATGTATAACATATAAGAATAATAAGTACCATACAAAATAATAAAAATATAATGGCCACCAAAATTAACTTTGTGACCACTAACATCCATCACCTAAAATATCAATTGATCACCAAATTTAGTAAATTGAGCACCAAATTTTAATGAGGTGGTTGATGACAAACTAGTTTTGCCTAGGTCGACTTGGGGCACCCCGACACGGATAGGTTAGGTAAGGTACACTACAAATAGTATGAATGAAAACTTTAGGATGAAAAATTTTAGGAAGAGTGATCATTCGGATTACAAATCATAGGAAGAACAATTTCGGGTAAAGAACTTTAGGTGAGCCAATATGGACCCCATCGGTTCACCTAGTGGGAGGTCTTCCAACGCAACGTCTTCCGGTTCGCGGATAGAAGATTCCATTCTTTAATTTATTATTAACTTGTCTTGTCTTGAACTACAGGCCTACAGGGGGCTTAAAATGGCCACTTCAGCAGAATCATAAAAGGATAATGATATGAATTACGTCACAATTCCTTTCGGATTATTTTCGGCCCCATCGGCCATCCCTTCTGCAAGCAATGTGCCCTGCCCACTACCACTTAAGTTTGGCAATTCTTCGGGCTACGTCGGTAACCTTAGAGTCATACAAACCCAGATTTAAATCCTTCACAAACTTACCTGAATCTAACATATTCTCTTCATCCTTCACTTCCTTTAACGTCTCAACTGGGATGTTATCATCATCATCATTGCCTTCATCACCTTTATCATCGGTTCCATCACTACCATTCTGTTCACTAGGTGAAGAACTGTGGTAAGAATCAAAATCAGATTCGTAGCTCTCGAAATCATCTTCGTAACTTACGTCTTCGTCACTGGATACTTTGCTTGGAGGTGTCTAAAATGAACTAATTTGAATCAGATTTTAGATTTTTTCAAGGTTTTTAATTTTTTGCACGGAACCCTAATTCTTTTTCTAAAAAGGACATTGCAACACAGGGGTGCGGGCGGCGACATCGCGACACTCCGGTCGCTTCGCGGGTAGTAACGTTTTAAACAAACAATAATATTGAAGATCGAACATACTAACGCCGACGCAGGTGTTGTCACGTTTTAAAATAAATCTAGATTTTGGGGACATTGTGGTAATTTGGGCACAAAAATCGTGCTAAAATTCATTAATATCTTTACTTTCATGAATATTTTATACTAGCTGACCCACGCAACTTCGTCTGCGTCACATAAAAGAGAAACAGCTCACAAAAGGAATTCATTTTTCCCCGTTTTTGCAATATTTTTCATTTATGCTCCGCTCCTTTTGGTTGCAGCGTGATGTTATATAGCCTATAGCCTTCCTCGATAAATGGACTACCCAACACTGAAAGAATCATTCAAATCGGACCAGTAGTTCCAGAGATTAGCGCGTTCAAACAAACAAACAAACAAACAAACTCTTCAGCTTTATAATATTAATAATATATAATATATAGTATAGATTTCTTGTTTTATTATTAAGTTTTTAATTTACTCACCTGTCTACTGTGACTTGGTTTTTCATCAGTCAAATCTATATAAAACGCCTTAGGATTCGCGCTGAGCTTCCGTGACAAATTCAACATTTCAGCATTATTGTCGACCTCCACAGAGTTTAAAATTTTTACTTCGTTCTCATTTAATGTCCTTGTTTTAGTCCGGTTTCTTTCGCTATCCTTTGAACTGGCTTTATCTTTATCTTTTCTCTCTTTAGCCACATCTTTTGTGAAACTTTTTTCTTTACCTTTTGCAACATCTTCTATAGGATTTTTTTCTTTTCGGTCCTTTTTTGCTTCTTTTATAAAACTCTTTTCTTTGTCCTTTCTATCTTTTGTTGTTTCTTTTACAAAACTGTTTTCTCTATCCCTTCTATGTTTCGCAGAGTCTTTTACAAAACTCTTTTCCTTAACTTTACTTGATTTCGTCGCATCTTTTATAAAACTCTGTTCTCTCTCCTTCCTATCATTTGCCACCTCTCTAACAAAACTTCTTTCCCTCTCCCGCCTATCTCTAGAACCATCTTTTACAAAACTGTCTTCTCTCTTCAAATCGATATTAAGTTTTCTTTTAACGATCGGCGAATTCACAGCAACACTAAAGTTGCTTTTCGGCGTAACCGCGTTCCTTGATGTCTTAGCGTCAAACGTTTTTGTCGTCGCCATCTTGGTTCTCTCAGACCGTGTTGAAAGCTGACTGATAGAAGAAGGCGAAGATTTGAGCAGATCCTTCATTGGCGATACATTGCTTGCCGTGTATGAAGTGCCTGGAGGCTTCTTAGGTGCTTTAGCGCTTTGTACAGCAGCTTTTTTCTTTTGCCCGTAAATGTCGGCTGTTGAACTCTTTTGCACGAAACTTCTTGGTGTGGAGACAGTGTAGGGAGTCTTTTTAAGTTTTTCTTCTTGAGTTATTTTCGTGGCATCATCTTTTGTTTGCTTTTCTCTCTTCAGTTTGGATTCACTAGGCTTTTTTACTGTTGTCTGCATTTTTACTTAGTTTGTACTGGAATTGAAAACGCTAATTTAGACGCGAAAGTATAATACAGCATACTTACCTCATGGAATTCGATATCCAAGAGTATCATTCATTTCATGATTGATATTCTTTAAAAATAATATCTACCTACATTTTCAACTAATTTCCTTTCCACTGGACATACTCATTAATCATTGATATTTACTCAGTACCTAATTTAAATGACTCAGAAAACTAATGACCTGTTTTAATACCCGTGTCTACCAACACTTACACATTAAAAACACCTTATTGGAATTTCAAAGCTGAGCTCAGCTCCGAAAGTTCAAAATTCGATATTGCGTTTTTATATAAACCTTCGTCTAGGTGTTGTAGTTTTTCTAGTACTAATAAGATAAGCTACAGGCCACAACTATGAATATTGTAGCCGTTGTAGCTATCTACTTCGAAAAACTCATCATTCCTAATGGTCTCACACCTTGTTTGTTTTATTATAGAAACGAGAACACCCTGTCGTAATTACTTAATTCAGTCAAGATCAATAAGCAATCACTATAAGTGTCTAATGTTATATATCTAGAGTTCAAAGCTACTTTCGTCTCGATTCTTCCTGCTCCATGGACTACTTGTGTAAGTACATGTTACCTACTCGGGGTCAGCGCAATACATTTTCTTCTCCCATTTCCGTTCTTCCGTCATGCTATCATTCACCCCTTAATACCCTCTTTAACAACACAATCCATCCATCTTTTCTTTGCCCTCTCCCTTTCCATCTCTCTTTATGTATACCTACGAGTATTTATCACTATTTTAATCACATTAGTTTCATACCCACTGTTTTTAGTTTCATCACTGTGTCCATACCTAGTCAAACGATCTCCTTTCAAGTTTTCTGTCACCGACGCATCTTCAGTAATCGATTGTCATCTTTCTCCTCCCTTTATCTCAATTTATTTGCGGTCAGCGCAGCATGCATGTCTTCTTCCACACTTCTCTGTTCCTCGTCCTCTCATCAGACAGTCTCCTTTGTTGTCATACCATCCTTCACACAGTCCATCCATCGTTTCTTTGGTCTTCCTCTACTCATATACCCATCCACATTCATACTCAAAACTTTCCTCACGATATTTTCCTCATTTGATCCACATAAGTCGTAGCAAAAAGTTTAAAGCGCTCACCTCGCTATCAAAGAATCGATGACATGCGAACTTTCACGTGGAGAATGCAAAACAACATGAATAATTAATTACTAAACCGAACCAATTATTTCTCACCTTGACATATTTTTCAATGATTCCGGGACAAACTTCACTAACTTCAAATATTTTCATAAAACCTTAAATAATTTGAACCTTTTTGCCTAAACACTAAACAGTGTGGTGTATAAAATGCAATATAAATTAATATTTTTAATGTTATAGAACACCTGTCACTGAATATTTCTTGTTGTACACAAATTGCGTCGCCATGGAAACCATTATTTCAAACCTTTCAAACATTATCAATCGTGTTGACAAGAATGCATGGCATTATGAAGTAGGTACCAAGTATTTAAGTTCTTTGCTAGAATGGCCAGCCTGTCCCCTTGCTGCCCTCCTCAGCGACGCCGCGACGCCCTAAGCGGTACGCTCGTATATACCCTACAGGGGTGCCCTTAGCAGGCCCCTGGCAGGAGGCCTTACACTCAAGGCACCTATAGGGTAGTCCGACTAAGCAGACGCAACCATAAAGCACATTAGTAAGTAACCGTTTACTTACTCATGTACTTATAGGTCAACCGGTCAACCTAGATGCCTTTAAAAAAAGCCCGTTTATTTAACTGATAGTTCCTAAACTGTTCAATAACGGAAGGAACTTGAGAAAGCCCGTTTTCACCAACTTACGAGGCATCTAAATGAATTCCTAAATAAAAACGCGTGATTGGGTTTTCAACGCTAGGCTCGGCAGTCGGCACCGACAGTTGAATTTCCAACAGTAGGTACCTACATTAATTTTTATGGGCCTATACTACCTCAAATGGCTTAGCATGATCCTCCGTTACGCCTAAAATACTGCAGCATTAATTTTGAAATAAATATATGGTTAAGTTGAGGATTAATGTTAGGTCTTATGTTTGGCGAAAACACGATTACATAAAATTTTCTCGATATAAAATAATCACAAAGTTACCTCCAAATCGAACAATAAACTGCTGGTACCTATTCAAAAAGTACTTTAAATTAGATTATGAAATTTTGCATACTAACTGAACTAACTATAAAGTAGGTCTTATGTTTTTTATTTTTTTCAAAAGACGCAAATTTGATTTTTTTAAATAATAAAAACCACTCATTTCGCACTTTTCGGCCGCAGTGACTGACGTAACAACCGCTTTGTAGTGCAAGCTGATTAGAACTTTATTCTAACATGATTACAAACGAAGTTTGAACCACCACAAACAGAGTTGCTAATCTGAGGTATTATAGGCTCTTATGTGTTGCTTAGAGTTTAACGAGCATTAATTTATTAATAACACCGAAAGATTAATAGTAAAATAGTAGGTACTACGTACTTAACACACATTACCGAAATTGGCGGTTGACCCAAATAATTAATAGTTATGTAGGTACGGTCAATACAGTAAATTAGGTGTATCACTATAAACCAGTACTTACTCTGCTTTTCGTAATATAGCTAACAAAAATAAAACTATTTTTCGAAAATTCTTGCTCCATTTCAAGCCTACCCAACATGCTACATTCTGTTAACACATTTACTTACATACTCCCCACCTGCCTAGCTACTTATCATCTGCCTAGCTACTTATCATCTGCCTAGCTACTTATCATCTGCCTAGCTACTTATCATCTGCCTAGCCTTTTCCCAGCTATACAGGGTGTAAAAGACCTCATCACGAAGCCGTCAACCAAGCATTCTGTACATCAAACTAAGTAACTTTACTCAAAAGTTATTGCTGGGAAACGACTTTTTTTTTGGGTGAAAAATCATGTTTTGCGGTAGAACTCAATGTAACGCACTCAAAACATTGTGCTGATGGATGGATTGAATAGTACGGGGTTGTGGAGGTGTTTAAAGTAAAAATCTTACATTAAAAACTTGTAGTAAAAAAAAACTTGTCAAAAAGTTGGAACTTTGACCCCCATTATCTCCGTAACTAGAAGGTTCCCAGGTATGGTGTAGAACAAAAAAATGATCGCAATGACGAGGAGAACAAAGTGCCTTTCGGCTTCGTTAAGAGGTGTTTTACACCCTTTATTAGGGTCGACTAGTCTATCAGTCTAACCGGATGCAGCTGAATACCAGTATTTAACATGGAGCGACTATCTGACCCCCTCAACCCAGTAACTGGGGTAATACGATACCCGTTGTTATGAGTCCCACAATATGTTTAGTTAAAACTTCTGCTTCGAAACTAAAGTGAAAACCGACTTACTCTGCCGACTTTACATCCGCGTAGCATCCCGTAACGCCCGTCTACGAAAATATAAAGTAGGTGAAGGACACATTTTAAAGTGCCAGGCGACGATTCGCCGAATATAAAAACTGGCGAATTTGGGCGTGCAAAGGTGTACTAGTTTTTTTTTTCTTGTTTAAATATATTGTTGTCGTTGCAGATCATTTAAATTAGTGGGCCAGAGAAATCGGTCGCGACTTCGAGTTGAAGATCGTAGGTTCGAACCCGAGCTGGTGTCTTTACTCGATGCGAAGATTGTCGCTCCCGCGAGCCTGAGGGTGTTCCACGTTCTACTGAAGCGGAGCGAGGCGGAGCGGAGCGATTCACCAATCACATAGCAGGAGTGGAGATGTGGATTTCAAGCCATGTGATTGATGAATCGCGGAACAGTTCGTCTCCGCTCCGCTTCAGTGGAACCGCAGCCAAGACCCGGTTGCCACCAAAGCGGAGAGAAGTTAAAGCTTCAACCAATCACAGGATAGGCTAGAGACCTGCAACTACATGCGATTGGTGTTTCCGCACTTCTCTCCGCTCCGCTCGTCTCCACTCAAGAACACGTCTACCTCAACGGTCATCGGTTCTACAGCTAATACATGTGACCGCAGCCCATTGCCACTTCAGTCAATAACTTCATCTACGTAGCATTTTCCCATTGAGCTGCAACTACGTAGGTAGAAGACAGAGCGAACAAAATCTGTGAGCAGTGCGGGGCGCGCGTGGGGCGGCTAACCCCGTATATGGCGAGTGAGTGAACTGCAGCCAGCCGACTGCAGTTGAACGGACCACAGATTTTGTTCGCACTGTCTTCTCTATACGTAGTGGTAATAACTCAATGCATTTTCTCAACTATGTTAGGGTCGGCTTCCAGTCTAACGGGATGCATCTGAATACCATACTATTGTCCATATTATGACTGAACTACCAAGTTCACTGACGGTATGCCACTTCACTCTTATGTCCTTAGAAATAAGGTTGAAAACTCAGTGAACTTGGTAGTACATGAGAAAAAGTGTGAATAGGTAAGTAACGTTTTTAACACTTTATTAAGACTTCACATTATTATTTATTCTGTTATTTAACGAGAGCAGAACGAGATGAACTTTGCTATTTGAATATCGGAGCCGACGATAAAAATGTCACTCGGAGTAGGTAAAACTAATCGAGAATGTTACAAACCAGTTTTAAATGCATCAGTTGCATCAGAAATCAAAATGTGAATACCTACTTAGTGCACAAAATATTAGGTATAGGTTCACAGGTATGTTTTGGGCAATTAAATTGGATTTCCTCAAATCAGGATAAATAAAATATAAGCGTATTTCTATTTTACATAATATATTTGAATGCTTTTACACATTAAACGACGTCGAATACTGTAGATTTACCACTTGAAAGTGCGCCAAAATGTACCTCAAGAGTTTTTTAATTAAAACAAAAAAAATAAATAAAACGAGGCTTTACTTATGTCGTCACATTTAGGTAACATTATGTACTTCTCGACAATTATCACTTAGATAAATAATACATATAATACAGAATACGAGGCGAACTTCAATAAATAACAAAAAAAAAACGGAGCTGACGAACGCACGTGCATACACTTCTGCATCTAACACCCTACTGATTGAATAGTGTGAATAATTTACATGATTTTCATTTTTTTTTTTCAACTACCCTCCGACCAGCGAAGATTTTGTTCAAGTATTCTTAATGGTAACTCGCTTAGTTTTTCGGTCGGATGGCACGAAACTAATTTACAAACCAGCGATGATTGTTGCTGGGTCTTCAACTCCTTGCTTGATCTTTCTGAGGAACATGACGGCTTCACGACCATCGATAAGCCTGTGGTCGTAAGTCAACGCGATGTACATCATAGGTCTGATGACGACCTGGCCGTTTAGCGCGATGGGTCGCTCGAAGATTCCATGCATACCCAGGATTGCTGACTGAGGAGGATTGATAATAGGAGTACCCATGAGAGAACCGAACACACCACCATTGCTAATAGTGAAAGTGCCGCCATCCATCTCTTCAATAGTTAACTTGCCACTCTTAGCTTTCTCTGCTAATCCAGCAATGGTCAGCTCAATATCAGCGAAAGTCATATTTTGTACGTTCCTGACTACTGGAACCACCAGCCCTTTGGGAGTCGCGACAGCTACGGAGATATCTACGTAATCACGGTAAATGATTTCGTTTTCTTCAATGACTGCATTGCATACGGGCTGGTCCATTAAAGCGTTGGCTGCTGCCTTCACAAACGGCGACATCAGACCAAGTTTCACGCCATGTTTCTTAGTGAAAGCTTCCAGATTCTTCTTTCTGAAGGCCATTATATGAGACATGTCAATCTCGTTAAACGTGGTTAACATGGCGTTCGTGTTCTGCGCCTCCTTCAAACGCTGAGCGATGCGTTGACGCATCCTGTTCATCTTAACGCGCTGTTCTGTGCGAGTACCAGCAATCTCCTTGCTGTAGTCTGCGGGAGGGACCTTCACAGTCGCAGTTTCGATGGACTGCGCATGGCGGATCGCTGCTACGGGGATTGAGGAAATAGGGGCAGTAGGTTTAGCTGCAGGAGGCGCCTGAGGTGGCGGGGGAGGGATAGGGATCGCGGCTGCGGGCGGAGGAGGTGGAGGGGGCGCGGAAGCGGCTGGTGGCGGCGGTGGTGGCGCCTCAGCTTTGGGAGGTTCAGGAGCAGGCGCTGCCTGCTTCGGTGGCGCACCACCTTCGGTCAACTCCAACCTGAACAGCTTCTGTCCAGCCTTAACCGTGTCACCGTCCTTTACATAGAACTCCTTAATGATACCGTTACCGGGCGCCATGACAGGTAACGCGGTCTTATCCGTCTCGATCTCCATAACGACTTCGTCGACAGCGACGGCATCGCCGACTTTCTTGTCGCCGAGTTTAGCGTCTCCTTCGGACACGGAATCTGGGAAGCTTGGGGTCGTCACATCTTGTTCAGCGAAGAGTGGGTTGGTGAAATGGATGGTGGCGACTTGGTTGTGGGCCGCGGTGAGGACCCGGGGCTGGGTTGTCCTCGCGGCAGCCTGGCTTAGGGCTCCGAAGACCTTGGGCGCCTCTGAAGACTTAAACCGAAGGGTCTGCCCCTGTCTTCGGTATAAGGTCTGTAAATGCTTGGAGCAGCGTCGTAACATCGTGAGTATTTTTTTTGAGATTTTCTTTTACCCTGGAAAGAGAATACTTTAGTTATAATCGCGTTCAGTGGAAGACTGGCTATGATTATGAACTTTGGATTGTTGCATCAAATGAAACGCTGTAGGAAGTTGTTTTCAGAACAATACATGCTCTGCAAAAGATACGGAATCAAATAATTAAAACATATTTTCAGCTCCAAAGTATGAGTCTGGTTTACTTATGCCACAGTGAGATAAAGTGAGTAAATAGCAACGAGATAAGCGCTACTAAAAAGCGAATTGAACTATTTCTAGTTTTGTCGGCCGAGAAACAAACATGTTATCAATAAGAGAAAAAAATAAAAGCGATGTGTTGTGCCAAAAATAACGCAGTCAAGGCCATTGACGAATTGAGTATGGTTAGTACTCTTATATTAAATATCATGTACCTAATCTACAAGTCAGAAAAGAAAATGCGACATCATCATCTGCCTAGCCTTTTCCCAACTATGTTAGGGTCAGCTTCCAATCTAACTGGATGCATTTTACACATGGAGCGACTGCCTGTCTGACCTCAACAACCCAGTTAGTACTGGATTAAACGGTACCCCTTGGTAAGACTGGTTGTTAGACTTTTTGGACCACCGGCTACCTGTAACGACTGTCAAAGATCTACAAATGACAGCCGGGACCAACAGCTTAACATGCTTTCCGAGGCACGGAGGAAACTTGGCATGTAATGGTTGGTCACCCATCCAGAGACTAACCTAGGCAACCACGGCAAGATCGACCCGAGCGGCTGTTATTATCTAGCCACGAGCTCCTCAATAGACAAAGAGAAAATGCAACAAATACCTTTATATTTTTTATCGATGGATGTGGTTGCGGTTTGCGACCAATGTGACTTTGATATGAGGAAAACCAAATTTTAAATAACGTATCATCACGCGCATGTATTCTCCGAAAAGGATTAAGATGCATAGCACACACGTTTCGACAGTTTAATGCTATCAGCCTCATGTTAAAATATACGCGTCGACTTGTAACCTCGTCGTTTTATTCTTCCCAAGCAGTAGACAACGGTAACGCGGCAGGACCAGCAGGAGATCGTGACACCAACTTGACTTTTTTAAAGATGTTGATAGGGATAATTTTATAATAGTACGCCGTCACCTCCTTCTGCGAAGCACGCATGCTAGCGAAGGAGGTGGCGGAACGTGAGAGGGAGAGAACCTCGCGTCAAGTCTCGTCCCAGCCGCCGCGGGAGACGCACCGGGCGTCGGAGGCCACCGTGGCCCCCGGCCGCCGTTGTCAGCCACACCATTGTCAGCAAAGGAATGGCCGATGCCTGCCGGGGCTGCGGGACTGTTCGAAAGAGATACCGAGGCCCCGGAACACAAAGGGCTAAGAAGGAACAAGGATGGGTTTTAGTCAGTAAACGTCTGACACTCCCTTCCGCTCCGCCCAAAGCATGTGATAACTTCCCATCCGAAAAAAAAAAAATAGGGATAATTGTATGTTTATACCGAAAGAGGGAAAGGAGGTCTTGGCAGTGGAACGTAAATGGCGAATAATAATTGCCTGAAATTGTCAACACAGTGAGAAAACGTGTAGACATATCAATGATCACTCCTTATCTGAAAAGACCTTTGCCCCGGAATAAGAAAATTATACCTAGCCTAGCTCGTGTATTTATTTATATCATAATAGATAACGAATAGATATTAGTAGATATAGAGCTATGTATAGGATTTTGAGCGAAGTGGCGCTCTCAGGTATCCCGGGCATACCCTGACGTATACGAACACCGCTCTTTGGACGTCTCCGGAAGGCGTGGTGTTTATAGTGAATAAGTTTAAAATGTTATCATGGAAATTGACGTGGGCCTCGTTTTTTTTAAAGAGATTGACGAAGATTTTAACAGTCAGGCGATAATGGGGAGGGTGTCTAGAAAACGCGATCGGAGTTTTCTTGATATTGGCCAAGAAGGGCGAATCTTTAATCGAGACCAGAGACGATAGAGGGCTTAGAAGAATATGGGGGTAACCTGCGTTTAGGTCAAAAAGTTTAATTAATTAAGTACGTAGTCAATTTTACAAAAATTACAACTCCCTCGAAGGGGCAGAAACATTTGAAGGAAGTGTGTCGCGTGTGTTTGAAAGGATGTAGTTATTCAAGCGAATTATAATTTATAATCACCGTTACTGATTTTTTTATACGAGAATACAATGCATGTTTACACAGGCGATAAACTACGTATTATTACACGATTTGTTTAAGTAGGCACTTCAGATACAATTTATCTGAAAAATAATCCATTGTTTTATCTTAATAAGCGAGTAATGTTGTGAGTACCTACACCTAGGTCAGTTATTTACTTTTACTGTGAGTGAAAAATTATTAACATACTTAATAGACTCGTATCTATTACATGGGACTTAATTAATCTTCACCTGCCTAGCCTTTTCCGAACTGTGTTGGGGTCGGCTTCCAGTCTTACCGGATGCAGCTGAATACCAGTTACAATTTTACATGGAGTGCCTGCATATCTGACCTCCACAACCCAGTTAGTACTGGGTAATACGATACCCCTTGGTAAGCCTGGTTGTCAGACTTTTCGGGCCACTGACTACTTAACGACTGTCAAAGATCTACAAATGACATCCGGGACCAACGGCTTAACGTGCTTTCCGAGGCACGGAGGAAACTCGGTATGTACTGGGTGGTCACCCATCCACAGACCAACTTAGGCAAGCACGGCTTAAGCTAAAAATCGACCCGAGCGGTTGTTACTATTTAGCCACGAGCTCCTGCTTGGGACTTAATTATCTAGCGAAATTTGGAAGTAGGTACTATTAGGTACTTGTCTTACCTACTACCTACCTCTGTCTTACTCTTCGGGGATTACACGTGTGATATTATATTTTGTTTAAAAATTATTTGACCAAGATGTCATGAACATGGATGTAGCAAAGGGAGGGTTTACAAGGATCGCAGCAGGTGGCGTTCTGTAGTTGCTGCCTACCTCATGGGATCGAGGCGTAAGGTGATATATGTGGCCCCTGCCGGGATTGCGGGACTGTTCGAAAGAGATACCGTGGCCCCGGAACACAAAGGGCGATGAAGGAACATGGATGGGTTTTAGTCAGTAAAAGTCTGACACTCCCTCCTGCTCCGCCCAGAGCGGGAGGAGTTATTTGATGATCTCCCATCCGAAAAAAAAAAAAATGGTGATGTCTGTGAACTAAAAGGTTCCCATAAAAGACTACTAAGGTATTCATCCAAAACAAAACAAATGTTGGTATGTCTGTCAACAGAAGCCTCAATTGATAGGTACTAAATCAGCATCTATTTCAAGTGAGCCAGTTACAGGCACTTTTGAATGAGGGATTTTCTTTTTAGCTCTTCCCTAGTCGCTGGATAGATGCCGCTAGGAGTTAGTATGATAATGCAAGGAACGGGACCTAAAAAAACTGATTTTAACAAAGCGCGAGAAAACTAGATTATATTCGGAAGGTGCAAATGAAAGTGTCAGTCAACGAGAGTATGTGACGTGACACAATGCTTTTTTTTCCAAGCGTTTTGGCTTTGGCACCAACTATCATAGTAAGTTCAATGCCATCTATAGAGTTCTTGGAAACTAAGTTTTTTTTTAATACCTCAAAAAGAAAACCTCTCATTGTCGAAACAAAGATGAAAATTAAATGTAGCAACAGTCCCAATCACAAGACATAAAAACTGTGAAAGTACTGTAGTTACCCATTCCCTAGTGTAGATCTCTATGTCGAAGAACGGGCAAGAAACCCCATGGACACTCTTTTAAATCAAAATATTGCTACAAAATCTTGGTTACATCATTCATGTTGAGATTGTATATTATGTGAGAACAATATAGCAAGATGTGCACGTTAAAAGTGTCCATAGTGAAAACAAGACTACACATGAACACGAATACAAAATATACCATTAGAAAATTCGTTATAATGGTCTGTAGACTAGCCACTGTATTGCTGTTCATATGCAAGGAAAGTTTTTGGCCAAGTCTTAAAATATGAAGAGAAATTACTCCTTATTTTATAGCAGATGAAAAGTACCATTTAGTCGTAGCCAAGGTTGGGTCAAAGAAACCAGAGTCTTCGAAAAGCTTGTTATGTTGAAAATATCACGACAGTGGCATGAAACAGTTGGATGTAGGAGACACGGAACCATGAATTATGGCAGAAGAAAATTATGATAATAAGTATCATACCACAATTGAATAATTTAGAAGTTTGGTAGAGGGCATTCTCACCCTTTTTTTTCGGATGGGAAGTCCTCAAATGACTCCTCCCGCTCTGGGCGGTGCAGGAGGGAGTATCAGACTTTTACTGACTAAAACCCATCCATGTTCCTTCATCGCCCTTTGTGTTCTGGGGCCACGGTATCTCTTTCGAACAGTCCCGCAACCCCGGGGGCATTCTCACCCTCGATGTGAAAAAGGGTTGCAGGATTATCATACGCGAATTTCAATATCAACTTATGCCATCAATCAGTACACACCTATTCAATTGATATTTTTTATGACCAAGCTTTATCATTAATTTTTTGCATGGTAACACCATTTTATTGATTTATTTGGTATAACAGTTGGTTGGCTGGCTCTTTTATACACTCAATTGATTCTTTACACTATGAACAACACTATTATGAAATAGCTTGTTATTTATAATATATTTTATGTTGGTAACATCCATTATCCTGTTTCCAAAATGAAATATGATAAGAAACCAAAAATAGGCATTTCCGAGGAAATATAATATTTGTAACTGTATCTATAACGTCACCATTGTTTAGTCATTGCTTAGGATGAAAAATATGCTCAAGGAGATGTCATTGTTTTAATTTGAATAATTAGTTGATTTTTAACGCCAAGTATTCTTGCGATTGAAATGAGTATGTGAATTGCTATGGACTGGGGTCTGCATAATATTTTGGAAGATATACCTATTGCATTTAAAACAACTATTCAGATGTGTTTATCCTGAACAATTTGGAATGGAAAACCTGGAAAACCAGTGACGCAGTATAAAGGCAAAACAACCCAGTTGGCCTGTTTTCAAGTCTTCATGATTGCGCACTCACAACATATCTGTTTATTAGAATATCATTGCCTGTGAATAAATAAGCTTTAAGTTTCAGATTTCTTCTGACATAATTATCAAGGTTAGGTTGTGACCTGAATCAACACTACATGAAACTAGAATGCAATTTCCTAAAAAAGAAAAATTATTTTTGTGCATTGAACCCAATGTTTTAACATTACTTAGCAACACTTATTTCGGCCAAGCTTTATTGCTGTAACTATTGCACAAATGGCAAATTAGAAGTACAAGATAGTGGTGTTGATTCTGTTGTGCACAAACTAAACTTAATTTAGGCTATTGCTATCATTTACTAAAAGGCAGTACGAGAAAAGGACGGCTATACCCATGAACTAAGTTAGAGATGTCAAACTAGTTTATGCCTTGCGCTTCATTGTGTATTTAGTCATCATGTTTTTACGTGCACCCTTCATTTGTATGGAAATATTAGTTCCAATTAAATTTGACAGCTCTAATTTACGTCCGTCTCTTTCTCGTTTTATTAGAAAGAGAAAGATAGCAATAGCCAAAATCAAGTTTAGTTTGTGCACAACAGAATCGACACCAATCACAGGGTTATTTATAAAAAAAAAAGCACTAAAATGCTGAGTATGAAAGGGCACAAAAGCCTGATAAGGTAAAAATCATTTTAAGAAAAGACATTCTTTACTCATTAGCCTTGCCATCAATTACATGAAAATTAAACATAACTAGCGTATTGTAGGTACCCTTTAGAGATCACAGGTCTGATGTTATGTTTCTTTACCAACAAAATAATCATTGCCCAGCAAAATAATTAAAAATAGAAATGTTATCAATGAAAAAAGTTAAGTAATTGCAAAGATAAAAGGCCGCAAGAACATGTTTATTAAAAAAAAAGTATTATGGTTCACTGTCAAGGTGCTATCTAATCAGAGAATGAGTAAACATTAGGAATCAGGCGGGCAATTGATATTGATATCACCAATGCCTAATCTAATTCAAGTAATCATGTCACAAGTTTGGTTCTCCTGCAGAGATTTTCCATTATAGCTATTCTTCAGATAAAAATACATAAATAGACAGACAGATGGACAAAAAAGTGAGCCTGTTTCCATGGAACCATGCTTTAAAATGCTTAGGAAATTTTAATTGGAATATAGTCAAAGCTCTGTCATGTAAAAATGTGTCATAAAAACTTAATGATGAGTAAAGAAAAAAAATATGCACTTTCACCACTTTCCATCAAGAGTCTAACAAAAAAAAATTATAATAATCTGTTTACAGCCTCTTTCCTTCCATAGAGTATTTTTTTAAAAACACACTTGAAGATGGAACAGCAGTCTCGTGACATTTCTGTTACAGTGACAGAAAGTAGTGCAAGAGAATATCTGCCAAAATAGGTAACTAAAAATTACCGATATTATAACTAAAAATTACAAAATTAACTATCTAAATTACCAAAAGCGATAACAAGGAAGCATTACAGGTGAAGAGACTAATTGGTTAGTGTGTTACAGCTGGACAGGACCGGCGTACACCTACATGATGCATTTCAAGGTTATCCAAAGAAACACTAACTACTAGATGCACAAATATTAGTAAAAACGGACCCCTTACCTTCTGGTGGAGGTAAACAACCGCTAACAGGTAAATAGAACGTTATTTCACGGACATAAAATGTTACATAAGCTTAAATCTCATGACAGTTCTTAACCACGACCAGTGTTAGATATTCGAGTAGTTCTAGCTTAATTACAAGCGTTATTCAATGCATAGCGTATGTGCACTGAGTTTACAACGTACTGAACTGATACTTCACTTATATTTTGACGCTGCTTTATGAGAATTCAGAGTTCAGATGTAGCCCGTAGACCTACATTTATTTCGGTTCGATTGGGCCTCTTGCAATCGAATTCTAGTTGGTGGCACCTGTCAAAATCTCATTCCACCTAATCAATCCGCTAAATTTTTAACACTACGCCGAAATAGCTAGGTTTGTTAGTCTCCAGGCGTAAGTAGCACAGCACTAGGAACATGCTCAATCAACTTTTATTGCAGATTTGGAACGCACCGTAATGAAATGTTGAGGCTGCGTTTAGTAACTGCTCCGTGAGCTATTCCTGAATATTGATCGTCGTGTAGGAATAGTGTTAATTATGGGCGCGTTCATTTTCAAGGCTTTGACCAAAATGTATCTGTTTGTTATACACTGGGTTAGCTTGCAAATGAAGGATATAATTCGCTCACATGTAGTCGCTGTTCATGATGTAATTCCTGTACCAGAAGAATCCAAAAGACCATTAATTTCGATGGTTTGAATATAATCTTATGAGTAGAAACTAAACGCATGTTTGCATGTGATTTTCTTTCTGCAACAGATTAAAATGTTGAAGATCTTTTTATCATTAAAATCTATCGTAATTATTTCTTGGATGTTTTATTTATATAAATCATATTATGTTGTGTTAAAATGTATATGATACTTTTTACTAGCAGACTAACACGAGATTCTGACGTCATCACTTACCATCACGCCCTGATCAATCGGAAGACTGGAGGCGAGGCACTCTTATTCCATAACGGGAACGAGATGACGCTATACAGGACGTCTAACTCCATTTATGTATTTAACACTTGCTCCCTCCTGGCAATGTCGTGACTTACCTTACTATTATAAATCCGAGTAGGTTTACGGAGGAGTTTACGTGGAAATTTAAATTGAGAAAGAAAAACGAAACACTAAACTTAAAACTACCAATATAAAGGGTGTAAAACACCTCTTAACGAAGCCGAAAAGCACTTGTTCTCCTTGTCATTGCGAACATTTTTTTGTTCTACACAATACCTAGGAACCTTCTAGTTACGGAGATATTGGTGGTCAAAGTTCCAACTTGTTGACAAGTTTTTTTTTTAATACAAGTTTTTAATGTAAGATTTTTACTTTAAACACCTCCACGATCCTCGTACTATTCAATCCATCCATCAGCACAATGATTTGAGTCCGCTACATTGAGTTCTAACACAAAACATGATTTTTCACCCCAAAAAAAAAAGTTTCCCAGCAATAATTTTTGCGTAAAGTTACTTATTTGGATGTACACAATGCTTGGTTGACGGCTTCGTGATCAGGTCTTTTACACCCTGTATAATACCCC
The DNA here is from genome assembly GCA_905147715.2 of Xestia xanthographa. Lineage (NCBI taxonomy): Eukaryota > Metazoa > Arthropoda > Insecta > Lepidoptera > Noctuidae > Xestia > Xestia xanthographa. The sequence continues at coordinate 12,747,525 of LR990671.1, forward strand.
TTTGTTCTCATAATATCCATGGCACAGCTGGTGTGCGCAAATTTTTGAAAAAGCTTCTGCCTGAGCCAAGAATCTAAACCCGATCGCTTTTGTAAAAAACACCTGTGTGATTACACTGAGCGATAGTGTCACTGTTTGTGTCAAAATCTCTCTTGGTCCAGACATCCTGACTCTCGACGATTCACCCCTGTGCACTGTGTCCTCATTCACCCTGTAGCAACCAAAACGGATATTCTGCCCCTTTTTTTATGGACATACGACAGGACGTGGCCAGCCCAGTCCCACTTCAGCTTAGCGGCTTTTCAAGCAAATGCAACGGCAGCATTTTGTTTAGAAGCGCAATGGGGTGTTGCGTTTAAAACGCAAGGTTAGATCTACACCTCCCATATTATTATTACTATACTCTTTGATCTACACTTCAACCAACTTATCCGTACAAGCGAGAAAACACGGAACTAAAATAAATGTAGGTACCAAGTTTGACATAACGATGCATTTTTTTTTTTTTGACATGCAACACCACCTTGATAGTTTGTACCTACACTATACAAGACAGTGTACTAACATCAAATACTTCCCAGAATACTTCCTTCCTGTATCTCGTCTCTGATCCACGTCCGGAAGAGGGTTATTCAATGATATTTAATTAAACAGATATGTTATGAGCGCGCAATCGTGAAGACTCGAAAACGTGTCAATTGGCCTGTTTTTCCTTTATTCTGCGTCACTGCGTGTATGTGAGCTGGCTCTCCCCCGCGGCACACTTTTTTCGGTGGTTTTGTAGGTGTCTAACATATCTGTTTGTTAGAATATCATTGGGGTTATTACATTATTTCTTTAATTTTGTCTGACAGCAGCAGCCTTAGAGGCACCCTTTGTGTCATTGACACTAGCTTGACCACCATCAGGGATTTTAATTTTGATAACAAAAAATTGTTGTCACTAATTGCTTGAAATTTTTTTCACCAAAGTATCAGAATTTGTCGGTCACTGGTTCAAAAGAGTTTATAGGTGGCCGATCTGGAGTCTCCCCAGCTTGGCCACAATTATATAGGCACATACAAAAGATCTGTTTTGTTCCAAATGTAATGGCTAATGTGTGTTATTCAAAAGATAATATTGAATTCAATTTCCCCATACAGTGGTACAAGCAAGTACAAAGGTACTACTTGCTTGTACCACTGTAAATTCTAGGGAGACTCCAGATCGGCCATCTATAAACCCTTAAATCTTTTCGATCCAGTGACCGACAAATTATAATATTTGGCGGTGACCGATAAATTCTAATATTTGGCGACAAATTTCGACTAATTAGCGGCTAATTTTTTGTTTTCAAAATTAAAATCCGTGATGGTGGCCAAGCTAGTGTCAATGACACGAAACTTATTGTAACGCGAATAAAGTTCACTGTGATTTTGACAATGTAACTGAAAGGATATTGGGCAGTAAATAAAAAACAAACTCGGCCAAAAAGACATTTATTGAGATAAACAAGCTAAAATACGAACAGACATACACACAGACACCAACTTACGAGAACTTTGAACATTTTTACGGTAAGGCCCTCCGCTACAGCAATACTAGAGTTACTCTTTTAATTTTTCCACTTTTTTCGCAGTGGCAACACTCTCCAGCCGTTGATAACATTAAAAAATCAAATATAAAGTACGGACAATATAAGTCCTAATTGTTCAAGCGTGAGAAAGAGACGGGGGCTATACAAAATGATAGTGCCATCCCTTTTTAACAAAGCGAACTTAGATAGCACGTCTCAAACAAGCTGTTCATTGCTCAATATTTTTTAGTTTTTGTAATTAAAAATATTTGAAATGAATACCTAGCATCTAGTCAACTACCACTTATGTAGGGAACTGTTGCGCTAGGTCAAACATTGTTGCCTTTGTCTTTCAAAATATTTTTAAAATTCTCTAAGTATCACTACACTGTTATTACAATTTAATCTTTAATGTTGGATAACTTAGGTTGAATCTTGACTCGATTAAGTATAAGTAAGAAAGATAATATGGTACTTATAGCATAAATCTATATTCAATTTGAAAATCTAACAAATTTGTATAGTTTTGAGCTATCATTATCAGCTATAGACCAGGAAATTAACTGTAAAGCAAATTAACCACGAACTTAAACTGTCGGTAGCAACTGTCATTTTTTGACAGTTACTTAAAATGGCTATTATGTCATGTCAATTTGCGTTTCAATTAATTTCTCTGGTTGTACATTGCGTTGACATGTATTGGACGGTAATGCACTATAAATGTGGCATTCGTTATCCATCTTACCCCCCCCCCCATTATTTTTGCAGCCATTAGTCAAATAATTACTTACACTTTGTTTCGTAAAATGTCGCTTAGGGTCAACAAACAACTTAGATACAACATTAAAAATTAAAACCAAACAAGCGAAGGACCACGTAATACAACTAATTTAAGGACAAGACTTTGTGCCAATAAATCTAAATAAAACAAAATTTTTGGTAAAATAATACTCAACATTCACAAACACAAAAAGTGTAAATACTTCTGCAATCTACAAAATACAATATTTACGTATAAAAACTAGGTGCAGATAAAAAAACGCGCCATTTTCAGAGTTCCGTTCCAATTTAAGCACAAATTTGCAGCGCGAGCAAATCCTCTTGTCGCATGTCGCGCTGAAACGAGAAAGTCAAATTAAAGTAGCCAGCGAAACTACACAGACGTAACGGATTTCGAAATATAAACTGGATAAAACGAAGCAAAAAAAAACGATTTTCTAAAGTCATACTTCAGAGGGTGCATTCTGACAGTTGACAACGTTGCAAATATCTGTCAAATATTTCGCTATTTTATTTGATTTAATCAATATTTTTTAATTTAATTTTGAAATGTTGCTCAGTGTTGCACTAATATATTATAATTATTATTGACTTATTATTGCAATAAAAAGATTGGTAATGCAACAATTTTGGTAAAAAAAAAATTGAAAGACTTCCCAATGCTTTTAATCCACTTAGAAATAAATAATCACTGCAACGATCTAAGTTATTGCAATTTAATTTTTAAACAATATTTTAATACAATACAGAGCGTGGAGTCACTTGGGGAAGGCCGGCCTATGTCCAGCGTTTTCAGTGGAAGTTTTTCGGCTGAAATGATGATGATGAATGTTACAAAAATTCATCATGACAGCGATATATCTGACAGATATTTGTGATGTTGCCAACTTTTAAAATGCACCTCTACAAGTAAGTACTTGTTACTACTACACCTTAGGTCCTTGAACCCAAGAAAAAATCATGAAATCTTTTTTTTCTCGTTTTATCTTGTTTTAACGTCTGCGGAGTTTCCACTAGATAATTTGTTTTGACCCTGAATACGCATATTCGTTTGTCTCGTTTAAGCGCGATAAAATGCTATGGCAACACTTTGAGAACTGTTGCCTGTACAGTTTAAATTTTCAGGCGCGTGCTCTTTTACGCCTAAAAAAGTTAATAATTGTAAACTTTTATTTTTATTCGTTGCTCTATTTAAATATTTCCTGTTGTATCTTTAGCCTCTGATCAGATTTTATAAGTTACACAATATTCTTTGGAAACGTACATCTCACAACTATAGGGCAAGATATTTCTTGTAGGTACATTTTTAGCCATTTATTGCAAAACGATCCCACAGCCAATTATAGATTAATAAGATATTATAAGCAAAACTAATACAGTCTTATTGCATCAGCACCTAAAGTGTATCGATAAAGCTGAAATTTAAATTAATATTAATAAATAATAATTTATTCTTCTTTTCAATAAAATAAAAAATACCTAAAATAATAAAGCTGCTAAAAATACTCGTCCATTTTTGGTACATTATAATTTTACACATACTTAAATTTAAAGTATAATTGAAAAGTTTACGTATTCACTGGTTCAAAGTCATACAAATGTGGAAATAAAAAATCCACATAATAGCGCACTGCTAAAGGTGCCCCTAAAGGGAGCCCCTAAAGGTTTTAAATAGGGGATCAAAGGTTGTATGGGACCTGGCAAGGCTTATTTTAAAATTAATATAAAAACGTACATAAATTAATAAAGTTTAGAATAAATGCCGCAGAACCAAATGTTCCTGCCTGGAAACATACCTAGTTTACAACTTTGCCGCCTAATAAATATAGACCACGGAACTCAAAACAGCTACTGATGTTTCGAAAACATGGTTTGTGTTTCAACAACATGTCCAACTTTTTTCCCAGTGAATACGAGTAAACAAAAAGCCGATATCAGACGCTTCACACGAGTGACTGTTCATTTTTGTTGCACTCATTGTTCAATCGACACCGATAAAATTACATAGAAATGACCGTACATTCTTTTCTTTCGTTTATATTTGATCATTCCGTAGACCACTAAAAGTGGCTGTGTGCCAAAATTGAACATTAGTGGATCGATCCAGTCGTTTTAAACACAAAATCACGCCTATAGACCACGATAGGTTAAGTAGTCACTTACGCTTCACTTTTAAGCGACTAAAGCGCAAAAACTTCAGTGAATAGTCTGATATCGGTATATTGAATACTTATGTCAATTTATATAGGTAAGGTTATGTATACGTGCACAATAAATAAAAATGTAAACAAACCTCAAGGTACCTCGAGTGCAGCGGCGAAAGACGGCCTCGACAGCAAAAACAGTTTAAATAAAAATAATTTGGAAAAAAAATAGAGGCTGTTTCACCACACCAAAGAGTTTATGAGAAAAAGTTGAATTCAGGAGGACCAGAGGGCCTATCATCGCCTCTTAAAGTAGTATTTTTAAACTTACTTCGTGAGTAAAACGATGAAGCTATCTGTATAGGGCAATCTACACGCAAATGACATTAAAAGAATCATCTACAGCATGTATCAGAAGTCTTGGATTTTAGTATTTGTATCGGAAACATGACCACATTTTTCTGATACCTACTTATTTATATACCATCACTTTTGTGATACACGCTGTTTAAGAAGTTCTCCTATAAATGGTCTTGCACATTGTGAACTAAATGATCATAGTCCGCGACGAGAGAAGATCTCAATTAACGTACAACGTCGATTAAACTCCGGAAACGTAATGAGTTTAGTTTTAAAATGTTCAGATGAATCCGGATGTATATCTAAAATACAAGTTGAGATTTGAGACTCAATTATTTATTTTGAAATTATCCCTGGTCTGATATCTCGATATATTGCGATATTATTTTCAAACATCGGAAATGGAGACACTGTTATCAGACGTGGGAAAAAACAGAATGTAGGGTAGATTTTGCAAAAATTTGGACTGGCGATAACATGCCCTATCAAAATGAGTTTAAAAGTAAAAGTCCGCTGCGCTCGAGGCAGTCTGACTCCGTTTGAGGCGGTTGCCTCGCCGCTGCGCCGAGGCCTCGAGGCGTCCTACTCCAAGTCTTTCATGACACGACCCAGCTCAACCGATTTTGGGGCACTTTCATTGATCTACGAACAAGAAATTTCGTTGTTTTACCCGATTTTAATGTTCCAAGACGTTATAAACTAAATAACAAAATAAATTAAGGGATTTTTTGGAGTAAAGGCAATATTGGCGCGTTTTAAGTGTCAAGCAAACACAAAATAAATAATTAAAATAAATTACTACTAATAATTTGGTTACATTTGTACATTTAAGGAAAGTCCTGCGATTTTAAACGAATGAATGAATGCGATTTTGTTAAATTAAGAGCAAATCTTTAGCCGAAGAAACCCACGCCGTGTAAAAACTAATTTCGGAACTGTTTTTTTAATTCAATAATTTGCACATGTAAAATTTGCAAAATATGTGACGTCACACGGGCGGTGGGGGTCTCACAAATGTGACCAGCTGTGACAAGGACGGGAGGGGTAAAAAATCATGAAATTCGTGTGAAGTAATTTTGCGGCCCCTAATATCCTAAACCAAACGGTAATAGTAGAGCTATCCATGGATAAATTCTTGAAATCAGATCGGCAGTTTATGAGATTAGCTCCTACAACCAAAGTTTAGTAGATTTAAATCGATAAGTACTAATTTAACTTGTAAAAAAAACCGTTCAAAATCGCAGAACCTTCTAAATCGACGATCAAATTTATATTAATTTTATTATTCGTTTTATAAAAAATAAATAAAAAATTAATTTTGTCCCGAAGACATTTTTCGTTCCGGCTCAAGTAACTTGTCTACAAGTGGTCCGGGGCGGTCCAAACTGCTATAACTCTCCCTTTCGCTACCATGTTTCTCCACCTGGAATATTCGGTTTTTTAAGCAATTTGTCCATAGGAGGACATGTCCATGGCGACAATAGACGACCAGACTTTGGCTGAAATCTATAGCCAACTAAGACATAAGCTCAGTTAAGCAAGGAGCTCGTGGCTAAATAATAACAGCCACTCGGGTCGATCGTTAGGTTAAGCCGTGCTTACCTAGGTTGGTCTGTGGATGGGTAACCACCCATTACATACAGAGTTCCCTCCGTGCCTCGGAAAGCACGTTAGAAGTTGGTCCCGGCTGTCATTTGTAGATCTTTGACAGTCGTTAGGTAGTCAGAGGCCCAAAAAGTCTGACAACCAATCTTACCAAGGGGTATCGTATTACCCGGTACTAATTGGGTTGTGGAGGTCAGATAGGCAGTTGCTCCATGTGAAATACTGGTATTCAGCTGCATCCGGTTAGACTGAAAGCCGACCCCAACATAGTTGGGAAAAGGCGAGGCAGATGGTGACATAGCTCAGTTAAGCTTCATCCGAAAATAAACCCTGTTCGTATTAATTTTATGTGCATTGCGTTTTACAGAAATGAAGACCATTTCCGCATGAAACGATGGATATATAACATCTACTCACATTAGGCTCGCAGTGCACTAGAGATGAAACGGATAGTAATTTGGCCGGATATCCGGCTGCCGGATATTCGGTCCTTTATCACGTAACATGTTCTGACGAGTTTGATTTGAGTTAACGTTGCCGCACAAGTGTGATGTTTAAGAAGCCAAGCGGAGTCGCTTTTAACCTTTTGAACAAGCAAGCGCGCGCCTTGTACTATCGAGGACACTCCCGCCTGACCACCACTAAGCTTATTTTTGCTTGCACTCGCAACATAGAAACGCTCTCTAGCCCCGCCCGGTTGAGTTTGTATAGAAATAATGAATGAAAAGATACCGAATCGCCCGAGCGCACTGACGACGCACGCCAAACGAGAGTTATTGTTATTTTGGCGCGCCAAAGTTTACGCTTTCCTAATTGGCCCAAACTTTAAGGGGGCGTAGCTCGGCGCCTCCGCATGTTTTAAGCGGGAAAAAAAAACTGGTCAGGCGGAAAAGACCCCGACTGTACGTCAAACGACACAAATGTGTGACAAAATGGTAGGTGAAATTGTGGCTTGGCGTGGAGGCCACGCGCGGTTAACATAAACCATTTGTTAATTTGAGTATTAAATTATTATCAATAATAATATTTTTGGCAAGTAATTAATTATGAGTACATGATGTTTATAAGCTACTGTCGCATGATTTATCTTGTGTTAATGAGAAATTATTGATTTCTTTCATATTCGGTATCCGGCCGGATAGTAAAAATTGGCCGGAAAACTGATAGTTACCGGATATCCGTTTCATCTCTATTATGTACACTAAGTCCATACGAATAAGGATAATTTTCGCATGAAACACTGTGTGTATGATATCTACTCACATTCTGTTCAGCATCCCGCACCAGTACCTACAGAATAAGCACGCTAACTGTATACGAATAAGGTTCATATTTCGAATGAAACGCTGGGCGTGTAAGATGTACTTACGTCGGGTTCTCCTAGAAGAGTGTTGGCGAGGTAGGGCGCTTTCAGGACCCCGCGCCAGTACAGTTTCTCTAAAGGTCTGTTCACACACCAACCGGCGCAGCGAACTCCGAGAGATCGCCAGAAATGCACCTCAACCCTGCAAAGATCGAATAGTCGGAAGGTCAAGGTCAATGTTGAGAAGCACAGCCATTTGAAACTTAATTTGTTTAAATTATTTAAATAACATCGTAGTTTTAAGATTACCTAGCTTGAATAGATACCCTATGACCTAGGTCATCTCAGAATAATAGGATAATAACATTATGTAAAACAGCAATAACATATAATAACTATTTGTAGGTAGTTAAGTATGTATAAACTCAGGTCAGCTGATTGGCTAAAAGAGCCCCCTTAGTATTTTATATCTAGCCAATCAAAGTTAAGTAGGTCACAGGGGTGAGGAAAGGGGAGTCGAGGGACGGGAAATGCCGGCTTCCACGCTACCGATAGGAAAATAGATAAATACCAAGTATTAGGTCAGCCACTACTTGAGCTAATAAAAATGTGAATAAAATAGGCGACTTTTTTGAGCATAGCCAGTCTTCAGTCAGCAGTCCTCAGTGTTTCTTATAACTTACTAGTGTAAAAGTCGTCGTAAATTCTGTGCAAATTGGGTAAAAGTATTGAACTATATTAACTGTGTACTCTCTATAAACTGTATTTTCTATGTGATTGCAAACTTTTATTGATAATTGTGTGTTTCTGTGTCTTTATAAAAACTATTTCATATCAGTGTAAAAACAGTTGTAAAATCAGTGTAATTAATCAAGTAAATCAATATACAGTGTTTAAATCAGTTCATCTTCTGTGGTTTTCTCTTGTAATCAACCCGTGCGGCCTGAGATCCTTTACAATTTGGTCCTGTCGAGCCGGATCTGTTGAGCTCGCTAAAGAAGATGAGCACAGTTACGACGAGAAGTAAGTTGCGTAAATTAGAGGCAGACATGAACAAGCGGCGAGAATTAGAAGCTGACTCTGGGGTGCCATCCGAAAGGGCACACGGCTCGCCTTCAGTCGCACCTACATCAATGTCTATACCTATACCTGTGATCCCAGGGGCGGGAGGTCGAGTTTATGACCACAGAGACACGTTCACGCCAATGAGATCGGAGAGGTCACACAGGGCAAGGTCAGGGGCAAGCCACGTCTCCTCGAAGAGCGGTCACAGAAGTGCCGATTTCCTTCGTCGGAGGGTCGAATACGAGGCAGAAAGAGAGTTGGTGCGCATGAAAGAGCATTTAGTCAAGAAGAAGCTTGAGGTCGATCTCGCTGAGATAGACGCCGCTGCTGACGAAGATTCAGGGTCAGAGGACGAGGGAACAACGCGTCGAGTGGAAGAATGGGTGACAGAGACAGCACCCGGTGATAGAGAAACTCTCGCGTCCACAATAAAAAAAAAAAAAAAAAAAAACGCTTTATTTGCTAAATCAAATCAAAATAACAACCTTGCACAGTTCAAAAAGTTACAAATAAGCAGTAGAGGTAGTTACAATTTTTGTTTGTTATGTGTCGGTATACTTATTTTGGTTGTTAACACAAGACTGATTCACTCTGCTCCCCGTACTAGTTTAAACTGTATTACGGTGGACCAGTGTTCCTCGTTCTCTGTGATTGTACTCATGGTAGCATACTTGTGACAAAATATTATTTTAACATATAGCATAAAGAGTTTTAGGAAATAAAAGCAAAGCAAATGCAAAAATAACTTAAACTAGGGGTAGGCAAACATAGAATAGTGAACTTTTTGTTAAGTAGTAGGTACATGTAAAAGTTGACATAGTATACGCAAAATATTTCGATGCTTAGTTTGTTTACATTGTGTTTGGTTATACTTTATAACGTTTGCCTGTTAAAAACCAGTGGCAAAGTATATTTAAAGTTAAAATTAATTAAAAGTAGATCATGATTATTATTGATTATCTTTATGTGTAAAAAGTGTACGTTGTATGTAAAGTGACTTGGAATGTGTTAATGTATGAATGTGTATGATGCAATATTTTGGTGATTTATCTCATTAACTAGTAATTTTAAGTATTTGTTCAGTATCATTATAGTTCAGTGAGTTAAGAAACTTAAAAATCTCAATTTTACAGGTATGACTATTAAGATTATGAATTTGGATTAGTTTTGATATTTTATTATACATGAATGGTCCTAGGAAATTAAAAAATCGGTTTGCAAATGAGGTTTTACAGTAAGGTACGGAGTAAACAATATCTTGCCTTCTTCTCGTTTTATAATCAGGTGAATTTTTGTGCTGGGTTAATATTAAGTCTTTGATGAATAGTTGCCTTACTGTAAGAACTGATAATTCCGAGTATAATAGAAAAGTAGGGTGCCTAAACTTCTTATAACTCATCACCTTAAGAACAGCACGTTGTGCTCGTTCTAAAGCAATAAGAACGGTTTTGGCAGCACCCCCCCAAGCCGTAATAGAGTAAGTTATAATGGACTGGCACAACGAAAGATACACTAACAATGACAAGGTTGGTGGGCAGAAACAACGTATGTTTTTAAATATGTATATAAGTTTTCTCACTCGGGAGGTAAGTGAAGAGACCTGTTCTTGCCAGTTTAAATGTTGGTCAATGATCAGTCCAAGGTATTTTAATGACGATGCTTTAGAAAGTTCATGGCAAGAGCACTTCCCCGTCATATTACATGTATGAGCATTTATTTGAATAGTGCCAGGGGGTGGTTGGCTGCTCTTTCTTATACTAAAAGGTATGTATTTAGTTTTATGCGTGTTAAGAGTCAGAAGATTTGACTGTAGCCACTCCGAAACCAGTCTGAACCCTTCATTAGCCAGCTCGTTAGCCTCTTTCCATGTTTCTCCACTAAATAAGAGGGCTGTGTCATCAGCGTACGCTATGACCCGGCCCTGGTTCAGCTGTAAATCACACAGGTCATTTACGTAAATAAGGAAAAGCGTAGGTCCCATAACACTACCTTGTGGCACACCGAAAGTTACATTCTCCAGGTCGCTCACAAAGCCATTTATTCCCACACATTGTGTTCTGTTAGACATATAGTCTTCAAGTAGCTTAAGAGCTATTCCACGAACTCCTACATGTTCTAGTTTTGCAAGAAGCAGGGGAACAGAGACTGTGTCGAACGCCTTTGCTAAATCCAGGAATATGCCTATAGTTTTCCTTCCTCTATCAAGGTTATTCACAATGGTAGAAGTTAGGTGTTTAATTGCGTCGCTAGTTGACCTGTTTTCCCTAAAACCGAATTGGTTGATTGAGAGGAGATTCTGAGATTCAAGGTAACGAGTTAGTCTTTTGTTAATAACTTTCTCAAACACCTTAGATAAGGAGGGCAGTAGCGATATTGGCCTATAGTTAGAGACACAGTCTTTATCCCCCGCTTTGTGTATAGGAATGATTAAAGCCTTCTTAAGGACTTCTGGAAAAACGCCCGTTGTCATGCATTGATTACATAGCATAGTTATGGGCCGAGCCAAAGTATCCACTCCTAATTTAAGCAATGAAACTGGAATTCCGTCGTAACCAGTAGCGTTCGTTTTTTTTAAATTCAGTATGATGGCTTTTACTTCATCAATATCCGTTGGCAAGAGGACGAGAGAGTTGGTAGCAGAGCGCCCAATGAAGGGAGTCTTTGATAACCCAGGGCCTCGAATCTGTATGTCATTAGCTAAATGGTATCCAACATTTGCAAAGTACCCATTTACCTGGTTAATTGAGCTCTGTGGATCAGGTTTGAGTTTTAGCAGTTCTTCGTTGTCATTACTTAGACCAGCAAAATTGCAGACATCTTTAATTAAGGACCATTGTTTTTTTAAATTGTTTTTATGCTTATTGATTTCAGACCTTAGATAGTTGTTTTTAAGTTTTTTTAATAAATTATTACATGTGTTACGGTACCTTCTATAGGTGATCCTTAAAGTAACATTGTCTGGGTTTTTGCGAAGCTTTTTATGGATTTGATCTCTGTTTCTAATACAGCGGCATATGCCAGGTGTTATCCAAGGTTTTATGGCACGTTTCCTTCGAGACAGTTTATGTAAAGTTGTATGCTTACTCATTGCGTCTGTTATAGCTGTCAGAAACACATTTGTAGCCATATTGCAATCATCAGTTGTAAGGATGGATGGCCAGTTGATTTGTTTTAAGTCTTCGATTACTGCGTGATAATCAATTTTTTTATAAGTTTTAGATTTAATAGCGGGAGTCTTAGATTTTTTTGACAGAGAGATCATAACACTTGAGTGGTCCGTGACTGTGGACTCGCAGACTATAGTGTTAGATAAAGCCGAAGTTTTCAGAAAGCAGTGATCCAGACAAGTTTCTTTTCTAGTGGGGTGGGTATGTGATGGCAATAATCCATGTGAGGCCAGTAAATCCATGTATCTTGAAGAGTTAGTACTGCTATTATCTAAGATATTAATATTAATGTCTCCTATCAGAATAATGTTTTTATAAATCTTTAAATTATTTAAAATACGATCTAAAGCGGTTAAGAAATTATCAATATTCTTGAATGCGGGCGATCTATAGATCGATATTATTGCGAGCTCATTTTCAATCGTCGACAGTAGGCAATTCATTTCATCGACATCGCTTGTAGGTTCCGTGATTTTAGCTTCTAGATACTCTTTAAAGTAAACCACTATTCCACCATTTTGATTAATTGTTTCAGTGGTAGCGAATGTTTTGTATGAGGTAATTTTGGGTAGATCCACTAGTTTAGCCAGCCAACATTCAGTCAAAACAATAAAATCAAATTCTATATCCAGTCGATTCAGTAAGACCTGAAAGTCATCAAAATTATGTTTCAAGCTTCTTATATTTTGAGTCAGTATTTTGTACTTATTTGATTCACCAAATACTTTTTTGCAATTTTCAGGAATATCTACGCTTTGTGAAATGCCAACGTTTATAATTTTTTCGATATCTTCCGAAATATCTACTAAATCAGCCATATCGTTTGTTGATTATTAAGAAGATTATGTCGGCGGTACAAAGCGGATACTCCCAATCACCGTGTAAAAATAGTGTTATAAATGTAAAGAGTTTGTGTGTGAGAATAGAGTTTAGTGAGTAAATATTGTGTGTATTCAATGCTTGTCGGCACACTCTTACAGATGTATTGATAATCAAATAAATTAAGACCATTATAGAGTTACATATTGACAAAGTAATTAAAAGATAAGAGAAAAAACAACACAGAATCAGACATGGAGGCAACTTATTGTTAACTATTAGTCAGAGTTCCAGAGGGGGGTTAGTAAAGTCGTTTATGATACCTTCTATTTGTTCAGTGGACTTGATCAAAATTGCTGGCTTATCTTCCGACTTCTTCAAGAATATCCTTCCATTAGAAACCCAGCAGAACTTGAAGTCGTACTTCTTTTTAAACTCTCTGGATTGGTACAAGAGTTTCCTGGCAGTTGGAGTCAGAGCTTCTGAAATGTACACTGGCTGAGGGTCTCCAGATATTTTGAGTGCTTTAGTGCTATATTTATCTTGTTTGTTGTTCATATTATAAGATCTGATAGCTTTTAATGTATTAGCACGCATTTGTACAGTTTGGTACTCAACGAAGATTGTTTTGTTTAGACCAGATTTTTTTCTGTACACTTGACGTACTTGATCTGGGGTGCAATTTATGTTTAAAGAGCCGTGTAGCTGGTTCACCACCTCAATCAAATTTTCGTTGTCAGTAGCGGGTACATTTTTAATCTCAATCATTGTTTCAAGCTGTTTTCGTTGGAGTGCATCTACTTGTTCCTCAAGGTATCCAATCTTGTTAAGAGCAGCGTTGTTTTCTAATAGTAAAGTGTCATATTTGTGGTTTAAATCCTTGTATAAACCCGTATTCTCTTCCAGGGTTTTTTTTAGAGTTTCATTTGAAATAATGATTTCCTTATTTTGATTTTTCAGGTCACTTATCATTTTGTTTAAATTAAGGAACTCCGAATTTTGGTCTTCTTTGAGATTTTTAAACATTTCCTGAATATCCTTGCGGAGTTGAAGTATTTCCTCCATATCAGGGTGAGTCTTCCTCTTTCTCGACGAAACGAAATCGAAGTCTTCTGTGCGTGAGAGTTCAGGTTCCGATACAAAAGTTGACCCATTTGGCGAGCGCAACATGATTGTTTCTTACAATATTGCATATACTGTAACACAGGGCACGCGTTTTTCGTCACTCGGTGCGTGATCACGCCAGCCGCAACCCAAATTCAGCCTTAAAACTTTCACAGCAGGGTCTAGTTTCGAACACTTCGTATAGTAAATAGTTAATAATATTTTGTGCACGGTACGCTACGTCTGTTCGCGTCGAGTGCGAGCGAGCGAGTCCAAGTCGCGAGCCGCCGCCGCCGCCGCGTCCAGTGCCCGCGCCCTCCCGCGAAGTGTACGTGCCCTCTCGCGAAGTTACCGCGCCCTCCCGAGAGGTAGTAGCGCCCGCGCCGCCGTCTGAATATATACCTGCGCCCCCACAGTGTGCGCCCGCGTCCGTACAGTTTCGCGAACCGCCGTACCTAGGGAATGTTACAACCCCAGCTACAACCAGTGCCCCGCGAGTGAGAGAACAGGCTCGAGAAGTGCCTGAGTGGAGCAACACGTTCGCTGACGACGCAGACAGAAGCAGGTCACGAGATAGGAAGATAGATCAGTTGGCGGACGCTATAACTAGTTTAGCACGTCCGCGACCAGTACCAAGACAAGCATACGAGTTGCCGTTTTTCAAAGGCGACCCAGCAGAGTGGTTGTCGTACAAAAATATGTACCATGACACAACAGTTATGTACGAGTTCAAGCCGCACGAGAACCTAGCGCGCTTGAAAACATCGCTGCAAGGCGACGCAAAGATAGCTGTGGAGGATTTATTACGAACCTCTACTAATCCAGCTGAAATCATGAAAACACTTGATGAAGAATTTGGGCACCCAAATCTAGTGCTTGAGTGTGCCCTAAATAAAGTGCGTGCATTGCCTAAGGTAACTGAGAGTGGTCGTGAACTTAGAAAGTTTTCAACAACAGTAAGAAATTGTGTGTCGCTCCTGAAAAGTGTTCGAGCTAACGGTTATCTAAATAATCCTCAACTGGTGAGTGAACTTTTAAATAAGCTTACAGCTGTACAGCGCGCTCAATACGGTGATTTTGCAATGGGCATGGCAACCAACCAGGGCATAGATGTGCGAGTTTCACCAAGCCTAGAAATACTCGCAGAATTCCTAAGTCATCTAGCCCGAGCCACATCCTATTATGTACAAATGGAAATGAACACTAACGCCGCTAAGAACCGACCCAATGCACAGTTTGTAAAGCAGCAATCTAAAAATATTCAACGTGTACACGTCCACTCAGACAATGAACAGTCAGTCAAGGAAACAGAGGAGCTATGTACTTTATGTGGAGAAAAACATAAGCTACCTAAGTGTGAGAAGTTTTCTAAATTAAATGTTAACGACAGATGGCAGCACGTCAAGCAAAATAAATTGTGTTTTAAGTGCATTGTAAAGAAACATGGAAAGAATTTCTGTCGTGCAAGTAGGTGCGCGTCGTGTAATTACGCCCACCACACATTGTTACATGCCGACAAGAAGAACCAGAGCGAGAGCGTCACGAATGTGAGTGATTACACTGGGAAAGCGTTATTGAAGATAATGCCTGTGTGTGTAACAGTGAACGGTGTTGACAAGCATTGTTATGCCCTATTGGATGACGGGGCAACCGTATCATTGATAGACGACTCGTTAGCTAAAAATATAAATGGAAAGCAAGTACCATTGACTCTACACAGTGCGCGCGGCCAAGAGATTGTAGATGAAACATCAAGAATAATTAGTGTGTCAGTGCGTGGACCTAACGGGCAAGCACACACAGTGAAGTGTCGCACACTAAAAAGCCTAGACTTAGCCGCGCAAACAGTGCCAGCTGCAGTAATAAATGAGCACGCCCACATCCGCGACTTGGGCTGCGAAGAAATGAGAGGAGCCAGACCGCTGCTATTGCTGGGTCAAGACAACTGGGAGCTGCTGACCAGCCAGGAGACTCGCCGAGGGAAATCTGGTAAGCCAGTTGCCTCTTTGACCAGTTTAGGGTGGGTTGTGCACGGACCTGTAGGTAGCTATTTAGATACTAGTGAACATTCATTGAACTGTGTAGTAGAATCAACTATTGACTTACACGAGATAGTTAAAAAACAATTTGAGTTAGAAGCTATAGGTATTTCGGAAGTGCCTAGAACACACAAAGACGTAGAGAGAGCTAAAGCTATTTTAGATTCCACTAGCCGTCAAACAGAGAGCGGCGCGTGGGAAATAGGATTATTGTGGCGTCGGGATGACATTCAGTTACCTGACAATTATAAATATGCACGTCAACGACTAGCGGGAATTGAGCGTCGTTTATGTAAAGACGCTGTGTATGCATCAGCCTATGCAGCACAAATAGATAGGTTGATAGCTGAAGGGTACGCGAGTAAGGTGGACGGCGGTATCAAATCCGATTCGGTGTGGTATTTACCCCACTTCGGAGTAACGAATCCTAACAAGCCGGGAAAATTAAGATTGGTATTTGATGCCGCGGCCAGCTACAATGGGACCTCTTTGAATGATAATTTATTATCTGGGCCTGACTTGCTCAACTCCCTGTTAGGCGTGTTATTTAAATTTAGATTAGGGCCTGTTGCCTTCACTGGTGACATAGCCGATATGTTCTTACGTGTTTTGATTAGAGAACAAGATAGAGGGGCACAACTTTTCCTTTGGACTTGTAATGGGAATAACGAACCTGACGTGTACGTGATGAACTCTATGATATTCGGGGCCGTGTCGTCACCAACTTCAGCAATTTATATACTTAATAAGAATGCTAACCAACATAAAGAAATATACCCCGACGCGGTAGCCGCCATACATGAAAAACACTATATGGACGACTACCTAGATAGTACTTGGTCGGCCGCACAAGCCAACAATTTAATTGAGGAGGTGACTCACGTCCACGCCAGTGGCGGGTTTAATATACGGGGGTGGGTGACCAACTCTCCAGAGTTGCGCGATAAATTGAAAACAGAAATGCCTGACCGAGTTTCACTTGATAAAGGTGAAGGTGCTACGGAACGCACACTAGGAATGATTTGGTCACCGAACACAGATCAGTTGGCCTTTGACCTATCATTTAAGCGGCTACCTAAAGCCATAGTAGAAGGTCACGTTGTTCCAACAAAAAGAGAATTTCTTCGGTTCATCATGTCGATCTTTGACCCCTTAGGTTTCTTGTATCCATGTGTCATACAGTCGCGCATCCTCATGAAACGGATATGGCACACGGGTATTCAATGGGATGAAAAATTGAAACAGGCAGAAGCCAAAATATGGTTTGAATGGCTTCATAACCTACATCACCTTAAAGAGGTATCTATACCTAGGTGGTACGGTTTACAGTTAGAGCACCTAGAACTACATGTATTCGGTGACGCGAGCGAGTCCGCCTACGCGGCGGTAGCTTACATAGTAGGAATAAATACAGAGGGGAATAGGGATGTCGCCATAGTAATAGGTAAGGCAAGAGTAGCGCCACAGAAGGTAACATCTATCCCACGACTAGAGTTGCAAGCAGCTGTGCTAGCTTGCAGACTAGCTGACACAGTTGTTAAAGATTTAGGAACAAAAATTAGTAGTGTACATTTATGGACAGATAGGTACGTGTCACACCGTTTAGCTGAGATAGATAGGAGGTCAGAGAGAACAAGCTGGCGCTGGGTTCCATCGGCGATGAACCCAGCTGACAAGGCCACCCGGATGGACTGGCCTAGTAATAGTGATGAGTGGTTGGCGGGTCCCTCTTTTCTTCGCTGTCCACAGGAGCAGTGGCCGGTTGACATCGACCTCGACGCAGTGGCAGAGCAAGATTTGGAGAGAGTGCAGCGAGTGCACACTGTTGCAGCACAGGCCGACCCACTGCTACGGTACGAGCGGCTGCCCACATGGACACGCGCTGTTAATGTTATGGCACGTGTACATATTTTCACAGAACGATGCCGCAAGAGGCGTCAGACAACCACACCGTCAACAGACGACCTGCACGAGGCCGAGTTGCGCCTCTTACGTCTGGCGCAAGCAGAGAGCTACGCAGCCGACATAGCAGCACTACGAGAAGCTCGCCCACTGCCTCACAACAGCAAGCTACGAGCACTAGATCCTATGCTGTTTGACGACGGGCTGGTGCGAGTGCGCGGCAGGCTGGGCGCCTGCAGCGAGCTCAACTTCGGGGAGCGCCATCCTGTCATTTTAGATGGGAAGCATGCGCTCACGCGGCGCCTCTTACTCAAGTACCACGTGGAGGCGCTGCACGCAAACCAAGAGACTGTGGTAAACAGAGTCCGAGAGAAGTATTGGGTAACTAATCTACGGTCAACAGTTAAAGCCGTCACTGCAACCTGCCAGCGGTGCCGGCTAGAAAGAGCCAAGCCGGTGACACCCAAGATGGGTGACCTTCCAGCAGCAAGACTGGAGGTCACAAGAAGAGCCTTCGTGCACTGTGGGGTCGATTATTTTGGCCCCATGGAAGTCGCCATCGGTTGGCGCAGGGAGAAGAGGTGGGGTGTGCTATTCACTTGCCTCACCACCCGCGCCGTCCACCTGGAGCTGGCGGCATCACTGAGTGCCGACTCAGCCATTCTGGCCCTGAGGCGCTTGATTGCGCGCCGCGGGCGACCATCAGACATGTACTCCGACCGTGGCACAAATTTTGTCGGTGCACACACCGAGCTGCGCGCGGCTCTGCGCGACATGGACCACGACAAGCTGAGCAGCGAAGTCACCGGGCGTGGGATTGCCTGGCACTTCAACCCCCCGGCCTCCCCACACATGGGCGGGTGCTGGGAACGACTGGTGCGCTCTATCAAGAACGCACTAAAGGCGACGCTACGAGAGCGTGCCCCCCGCGAGGAGGTCCTCTACACCCTCCTTGCCGAGGCCGAGCTGATTGTCAACAGCCGGCCTCTCACGTACGTGAGCAGCGACATCGAGCACCCAGTGGTGCTGACTCCAAACCATCTCCTGCTGGGCACTGCCGCGGGAGATGCTCCGTGCACACGTCGACATCCAGCCGACCTGGACTCCCGCCGCATGTGGCGACGGGTGAACGCGCTGGCCGATCTCTTCTGGAGACGCTGGTTGCGCGAGTACCTGCCGACGCTACAACGACGCAGCAAGTGGTCAAGTGACATTCCAAATGTGAAAGTGGGTGACGTGGTAGTGATTACTGATGATAGTAAACCACGAAATCAGTGGACCGAAGGGGTCATTAAAAGTGTTTATCCAGGTGCGGACTCTATAATAAGAGTGGTAGATATAAGAACGAATCATGGGGTCTTGCGCCGACCCGTTGTGAAGGTGGTTGTGCTTCCTACAGACGGAAGTGTAGTCGGTTGAACCCTTCTACAGGGGGTGGAATTGTTGAGAAGCACAGCCATTTGAAACTTAATTTGTTTAAATTATTTAAATAACATCGTAGTTTTAAGATTACCTAGCTTGAATAGATACCCTATGACCTAGGTCATCTCAGAATAATAGGATAATAACATTATGTAAAACAGCAATAACATATAATAACTATTTGTAGGTAGTTAAGTATGTATAAACTCAGGTCAGCTGATTGGCTAAAAGAGCCCCCTTAGTATTTTATATCTAGCCAATCAAAGTTAAGTAGGTCACAGGGGTGAGGAAAGGGGAGTCGAGGGACGGGAAATGCCGGCTTCCACGCTACCGATAGGAAAATAGATAAATACCAAGTATTAGGTCAGCCACTACTTGAGCTAATAAAAATGTGAATAAAATAGGCGACTTTTTTGAGCATAGCCAGTCTTCAGTCAGCAGTCCTCAGTGTTTCTTATAACTTACTAGTGTAAAAGTCGTCGTAAATTCTGTGCAAATTGGGTAAAAGTATTGAACTATATTAACTGTGTACTCTCTATAAACTGTATTTTCTATGTGATTGCAAACTTTTATTGATAATTGTGTGTTTCTGTGTCTTTATAAAAACTATTTCATATCAGTGTAAAATCGATTGTAAAATCAGTGTAATTAATCAAGTAAATCAATATACAGTGTTTAAATCAGTTCATCTTCTGTGGTTTTGTCTTGTAATCAACCCGTGCGGCCTGAGATCCTTTACAGTCAAGATATTTTTTAAGGACTTGTTTCTGATACTACTTGCGTTTGCCAACGCAACAGCTTCACTCGCGTTATACCGTCGGAAACAGGGTAGACGACAAAAAATCTAATTAGTCCATCAGCAATCAATTATTAATTAATCAGTCAATCAATTATTAATTAATCAATCAATTATCTATCTTCTATGAATATATATATTATATTATATTCTTTATTATTACATATAATAAATCTGTAGCAAAATGCTTTTTGTACATCGAAAATATTTTGAAAAAAAATTGCCAGGGTGTTATAGGATAACCAACAGAACTCATTTCCAGCATTTTTCGAATTTTTGTCTGTTTATCTGTTTCGATGATCAAGCATCACGTAAAATATACGAAACCAATATAGATAACTTTTATACATAAAAATTGTGCGTATCTTGAGGTATTATTTAGTTTTTGTTTCATCGTAATCGGTTAATTCTATCAGAAGATATATGAATATAAAGTGTTCAAGAAGAACTAATCATCAAATGTAAGATGCAACGACATCTATTGCACTAAAATGGTTGTAATGACTAAAAATGTGCTCACCAGATAACTTCAAAATACAAAATCGACTTACCGGCTTTAATAAAAGTTATTATAGCATAAGATACTCTAGATTAGTCTACATGACGCTGGTTTGAAAATTTACATACCATTTCCGTGCATTATATTTTAGCAGTTTAATATCTTAGTCGATGGATGGCGATATTCATTTCACTCCATTTTCTAAATCGCGGTGTTAGGATTTTCCGCGAAAGAATGACCCCTCGCACGTGTCAGTTGCCTCAACTCCTTAAAGTTTGGTTTTTTAACCGACGAAACAACAGGAGGAAGTTCTCAATTCGATCCGTATATTTTTTTATGTATCAGTATGACCACGAGAGAAGTCCGTTACATGATCATGCAGCATGATCCTTAGCATGAGCAAAAAAAAGGATCATGGTAAATCTCAAAGTTGGTCCCATTTAAAATTGAAAAAAAAAAACGTGTATGGCCTCATTTCCTGCACCTTTGATGAGAACTTTAAACCTAGCTAGAGTATAACTGTCATCGGCGATCTAACGATGGAGACCCGCAACATTTTACAGCAGCTTTATCGTGTCCCGGCTTATTTCAAGCACCTTGATGAGAACTTTAGACCAAGCTGGAGTATGACTGTCATCGGCAATCTAACGATGGAGACCCGCAACATTTTACAGCAGCTTTATCGTGTCCCGGCTTATTTCAAGCACCTTGATGAGAACTTTAGACCAAGCTGGAGTATGACTGTCATCGGCAATCTAACGATGGAGACCCGCAACATTTTACAGCAGCTTTATCGTGTCCCGGCTTATTTCAAGCACCTTGATGAGAACTTTAGACCAAGCTGGAGTATGACTGTCATCGGCAATCTAACGATGGAGACCCGCAACATTTTACAGCAGCTTTATCGTGTCCCGGCTTATTTTATGCACCTTGATGGGAACTTTCGACCTAGCTGGAGTATGACTGTCATCGAGTGTCTAAGGATGAAGACGTAACCTAGGCTGTCGAGGCAAGCCCTTATGTCGAAAAACATTCGTAGATTATTTTAGTGATTAATGCAAATATATCGGAGAAATTAAATTGTTACACACTTGAATCTATACTAATATAACAAAGCTCAAGAGTTTGTTTGTTTGGTTGGTTGAAAGCGCTAATTTCAGGAACTACTGGTTCGAATTTTAAAAAAATCTTTTAGTGTTGTATAGTCCATTTATCAAGGAAGGCTATAGGTTATCTAACATCACGCTACAACTAATAGGAGCGAAGCATCAATGGTAAATGTTGCAAAAAACGGGGAAAACGTATTTCTTTTGAGAGCTTCCGTTGCGAGCGCTGCATGAACGGTTTAAGTTACGCAATAATCATGTATGATGGAATTGTTCCTCTTATAAAGTATAACAAAAATATCCGCGACAGCATATGTCTACCTTTTAAGGCGAGGCATCGTTCTAAATCCGGGCACGCGCGCATCGGGACTGAGCGGGGGACTGGGCGTCTGAGCGGGGCGAGGATTGCTAGCTTATAACTTAAAGGACGTAAACGACAAAATGGTTTTTGTTATTTAATTCAGTTGGGAACGATAATTTCAGAAATTCCTTCTATAATTTTAAAGAGTATGTATAGGCTCATCTACGGAGAAAGTTAAGAGGCTTAAATTGGTCCCGTTTGCCCATTAAATGTGAATCTCTTTTTAAAAAGAGGTATGTTTGATATTTTTTTCTCTGTTACAAAAGTTACTTAATCATGTATTGAAAACTAACAAAATAAGGGTTTTATCATGAATTATCAGGTCACTAACTTATATTTTCATTTGTTTTGTAATTACTGACAAAAATTGAGATAATTGACTACATGATTTCCAATGCGTCCTCTTAAGGTTGAGTCATACTCTCTCTAACCCTCTCTCTCTCTGTCATGTGACGCAGGCGAAGTTGCGCGGGTCAGCTAGTACATATAATAAATCTGTAGAAAAATCGTTTTTGTACATAGAAAATATTTAAAAAAAAAAATTGCCAGGGTGTGAAAGGATAACCAACAGAACTCATTTCCAGCATTTTTGGATTTTTTGTCTGTTTATCTGTTTGTCTATATGTCTGTTTCGATGATCAAGCATCACGTAAAATATACGAAACCAATACAGATAACTTTAATACATAAAAAATGTGCGTATCTTGAGGTATTATTTAGTTTTTGTTGCATTGTAATCGGTTAATTCTATCAGAAGTTAAACGAATTTAAAGTGTTAAAGAAGAACTAATCATCAAATGTAAGATGCAGTGACATCTATTGTACTAGAATGGTACTAATGACTAAAAATGTGCTCACCAGATACCTTTTAAATCGACTGACCAGCTTGATAATAGTACATTACAAGGGGCTAAAATTACCCATTATATACGATGTAGTTTTACTACCGAGGTTTAGCGAGGTAGTAAATAGGTACCAAGTTATAATGGGATTTTAGCGCCGTGTGCTACACTGTACTCTACACTTTGAGTGCGAGAAAAATAGTAAATTTAGTCAGACGGACAGACAAACGGACAGATGGACAGGCAGACGGACAGACAGACAGACAGACGGACGCATAGACGGACTGACAGACGAACAGACAGATAGACAGACGGACATACGGACGGACAGACAGAAAGATGGACAGACAGACAGATAAACAGACAGACAGACTGACGAATAGACAGACATATGGACAGACAGACGAAATAAAATAAAGAGGTTATTCTATGAAGTTGATGTTGTTCGTGTGGCTGTTGGACCGATTGTCTTGGTCTTCGATGAAGATTTTACTTTATGCTCTAGAGCATAAAACGCGACTTTATGTCGCCTACGCACGACATAAAGGCGAACTTCAGAGCATGAGAAGTGAAAAAGTTATTATAGCATAAGGTACTCTAGATTAATCTACATGAAGCTGCTTTGAAAATTTACATCATCACGCAAGTAACTAATAGGAGCGAAGCATCAATAATAAATGTTGCAAAACCGGGGAAAATTTATTTCTTTTGAGAACTTCCGTTGCGAGCGCTGCATAAACGGTTAAAGTTAAGCAACAATCATGTATTAGGGAATTGTTCCACTTAAAACCGTTCAACATAAAGTCCGAGAAAGCATAATAATGTCTATCTTTTAAGATTGACTCACACTCTCTCTAACCCTCTCTCTCTCTCTCATGTGACGCAGACGAAGTTGCGCGGGTCAGCTAGTTAATTAATAAATAAATGATTATATACAATGATTACATACAATCAATTATTAATTAAGCCATCAATTATTAATTAAGCCATCAATTATTAATTAAGCCATCAATTATTAATTAATCAATCAATTATTAATTAATCAATCAATTATTAATTAATTAATCCATTATTAATTAATCAAGCAATTATTAATTAATCAATCAATCATTAATTCATCAATCAATTATTCAATTATTGAAAAGTAGGTAATGGACACATATTTTTTTCTTTTTTCACGTAAATTTACAAATAATGAAGACGATACAGTGCGTCGAAAACTCGTGTGAAGTCACATTTTGAGATCATTTTTTACTCTTCTGTGACGTCACAAGCCCCCCACTTTGACACGTTTTATCTTCGTAATTTTTTATTAATTTGATAAAACAAAAACACGTATCCAATATTTTTCGATAATCTAACTGACGGACTAAACAGAATCATAGTTTTTTTAGTCAGTCATCATTCCTATTATCCCAAATGAAAGTCCAGGTCATTACAATGAAAAAATGTTGTAATTCATTAATGTACGGTCGAACAAGCTATTTTTACAGTTTTACCAACAAATTGCATAGTAAAAGGTAAAGGTAGCTTGTTCGACCTTACTAGGGGACCCATTCGGTTACCCATTAGTGAATTCGGAATCCGATGAGGAGTTCCGAATATTGCTTTGGCGTAAAAATACCAATTAACAAGGCTGAAAGGCACATTGTTCTCCCCGACATTGCGATATTTTTTCATTCTATTCAATTTCAATGCATCTATCAGCACAATGTGTTAAGTGCGTCACATTGGGCCTATCACAAAAATTGATTTTTCACCCAAATAAAAAAATATTTTTTGAGTGGTGTCTATTCTGTTGTGCACAAACCTAAACCTAATTTAAGCTATTGCTATCTTTTACTAAAAGGCTGTGCGAGACAATGACGGCTATAGCAATGAACTGAGTTAGAGATGTCAAACTAGTTTATGCCTTGCGCTTCACCGTGTTTTTAGTCAACATGTTTTTACGTGCACCCTTCATTTGTATGGAAATATTAGTTCCAACTAAATTTGACAGCTCTAAATTACGTCCGTCTCTTTCTCGTTTTATTAGAGAGAAAAAGATAGCAATAGCTTAAATTAAGTTTAGTTTGTGCGCAACAGAATCGACACCAGTGGTTATTTAGTTTGATGTACAGAATGCTTGATTGACGGCTTCGTGAAGCGTCCTATACTCACGGGCTCACGATATCCTTATGCAGCAGTACGGCGCTGACAGCGCACCAGCGCGCCGACCAGCGCCATAGCAAGGAATGCACCATGTCCGCGAACCGTAGGACGCTGTTAATTGACGGCTTCGTGAAGTGTCCTATACTCACGGGCTCACGATATCCTTATGCAGCAGTACGGCGCTGACAGCGCACCAGCGCGCCGACCAGCGCCACAGCAAGGAATGCACCATGTCCGCGAACCGTAGAACGCTGTGCATCGGCAGGTTTTCGGCAAATCTGCGGGAATTGTTTCAAAGAAATATCATGATTTGATAGTCAAAATTATTAGTCATAGTTAATAAATGATAATATTTTAATTTACTTTTAAGTTTTTGTGAATTGTGAAAACACAAAAACACAATACAATTGTATTGTGTTTTTATTTAATTAATTATGTTTTTTTTTTTATATGGATTATTTAATCTGAAATAAACGTTTAATAATAATAATAGTTATTTATTACAAGTCAATCAATACATTCAGATATTATTGAAAGTCAAATAAACCAAGCTGTATACGATCGAAATCCCGGGACTTACCCTTTACTTACCTTACTTACGTAACTCCGTATACAGTTTTGATGTTATCAAGGTTTTAAGAACTACAATATTATTTATAGCATTTTGTTCCAAAAAGTAAATAAAGCACTCAAACAACACACTTGAAGAAAGAGTACTTTTTTTCGTATTAATATATTGACATCAACCATTCCTGTGAAGTTCTCCAATTAAAAATCAGATTTTAACTGGAATTTCTAGTATACATAAAATATTTATCCATCAAAACATATCTTGTATAATTATAACTGAGACCTCACCTGGGGTTATTGGGGCCCTTTTCAGCGTCAAAGTCCTGAGAACTGAAGCAGTACGGTCGGTAACTGAGACAGCCGACTATATTCGGATCGCTCCTACGAATCTGAGAATAGAGAACATCATTCAAACTTTAGTGGGTTATAAATTAATGTTGAATTTGTGTTAAGGTCCTATACGACCTCAAATGGCTTAGCATGATCCTCCGTTACGCCTAAAATACTGCAGCATTAATTTTGAAATAAATATATGGTAAAGTTGAGGATTAATGTTAAGTCCTATGTTTGGCGAAAACACGATTCCATAAAATTATCTCGATAGAAAAAAAATCCAAAGTTACCTCCAAATCGAACAATAACCCGCTGGTATTCAAAAAGTACTTTAAATTAGATCATGAAACTTTGCATACTAACTGAACTAACTATAAAGCAGGTCTTATGTTTTTCATTTTTTCCAAAAGACGAAAATTTGATTTTTTATAGAATAAAAACCACACATTTCGCACTATTCGGCCTGCAGTAACTGACGTAACAACCACTTCGTAGTGCAAGCTGATTAGAACGTTATTCTTACAGTATTTCAAACGAAGTTTGAACCACCACAAATAGAGTTGCTAATTTGAGGTAGGCTCTTAATGACCACCAGAAATTGAACTGTTATGTTCTTGCATCCGAGTCGAGGGAGACTCGGTCGACGGGGGTCCTACATCTGAATGTTTTATAAAAAAATGCTCCAAGTCGGCCTAGGCAAAACTAGTTTGTCATCAACCAACTCATTAAAATTTGGTGCTGAATTTACTAAATTTGGTGATCAATTGATAGGTGATAGATGTTAGTAGTCACAATATTTTAAGCATTTTTGGTGGTCATTATATTTTCCCCCAAATATAATAGTAGTAAAATGAACAGACCTGGTAAAGAACGAACGGATTGAAGCTCGTGACGGCTGCACAGTTGTACATCGTCGGTCTTCTTGCGAAGCAGTCCAGAATCCCGTTCACTACCTGGCAATCATAAAACGACGTGAATCATCATCATCGTTTCAGCCGAAAGACGTCCACTGCTGGCATAGGCCTCCCCCAAGTGTCGCCACATTGACCGGTCCCGTGCGACTCACATCCAGTGGATCCCCGCTTCACCAGGTCACCGCTCCACCTAGTGGGAGGCCTTCCAACGCAACGTCTTCCGGTTTGCGGTCGCCACTCCAGAACTTTTCGGCCCCATCGGCCACATGAAATAACTACGACAAAGACGGTGCGTCAGTCAAAAGCACACATCTTTTGACTATCTACAGAGTGGAGACGATAATACGACAATAGGTAAATGAAAACACGGACAATACTATTTCATAGAAATAAAACCATCAAAAAAATCCTGACACCAAAATTAAAAAAAAAAAAAACAAACAATCTAAATGGCAATGGAAACAAAATAGAACACCATTTATAAATATTGGTTCAATAACCTGAGGTATGAGCGGCAATAGCACGGTCCTGTAGCGACTTTATCTAACTCTGATGATACTTTATGACTCTTATTGCACAGGTTTAAGGTATAATTTACACTAAATTAAATTTAAAAACGAATTTGGCGAAAGTTTTTAAGTAGCGAGTTGGCAATTGTTTTGATGTTACCGATGCGGGGGTCGTTAACCTGTCAGTGCTGCCTTAATAACAGATACATCATGTGGCAAATGTTAAAAATAAAAATAATCTCCTGTGACTAAACTACTGGATATTTTCAAATGATTTTTTGTATGTAGACTGGGAACGTATACGAAGTTTATTTTATTGTCGTATTGAAATCTTCACTGTGTATAATTATGATGAAGAAACATCCCATCCCTCCACACCTCATCAGCCTGGCGGGAAACCTGCGATACGAACTGCAGTAGCCAATCTGGAAATCCTTTAACCGGTTGCTTGCCCAGATTGGCTGCTGTAGATTTTATCTGGCCAAATGGAGAATACTCCTTGACTGCATATTTGGAGACGATACAAGACCAGTGTGCCCCACCTCCTTTCCTGGCCTTCCTGCACGCACAACCAAACACCTGCACCATGTTAGAGCTGTGCAGGTAGTCAACAAGCCAAAGAAGTAACCAGGGTCGAAATATAAAGGGTGTAAATCACCTCCTAGCGAAGCCGAAAGGCACTTGTTCTCCCCGTCGTTGCGATATTTTTTTTGTTCTACACCATACCTGGGAACCTTCTAGTTACAGAGATATTGGGGGTCAAAGTTCCAACTTTTTGACAAGTTTTTTTTTTGAATACAGGTTTTTAATGTAAGATTTTTACTTTAAACACCTCCACGACCCCCGTACTGTTTATTCCATTCATCAACACAATATTTTGAGTGCGTTACATTGAGTTCTACCACAAATAAGATTTTTCACCCCAAAAAAAAAAGTCGTTTCCCAGCAATAATTTTTGCGTAAAGTTACTTAGTTTGATGTACAGAATGCTTGGTTGACGGCTTCGTCGTGATGAGGTCTTTTACACCCTGTATAGTTGATGTTTTCATAGAAACCGATGGATATTACGCTTTTATTTAGATTTACCTGTCCCGATGTTCGTGTCTGTAATCAAATCTTGCAAGTTTATTTTGATCCACTTCTCGGTTAGAAATCGAGTTGAAATTTTGGACGCATATGTGTATCGCGGGGCAATGCAATATTATGATAACATGGAGCTGATCTCATGATGGAGCTGGAAGGTGGCCATAGGAACTCTGTAACGAAACGACGCAACCCCTTCGAATTTGTACTTGTTTGATTTGTCTTGATGAGTACTTTGTTTTTAAATGGTATCTAGGGCCTGATGATGGAGCTGGAAGGAGGATCATTGTAAAAGCTTGTTTTGAAAAAGATTTTTTCTTTCTTTTAATTTTTGAATTAAATTAAATTATATTGATAGAAATTTTCCATTGTTAATATAATTATCTTTCATCTGAAGACGGGAAATAGATTCTAAAAAAAACTGCAACTATATCTGACGACCATGGTTACTTATTCATTTGGTTCACCAACATCCTGACCAGACAAAAATTAAAAGAATTAAAACGAATTATAAGCCTGAATACCTGTTTATCCTCGCCCTTGACGTCAATGATGACCTTCATATTGTTAGCTAGCAGGAAATCCAGAGCGTCGTCCAGGAGACATAGGTGCACGTCTCTGAACTGCTTCCTGAAATGAACGGACCAGATGCGTAGAATGCATCCATTTCGTCATAATTGCATAAGTATTAGTTATTGTATTGAACTTATAGTAGTTTTATATATTTTTCTTTGCATTTATGAGTAGTTTTGTATTTTTTTTTTTCTTAAATTTTTTTTTTTCTTTATTTTTTTTTTCTTTTTATTGTTTTATGCATTCTATTATCTTTCCTTTTTTATTTACTCACTATGTCTACATCTCTTTTTATGTACTCTTTTCGCAGATATGCTGGAAGATATTTTTTTAGAAATAAGCATCACTTTTGTACTATTTTCTGTTCTTTTCTACTTTTTTCTATATTTAGTGTGTGCATAAATTCTGTCGTATTCTTCTTGGTCTTGGGTATAGCAAATTCAAACTGCATTTATTTATTTATTTAACATAAATAAATAATTAAAATAATTAATAATAAAAAATAAATTATTTATTATAAATAAATAAATGCAGTTTGAATTTGCCATACCAAAGACCACCTTTAGTGCATTAAATCTTAAAATAATATCCTAAACTGTGATTTGTTTAGATTTTCATGTTAACTGTAGACTGACAAGTCAACGTTTTTGTAGTTAAAATCAAATCGAAATATTTTATTGCAAATAGGCCTACATGGGCAGTTATAACTTAAATCAGGGTTCTAGGTAAGGAGTCAAAGAAACAAGCATGTAAAAAGTAACCTGTTAGGATGCGCAGCACCCACATCAAGATCTTTGATCCTGTCCCAGTCAACTTCACGCACATCTGAGATACTGGACCCTGTCAGACGCTCCAAGCCCTGGTCGTGTAGCAGCAACAGTTTGCCGTCTCTGGACGTCCGTACATCCAGCTCTATGATATTGCAATCACGTTCTGCACACTGTAATAATATAACATAATTATAATTAAGTAAGTAGAAATTCGTAATATATAAACCCAAATTTCATTCTATTGAAAAGATGTAAATACAGAATTTACAGGATTAAATAAAATATGTTTAGAGAGCATCTGGCTGAGTTATTTAAAAAGAATAGAAAATTATACTAATGATACGCATAATAATATCTGCAAAGAGCTTGTTTATCCATTCGAGATTTATTCCATGTTTAAAATCAATGTTTGTTTCCATTTTTGCTTTTACACATACAAGAAAAGTTCCCCACTGCCTGTCAACTACGAGCCAGTCACAAAACCTCTTTGATAACACTTCAAAATGTTTACTCACATACTTAAACGCCTCCAAAGTGTTCTCAGGAGCGTCGAGTCCTGCGCCCCTATGCGCAATACAACGGACGACTTTTTCTGGATTCATCTGGCTTTCCTTACCCCAGGGGTCAAGCCCAAATATACTGGTCACATTATCCAGCTCAGGTTTCTTCAGTTTAGTCAAATAATACGCGGAGAAACCGAGCAAGCCAATATCAATTCCAAATGGTAAAACTGTATGGGACAAGGACAGTAAAAAATAAAATGTAGAGAAAACATAGTATATAGTGTTTATAGCAAAAGACAGTATCGTCAAAAACATTTTTATCGTTCGTTCGTTGTTTTCTATGAGTTAGAATTAGGTTATATTTTTCGAAAATAAATACATTTGTAAAGTGGGAGGGGCATTATGACAGCATTCTACGTTTCGTTTTTGTTTGTAGCAATTAAGAAAATTCACGTTTAGTTCCTAAGTATTTTCTCATACTTACGGAATATTTTCATTGTAACAGGTGTTCTCAGCGTCGTATCTCAAAATTGAATGACATTTTTATTAAACTACGTCCTTCAATAAATGTCAAAATTAAATGTAGTATTTCCGAAGTTTAAAAAATATCAGTCAGGTTAACGCCTGTCATTTCGTACATTACCGAACGAATCAGTACAGTCAACAAAACTATAATGTTACTGGCTAAGATTTAAACATTTTCATTATAATATGGTGTCGTAACGTATATTGCTGCGTGCATTTAACAATAATATTTTGTTTGATAAGACTTGTACCCGATAAGCACTCGCTCAACATGGTTTTAACGAACGCGCCGTTGTTGTACTTAGCTGCCACGCTGCCAGGGAGCTTACTTAGTTTATTTTTTTGTTGACTGTACTTATCTCGTGTAATGATTTTTAAGTAGCTAGGGAAAAAATAAAACGATATTCTCATTTATACACTCTTTATTACTTCCAACTAAAATGCAACAGTGAGTAATAAACAATTAATATTTCTAAGTGCAAAATTAGTGCGCAAAATGTTTCATATGGGTAGGTACAATATAAGGAAAAGGTAAGGTAAGGTATTTTTTTTTGTTTAATTAGATTCTCTTTTTTTTTCTAAGCGAATCCAACTGCGGAATACCCCTTATGCCGTGTTACCACTGTCGTGACGACAGATAGTCGTATAATTTTAAGTGTCGTGGTTTGTGTATTAAGTGGAGGTGTTCACATAAAGGACAACGCTATTACTGTCGTTCACGACTTTTGCCTACTAAAAACCAACGATAGATTAATCGTCACGACTCACGACATAGTGGAAACGCGGCCTTAGGTCCCTCTAGAGACAAGCCACAGCCCACATTTGAACTGCATTCAAATGTGACCGAAAATGATCTAAGGCTTAAAATCCACGACCCTGCCGCGGCCTCTCCTGATCCTGATGACCAGTCGCACCAGATGCCTTAAGATGAAGAGGGCTGTCTCCACGACTGTCAGGACACTGGCACCGACGAAGAGTGCAGTAGTTCCACCTAGTGAAGCTGAAATGAAACGAAATGAGGTGTGTCAATAACCTAGGGGAGTTCTGGGGCTGCCTGGGCGCGGGACTGTTCGAAAGAGATACCGTGGCCCCTGAACATAAAGGGCGAAGAAAGAACATGGATGGGTTTTTGTCAATAAAAGTCTGACACTCCCTCCTGCTCCGCCCAGAGCGGTAGGAGTCATTTGATGATTTCCCATCCGAAAAATAAAGGCTGTTTCTGGGTAGAAACAATCTTGTGGGAAATGCCATTTGCGCGAATCTACTTGAGGAAATCCATTTGCTAATGCGAAAGGCCATCTGTGTGTGTAAACCTGGAAGGAAAAACGGGAGCACTGTCATTTGTCTCAATAGAAGGAATTGCTTTGGGTAATCGTATCGGCATTTAAATGCCTCAAGCGTCTTTCGCACTAGAGGAGTCGCACAAATGGCTTTCGCACAACTGTTCACAAATCTCTTTTTAAGTTTCAGCTTCGGTCAACCCAATAAGTACATGTAAATTGCGGACGTTGCTACGGACATCGGAGTCTGACAAACCATGTAGGTACTATTGGGGTCTTTTCCGCCTGACCATTTTAATTTTTTTTCGCTTGAATCATGCGGAGGCGCTGAGCCACGCTCCCTTAAAGTTTGGGCCTATTAGGAAAGCGTCAACTTTGGCGCGCAAAATTACACAACAACTCTTACAATAACTCTCGTTTGGCATGCGTCGTCTTTGCGCTCGGCCGATTCGGTATCTTTTCATTCATTTTTTCTACACAAAGTCAACAGGACGGGCTAGAGATCGATCGTTTTTATGTTGCGAATGCAAGCAAAAATGAGCTTAGTGGTGGTTATCTGTGGTGGTGGTCAGGCGGGAGTGTCCTCGATAGTACCTACTGAAGTAGTTTTCTGTCTGCGACTGGTGTCCACGGCCGGTCCGTAATTTAGTCGAACCACTTGTCTGATCGAACCTTAAGTAATCTCAAAAAGACCAAGTATACAAAGACCAATACATGCACAAAAATGACTTACCTGCATTGTAAAAAATTCATGCAAAAATAAAACCTTTTTAGCGAAATCAAGTAAATCAATCAAGACCAGCTAGCAGGGAGACACATGCATTAAGTAGACCATCATATTCAGCTAGAAGTCTTGTGCAAAAAAAAAAAAACATTCCAAAAATCGTTCGGATGTTCCTTCAAATCTTTCGGATTGTGATTGAATTGTGTCGTTGAGTGCCAGTGAAGACAAAAGCAATGCCAACAATGATAATGACGTCACAGCAAGCTTTCAATCTCCACTCATAAGGAGGCACCAACCGAACAAGTCTTCGAGTGTGAATATAATATCCCGGTTGAGCCTGATCTTGGGCGGCATCATCTTGATCCTGATCGCTGAACGAGGGTCCTCCTCCGTATCCAGGGTCGTCCCATTCATGTTGGTTTAATAATTTAAGGGTTAAAATAAAACGGTTTTAGTTTTAAAGAGTTGCATTTTCAGTTTTAGTAGTTTTAGTGAAATATCGGCGAATAAGGTACCGCACGGCAGTGATAACAAAATCAGGTGGTTTCTTAAGGCCGTCTACGCCAAGCAAAGTAGGTATTTAACGCTACCACCCTTTACGCGAAACGAGTCGTGCACACGCGTCGCCGACTTGAACCCAAAGCTGAGCGAAGTGTCACAGTATAGGTAAGCGTGTCGTGTAGGCAGTAGGTCAACTTATTTTATTAAATTGTCAGCTTGATTTATTATAATAGGTAGTAATTGCGAAAACCTAACATTTAAATGTAATAAATTAATTTGAATAGATATTGTAAATGCAAATTGCTGCAAGTCGTAATTTATTCAATTATTTGTGTACCAGACGGGTGGACTCGTGTTTGGAAATTCAAAAACTATAACGGAACCAAATCTGAGCCACTAACCGCCCTGTACCGAAAGTTCCGGGTGTAAACGTTAGCTTCGTGGAACGGAGAGGTGGGTTTGGAAAATACTGCACTATTATTGTAGATGGAGAAGAAATGAAACACTATTTGACTATGGTAAGACACTACAAGCAGACAATACTGGAAAAACTGAGCTGAAACTATAATCGGAAAGAACTGTTAACTATTCGGATATCGAAACGAAACTGACTGCTTGAATATCGTAAACAAAACTGACTGTTCCAATGTCGAAAACAAAACTTACTATGCGGTGCCTGCCTGCGCTGTGCTTTCATACTATTAGCAGACACACAAAAAATATTCGCGAATCCTCTAGCGGTGTGTAGTATTTGTTCGCTAGACAATCTTTTAATTCATACAAAAAGCATGAACAAAAAACATTAACAAAAAAAATACAAAGGAAACTATAAGCAAAAGGATAATAAATAACTTGAACGGAAGAAGGAAGTAGGTACTTTACGCTCTCGGCGTACGGTCGAAATTAAATTAACATTTCTCGATGTTTTTTATAAGTAGTTTGCGTACGCGCACCTGTGACGAGACTTCTCGAGGGAATTTGTACCTACTTACTTTTAAAACTAATAATAACAGAAAGTACTCGACAAAGAATCACAAACACGGCAATAGCGTACTTTCTCGAACGTTCTTTCTATAGACTATATAAAAACACTGTTTGAGACACTTGTCGCGAACAATTTGACTAGGTTTCTTACATTGTTTTTATCTCACGAAGAGACATGCTTTATTTGTTGTATGTGTCACCGTAAAATTGTAAATACCGTTAGATTATAATCTATCTCGTGAGATTGTAAACTCGTTCGTTGAGGAATTCCCTCGACTGTCTATGGTCTCCATCATCAGACCAATGGCACTTACAACCCATATGGGTGCAAAGTTCTCATCAATAGAAATGAATTAAATCCAAACACAAGGTAGCTACTGTAAAACGTTGAGGAGTTCCTTTGACTGTCCTTCGTCTTTATCATCAGACCCCTAAAGATGACCACAACCCATTTAGGTGTAAAGTTCTTATCAATACAAATTAATCAAGCCCAAACACCAGGTAATTATTGTGAATCGTTGAGGAGTGCCCTCGACTGTCTTCGGGTTCCATCATCAGATCGAGTCCAGACTTTCTTTAAATAGTAGTGCTCTAAAATACTCAATGAACAAAAAAACAAACGCACTAGTCGCACTACGATGTTCAAAGGTTCCCCTCGATTTCTCTAAGATGCCATCATCAGATCCCAGTTTCATGGTCATGGTACTACTCTTGGAATATCTTCTTTCCAACAAAAAAAG
This sequence comes from Xestia xanthographa, assembly GCA_905147715.2. Classification (NCBI taxonomy): domain Eukaryota; kingdom Metazoa; phylum Arthropoda; class Insecta; order Lepidoptera; family Noctuidae; genus Xestia; species Xestia xanthographa. Next base: position 12,782,554 of record LR990671.1, read on the forward strand.
AATTATCTAAATCGGTTCATAAACGACGAAGTTATCCTATGGTCAAATTGTGAAACCTCCTCCTTTTTTTAAGTCGGTTAAAAAAGACTGTACTGTTATAATTACACTACGTTCTTTAAATAAATCGTTCGATAAATCAACGGGACAGCCGTGCGCCAGCAAAAGGGACATAGGTCCTACCTCGTCAAGGCCTGGCGGGCGACTGAATCCACGTGCGCAAGCCGTTTTCTTATATAATAATTTATTATTAAAAGGATTAAATTGTTTTGAAAAAATTAACCACAAATAATTGTTCTATATGTTATTAACTTTGCTTAGATATTTTTTTTGGAAGTAAAACTTTCATATTCTCCAAGTAAAATAAGAAAAACATAAAAAAATATTCGAATTAGGCTCCTGTTCGGATTTTTTTTTCATCGAGTGAAGTTTTTGATATCATGTTTTGAACCACAAATTATCTTAGTAAATATAGTCAACTATAATATCTATTTTTTTTGGCTTTAAAAAATCACTATTTCTTTGATTACTATTGAATCAAAGTTATGTAAAATTGGGAAAATTGGGACTACCTGCCCTTAAACGTCTTTTGCTAGGCTGCCTGGCTTAAAAGTCAATTTCACTGACGTACGGCATACAAGTATTTTAAAGTTTATAGTTGACATTAAAGCATGTATTTACAGTTATTTTACGCGACACGGTTACAATTTTGCGTAGGAAATGAAGGGATTCGTAGAAGCACCTAGGTGAATCTGCTCACCTAACTTTTCAGAAAACTGCCCCTGGCCCATTAACTACGTATTTAACGTAGCCATCTCAGGTCCCCATTTAACTACAGTAGAATATTATCAGTTGTTTTACCAATGAATCTCATTGCATTTAGAATGCTGGGGAATGTCAGAGTTAAAATATAGGTAATTGTAAAAAGTCTGTAATCCAACCACATCATACGCATATTGATGATTTGACATTGACAGCTACGAAAGTGAGATCTTGCCAAGGAGGTCGGAACCACGCAAGGCGGCCTATTGCGAGATAAAAAAATCTTGTAACACAGAAAACTATAAGAAGTAGGTACAGCTGCAAATATCTACAGGCTCATCATAGTCAGCCGAAAGACGTCCACAAATGAACATAGGCTTCCCCCAAGCGTCGCCACGTCGACTACTCCTGTGCTTCTCGCATCCGACTGATTCCCGGGGCCTTCACCAGGTTAGCGGTTCACCTTGTGGACCAGTTGTGGGAGGCTTGCTTTCGATAGCTGGTCGCTACTCCAAAATCTTTCACCATAGTCTACTTGAAGTGCAGACTCTTGGAACTTTCGGCATCTACGCTACAGGCCTGAAGAACCTTTCGGTGACCAGGGCTGGTCTAAGTCTACTTACCGAATAAGGATCGTCTTTGTGTGTGAATAATAATTGAGTTCGGAGCACTGGGGAAGACATGTGCATTTAGCAAGGTTCTTCGGTATATTGATGAGGATCTCAACGTTGCGGCCGATGCACGCCATCCCGTGTGCATCACAGACGTCCCCATCTTGGTTCCCGCGCAAACAAATAAAAAATGGCCGTGGATTAGAAATGTAGTTGCAAAATTTGAAAACGGCTGTTAAATTTTTTAACTACTTATAAAAATAATTGTTTTAATAATTTCTTCTTGTTTCTCATTGATGGATGTGTTGAAAAATTTTCCTTTGACAGTTCTTTTGAAGTGAGCTGTGTGATTTTTGGTTATTTTTTCTTTTGTCAGTTGCCGGGATTTGAAGTTTTATTCCTATGCAAACTTCTTTGATTATTTTGGTGTGAAAAAACTCGACGATCTATTTAAAAGTCGAATGGCATCACATCTTTACTTTACAGCTTCTGTTAATGAGTCCTGTCTAGGGGTGCTTACATAGAGAAGCAGGTTACCGGTACGGGCGAGTCGGTACCGATCGGTGCAGGTATTCATTTCTATGTATGCGCTCGCTTATAAAGAAGCAGGTTTAAACTATATGCAAATGAACCCTGCACCGATCGGTACCGACTCGCTCGTACTGGAAACCTGCTTCTTTATGTAAGCACCCTAACACCATGGCTGAACACAGGTATCGCTTACGTGTCTCCACGAGTACAATACCCTTAAATCATCACGGGAAAGTCCCGAGAGTCTAAAAAGAGGTAATTCAGATCCTTTAATTTTTTACTGTATCATCATCGTTTTGATAGAGTCCAGGACCATTGAATAGGTAGATCCTCAGAATAAAACGTGGTGTTATTTCACAAACAATGGGTTACTTATACCGTATACCTGCGCACTACAGGAATTTATGGACGCTAGTCTTTCGGCCCAATCTAGATTACCATCGACACGCTAAGAAGAAAGTGTAGGAAGACTCACCTCCTTTGACATGGAAGTAGGGTCTACATCCACAGAACATGACGGCCATGCGACTGCGGCAGTGCATTTGACATAGAGAGAAGCTGTATGCCTGGAAAAAATATGGTTAGAGACATTGGGAGACTACCCAGGCTAGTACTACTACCGAATCTAGCTAGTACTACTATCTACTACAGACTAGCGAATCTCTCGATTCGAGCCCCATCATCTAATCAAAGGGGGTTAAACTAGGCCATCTCTGGACATGGGTACAATACAACTTCCGCAAGCATCGTTTTATATGCCTCAATTTTAGGAGAATGCAGAGATGAATAGGTTTCTACTATTAAAGAATTTTGCACACCTTTTTGGGGATGGTAATTTAGGTGAAAAATGTGCTAATAGTAGGAGGTACGAAGGTATAGCAGGGGGTAAGGAGGAAAGGAACCCTATGCCTACCCTTATAGAGTCGCTGATCCATTCATCAGGATATTTGCAGCGCCGCTGCTCCGACCTCAGAGTCTTCACAGTTGGTGACGCTTGGATCTCAATCACCTGAGAAGCAGATTGTATGAATAATTATAACGTAAAGCGCTTGTGGCTTATAATAACAGCCGCTCGGGTTGATCTTCAAATTAAGCAGCTCTTGTCAAGGATTGCCATTGGATCCCTCCATTATATACCGAGTTGTCTCCGTGCAGGCGCGGATACAGGGGGGGGTAATGGGTGCAATTGCCCCCCCCTGATCCGGACCGAATACGTCGTTAGCCAAGCTTGAATTAATTTGACGGAATTGAAACTAAATATTCTAGTTGTATATCTTGTCATGGGCGTCGGCAGGAAGGCAGCTGCCCCTAGAGGCTCAGGATTTTTAAAAGTTAAGTATAGCTTTTCCTGCCTGATGCCATAGAATGATATTTTTAGATTAGAGCGTAAAATTAAATCACTCAAATTAAAACATTGTTTAACCCTGCTTTTTTCTACCTTTGGATTGGCACTCCTATTGGATTTTTGCACGATCGACAGGTATAAACAGAGCCTGAAACAAATTAGGAGCCCCTTGCCCCGAGGTCTTTTTTTTTCGGATGGTAAATCATCAAATGACTCCTCCAGCTCTGGGCAGAGCAGGAGGGAGTGTCAGACTTTTACTGACTAAAACCCATCCATGTTCCTTCATCGCCCTTTGTGTTCCGGGGCCACGGTATCTCTTTCGAACAATCCCGCAACCCCGGCAGGCATCGGTCCCCGAGGCCTTATAAGCAATTATAGCATTAATTATCTTAGGCAATGATGTAAAAAAATTACAGAAAATGTTTACTTTCTCTTGAATTTATCTAAAAGTCGACCTAGTAACTCCTATAGAAGGATCGAAACTATTCTAACCTGTCCAAGGCAAGGTGTTATAAAAACTTCGAGCTCGCTACGCTCGCTCTTGAAGCCAACTTCCTCTTGAATGTGTCCTTTGTTTGAGGGTCGATCTAGTAACTCCTGTATGAAGGGTCTAAACAATTGTAACCTGCCAATGTTAAAATTTTCGAGCTCGTTTCGCTCGTTCTTGAAGCCATAATTCATTTTGTTGTTAAAATTGACGCCTTACGTCGATTAAATAAATCATTTTTTTTATGAATTATCCGTAAGATAGATAAAATAAAATAAAAATTGCCCCCCCCCCCCTAAAAGAAATCCTGTATCCGCGCCTGGACTTCGTGCCTTGTATGTTAGTCCCGGTTCTTATTTTTCGGTTCTTAGACAGTCGTTTATCTACTCTGTTGTCCGTCAACGAAGATACTGGCCTGTTTGAAACCTCAACACTTCTAAATGAACCCTACTATCTATTATTTACGAATGAGTTTTGAAAACTCATCGGGAGTATTCGGAAGGAGAACCGTCCAATCGTGTTGTAATTCATTTTTAATTCGGGCCTAGTGATAGGCCCAGCGCACACCGCTCGAGGCGCAGCGGAGCGCATTTGAAGACAACAATTTAATATAAACCTTAACTACCTTGATGTACGGTCAATATAAGAATAAATCGCACGCGGCACTCGGAGCGCCCGCAAGCTACTACAAGAGCAAGCGCGCGACCGTATATCAAGGTAGTTAAGGTTTATATTAAATTGTTGTCTTCAAATGCGCTCTGCTGCGCCTCCAGCGGTGTGCGCTGGGCCTGCATATGGAGTAGGAAACTCCCGTAAACTTGGGTTGCTGAAAGTACGGGTTCCATGCTTAGAGGGTAGACCTTCAGGATATCTACTCCCCGCAATTTCTACTGCTGATTTAGCTAGTGGATGTACATCGAGGACACTCCCGCCTGATCACCATTAAGCTAATTTTGCTTGCACTCGCAACATAAAAACGCTTTCTAGCCCCGCCCCTTCGTCTTTGTATAGAAATAATGAATGAAAAGATACCGAATCGGCCGAGCGCACTGACGACGCACGCCAAACGAGAGTTATTGTTATTTTGCGCGCCAAAGTTGACGCTTTCCTAATAGGCCGAAACTTTAAGGGGGCGTGGCTCGGCGCCTGCGCATAATATAAGCGAAAAATATGTTAACTGGTCAGGCGGAAAAGACCAGGACTGTACACGGTGTAACTAGAACAACGAATAAGCGTTTGGGATAACTAAGCACGCTAGCGGAAAGATCTCAAAGTATCATTAATTATGGTTACCTTGTAATCAATGATGAGCTCTTCTCCAGGCAACACTTCACCAGTTGGGTTGGATATAGCCGTCGATATCTCATATGGAGAATGGATGAAATACTGCAACATGGGTTAAGAGTGACATGTTCCGTTACAAGTATTCCACACGGTTCCGAGTCAAGCCGAAAGGCACTTGTTCTCTTCGTCATTGCGATCATTTTTTTGTTCTACACCATACCTGGGAACCTTCTAGTTACGGTGATATTGGGGGTCAAAGTTCCAACTTTTTGACAAGTTTTTTTTTATATATATATAGGTTTATGTAGGTAAAAGTTTTTATTGAATGATGACCAAAAATTGGGCATGCTTTAAAACGAAAAACACAAAGGACTCTCACCCTAACAGCGTTGTTCATAGAGTCTATCCTCACAGAGCACTGCCCGCTATGGTAGTGGCACTCTAACAGCTGGAACGGCGTCCAGTCCACCTCCTGCAGCATGTGCTGGAACTCGGCGTAGACCGAGTTGAAGGTCAGACACATGCCCACTTCGGTCATTACTGGGTTCCAGTGTACCTGCGAGGATTGGTATTTTGTTGGTTCAAGAATCTGTAAAAACTAAGGTGGAAGAAACACCAACGTTTTTTAAGTGAAAATTTCTTTAGGCGCGTTGAGCAATTTTTGGGTGAAGGAAAATCATTGAACTCATCGTCACGTAACGTAACGTGCGGTCACGCTTCGTAGCCGTTCGTAGCACTCGTAGCATCTGCTACGGCGTAGCACCACATAGGCATGCGCGGGGCACAACCACTGCTACGAGTGGGGCGGGGCCCTTTTTGTTTTCACTTCTATCGGCAGTCCTCAAAGACTGCTCCGATTTTTTTAAATAATCGACGAACATTTTCTATTGATTTAAGGTGCAAGTTGGCAGCGGACGACACGAAGCCGCCGCAGACGACGTGTCGCGGCGACACTACTGGTTTCTATGTATTTCTATGAAATTCCCTCAGAAGCTAGCGACGCGTCGTCGAGCGGTAGACGCAAGTGTCGCCCGACCGCAGATCAGTAGTGTCGCTGACGCCGAAATACCGGGTTCGAAATCATGACTGCAGTGACATGAGGCGGCGACGTGTCGCGGCGACATGAGGCGACGACACGTCGTCTGCGGCGGCATCGTGTCACCCGCTGCCAACTTGTACCTTTAGAATGTACTGAATACGTCAGTGGTAACCATTTTAGCGCCGGTCGGTGTCCCTTCCATCCAATAAATTCCACAACAGAACATACATAGGAAGCATCGATTATCGCAAACACTATTTTATTCCTCGTAACACTGGCTTTGGCTAGAGGATCGGTGTCCAATGGTGGCGGCCCCGACTTACGAGCAGTAAGTCGTGGGTTCGAACCCAGGCACGTGCATTCCTTTGTGTTATTTATTTCATCACCACTGCTCTCAAAACGGTGAAAGAAAACATCGTGAGGAAACCGGCATGTCCTAAAACCAACAGTTTGAAGACATGCGACATCTACTAACCCGTACTGGGCCCGCGTGGTGGATTATAGCCCATTCCCTCTCATAGAGAGGAGGCCTGTGGCCCAGCAGTGGGAACATTATAGGCAGATTATGATGATTGATTGAATACAGGCCTTTGTTAGCACTTAGCCCAAATCCCAAACCTTTGGGACTTCCACAGGCGGCGTCGTCAATAGCATATCATTTTGCGCGGATATCATTTTGACTGCAAATTTTAGGGCACAAAGGTCATGCAGTAACTTACCTTATTGCCTGATGTCACTTACGGATATCTTCCGTGATTATTATTGATCGGCCGTAGCTGAGCATCTACTGCAGTCATGGCCCAATCACTCACTGGATCGAATTCCACAAGCCACGTATTTCGTCTAAGGACAAACATTACTTACCTAGGCTGACAAGAGAAGCAATTTAAATAAGAAAACACAAAAATTTCAATCGAGAGGATATCTTCAAATTGTCTAGTACGTGGAATCCAGTTTTGAGTATGCTCAAAAGTAGCAGCTGGCAACGTAAAAAGGACTCCACCAAACCTGGTGATACTGTGAGTGTTTTGCCGTGACTTAGTGTAGAGTAGTGCGCGTAGCAAAAGACATAAGTAGAAAGATAGACAGATTTGTCTGCTTCTATAACATTTTTCTCCATTCACCTTTTCTGCAGTCAATCCGCGATCATCACGTTTGGAACAGCGTCAAAATCTCGGGAGCTCTAAATCAATAATTATCACGGAAGATATCCCGTAAGTGATTTTTATTTTAGGTTTAAACCGTGAAAGTTTAAAACAGTGTTTACCTACTTGAATACTTGCAGCCTGAAGGTACAGAAGGAATGTACTCACCTCATGCTCATTATTAGACACAACCATCTGCAGAACAGACGAGGGATGCACAGTCAACGCCAGCTCCAGCAGATCAATGCCCTTCACAGTCTCATCCGCCTGGTACTTCCAGAAGTTCTGCAAGTTGTCCCGGAAGGACACGTCGGCTATCAGCTCGATGAACTCGTAGTAGTAACTGTACTTCACCGGGTCAGACTCTTCGGTTACGTTCCAGGTGCTAGGCGAAGTTAGAAGATGAGGTTGTTAAGGGGAATAGGAAGTGCTTTGAGGACCTACCACCATTTATTTATAATGTGGGAAAGAGATGAAGCCATGCAGGACGTATAGCCATCTAGCTCTTTCCATCACTGAAGACTGACTTTTGACGTAGCTGGTGGCCTACCATGACGTCTTATAGCAGGATCGTTTAATTCTTGTTCGAGTGTGGGTAAGAGACGGAGCTATGGAGGACGTGTAGCGCCATCTCTTTCCCTCACTGGAATAAAATTAAAACTATCCTGCTCGTGGTAGGCCACCTGGAGACCCACTGAAAATTCGCGACCTACTATCGAGTAGTGTAGTGTTAATACACAACACAGTTTTAAGTTACCGAAAAGCCTTAGTGACTTTATAATAGGGTCTCAAATACTTTAACTTTAAGACTATTTTCCTCATAAGTCTTTTTAGAGGTACACGTTTGAACTATCTATCATCTCAAAACTGATGGTAAGCAATAACGTGGACGACGATGTTGCTGCATGCTTAGAAGTAACTATTCATCGTAAATTACCATAAAAGTTAGTAGCAGTGATAGTCTAGTAGCGTGGCCGTCGGATTGCCAAATCATAGGTATCAAGTTCGAACCCAAGACACGCACTTCTGATTAATGTGCCTATTGTATAATTATCACTTGCTTTGGTGAAGGAAAACATCGTGAGGAAACCAGCATATCTGCGAGATATTTCTCGACGGCATGTTAAGTCAAGTCAGAGGCTCATGGGCGGCATAACAACTCTGACAACCAGGCTAGGCATTAACCACACGATAAAGAAATAAAGACCTTAAAAGTGAGTACCGAAGTCTCTCTATTCAATGTTTTCTGACCTAATTCCTACTTACTCCTCAACAAGCTCCCTAGCTTTATCCGGCTGCACTCTGTCGAGGAAGCAAGCAGTCACCGCTGGGAAGGTAGTCCACCAGCTTCTGTAGTCCCTCTGCAAGGAAACCACTACAGGTTCCGAGTTGTACCTAAAGCATTGACAGTATAGGTCAAAAGGAATTTCACGAATTGATTTGGTGCTTCGTATGAAACGTTCTGGGCCAACTCTTCGAAGTCCATTACTTGGGCTATGGCTTCTCTGAAGCCAAGCCTTTTCCTAATTACATATTGGGCAGACTTCCAGTCTATCCTGATGCAGCTAAATTACTATTAGGAGTGTTAGCCTATCTGATCTTTAATCCACAACCCAATCCATGAGTATTACGATAAATTAACTTCTTTTATGATACGCCGAAATCAAAAAACGGTATTTAGCCTTCTCCATCTTTTTTTTCAGACCATGAACACTTTTCAGGACGGATACATCTAAAAGTGTGAGTGAGTGGCGTCTTTCGTCTCCGTCGTCGCACTTGCCAGTCTTTATTCAAGGACTCATCTACTTCGGCTGTCGGTCATTCGACAGAAAAGTTGTTAACTTTTACTGACTAAAACCCATCCATGTTCCTTCATCGCCTTTTGTGTTCCGGGGCCACGGTATCTCTTTCGAACAGTCCCGCAACCCCGGCAGGCATCGGCCCTCGCGGACCCCTTCCTACGGACGGACGGCGAGCTAGCCCACCGTCCACAGGCCCGCGCCTACGGTGACCGGGGGCCACGTGGTGGCCCCCGACGCCCGGGGCGTCTCCCGCGGCGGCCAGGACGCTGTGAGGTTCTCTTCCTCTCTCGTTCCGCCACCTCCTTCTCTAGCATTACTGTTTGCAGAAGGAGGTGACGGCGTCCCATTCCGTCTCACTCCGGACCATGGCTTGCAACAGGGCCGGACGCAAGAGGTCGCCGCCGCCAATCGCCACTTTGAGGACACGGCGGTGCTCCGCCCATGCGGGGCACACCTCAACCGTGTGCTCCACCGTGTCCTCCGATCGATCCTCGCAGTGGAAACACCCGGGCGTTTCCTCCCACCCGATTCGCTACAGGAACCTCCCGAAACAACCGTGTCCGGTGAGGACCTGCGTCAGGCGGAAGGTGAGGACGCCGTGGCGTCTCTCAAGCCACTCCTCAAAGAGGGGACTATCTTTGCTACCTGAAGTCCATGTTTAACTGTGAATCATATTTAAATCTGGATAATTTTGTGGGTATAAGGTACCTGAAATATTGACTGAGTGCGCAGTAAACTGCGCCACCAAACGCACTCAAGGTCAGGACTAACCAGAGTAGTCTGAAAAGAAGGATGAGTTAATATTCTGGTCTTTGGGACAAGCCTATGAGAGAACTAGTAAGATAGAAGATGCTGAAGATATTCCGGTCTAAGGGAAAAAGCCGACGAAAGAAAAGCGACGAGGCGATGGACCTCCACGAGTCCATCATGATCAAATCTTGCAATGAAACAAAAAATAGCAAATTTTTCAGGCTTTCAATCTCGTAGACCAACCACGAGATTGAAAGCAAAAAAAAATAGAAAATAATGGCGACAACACGCATAAAATCCTTTTTGACAAAAACCAAAAAAAAAGTTAACGGTTATCAGAAGAATTCATAAAAGGAACACGTCAGTTACAACATCTGAACTGTCATTTTCGACACTATAAAGTAAAAATTAATGGTTATGTAAGAAAATTCCAGTTGCTTTTTTTACAAAGCAGATTTATAAATACCTTTCGAGCCAGTGCAGTTTTTTTTCGACAGTATGCTTCAAACCATGTAGTGTGGTTTCTTGGCAAAATCCAACATATATGCTATAACCAGATGCGATGGAAACTTTGATTGACTCTATCATAGACTTCGTTCGCGTTAGGCAGCTCAACGTAGCGGTATGTCTCATCCTATGTCTTCTCATTTTCTCTGATTTACCCATTTCTGAAATCACCGCGATCTGCCTGGTTCAAATGCTGATTATGATTCTAGATATAAATTATACCCACTATAATTATTTAAGATGACACTGCGTTAAAAAACTTCTTATACACAAAATAATAGCTTAACAGAATTAGATCCTAAAGCCGAATACAATTGATGAATTTGGAATCCGAAAGGCCTCCCACAGCAACAAGTTTGCTTAAGGTACTAAGTTACTTTTAAAACTATACTTACAAAAGTCCGTACCCTATGGAGGCATTAAGTATTACAATACGGGGTCAATTATGGGGCAATATCTGTGATCAAACTAAATAAAGGGCGCCAATTAAATTATTATCTAATAGCTTACTGATGCCTGTTCTAATGTATTTGGTATAGCTGTAATCAAATCCATATAGATTACTGAAAGGTTTATTCATTCTAATGTAACTTTTGGGTAGATCAAAGATAAGACTGGAGCTTTTAACGTGAATGCTCCAGGGTAGCCCGCGAAATTCAAATTTTCTTACGTTTTTTGCAATTTGCAGGCCCGTGCTAGGTCGTATGTTGATTAAAATATTATTCGCGGGTGTAAGACGTATGTAGTTACAGAATTATAATCATCAAAATCATCAATACAACCCTCCAAGTTCATAAAGGTGTAGGAAACAAAAAAAAAGTAGTAAAAGTCATTTCTACACCTTTAAGAACGTGGAATATTTTAATCAACATACAACCTAGCACTGGCCTGCAAATTGCAAAAAACGTAAGAAAATTTGAATTTCGCGGGCTACCCTGGAGCATCAGCATAGACAAAATTATCAGTTGCAACCTTTTTGCATATATAATCTTTTTGTTTCCAGCTAGCTGTAATGATTACCCTGGTCGTCATGGTATACCAGTACTGGTTTTGGAGCTAAAATGTTTGCGTGTTACCTTTCTGATTCCAGTTAGCAGGAGTGCTAACCGTGATCTACTTAGTATACCAGTACTGGGGCCTGCTATTCAAGGAAAAAGTGCAGGAGGTGGTGGTGGGGGATGACGATGACTGCCAACACTCTGTCAGAGTCTCCAGGTCTCGATCTAGGTACGTGATGATCACTGCATCATAGACCTGCTTGGATCTAAGATGAAATGAAATGATGTTTATTTTTGTAAGTAGGTTATAACACTTTTACAAGTCATTTTTAGGGTTCCGTACCCAAAGGGTAAAAACGGAACCCTATTACTAAGACTTGGCTGTCTGTCCGTCTGTCCGTCTGTCTGTCACCAGGCTGTATCTCATGAACCGTGACAGCTAGACAGTTGAAATTTTCACAGATGATGTATTTCTATTGCCGCTATAACAACAAATACTAAAAACAGAATAAAATTAATATTTAAGGGGGGCTCCCATACAACAAACGTGATTTTTTTATAATAATTGGTACGGAACCCTTCGTGCGCGAGTCCGACTCGCACTTGACCGGTTTTTGAAAAACTAGATGGGGCCGGTATTTTGTACCTGACTATTCTTGCTCAATTCACATGAGGAATAAGCAGATTACTGTCTGAGATGGTCTTTTGAAGAAAGAACCACACAGATTTGAGTGTACCTGTCCAGTCAGTGCAAGCATATAATATTCATAATTATTATGAGGGTTGTATTGATGATTTTGATGAATATAAATATGTAACTACATACGTCTTACAACCGCGAATAATATTTTAATCAACATACAACCTAGTAGCACTGGCAAATTGCAAAAAACGCAAGAAAATTGGAATTTCGCGGGCCACTCTGAATCATTCACCGATTACAGATTATTATATACGTTTTTTCACTGGCATGCAGCCAGTGAAACTTTTGTCGTTTCATGTCTAGATCGTCGATCCACCCTGTGTGAAATCCAACTCTGGGCCTTCCGGTATGCGCTCCGCTCGCTACTCTAGAACCTTTCGGCCAAAGAGGTTGGCATAATCCATGTAGATAAACACCATATATTCTTTCTCGTGTGGTTCGTGCTTAGCCAAGTCATGGGCGGCATAAAAACTCTGATACCAGGCTAACCTGGTGTTAGAGTTTTTGAAGAGAAAACTTCTTCTGCGCGTTGAGCACTTTTTGGGTGAAGGAAAAACATTGAACTCATCGTCACGTAACGTAACGTGCGGTCACGCTTCGTAGTCGTTCGTAGCACTCGTAGCATCCGTTACGGCGTAGCACCACATATGCATGCGTGGGGCATAACCAGTGCTACGACTGGGGCGGGGTCAGTGTACTTTTTGTTTTCACTTCTATCGGCAGTCCCCAAAGACTGCTCCGATTTTTTTGTTTGTTTTTGAGTTTTGGGCCTCTGATTTGGCTTCACAGGCCTTCGAGAAAATAATTATCTCTCAGGCGTGCTGGTTTCCTCACGATGTTTTTCCTTCACCACGAAGCAAGTGATAATTATACAATTCGCACATGAATCCGAAAAATCCGAAGTGCGTGCCTTTTTTTTTCGGATGGGAAATCATCAAATGACTCCTCCCGCTCTGGGCGGAGCAGGAGGGAGTGTCAGACTTTTACTGACTAAAACCCATCCATGTTCCTTTATCGCCCTTTGTGTTCCGAGGCCAGTGGGCCACGGTATCTCTTTCGAACAGTCCCGCAACCCCGGAAAAAATCCTGCAGCCCCGGAGTGTAGAATATTGGTTATGGTATGCATTATTACTTTGTCTGTGGTCTCTTATGAAAATGATTAAATGAATCAACAAGCATATAGATTAGAATAAGCAAGTATCTACATAGAAATGGGCTCTTTTATTGAATGTTCCCTAACACGCAGAAGTGCGTGCCTTGGTTTCGAACTTGAGAGCTACGACTTGACAGTCCGACGACGGTCACACCATAGTATAAAAAACTGGCCAAGAGCGTGTCGGGCCACGCTCAGTGTAGGGTTCCGTAGTTTCCCGTCCGTCACAATAAGTGTTCCCACTTATGAGTTTAAAGGTGGGTATCCATTATGTGAAAATGCTTGCATATACGAATATACTACAAACTTAGTCCAGAAATTATTTTGTACAACTTTTTGGTCTTTTTTGTACAAAAACTGTTTCCATCAAGTTCGAAATGATTTCCAGAAAGTCCTTAGAAAGTTCTACTTTTCAGATTTTTTTCATATTTTCTAAACTTAGGGTTCATAAGTTAGAGGGGGGGACACATTGTTTTTTACTTTTGGAGCGATTATTTCCGAAATTATTGACATTATCAAAAAATGATTTTAGGAAACCCATATTCATTTTTAAATACCTTTCCAAAAATATATCACACGTTAGGGTTGAAATTAAAAAAAAAATCACTTCCCACTTTACATATAGGGGGGCCTACCCTAATAAAACATTTTTTTCCAATTTTTTATTTTACCACTTTGTCGGCGTGATCAATATACATATTGGTACCAAATTTCAGCTTTCTAGTGCTAACGGTCACAGAGATTAAGCGAGGACGGACAGACGGACGGACGGACGGACAGACATGGCGAAACTATAAGGGTTCCTAGTTGACTACGGAACACTAAAAAGGGGAAGTAGGATAATCTTCATACAAACGCACCGCGCGCGCCTTGTATGTGTGCGCCATAGTATCTTTGTGTTGCAGTTGCCGCACGCGCACTCCGACCCGTTTCTCAGTGCGCCAGCTGAGAGATTTTGTTTGAGTGTGCGTGCGTCCATCCTTTTGTCATAGGTACCTACTCATAACATATAATTAAGCAGGTATTCTCTTTTACACCACAGGTCGTGTTCTAGATCAAGGCCGCGATCTAATAACCAGGATAACAAAATGTCAGCGGACAAGAGCAGCCGCCGAGGACGAAAAGCCCATCGAAGGTGCCCCGATTGCAGCCTCTGTAATATCAGCCAGTAGCCCCTAGATGGCAGTATCCTCAATCATGTTTAATACAAAACTCGCGCATAGGTGGCGCTTTTTTAATTATTTAAATTCCTTTGGGCTGTACGCGTTTTTTTATTTATATAAATTTACTTTATAATAAATAATTTGATACAATCCAGATTGTTTTTTTTTTGTGTAGAACTACTTTTCTTGATTTTAAAAGTAACATTGCTAACGAACTGTGCCATAGATCTAGACCTAGAGGCCGGCTTGACAATTTGCGTAAGTAATACCTAAGCCTAAGTACTAATCTAAAATAGAAATGAAAAAATCTCAAACAGAAAAACTAAGACGTAAAAGAATATTTTGTGATAGGGGTTTATGTTCTGTGGGAAGTTAATTCCGATACACAAGGCCTCTAGATACCGGCTTTCTATCGCGTTCTAAACAATAAACAATGGTTTTAAGTGTTTAATGGGCGTTGCTTAGAGCGCATGTACAGCGCATGCGTCAACCCTACGTCAACTCTCCCCCGTTTCACTAACAACCCTTCGTGAGACGCAATCTCAATACCCAAAGACTAAGTACCTAGAGTATAATACCTGACGCAACAATGGCAAAATCTACAGGATACAGGATGGCGCTTATTCAAGGTAAATAAATAAATCATTTTGAGTAGGTTTCTTAGTCATTTACTAACTAATTATGTGTTTTTACAATAATGTGGACATCGGTGTTTATCTTCAATAGCTACGTTTTATTTGTGACTAGGATTATCAGTGTAATAACATGAATATTTAATTTGTTTTGTTTACTTTCTAACAAATGTTACATTCCGATTCAAAGCTCTTGAATGAATGATACGTCATTTAATTGCAAGAATAAAGGTACCTACCTACCGGGTAAAACGGGGTGAATAGAAATGCAGGGGTAAATGGTAATAAAACTTTGAAATGGATTTTAATGAGAGGTTTTCTATAGGTATTAAAAAAAACTTAGTTTCCAAGAACTCTGTAGATGGCGTTGAACTGACTACGTTACTTCGTGCCAAAGCCAAAACGCTTGGATAAAAAATGTTGCGTCACGTCACATACCTACGCTCGTTGACTGACACTTTGCTTCGGAATCTAAACTAGTTTTCTCGCGTTTTGTTAAAATCAGTTTTTTTAGGTTCCGTTCCTTGCAGTAACTTACCAAGTTCAGCGCCATCTATCCAGCGACTAGGGTAGAGCTAAAAAGAAAATCCCTCATTTAAAAGTCATTTTTTTTTTTTTTTTTTTACTTTTATTAATCAATAAACACTGTAAATTCACTTATATGTTACCAACAGGTACTCTATTGTATTAAATAAATTATAGTTAATTACTATGATACCTTGCTGGCAATATTCAATATTAATTAATCTCTTTCAAAGTTTTATTTCCATTCACCCCTGCATTTCTATTCACCCCGTTTTACAAGTTAACATTTAAGTTTCTTGTGAGTACAGTCAGCATTGAAAGTCGATTAACACTTCGGTTTTTTAATTATTTTTTTAATAAACGTTGACCTACATGGAGTAGTAGTTTATTGAATTATTTTGGGAGATTATAGGTGTTGTGAAAAACCAACAGTGCTGATGGACTCTCGTTGTCAGACAGGCCTAAAAACACTATTTTTGTTAATTTTATTTTCATCGCTATCACTATCATCTTGAATGCTGTCAGTGCTGTCACTGTCATCCATGCTGCTGTCATCATAATCATTCGATAGATTAGGCAATGGTATTGGCAGAATGTAGTTTTGGGGACAGCAGATGTCGCTGCAGGGACTGAAAAAAAAAGATAAATGTTAAAAACTAGGTCTACGTCCTCTTACAGTTTATTTACTGATACTGTTGACTTTCACGGTTTTTCACTACACTCAAAGTACTTACGGGATAATATCCGTGGTTTTCTTTATTGATGAGCTCCCGATATTTCGACGCTGTTGCAAGCATCATGATCGCGGGAATACTGTAGAGGTATGCGGGTGAGGCGAAAATTATTTATTAAAAGCAGACAAATCTGTCTACCCTCTTTCTTAGTCTTTTATTACGCGCACTACTGAAACTCGATTGTAAATCGCGACAAAATGGACAAAACGCAAAAATTAAAATGCGTGAATAATTTTCGCCTCACCCGCATACCTCTTCAGTATTCCCGCGATCACGATGCTTGCAACAGCGTCGAAATATCGGGAGCTCATCAATAAAGAAAACCACGGATATTATCCCGTAAGTACTTTGAATGTATCTACTGATAGTTAGTTGGCTAAATTCAGGATTGTGTAAAAATAAAATGTTTTTATCGTCATCTCCCTTGTCTCATTCTATTTGGGGTCGGTGCAACACGTTTTCTTCTTCTACAGGCTTAATTTTCAATAACCGGCCAAATTTTCAGAGATGGTTTAGAATCGATAATATTTATGATATAATGAAAAAAAACATTTTTCTAATAAGATTTCATTCCGAAACCGAAAGCGTTAGATGATCGCGGTGACGATGACGCGAGTTCCATGATTTTTGTTTACCCAAAAAGTGCTCAACGCGCATAAAGAAGTTTTCACTCCAAAAAAGTCGGCGGCCACCTTTGATCATCAAATAACAACTGTTGATCGAAGGCGGCCACGAATTAATTATCTTTAATTTAATTTTAACGGTGGGCATGGTGGCTTAGGGGAAACTGGCCTCTGTTCCGCGGCCCAGTTTACACGGAGTAGGAACAGTAGTGGAAAAGTCGGCCGAATGCGTGGCAGGATTGGAAACACTTCATCCTATCTCCGAACCCAAATAGTTTTCGACTTTGACGCAATAATAAAAAAAAAACGTCAAAAGTGAAAGATAACTTCAGCTTCTGAAGCCGGTGACAAAATGACTTCGAAGCCCTTTCCCTTCCCTTCCTTTCCCTTTTTTTCTTTTCTTTAGCTCGGGACCTTTGTTTGATTGATTTGGTGTTTTTGTCAGCGGCTTCTGAAGCCAAAGTAATTTTTCACTTTTTTTGTGTCTTTTTTTTAAATCGGTTTTATGTTTTGCATAAATGTTTTATTTTTATTTTTCCATTTTTAGTTGTAATATCCTAAATATTTGCTATGCATTTAAATACATGTCATGGTAATAAGCTTATCTCCATTAGATGGAACCTAACATACCTAAACTGTCGAAATGTGGGTGTATTGTACACATCTGCGTACCTCTCAGAGCATATGGGCGTGATGTTACGTCATGATGTTATTTATACAATAAACATCCAAGCGATTGCAGCAATCACGACCGATTTACCGTCTATTTTTGAAGAGTTCCATATTAGATCTCCGAAGATCAGCATCAGACCTTCACCAAATTGAAATGGGAACATCTCGGGACTAAATTCTTTCAAATAAAAAAAAGAATTTAGTGAATCGCTCCACAAATGGGGAGAAATCGGTTAACATACATAAAATTAGACCACACCACTGAAGTAAAAATGTTCATAAAAATGTTCATAACAAAAAACTACGGGGCCAATTTATGTTAAATTTTTAAGGGACCAAATAGCAACTATTCCGCATCAAACTAAAGAAAAATCACGTAAATCGGATCATAATTAATCTCAGCGTAATCGGTGTAGGTACTTAAATAAAAATAAAAAAAATGAGAACCTCCTCCTTTTTGAAGTCGGTTAAAAAATAATGTGTTGCATCTGTGCTTTTAAAAAGTGTAATTATTATTGATGGTCGCTAGAAAAAAAAAAACAAAATTAATGATCTCCTTTCGTACAGAAGGGAATCATTAAAACCTCAAGTTAACGATAAATAAATTTTATTGTAAAGAGACTGGCTCTTTTGGCGCTTGAATGACATAATTTCGCGAGGGCGCTTTATAATATTGGTAACTTTATTTTGTAAAATTGACTGTGGTAAAAACAATAAGGTGGCGTTAGTTACGACACTTCCGATGACCACATGCCAAAGGAACAAAATTATATTATTCTTAAAAGACACTGTGCCAAAACAGAAAAGAGCAACATTTTGACAGCTAGTTTTAAAAAAATAAACATTTTTGACGTTTGTGTTTAGTGTTGGTTTGAAAAAGTTCGCACCTGTTCGCACGCACACGAGTATTTTAAAGTTTTTTCTTGATTCTAAAGGCCTTGTTATGGAAGACGATTCATCTAACGATATGGAAGCTGTGGAGTACATTGAGAGTGACGACGAGAACGACTTCGCTAATGATGAAAGTTAGTATTTGACCAGAGATCAGGTCAATCCATGTAAGATTCTGCACGAGTGTTCTTAAAAGACACTGTGCCAAAACAGAAAAGAGTAACATATTGACGACTTATTTAAAAAAATGCAACATTTTTGACGTTTGTTTGTGTCAAATAGTCAGGTTTAAAAAAGTTCGCACTCTGGAGTATTTTAATTTTAACGTTTTTTCTTGATTTTAAAGGCCTAGTTATGGATGAAGATGCATCTCACGATATGCAAGCTGTGGAGTACATTGTGAGTGACGACGAGAACGACCTCGATAGTGCTGAAAGTTAGTATTTGACCAGAGTTAATAATATTAAGTCAATCCATGTACGATTGTTTTTTTTTATATTCACTTGTTACGTTACGTGAAAGACTGAGAGTCGTATTACAATATCAAATGACAACATTGTAAATCATTCTATCTGTGAGATATGATTCATTATTTATAAAGAAAACATTTAGTCAAGAAACTCAATTACAAATTCACCATTCTTTTTTTACCATACGCACTAACTTACACAACTTTTTTATCTAGAAAAGTTGAAGGCAGTGAAAGCTTGACATAAGAGGATACAATTTATATGGCTTTTTTGCTATGGCCCAATTTCAATTGTGTGGTGCCAACAGTCTCCGAGTAAAATGGCTATGACATACAGACGGACAGGACGAATCTATAAAACCTTTTTGGCTACGGAACCCTAAAATGCCATCTTTCATGATTAATGAATGAAAATATGAATGAATAATATAGAATGAAATTAATTCATTCTTTGATATTAACTCTTAACTTTTTCAACATTACAGAACGACCAATCATGCTTCTCCTACGTCGACTCATAAGAAACAAACAAAACACAGTGATGACAAATGCCCAAATTATAGACATATTACAGAGTGAATTCAACATCTGCGTCAAATCTAGTCACGATCTTGAAGTAGACATTTACATCAAAATCATCAAGAAATACTTAAAAGATTGGCCACAATGGGAAGAATTGGAACGAATTTCAACGAAACTCAACAAAATAAGGGATTATGAAGCCATCGCAAAAGTTTTGAACCACAAATATAAGAATTTAAAAGAATATTTAGGTGTGATGTTAGAAGCTGCAAAACCTTTAGCTAAAGAAGCTGTGAAGAACATAACACAAGAGAATACACCTAAGATGGACGAGATAGACTCAAGTGACGTTATAATGGAAATACATTGTACTAAAGATCAACTCGACCACCTATTCTTCAGGAAACCACAACTAGACCGTAATAACACCGTTTTTAACAGTGCAAGTGTTGCTCCATCACGTATCTCTCTCAAAAGCTTATCATTCAAACAAATTCTCAATGGTTGGTGCGTGAAACTGTACATAAATCTACCAAACTTTTGGTTTGCTCGAGAAATTTCGTACAAATTAAAGCATGTTTTGGTTAATAAAGTTAGAAATGAGAACCCCAGTCATGTTAGTTTACCGTCATGCTGGCAAATGCAACAACGAGATCATATCGGTAAAGTTTTGAGGTGTTATAATCGAGACGCAATTATTAAACAATTCAGTGATATTTTAGAAGCGTGTGAGATTCAAAACTATGACTTGTACTCTACGGTACATTTACTTTTTGACATTATAATATCTGAAGTAAAAGATACCTTCGACAAGGATATACAATACAAGGTACCTGGTACCTACCGAAGATTTGCCAATAAGTATAAGTATGTTCGATATTTGTACACAGAATCTGACAAACAAAACAAAGATGTCAAGTATGACCTGCAATTAGAAGAAACGGTAACACCAATTTACATTTACTATACCAGTAAAATTGGAAAAATTGAGCAGCCCATTCCTCCTATCGCTGAGTGGCTGAAGTTGGAATGTCAGTTCTGTAAGAGCCAGCTACCCATAGTCTCCTCGAACTTGAAAGAGACTTTGGAGTCACATTTCAATGATGTACATTCGCATGAAGTTGACTGGCAATGTACACATTGTAAAAGATTGTTCAGTATTGATTTTTTGACAGATAATAAGTGGTTCCATGAATGTTAAAGTGTATAACTTGCATCTCCAGGGCCGGCAGTCTCGACATAGATAGCGACAAATTCGCTAACTTTCGATCGCCGATTACTAACGAATAAATTCGGATGCAATAATTATGTTTGGAAGAAACGCATCTTGGACGTTGAGACTAGCGTTACTAGCAAGCATCATCGTTGCAACCCAATTTATTCGTTAGTAATTAGCAATCAAAAGTTAGCGAATTTGTCGCTATCTATGTCGAGACTGCCTGGGCCGGCAGTCTCGACAGAGTTAACGACAAAATCGCTAACTTTCAATCGCTGATTGATTACTAACGAATGAAATCGATTGCAACAATGATGCTTGTGAGAATCGCATCTTGGATATAAAGACTAGCGGTACTCGCAAGCATCTTCACTCGAAACGAATTTATTTGTTAGTAATCAGCGATTGAAAGTTAGCGAATTTGTCGCTATCTCTGTCGAGACTGCCGGCCCTGCCCAGGGCCGGCAGTCTCGACAGAGTTAACGACAAAATCGCTAACTTTCGATTGCTAATTACTAACGAATAAATTCGGTTGCAATAATGATGCCTGCGAGAAACGCATCTTGGATGTAGAGATTTGCGTTACTCGCAAGCATCATCATTGCAACCCAATTTATTCGTTAGTAATTAGCAATCAAAAGTTAGCGAATTTGTCGCTATCTATGTCGAGACTGCCTGCCCAGGGCAGGCAGTCTCGACATAGATAGGGACAAATTCGCTAACTTTCGATCGCCGATTACTAACGAATAAATTCGGTTGCAATAATGATGCTTGCGTGTAAAGCAAGTCTCTACATCCAAGATACGTTTCTCGCAAGCATCATCATTGCAGCTGAATTAATTCGTTAGTAATTAGAAATCTAAAGTTAGCGATTTGTCGTTAACTCTGTCGAGACTGCCGGCCCTGGTCGTGTTTTACGTTTGCGTCGTCGTATCGATAGAGAGTACTTTAATTTTTCTGAACAAATTAATGCCTAAGGTCGTGTATTAACCAAAGCGAACTTTAGACGAACAATTCCGAACATTTTTTCATTTTCATTTATTCAATAACAAAATACATTGTATCTGAATGTGATACCTACATAAAAAATAGTTACAAACAAAAAATGGAACAAAATAAAATAAACAATAATCAATAAAAATCAAATAATCAATAAAAAATCAAATAATCAATAATAAAATCAAATAATAAAAAATCAAATAATCGATAAAAAAGTCAAATAATCAATAAAATAAAAAAAATAGTTACATAATTTACGATCACTTTGGTTAGGACACTGCATGTGAGTTCTTCAATTTCTCGTTTTTGTTTTAAGTGTCTTGGAGACAAATTATGTTTTTACTCGTTTTGACTAACAATTTAAAGGCGGCATTTATTTTAATAAAAGTGCGTAGTTGGATTCTCAGCACACTGCCCAGTGTTTAAGGTTGAAAATCCATCAGCCTGATTTTATTGATGAGCTATTAATTTAGAATTTAGGTGTGTTTACGAGCATAACTAAATGATGCGCCTAAAGTACTGTGCATGTATGAAAATATTATAAATAAAATAATGACATTATATTTTTAATAAAAATTTCAATAAAAACATATTGTCTTAATTAAAATGCCATCCATTAACAAATACTTGCCTTTGACGAGAGATATCATAGTCCAGAAGTGTACGCAAACAACAGAATATCGCTATTCGCTCACTCTCATGGTCCGTTAGGACGGCAATCCGACACCACCGGAGAGAGATCAGGCGTAGGACCAACGGCTTAACGTGCGCACCGAGGCGGAGCGTAAGAAATATTCCTAATGGGAAAACCTTGGCACTTTGCGCGACATGAGAATCGAACTCAAAACCAGCAGTAACACTTCTGAAGGAATAAATGAGTAAATTAGTTTTTACAAACAGATAAGTGTACGAACACAGTGGCCGCTCGAATCGAGCGTCCGGCGGGGCGGCGCGTGCAGCGTTCATGTCAAACATATGCATTTATACGTGAGTGGACGCCCGCTGCGCTGCAGCGTGCTTGTTTGCGTCTTGCGGTAGGATTGCCAGATCGATTCTTCCTGTTATCGGGATCAATAACCGATTTTTCGGGATTTTAGGGCTTTGGTCGGGATTTTTATATTTCCAGGTATCCCAGTTATTCTTGCCTTGAAGTGGTACAATTTGTACCTTTGTACTTAAATTTTCCACTTTTTCGCACATTTCCACTTTTCCGCTAGCACATAACCTGTAGCAGAGTACCTACTGTCTTTGCGGTGAAGCGTTTGCAGAAACGATGAGAGGCTTTTAATAGGAATAAAAGTAAATATCTGAAGAAAATGTATTTAGATGACAAGTTGAACAGTGACAGACAAAACTCAAACGTAATACCCAAAAAAAAAACATTGACAAGTTATGTCTCTTCAGCTGTAGCAGATTATCAAATTAAGAGGCTTTCATACTCAGTTCAGGTACCAGAAGAAGAAGAAAAGTCGTCTCAGATGTACTTATATGATATTACTGAGTTTGTGGTTGGGTCATACCAAGACACCTATTTCTTGCATGTATAGGCACAATAATTTTAACACGTTGAACGCCAACACGGTCAGTGCTGACCGACAGCGAACTTTTCCTTTAGGCCAAGCAAAAATCACAGTTCTATCCAAATTTACACCAACTGTTTTTTTAATTAGATACTTGTATACTCTGCGCCAAGCGGTTTGCAAGATTCGTTTGACGAAAATGCGAACTTAAAATTATCGAACTTGTTTTTCAGGAGATTATTTGCTTTGTCGGGAGTCGGGAGGACATACAAAAATTCGGGAGAATCCCGCCAATTCCCGACCGTCTGGCAACCCTACTTGCGGGGCGTCCGGCGTTGCGTCGCGAGCGATTTCAAACCTGTTTGTTTCGGAGCGGCGGGTGGCGAGACGAGCATGCGCGCGATGTCATTAAAATTTGAAGAAATTATAATTAAATATGAATAGGTACAAAATAAACCTGAAATATGGTTATCTATTCACTGTTTATACAAAAATAGTATAGAACAAGAGTGTGGAGAGAACTAGCAATAAAACTGGGAATTGAAAGTAAATATATCGATTTATGAACAATAAACGTACCTACTTACACAAGGCAAGGTTAGGTATACGTAGGAAAAATGTTTTTAATTAATTCTATTTCGCCAAAAGTAGTCTGAAAACTGCTGTCGTATATTTCTCGCGGCCGGCGGATTCACCCGAACCACCCCGAACGCAGAGCGTGCACTATGGCCACTCATTGAACGCGCGGTCGGCCGCTCGACGCTCCGCAGAACGCGCCGCCCAACGCTATTTATTATCTTAGAGCTTAGAGAGGAAAGATTTGTATTTTTGTGTGTGCTTGTAATTTTATTAATAAACTCAAAAACTACTGCGCGCTGATTTCAAAAATTCTTTCATCATTAGAAGCTACTCCCGAAAAGAGAAACAGCCGAAACAAACCCGCAGGCAGGTTTTTAGGGTTGGTTCCGTAGTAAGAACCCTTATAGTTTCGTCATGTCCGTCTGTCTGTCTGTACGAGGTTTTGCTCAGAGACCGTTAGTACTTACTAGAAAGCTTTAATTTTGTAGAGGTGTGTATATCAATTACGCAGACAAAGGCAAAGCTCCCATAAATGTGAAGTGGGGATGAATTTTTTTGACTTGGGGATTGCTAAAACTAATAAAAAACTCGATTTATTTTAATGCTCCATTTACGAAATATTTAACTTTAATTCAAGTGCAAATTTTTATTTCAGTAGGTCAGTGCGTTCCCCTTGAAAAATTCATGATGTTAGTGCATTCATGAACTTTAAAGGAAAACTATAGCGATTAAGATAACCTTATTATGTAGTTAAGCAGTAGGTAATAGTCGTTGAACTTGGGTGTTGGATAATTTTGTACCAAATACAAAATCCTTAGAATAAATCCTAGTGACTAAGATGAAGTAGTTGCTTGTTTATAACGGATAAAGAATTGCATTGAAAAACAAAAATCTAAAAAAATCTAAATTATCAAAGTTTCACAACGCTGCCGCTAGATGGCGCTATACCAACGATTTCTTTCTATATTGTGATAACGGGCTATTACGGATTACACTGCGCGTGGCCCGACACGCACTTGGCCGGTTTTTTACTTACCTAAGGAACCCTGGTGGCCCATACAAGCTGAGATCTATATTTGATGTATTGAAGACACAGTAAAGACGCATAACGCAGCAGCCGGCCATGTCTCTCCCGTTCAAACACTTAGCTGTTCTTGTTATGTTGTGTACTGAAATAGAAATTAACTGTCAAAATTGTCGGTAAAATCCCTCCTGATCAGGAGGTCTAAGTAGCAAAATTTATAGGACAGGTACAGGTATGTATGTATGTAGCTATACAGGGTGTAAAAGACCTCATCGCGAAGCCGTCAACCAAGCATTCTGTGCATCAAACTAAGTAACTTTACGCAAAAACTATTGCTGGGAAAAGACTTTTTTTTTGGGGTGATAAATTACGTGTTGTGGTCAATGATATTATACCATTGGTTGTGGTAGAAGTAGAACTCAATGTAACGCACTCAAAACATTGTGCTGATTGATGGATTGAATAGTACAGGCTGTACAGGGGTCGTGGAGGTGTTTAAAGTAAAAATCTTACATTAAAAACTTGTATTTAAAAAAATCGGAGCAGTCTTTGGAGACTGCCGATAGAAGTTAAAACAAAAAGAACACAGGCCCCGCCCCATTCGTAGCAGTGGTAATGCCCTGCGCATGCATATGTGGTGCTACGCCGTAGCGGATGCTACGAAGCGTGACCGCACGTTACGTTACGTGACGATGAGTTCAATGTTTTTCCTTCACCCAAAAAGTGCTCAACGCGTCTAAAGAAGTTTTCACTTCAAAAAATTGACAAAAAGTTGGAACTTTCACCCCCACCATATCTCCGTAACTAAAAGGTTCCCAGGTATTCCCAGGAGGAGTTAGGAACGCCTTTGAATTTTCTTGTCGCAATACGGCCTATTCCCGTGTATGTTGCTTTTCCATATTTGACAGTTCTCTTCTCACTGCTAAGCAAAGGCCTCCACATATTCATTCAGTTCTCTGTGGTTCGTTTTCACCGGTCAATCGGCAAGAACTACATACAGTGAGTGTTTCCTGGACCTTTTTTTTTTCTTTTTCGGATGGGAAATCATCAAATGACTCCTCCCGCTCTGGGCGGAGCAGGAGGGAGTGTCAGACTTTTACTGAATATAAAACCCATCCATGTTCCTTCATCGCCCTTTGTGTTCCGGGGCCACGGTATCCCTTTCGAACAATCCCGCAGCCCCGGCAGGGTGTGATCTACATCGATGATTATGCCCGTTTTCAGGCACCCGTGTGTGACAATCCTGCTGATCCAGTGCCGGCGTTATGGCCTATGGGGGGGAGATAGGAAGACGGCCCGGGGCGCCAAGGTCTGGGGTTGTCATGACAAACGTTACGTTATACGTTCACATTGGTTCAGCAAAAAAAATAACACTTGATAATGATTTCCTTAAGAAGGGGGCGCCACAAAATTTTTGCTCGGGGCGTCTCAGTGGCCCTCACGTCGTCGGTACTATCCTGATCTATCCTCATCTACATCTGAAAAAAGAATGATACGTAAAAATACGAGTTTGTTTCATTGAGCTATTATTACTACTACGTTTATAGAAGACAGCGCGAACAAAATCTGTGCGCAGTGCGGGGCGCGCGGGGGGTGGCTAACCCCGTATGAGTGAACTGCAGCCGGCTGACAGCAGTTGAACGTTTCGAATTTTGTTTGCGGTGTCTTCTCTATACGTAGTGGTAATAGCTCAATGGTTTGATTGTGCTATTTCTTACTTAGCGTCTCATTAACTGTTACGGGGAAGTCCATTAACGGGCACATGAAGCCGGAGGGAGGTGGATCGGTGTCGTTTAATGCTGGCGGCATTTGATTCGACAGCAACACGAGTGACAGGGTGAGGAACACCAGTCCGCTGCAAGAGAAACTGTTATTAGCTGTGCCGTATTAGCAGGGCCGTCTTTACCAAGTGTGCAGGGTGTGCGTTGCACACGGGCGCAGCGGTCCTAGGGGGCGCCGAGCGCCGCTCGCTACGGTACACGGCGCGCACGTTGGCCGGCCGCGGCACTTTCAATGACCAACGTAAAAATAGCTCCTGAGCGCTAGAAGAGCGCTTTGCATACATTTTGTATAGCATCTGGAGCTCCGCTTATATTTTAGAATCATGGGTACGTTTTGGCTTGTTAGGGTTAACACCAGAACTCTGTATAATTCTAAACACAGCACAACAGCACATTATGGTATCCAAAACCGACAAATTTCTTTTTCAAATTTAATCTCCAAACAATAGAGTTTATTGGGGAAATTTCTCAGTTTGTGGTAACTTGATGTGCTGTTACTTGTACTTTGTACCCATTCCCTTTTTTACCATACGCTTACTAGGGGGCGCTTGGGTAATGTTTGCACACGGGCGCTTCATGGGCTAGAGACGGCTCTGCGTAATAGCCTATTCTGCGCCCTACCCTATATTTTGGAAGAAAATCTAAGTGGGCCCTTCGCCTATTATAGCACCCACTGTGTCACTAAAACTCAAACGCAAGTTCACTTGCCCACCCTGAAGCTTATGAGCCTATACTACCTCAGATTAGCAACTCTATTTGTGGTGGTTCAAACTTCGTCTGTAATACTGTTAGAATAAAGTTCTAATCAGCTTGCACTACAAAGCTGTTGTTACGTCAGTCACTGCGGCCGAATAGTGCGAAATCATCATCATCATCATCATCAGCCTATTACTGTTCCCACTGCTGGGACACAGGCCTCCTCTCTATGAGAGGGAGTGGGCTATAATCCACCACGCGGGCCCAGTGCGGATTGGTAGATGTCACATGCTTCGAAATTTTTGGTTCTAGGACATGCCGGTTTCCTCACGATGTTTTCCTTCACCGTTTTGAGAGCAGCGGTGATGAAATAAATTACACAAAGTAATGTGCCTGTCTGGGTTCGAACCCACAACTTACTGTTCGTAAGTCGGGGCCGCCACCACTGGGCCACCGCTGCTCTCTTAGTGCGAAATGCGTGGTTTTTATTCTTTAGAAAATCAAATTTTCGTCTTTTGGAAAAAATAAAAAACATAAGACCTGCTTTATAGTTAGTTCAGTTAGTATGCAAAGTTCCATGATCTAATTTGAAGTACTTTTTGAATACCAGCGGTTTATTGTTCGAT
Organism: Xestia xanthographa; assembly: GCA_905147715.2. Classification (NCBI taxonomy): domain Eukaryota; kingdom Metazoa; phylum Arthropoda; class Insecta; order Lepidoptera; family Noctuidae; genus Xestia; species Xestia xanthographa. Next base: position 12,810,340 of record LR990671.1, read on the forward strand.
TTGGAGGTAACTTTGGGATTTTTTTTCTATCGAGAAAATTTTATGAAATCGTGTTTTCGCCAAACATAAGACCTAAAATTAATCCTCAACTGTACCATATATTTTCTTCAAAATTAATGCTGCAGTATTTTAGGCGTAACGGAGGATCATGCTAAGCCATTTGAGGTAGTCTAGATAGATTACCTATTTGTAAGTACTGTTAATTTAAACATTTTTATTTGTGTTTCGTCCTGTGCGGGCTAATAAATGCTTTTTCTTTCTTTCTTTCTTTATACACTCGTGCGCTGCGAACATGGTACGTACTAGTACTACGTCGGTATGTGTTGGTATCGAGCACTAGGGGCGCAGCGGGAACTGGAACTAAGACTGGCCATTTTTGCGCCCCCCACAGTCTACGCCCTATGCCTGGGCACCGGTGGCACCGCCCTATTTACGGCACTGGTTATTAGGTAGGTATTCATCATCATCATTTCAGCCGAAAGACGTCCACTGCTGGACATAGGCCTCCCCCAAAGGGGGGTTTTTGCCATAATCACCACGCTTGGCAGGCGGGTTGGCGATCGCAGTACGGTTGTTACAAAAGCACAGAGAACGCTGCTGCCCATTCTCTGGTAAGTCCCTTAGTCGCCTCTTACGACACCCACGGGAAGATATGGGATGGTGCTATTCTTTACGTCCGACACCATACAGAACGTATTAATATGTCATTATCATCTGCCTAGGCATTGTCCAACTATGATGTTGGGCTTCTAGTATTAACCGGATAAACCTGCAGATTAATACCAGTATTTTCATGGAGCGACTGCCTATCTGACCTCTACAACTCAGTACTGGGTAATACGATACCTCTTGGTAAGACTGGTTGTCAGACTTTCACAGCGTTAAGGTAAATGCTCCAGGGTAGCCCGCGAAATTCAAATGTTGATACGTTTTTTGCAATTTACAGGCCAGTGCTAGGTTGTATGTTGATTAAAATATTATTCGCGGTTGTAAGATGTATGTAGTTACAGCCCTCAAAGTTCATAAAGGTGTAAAAATGACTTTATCAAGGTCAAAATTATTCCTGCACCTTTATGATCATTATAATTCTGTAACAACATACGTCTTACAGTCGCGAACAATATTTTAATCAACATACAACTTAGCAATGGCCTGCAAATTGCAAAAAACGTGAGAAAATTTGAATTTCGCGGACTACCCCTACTGGTTTCCTACAAATAACAGCCGAGGCACGGAGGAAACTTAGTATGTAATGCATGGTCAAATTATGGCCACTCATTCTATTATGTATTTTATCTACACCCATGCTATAAATCCTCTATAAAGGTATCTGAAACAGTTAGCTTATGGCCAACATTAAAACAGCCAGTGTCATAATAACCATTATAACACCCAAACGGGTGTTATAATGTTGTACTGAATTTCATTATGCAACTCGTTTTAAAAAAAGAACATCGAATGTGGTAGTGAATCGAACGTCTAGCACGTGCGATTCACTACCACAGCGCCGTAATTAAAAAAAAAAACTTATAGGTTAATTCGAATTCACGTCGTATCCCGCCATTTTTGTTCGACATTTGGATATTAGTATTGCATTATGTACTTTGTTGTTTACAAAAATGAGTGATACAAGCTTTGTGAATTTTGATAATTGAACAATCCAAAATGTAAATAATTATATTACTACCTATACACGGTTTGTTTGTAGTAAATACAAGCAATTAAACTTTCCGTGAATTTACATAGACTTCTTAGAACACTGCAACACCCTATGGTTTCAGAACCTTTTATGGAGGATTCATATCATGGATGTAGATAAAGTCTTGTATGCAACTGTACATAATTAGGTATTAAAACACTCATGTGATACTATTATCACACTCGGCTTCGCCTCGTGTGATAAACCCACATTCGTGTTTTAATACCCCTCATTATACAACAGTTGCATAAATAACTATAATGTAATCTGTGGTCAGCATTGTGTACTTAATCCTTGTTGGTCTAGTGGTCGCGCTAATGCGGACCATGAGGTCTGAGGATCAATTCCCAGAACAGGTAAAGTGTTATTATGATATGATGATATTATTATTATAATGTTAATATATATATACCTATATTTATATATATATATATTTTTTTTAATTTTCAAAATTAACTGTTCTTGTGTCTTGTTGTGCTGTGTCACGCTGAAGAGTCAGTAACTCAATCTGCCTTTACTGTCTGTATTGGGCCACCAAGATACAGGCTGTGCCTAGTTTGGGGCCCACGGTTTCTTCTTTGTAGTTTTAAACTCCTTTATGCGCATTGTTTTTGTTTTCTTGTTTGTATAATTTGTAACTTGTGTGTGTCAATAAATTGATTTATTTATTATTTATTTATTTATTTATTACAGGGGCTTTTCAACAGGATTTTTTTCAGTAGCCGCCTGCAGTATGCCTGGTTGACATTCGTTACCCAAAAAGTCTGACAACCAGTCTTACCAAGGGGTATAATCGTATTACTCAGTACTAACTGGGTTGTGGAGGTCACATAGGCAGTCGCTCCATGTAAAACACAGGTATTCAACTGCATCCGGGTAGACTGGAAGTCGACCCCAATGACATAGTTGGGAAAAGGCTGGCAATGATGCTGTTGGTGGCAATATACAAACGGACAGCGGAGGTTAGTAATAGGGTCCCGTTGGTTTCATGTAACTAACACATAATATTAGACCAATTATTATAATGTAGGTATTGTGTAGAGCAGTGGTGGCCCAGTGGTGGCGGCCCCGACTTACAAATGGGTTCGAACCCAGACAGGCGCATTACTTTGTGTAATTTATTTCATCACCACTGCTCTCAAAACGGTAAAGGAAAACATCGTGAGGAATCCGGCATGTCCTATAGAACCAAAAAATTCGGAGACATGTGACATCTACCAACCCGCACTGGGCCCGCGTGGTGGATTATAGCCCATTCCCTCTCATAGAGTGGAGGCCGTGTTCAAGCAGTGGGAATATTAAGAGCGTGCTCGCATATTTTGGGCGTTTGACCAAAAAAACGTACTTTTCCAAGTCCTCGATATTTGTTATATAAAGATAATGGCATAATATTTCAATGAAGAATCATAAATCTGGCTTTGTTTTAGTTCGTAGATTGATTAGAATTTTGTTATAATTGTTAATATTACGAGAAATAGCAATTTTCCGACAGCCAATTTCAAGCAAACGTTAAACATTAGGTTTTCTCCTGCCATTTGTATCAAACTGGTAACACGAAAAAATCTAAAAAAAATATAAATGTACTGGTCTTGGAAAGTAGACCTTTAGGGATACAGTCGTTTTGGTAAAGTGGTCATTTTGGTAAAGTGGTATTTTTGGTAAAGTAGACTTTATGTACCTAAAGGTAGTCCTCAAGGTTGTGCATTGATTAGAATATTGAAATAAAAATTGAATCGACGCAAAAAAAAAACGATATTCAAAAGCAATATTGATCTTAAATGCATTTTCAGCGTCCATTATATTCCAAATAAACTCAATTTTATCAAATAAATTAATATGATATAAAACTTCGATCTACGAGTACAACGAATACGTTTTATTCATTGACATATATATTACTTATTAGTTTTCGTTTGTCAATATAATAAGACAAAATTACAATAAATAAAATTGGACAACTATAATTCTGCGTCAATTCAGCTCGCACCTCAGTCTCATGTCAGTCTCGTCTCTAATTTTCGTCAATAACAATCGACAATCGTCCGGAGATCAATATTATTATCGAGTCGTGTAGGCCGGTCGAAAAAATTTGACCCAGGAAGTAAAAATCAAAAATTTGCGAAAAAAAATTGACAGCCTTCCTAATAGCTAATAGGCTGATGATGAGGTATTGTGTTTAGTTCGGATGATGTCATCGTTAACATAATTGTTATTTTAATAACAAAAATCCGTAAAATGAGAAGCTAAGCTACCTCATTTGTTTTATAACTTCTATTGATTTATTAATTGTAGTTATTGGTGCCGATTCCCTTGTTCACGAACTAAACTAAATTTAAGTTGAATGCATCTTTTTCTTTCTATTTCATTATGAAAAGGACAGAAAATAAATATTAGTTTAATCCTGTCAAATTAGTCAGCACCTGACGTAATTTGATGTAATTTTAGTAGTCAACTTTTTAATCGCGTCTAAAACTTGTATGGGGCTGATTAATTTGACAAAAAATAATTGATCTTCTGTCCTTTTCTTAATGAAATAGAAAGAAAAATATGCACTGAACTTAAATTTGGTTTAGTTTGTAAACAAGGGAATCGGCACCATTAAATATTTATGTAACTTAGTGAAAGAGGAACAAATGCACTACCTATATTTTTGTTACCAAAAGTTTACATGAAACTATAATTTCGTAAATTGTGTTGATTAAACATCATAAACGAGTAAAAAACACAACGTCTCCATTTTCAAAAATCATGACCATTTTATATTCCCGTGCTCAAGGTACCGATGACATTAATTTCGACGCTCACATTAGGATGGACGCGCGGCCACCCGGGCGGCCGCTGCACGCCGTGTTATCGGCCAGCTGATTACGCACGCGGCATTGGATTATTACGTCAGCACCCGATACGCGGCACACTGTTTTCTCTCACATGGATTTGAACCGAACATACAGTACCAAGGATCTCCGCGAACACAAACGGGCTGGGCTGGCTTTGTTTGATGGACGGATACCAGAAATAGACGGATCGACGATGCCATGGCATGGAGCCTTCGCCAACAATAATGCAGTTTTTATTTTTCACGCGCTCGCCGCCAACAGATCCTCTGTTTGCGTTTTGACGCTCCTCGGCCAAGAATAAACTGCGACTTGTGAAGTTGTGATCTACAAAAAGTACCTAACAATGCCCGTCGCGCCGTAATGATTTGTTCATTCAACGCTGCGTCGCCGTCGGTCGTTTACATCATGCATGTGGTTTTTTTTTTTAAATAATTTCTTTCTTTCTGGTTATACCTTTGGGCTCTACCAATAGTCGGTCGGGGGCATCCTGACTGATGACGAATGGCTCTGACCGTTATGTAATAATGCGGACACCGCATCTCACCATGTAAAACCGTAAAATTTCACGATCGTTTGAGGCATGTATAGTAAAGGAAGAATGAACGTTTTTACAATATGCAGATCTCTGTACGGGTGGATGTGTCGACTCGCCTGTACAATGATTCCATGCGATCATACAGACTCAGCGCTCGACCCGAACGCCTATTTCGTTGAGGCATACCGGTCAATCTGTGTAAACTATGTGTCGAAAACACATAGCACCTGATTATGTAGAACCATTCATCGTACCCTCCCTGTGAGAATTCAGAACTCGACTACAGAACTAGTCCGGTTGGGTCGCTCGACCGATAAGCGATAAGCGCCTGACCACATTTTCATAGCAATGTTGTAAAGAGACAACACACACGATGTGTTCAAAAAAAAACAAAGGCGCGTTGAACAATTCATCGCACCTTTACATTAACAACACCAGTTTCCAAATTGAATAAGCTATTGGTAGTAACAGACGATGTAAGTATAGTAAAAGGAAGAACAATGAATTTATTCCGCAACATGACCAGCGTATTGTTTACGTGGATGTATCGAGTCGCATGTAGAATGTTTCCATGCGATGGCACAGACTCAGAGCTGGATCCGAATGCCTATTTCGTTGAAGCCTACCGGTCGATCTGTACGAACTATGCTCCGAGTGCATCAACCAGCTGATGATGAACGTTAACAGTCGTCGGTCGGGGTTGCCCGACCGATAATATTGACGCCTGACGAGATGCGAGCACGAGACCTTGCGATTGATCGCGCGCTCCACACACAACCGTCCACGCCAGGCGCGCCAAGAGACATAGTCCGAAAACCGGCAACCAACGGATCGCTCGAGGCAAGAAGCGTCCACACCAAATGCTCCGCAGGAATGCGCCGATCGGAGCGCGTTGGATCGTCTGGTGTGGTTCTCCCGGCTATATGAGCATGGCAAGATATTAGCAATATGTTATTGTGAGTTAAAAGCTATGTAAGTATAGTAAAGAAGAATGATTTCTATAATACACAACATAACGAACACTGTACGGGTGGATGTGTCGATTCGTCTGTAGAATGATTCCATGCGACCACACAGACTCAGAGCTGGATCCGAATGCCTATTTCGTTGAAGCCTACCGGTCGATCTGTACGAACTATGCTCCAAGTGCATCAACCAGCTGATGATGAACGTTAACAGTCGTCGTTCGGGGTTGCCCGACTGATAATATTGACGCCTGACGGGATGCGAGCAATGAGACCATGCGTGTGATCCCGCGCTCCACACACCCGTCTACGCCAGGCGCGCCGAGACTGAGGCACTTTGTTCTTAGTCCGAAAACCGACAACCAACGGATCGCTCGAGCGCCTGACCACATTTTCATAGCAATGTTGTGGAGAGACAACACACACGATGTGTTCAAAAAAAGCAAAGGCGCGTTGAACAATTCATCGCACCTTTACATTAACAACACCAGTTTCCAAACTGAATAAGCTCTTGGTAGTAACAGACGATGTAAGTATAGTAAAAGGAAGAACAATGAATTTATTCCGCAACATGACCAGAGTATTGTTCACGTGGATGTATCGAGTCGCATGTAGAATGTTTCCATGCGATCGCACATACTCAGAGCTGGATCCGAATGCCTATTTCGTTGAAGCCTACCGGTCGATCTGTACGAACTATGCTCCAAGTGCATCAACCAGCTGATGATGAACGTTAACAGTCGTCGTTCGGGGTTGCCCGACTGATAATATTGACGCCTGACGGGATGCGAGCATGAGACCATGCGTGTGATCCCGCGCTCCACACACCCGTCCACGCCAGGCGCGCCGAGACTGAGGCACTTTGTTCTTAGTCCGAAAACCGACAACCAACGGATCGCTCGAGCGCCTGACCACATTTTCATAGCAATGTTGTGGAGAGACAACACACACGATGTGTTCAAAAAAAGCAAAGGCGCGTTGAACAATTCATCGCGCCTTTACATTAACAACACCAGTTTCCAAACTGAATAAGCTATTGGTAGTAACAGACGATGTAAGTATAGTAAAAGGAAGGAACAATGAATTTATTCCGCAACATGACCAGAGTATTGTTTACGTGGATGTATCGAGTCGCATGTAGAATGTTTCCATGCGATGGCACAGACTCAGAGCTGGATCCGAATGCCTATTTCGTTGAAGCCTACCGGTCGATCTGTACGAACTATGCTCCGAGTGCATCAACCAGCTGATGTTGAATGTTAATAGTCATCGGTCGGTTGTCCGACCGATAATCTCGACAAGCCTGACGGAATATTAATAGCAACACTTTTATGTGAAATTGGTTCTAAGTGCATCTTGTTGGTGCGCTGACGTAACCGAGAAGTACGATACCTACAGTTTATATTTTGCACGATCTTACATTGTCTGCCCTATCCCTATATGCCCTTAGAAGGTTCTCAGGTATACGTCCAGAACAAAAAACTGATTGCAATTATATTATGGGGAGAAGAAAGGAGAGGAGAGTGAAATTCATCACGCCTTTACATTAACACCAGTTTTTAAATTTAATAAGCTATTGGTAGTAACAGACGATGTAAGTATAGTAAAAGGAAGGAAGAATGAATTTATTCCGCGACATGACCACAGTATTTTTTACGTGGATGTATCGAGTCGCACAGACTCAGAGCTGGATCCGAATGCCTATTTCGTTGAAGTCTACCGGTCGATCTGTACGAACTATGCTCCAAGTGCATCAACCAGCTGATGATGAACGTTAACAGTCGTTGGTCGGGGTTGCCCGACCGATAATATTGACGCCTGACGGGATGCAAGCACGAGACCATGCGATTGATCGCGCGCTCCACACAACCGTCCACGCCAGGCGCGCCAAGAGATTGACTGAAGTGACTGCATGACGAAACCGACAACCAACGGATTGCTCGAGGCGTCCACACCAAGTGCTCGTGGACATGCTCCTTTCGTTGAGCGCTACCGGTCCATGATTATTGCGCAACTTGACCAGAGTATTGTTCACGTGGATGAATCGAGTCGCATGTATAATGTTTCCATGCGATCACACAGACTCGGCGCTTGACCCGAATGCCCATTTCGTTGAAGCCTACCGGTCACGGTCAATCTGCATGAACTATGCTCCGAGTGCATCAACGAGCTGATGATGAATGTTAACAGGCGTCGGTCGGGGTTGCCCGACCGATAATATTGACGCCTGACGGGATGCGAGCACGAGACCATGCGATTGATCGCGCGCTCCACACAACCGTCCACGCCAGGCGCGCCAAGAGATTGACTGAAGTGACTGCATGACGAAACCGACAACCAACGGATTGCTCGAGGCGTCCATACCAAGTGCTCCTCTGTAATGTGCGATCGGAGCGCGTTGGATCGTCTGGTGTGGTTCTCCCGGCTATATGAGCATGGATAGATTTAGCAATATGTTATTGTGAGTTAAAAGCTACGTAAGTATAGTAAAGGAAGAATGATTTCTATAATACGCAACATGACCGGGTGGATGTGTCAACTCGTCTGTAGAATGTTTCCATCCGACCACACAGACTCAGAGCTGGATCGACATGCTCCTTGCGTTGAGCACTACCGGTCGATGTGTATAAACAATGTGTCGAATTCACTTAGCACCTGATTATGTTGAACCGTCCATCATACCCTCCATCCTCCCTGTGAGGATTCAGAACACTACAACAGTATTCGGTTGGGTGGCTCGACCGATGATTTGCGCCTTATCACATTTTCATAGCAGCAATGTTGTGGAGGGACAACACGATGTGTTAAAAAAAAAGCAAAGGCGCGTTGAAAACAATTCATCGCGCCTTTACATTAACAACACCAGTTTCCAAATTGAATAAGCTATTGGTAGTAACAGACGATGTAAGTATAGTAAAAGGAAGGAACAATGAATTTATTCCGCAACATGACCAGAGTATTGTTTACGTGGATGTATCGAGTCGCATGTAGAATGTTTCCATGCGATCGCACATACTCAGAGCTGGATCCGAATGCCTATTTCGTTGAAGCCTACCGGTCGATCTGTACGAACTATGCTCCGAGTGCATCAACCAGCTGATGATGAATGTTAACAGGCGTCGGTCGGGGTTGCCCGACCGATAATATTGACGCCTGACGGGATGCGAGCACGAGACCATGCGATTGATCGCGCGCTCCACACAACCGTCCACGCCAGGCGCGCCAAGAGATTGACTGAAGTGACTGCATGACGAAACCGACAACCAACGGATTGCTCGAGGCGTCCATACCAAGTGCTCCTCTGTAATGCGCCGATCGGAGCGCGTTGGATCGTCTGGTGTGGTTCTCCCGGCTATATGAGCATGGACAGATTTAGCAACATGTTATTGTGAGTTAAAAGCTATGTAAGTATAGTAAAGGAAGAACGATTTCTATAATACGCAACATGACCAGAACACTGTACGGGTGGATGTGTCAACTCATCTGTAAAATGTTTCCTTGCGACAACACAGACTCAGAGCTGGATCCGAACGCGTATTTCCTTGAGGCTTACCGGTCGATCAGTGTAAACTATGTGTCGAAATCACATAGCACCTGATCATGTAGAACTGTCCATCGTACCCTCCCTGTGAGAATTCAGAACACATACAGTATTCGGTCGGGTCGCTCAACCGATGATAGGCGCCTGACCACATTTTCATAGCAATGTTGTGGAGAGACAACACACACGATGTGTTCAAAAAAAGCAAAGGCGCGATGAACAATTCATCGCGCCTTTACATTAACAACACCAGTTTCCAAATTGAATAAGCTATTGGTAGTAACAGACGATGTAAGTATAGTAAAAGGAAGGAACAATGAATTTATTCCGCAACATGACCAGAGTATTGTTTACGTGGATGTATCGAGTCGCATGTAGAATGTTTCCATGCGATGGCACAGACTCAGAGCTGGATCCGAATGCCTATTTCGTTGAAGCCTACCGGTCACGGTCAATCTGCATGAACTATGCTCCGAGTGCATCAACCAGCTGATGTTGAACGTTAATAGTCACATCGGTCGGTTGCCCGACCGGTAATATTGACGCCTGACGAGATGCGAGCACGAGACCATGCGATTGATCGCGCGCTCCACACACAACCGTCCACGCCAGGCGCGCCAAGAGATTGAAGTGACTGCATGACGAAACCGACAACCAACGGATTGCTCGAGGCGTCCATACCAAGTGCTCCTCTGGAATGTGCGATCGGAGCGCGTTGGATCGTCTGGTGTGGTTCTCCCGGCTATATGAGCATGGCAAGATATTGGCAATATGTTATTGTGAGTTAAAAGCTATGTAAGTATAGTAAAGAAGAATGATTTCTATAATACGCAACATAACCAGAACACTGTACGGGTGGATGTGTCGATTCGTCTGTAGAATGATTCCATGCGACCACACAGACTCAGAGCTGGATCCGAATGCCTATTTCGTTGAAGCCTACCGGTCGATCTGTACGAACTATGCTCCGAGTGCATCAACCAGCTGATGTTGAACGTTAATAGTCACATCGGTCGGTTGCCCGACCGATAATATTGACGCCTGACGAGATGCGAGCACGAGACCATGCGATTGATCGCGCGCTCCACACACAACCGTCCACGCCAGGCGCGCCAAGAGATTGAAGTGACTGCATGACGAAACCGACAACCAACGGATTGCTCGAGGCGTCCATACCAAGTGCTCCTCTGGAATGTGCGATCGGAGCGCGTTGGATCGTCTGGTGTGGTTCTCCCGGCTATATGAGCATGGCAAGATATTGGCAATATGTTATTGTGAGTTAAAAGCTATGTAAGTATAGTAAAGAAGAATGATTTCTATAATACGCAACATAACCAGAACACTGTACGGGTGGATGTGTCGATTCGTCTGTAGAATGATTCCATGCGACCACACAGACTCAGAGCTGGATCCGAATGCCTATTTCGTTGAAGCCTACCGGTCGATCTGTACGAACTATGCTCCGAGTGCATCAACCAGCTGATGTTGAACGTTAATAGTCACATCGGTCGGTTGCCCGACCGATAATATTGACGCCTGACGAGATGCGAGCACGAGACCATGCGATTGATCGCGCGCTCCACACACAACCGTCCACGCCAGGCGCGCCAAGAGATTGAAGTGACTGCATGACGAAACCGACAACCAACGGATTGCTCGAGGCGTCCATACCAAGTGCTCCTTTGGAATGTGCGATCGGAGCGCGTTGGATCGTCTGGTGTGGTTCTCCCGGCTATATAGGCATGGCAAGATATTGGCAATATGTTATTGTGAGTTAAAAGCTATGTAAGTATAGTAAAGAAGAATGATTTCTATAATACACAACATAACCAGAACACTGTACGGGTGGATGTGTCGATTCGTCTGTAGAATGATTCCATGCGACCACACAGACTCAGAGCTGGATCCGAATGCCTATTTCGTTGAAGCCTACCGGTCGATCTGTACGAACTATGCTCCGAGTGCATCAACCAGCTGATAATGAACGTTAACAATCGTCGGTCGGGGGTTGCCCGACCATATGTTGACGCCTGACGGGATGCGAGCATGAGACCATGCGTTTGGTCCCGCGCTCGACACACAACAGTCCACGCCAGGTGCACCAAGAGACTGACTGAAGTGACTGACGCACTTTGCGCATAGTCCGAAAACCGGCAACCAACGGATCGCTCGAGGCAAGAAGCGTCCACACCAAATGCTCCGCAGGAATGCGCCGATCGGAGCGCGTTGGATCGTCTGGTGTGGTTCTCCCAGCTATATAGCTACATATTGCTAAATATCTTGCCATGCTCATATAGCATGGCAAGATATTAAGCAATATGTTATTGTGAGTTAAAAGCTATGTAAGTAATGTAAGTATAGTAAAGGAAGAATGATTTCTATAATACGCAACATGACCGGGTGGATGTGTCAACTCATCTGTAGAATGTTTCCGTCCGACCACACAGACTCAGAGCTGGATCGACATGCTCCTTGCGTTGAGGACTACCGGTCGATGATTATTGCGCAACATGACCAGAGTATTGTTCACGTGGATGAATCGAGTCGCATGTAGAATGTTTCCATGCGATCACACAGACTCGGCGCTTGACCCGGATGCCCATTTCGTTGAAGCCTACCGGTCACGGTCAATCTGCATGAACTAAGCTCCGAGTGCATCAACGAGCTGATGATGAATGTTAACAGTCGTCGGTCGGGGTTGCCCGACCGATAATATTGACGCCTGACGGGATGCGAGCATGAGACCATGCGTTTGATCCCGCGCTCCACACACAACCGTCCACGCCAGGTACACCAAAGACTGACTGAAGTGACTGACGCACTTTGCGCATAGTCCGAAAACCGGCAACCAACGGATCGCTCGAGGCAAGAAGCGTCCACACCAAATGCTCCGCAGGAATGCGCCGATCGGAGCGCGTTGGATCGTCTGGTGTGGTTCTCCCGGCTATATGAGCATGGCAAGATATTAAGCAATATGTTATTGTGAGTTAAAAGCTATGTAAGTATAGTAAAGGAAGAATGATTTCTATAATACGCAACATGACCGGGTGGATGTTGTCAACTCGTCTGTAGAATGTTTCCATGCGACCACACAGACTCAGAGCTGGATCGATATGCTCCTTTCGTTGAGCACTACCGGTCCATGATTATTGCGCAACATGACCAGAGTATTGTTCACGTGGATAAATCGAGTAGCATGTAGAATGTTTCCATGCGATCACACAGACTCGGCGCTTGACCCGGATGCCCATTTCGTTGAAGCCTACCGGTCACGGTCAATCTGCATGAACTATGCTCCGAGTGCATCAACCAGCTGATGTTGAACGTTAATAGTCACATCGGTCGGTTGCCCGACCGATAATATTGACGCCTGACGAGATGCGAGCACGAGACCATGCGATTGATCGCGCGCTCCACACACAACCGTCCACGCTAGGCGCGCCAAGAGATTGACTGAAGTGACTGCATGACGAAACCGACAACCAACGGATTGCTCGAGGCGTCCATACCAAGTGCTCCTCTGGAAAGTGCGATCGGAGCGCGTTGGATCGTCTGGTGTGATTCTCCCGGCTATATGAGCATGGCAAGATATTGGCAATATGTTATTGTGAGTTAAAAGCTATGTAAGTATAGTAAAGAAGAATGATTTCTATAATACACAACATAACCAGAATACTGTACGGGTGGATGTGTCGATTCGTCTGTAGAATGATTCCATGCGACCACACAGACTCAGAGCTGGATCCGAATGCCTATTTCGTTGATGCCTACCGGTCGATCTGTACGAACTGTGCTCCGAGTGCATCAACCAGCTGATGATGAATGTTAACAATCGTCGGTCGGGGGTTGCCCGACCGATAATATTGACGCCTGACGGGATGCGAGCATATGAGACCATGCGTTTGATCCCGCGCTCCACAGACAACCGTCCACGCCAGGTGCACCAAGAGACATAGTCCGAAAACCGGCAACCAACGGATCGCTCGAGGCAAGAAGCGTCCACACCAAATGCTCCTCTGGAATGTGCGATCGGAGCGCGTTGGATCGTCTGGTGTGGTTCTCCCGGCTATATGAGCGTGGCAAGATATTAGCAATATGTTATTGTTAGTTATAAAAGCTATGTTACGGACGACGCATCGTGATATAGCTACAGTCGACGCCTCATAAGAAAATAACACGCGGTAGATAACTGCACGTGAAAATAAGACTAGATGTAATGTAAATAGAATGTTAGGAAATATGATTAAGAAGTAAGATAGTTTCAATAAAGTATGACTTAGTATTAGGGAAAGTAACATGTAGATTTAAAGTAAGCTTGTTTTATTTTCCCTTAGATTTATGTAATAAATAAGATATATGTAATATTGTAAGGTGGCAGGGAATGCGATTAGAAAGGGAACCGACGAGTCGGAACAAGTCGGGAGTCCCAGACGCACAGATGCCGAGGCTCGACTCAGTGTTACCAACCCTACTGTTTTAACAGTAGATTTGCTGTTTTCACATTGATGTCCATGTCCCTGTTTTCTGTTTCATTCCTAATTTTTACTGTTTTTCGATTAGCGTTCAGCGCCACCTATTACACTATGCAAATATTTTTTTGATAACCACTATGTAATAAAATGCAATGACAGTAGATGGCAGTATCTACAATTCTCCGACCACATTATATGTGATTGACGATCATATTTTTATGCACGGGGAAATCCCAGTTTACATTACACACTAAATCCGAAATAACCGATGGCTACTCATTTGAAGCCACAGAAAGGCACATGAAGAAATTTAACAAAAATATGTATGATTTTAAAAAGAAAAATGAGTGTGAAAATATTGAAGATGGGGCAATTGAGAATGAAAGTGGAAAATAATTTTACTTTGATTTTTATTTTTTTGTTGTTGTGATTATTAATGACAATGTATGTGAGTTCTGGTAACTAAGAAAATTGTTCATTGTTTTAATTATATGAGCAAAAGTATGAAATCTGCCTTTTTTTTCTTTACCTACTGTTTTCTCCTGTTTTTTTTTATTGCGAGCTGTTGTGTTTTAGTTTTTTGGGGTTGGCAACACTGGCTCGACTAAAACACAGCCGCGCTGTGATTGGTCGATCGCAGCCCCTGCCGCCCCGGCCGTCCCCGCGCGCGCCTTCGACCCCGGTCATTGTTGAAAGGATATAAAAGAGGGCTAGCCGGTAAGCCGGTTGCACATCGGTCACTCTCTTCGTGCACTCGCTACCGTACGCTCTACACGCAAGCAACCGACTAGCCCTGAAGAATAAATAAGAAGTCCGAAGCAACACAAGTCGTTGTTATTTTCCATTTTTTTTTTAAAACCCAAAATACAGTCCACACCCAATATGCTATGTAAGTATAGTAAAGAAAGAATGATTTCTATAATACGCAACATGACCGGGTGGATGTGTCAACTCGTCTGTAGAATGTTTCCATGCGGCCACACAGACTCAGAGCTGAATCGACGTGCTCATTTCGTTGAGGACTACCGGTCGATGTGTATAAACAGTGCGTTGAATTCACTTAGGAGGGCTACTCACCCAGGAGGGCACTCGACCTAATACTATAGAATTCTCACAGGGGAAACCCTGTGAGTATACGCTACAGTATTAGGTCGAGTGCCCTCCTGGGTGAACTACGATAATACCTACAGGTGGTGCCTCCTACAGTTTATATTTTACACGACCTTACATTATGTCTCCTCTTATCCGTTCGGTATTTACAGAATGATTGTTTATTTTTGTCCTGTAACATCTGCCGTTGAATTATAATGACATCACAAAACACGATGACGCGCGTCACCCGGCGCTTATCAAACCGCACACTTCGCGGCGAGCCCGAATGCGCTCATAGCTATGTGAACATTCAAGTCAATGTCATCGGTGCCTTATGGACGCGCGGAAGAACATTACATATTTTAATAGATTTATTTTTAGAAGTTTAGACTTAAATAGTTAAGCTGGTACATACAAATCTGGTGACGTAGGGATCACCAAAGACATTTTTTTTTAAATTAAGAAACCTTGACGCAATGACACTTAATCTGAGATTTCAGTTTTGATTCCCATCCTATCTAATGGGCACAAAATATACCACTCTCCTCGTAGATAACCATCGTGCTCACTCACTGGCTCATTTTACTCACAGGATACGGTTATTTTTTCCGTGTAGCTCGTCCTACTGGTAAGGATGGACATTGAACATGCAGGAAAATAATTATAAATCAAATAGCTGCAAGTAAATGAGGACTGATATGAAATTTCGAATGACGTTATTTCGATTTCGACGCACGCTTTTTCGAAAAAAGCTATCAACCAGGCATAAATCTGTTGTGTTCGTAGTTCGGCCAGGAATCTTATGTGTGATGCTCCAGGATTTATTGGATTCTATCCGACTCATTAAGGCGATTACAACAGCTAAATTAGCAACTCTATTTGTGGAGATTCAAACTTTGTCTGAAATTCTATTACGATAAGGTTCTAATCAGCTTGCACTACAAAGTGGTTGTTACGTCAGTCACTGCGGGCCGAATAGTGCGAAATGAGTGTTTTTTTGCGATTTACAAAAAATCTATTGATTGGACTAAAAAAGTAAAACACTACATGCTAATATGTTGCTTGTAGAATTATTTGCCAAAAAATCAGAATGATCGTATGTATTTTAGTACGGTTTTTACTCGATAAAAGAAATTTTTAGAGATAAGTTCGTGATTTTTTTCTATCGAATAAAATTAGTTGTATTATGTTTTCTAAACACTATCGTAATAGCATAGATCCTGTAGAATATCATATATTTTTCTGGTTTTGTTTATTGCAGTGAATCATATGCTTTTTTGCATTATAAAACTCGCGTTTAGCTTTTTCTTGTCGTCGCCATGTTCTTGATTGTACTGTCCATAAACTATAAACTCTACATGTAAAGGGGTGTACCTATCAACAGTCATATAGTGCTTGACTAATTATTATCTATGGACACTACAAAATATAGGTTCCGTGGCTGCTATTGAGAAATTCCTGACTAGAACTCCCAATAACACTTTACCCGACTTGGGAATGGAACCCAGAATCCCGTGCCAAGCATGGCCACTATATCAATGAGGCAGAATAATAGTGCAATAGGTAAATGAAGCCAGAAGTTTTAGGCCAATGGGTAGTCTTCTTTATTACAGATTGTTCTTGTAAATAGTGTGTTCTTGACAATTCAAACATTTTAACATAGCATAACAACACGCCTGCAATCAAAAGGCGTTAGGCGGAGGCGTACCTAACATTTTGTTAGGTATTTACAATAAAGGATGTAAAACACCTCTTAACGAAGCCGAAAGGCACTTGTTCTCCCTGCCGTCATTGCGATATTTTTTTTGTTCTACACCATACCTGGGAACCTTCTAGTTACGGAGATATTGGGGGTCAAAGTTCCAACTTTTTGACAAGTTTTTAATGTAAGATTTTTACTTTTAACACTTCCACGACCCTCGTACTATTCAATCCATCCACCAGCACAATGTTTTGAGAGCGTTACATTCGAGTTCTACTACAAAACATGATTTTTCACCCCAAAAAAAAAGGTGTTTCCCAGCAATAATTTTCGCGTAAAGTAACTTAGTTTGATGTACAGAATGTTTTGTTTGACGGCTTCGTGATGAGGTCTTTTACGCCCTGTATACAGGTTGTAAACAACCTCATCACGAAGCCGTCAACCAAGCACAGGCGCGGGTCCAGGATTTCCTTTAAGGGGGGGCAATTTTTGGAAAATTCATTAAAAAAAAAAGATAAAAATTTGATAATAAATGGGCGTTACTGTACAGAACTTCATGATATGCGTTGGACAGATTAGAATGGTTTCGAACGTTCATATAGTTTTTATAGTTACTTGGTCGAATTTTAGATAAATTCAAGAGAAAGTAACCTGTAAATCGAGCGAAGCGAGCTCGAAAATTTTAACACTTTTCCTACCGACCTACTGGAGTTACCTGGGCCTCTTAGAGACAAAGTTAAGACTCATGAAAAACTAGGCTTAATTAAAGAGCGAGCGCAGCGAGCTCGAAATTTTTACAACATTGCCTCAGATAATTATGATATAATTGCATATATTTATATATAAAGCCTCGGGGCAAGGGGCTCCTAATTTATTTCAGGCTCTGTCTATTGTATAGATCGATCATGCAAAAATCCATAGAAGTGCCAATCCATAGGTAAAAAAATGAGCCTTTTTGATAAATGTTTTTTCGCAGGGTTAAACAATA
Organism: Xestia xanthographa; assembly: GCA_905147715.2. Taxonomy (NCBI): domain Eukaryota; kingdom Metazoa; phylum Arthropoda; class Insecta; order Lepidoptera; family Noctuidae; genus Xestia; species Xestia xanthographa. The sequence goes on from LR990671.1 coordinate 12,828,171, forward strand.
TCTTAATTTATGTGATTCCATTTTACGCTACAATTTATTATGTTCAATACCATTCTATGGCATCAAGCAGGAAAAGCTATAACTTTTAAAAATCCTGAGCCTCTAGGGGCAGGGGCAGCTGCCTCCTCCTGGCGACGTCCATGACAAGATAATAATATACAACTAGAATATTTAGTTTAAATTCCGTCAAACTAATGACACCACATGTGACTGTTCCTAAATTACCCTAGGCTGATAAAATTTTCGTTTTTTCCTCATTCATGCTAATATTAGTATTTTGGTCAGTTTTCCCCGCTTGGCTAATGAATGACGTATTTGGTCCGGTTCAGGGGGGGGCAATTGCACCCATTGCCCCCCCCTTGTATCCACGCCTGACCAAGCATTCTGAACATCAAACTAAGTAACTTTACGCGAAAATTAATAAATTATTTCTGGGAAACGACGATATTGTTTCGGGTGAAAATCACGTTTTACGATAGGCACTGAAATCATTGTGCTAATGGATTAATTGAATAGTAAACGGGTCATGGAGGTATCCCCCCCTACCCCTCCGATCCCCTCCCCCCCATCGTATCTCGGAAACTAGGACACGGTAGCAGCTTAAGGGGCTGACAACACCTAATTTGTTGTGAATTGATGTTATTTAAGCAGTTTTTTAAGAAAAACTATTTGTTCTAGTACGGCAAAAAAAATATATGTTAATATTGATCATATTTCAAAGACCTTGGATGGACTCGATACATATTTCGACGAAATCGGCTCGATAGAAAATAATTGCAAAGATTGGTCTTAAAATCATCATTAACGGTCCTATGTCTTTATTTTTTAGGGTTCCGTAGTGAACTAGGAACCCTTATAGTTTCGCCATGTCTGTCCGTCCGTCCGTCTGTCCGTCCTCGCTTAATCTCTGTGACCGTTAGCACTAGAAAGCTGAAATTTGGTACCAATATGTATATCAATCACGCCGACAAAGTGGTAAAAAAAAATTGGAAAAAAATGTTTTATTAGGGTAGCCCCCCTATATGTAAAGTGGGAAGTGATTTTTTTTTTAATTTCAACCCTAACGTGTGATATAATGTTGGAAAGGTATTTAAAAATGAACAGGGGTTTCCTAAAATCATTTTTTGATAATGTCAATAATTTCGGAAATAATCGCTCTAAAAGTAAAAAACAATGTGTCCCCCCCTCTAACTTTTGAACCATAAGTTTAGAAAATATGAAAACAATCTGAAAAGTAGAACTTTATGGACTTTCTAGGAAAATCATTTTGAACTTAATGGAACTTGATCGACAGTTTTTGTACAAAAAAGACAAAAAGTTGTACAAAATAATTTTCCAGAAATTATTTTGTACAAGTTTTTGTCTGATTTCTGTTTCTTTTTGTCTGATTCTTTAAACTCATAAGTGGGAACACTTATTGTGACGGACGGAAAACTACGGAACCCTACACTGAGCGTGGCCCGACTCGCTCTTGGCCGGTTTTTTTTTTTAACGTATGTATGGGTCTGCAATAGTAAAAACATGAAATCAACATATTCATACCTAAACCGCTAACGAGTCATATTTCACAAATAATCCATACTTTTTTTTATATAAATATTTATTCATTATTTTCTTCTAAAACCTGGCCGCCCAGTAATAGTGACGTCTCGTTTTCTCCCATACAAATAGAGTGTGCGCCAGCGCCTTAAATATTTCTTATTTGTATCCAAAACTATTGAGGGGCGCTGAAATCTGTATACCCTCCTCTCCCCTTCCCAACCTTTCCTAAATCTGAAAGGACTGTAACTTCGACGACGACGAGCAAAATTAGCAACTCTATTTGTGGTGGCTCAAACTTCGTTTGAAATACTGTTAGGATAAGGTTCTAATCAGCTTGCACTACAAAGTGGTTGTTACGTCAGTCACTGCGGGCCGAATAGTGCGAAATGAGTGTTTTTTTGCGATTTACAAAAAATCTATTGATTGGACTAAAAAAGTAAAACACTATGATGCTAATATGTTGCTTGTAGAATTATATGCCAAAAAATTAGAATGATCGCATGTATTTTATTTAGTATGGTTTTTACTCGATAAAGAATTTTTTACAGATAATTTTCGTGATTTTTTTCTAACGAATAAAATTAGTTGTATTATGTTTTCAAAACACTATCGTACTAGCATATATCCTGAAGAATATCATATATTTTTCTGGTTTTGTTTAATGCAGTGAATCATAATTATGCTTTTATGCATTATAAAACTCGCGTTTAGCTCATGTAGTCGCCATTAAAAACTTGTAAAGAGACGAAAATGTTGACCTCCAATATTCTGTTACTTAGAAGGTTCTCAGGTATACGTCCAGAACAAAAAATGATTGCAATTATGGGGAGAACAAAGGAGGGGAGAGTGCCTTTCGGCTTCGTTTTGGTCCTATTTACTTTAAAAAATATTTGTTATTGATAAAATAAAACTTACATAAATCTCGATGCGTCCATGTTGTTGGCAGATGCACAACAGACTATCATCGATAACAAATAATAATACGCACAATAATTAAAACGCAATTAATGATTAATTAGTAACATCGCCACGTAACGGCAAAACTCTAACTATACTAATAAAGATCATTTTGATAATTGCAGATTGATCATGGATTCTTTTGATCAGCCTAGATAATTATTCGGACGGAGGGACACTTCATCATCATCATCATTTCAGCCGAAAGACGTCCACTGCTGGACTTAAGCCTCCCCCAAGTGTCGCCACACTGACCGGTCCCGTGCGTTTCGCATCCAGCGGATTCCCGCAACCTTCACCAGGTTATCGGTCCACCTAGTGGGAGGCCTTCCAACGCATCTTCCGGTTCGCGGTCGCCACTCCAGAACTTTTCGGCCCCATCGGCCATCCGTTCTGCGAGCAATGTGCCCTGCCCCCGAGCAAAATTAGCAACTCTATTTGTGGTGGTTCAAACTTCGTTTGAAATACTGTTAGAATAAAGTTCTAATCAGCTTGCACTACGAAATGGTTGTTACGTCAGTCACTGCAGGCCGAATTGTGCGAAATGAGTGGTTTTTATTCTTTATTAAATCAAATTTACGTCTTTTGGAAAAAATAAAACGACAATTATGTTCATTATTAAATTGCCTATCCATTAGTATAAGTAGCAAATCAAAATAATGGTTACTTTACGAGGAGTAGGTAGCATTTTATAAATCATTAGGTATTTCTCATTTCTGTGGTTTCGTTGTGAGGGGATTTATTAAACAATAAGCAACTTAAAAAATATATGAGAATATGTAGTAATTTAATGTATTTTTTATTAGTTGGTATTTTTTTGGATAAAGAGGAGTAGGCTCCAAAAAACTGCTCGCTCAAGGTCATTTGCTCGGGGAGCCGCCTAAAGCGCAGGCCACACCGCCAGCTAGCGAACCATACTTCGTTCGGCTTTTTCGGTAGCTCGCGGTGTGAACCCCGAAGTATGTAAAAAGATGAAACGATGTTCGCCCGCCTAGCCCGCCCGCCCGCTAGCTGGCGGTGTGGCCTGCGCTTCAAGTTTGGCAATTCTTTGGGCTGCGTCGGTAACCTTGGTTCTCTTGCGGATGCAGGACGGAGGTAGGACACTTAAGTTATTGTAATTAGCATTTTGAAAACGTTTTAGAATTGTGCAGACCGTACCTACCCAACTCATCATTCTCCTGCCGTTATTTGTGGTCGTAGCATATCTTCTCCCACACTTCTCTATTACAACGTCATCTCATCAGAAAGAAAGAAAACATGTTTATTCGGCACATGCCGTAAATGCACACAACAAAAAAATAAAAAAGAAAAAAACAAAAGAGTAAACTTAAAACTACACAATAAAAACTTCACATCAGACATCTCCTTTCTTACCATATCATCCTTTACACAATCCACATCGTGTCTGTTGTTCTACCTCTACTGTTATACCCATCCACATTAATACTCAAAACTTTCCTCATAACATTTTCCGCGTTCCTCCGCTTCACATCATACCCAGCCAACCGATTACCAGACTAATTTCAGTCAATGGCGTCACTTTTAGACTTCCTCTTACGTACCTACCTACTCATTTCTTATCTTACGTATATTTTATCCATTAGCGTAACACCATCACACATCTCAGCCACAAGTGCCTTTCATTCATCCATTTTTTGGCGCGTAATTCCTACATCAAAATGCTTAGTTTAGTAAAAATCAAACTTACATACGTTCAAGTTCGAGGTAACAGTCTGATAATGACCTTTCTAACATAACAAGTACCTAATGGAACCCTCCATTAGGTACTTGTTCCTAGGCGTACGCCATATTCTATAATGGCCTTTCATAATGAATTCTCAAGAGATATCCTATGAATACAAATTGTATGGGCAAATATGTACATACATAGTACCTGTGTAATCAGGCGCGGATACAGGGGGGGGGGGGGCAATGGGTGCAATTGCCCCCCCCCCTGAACCGGACCAAATACGTCATTAGCCAAGCTTGAACTATTTTGACGGAATTGAAACTAAATATTTTAGTTGTAGGTAGGTACTTATATCTTGTCATGGGCGTCGCTAGTAGGAGGCAGCTGCCCCTAGAGGCTCAGGATTTTTAAAAGTTATAGCTTTTCCTGCCTGATGCCATAGAATGGTATTATACGTAATAAATTGTAGCGTAAAATTGAATCACTTAAATTAAGATATTGTTTAACCCTGCGCAAAAACATTTATCAAAAAGGCTCCTTTTTCCTACCTCTGGATTGGCACTCCTATTGGATTTTTGCATGATCTATCTACACAATAGACAGAGCCTGAAATAAATTAGGGGCCCTTTGCCCCGAGGCCATAAATATGCAATTATAGCATAATTATCTGAGGCAATGTTGTAAAAAAATTCGAGCTCGCTAGACTCGCTACGCTCGCTCTTGAAGCCTAGTTTATCATGAGCATGAGTCTTAACTTTGTCTATAAGAGGCCCAGGTAACTCCGATAAGTCTGTAGAAAAAGTGTTAAAATCTTCGAGCTCGCTTCGCTCGCTCGCCCTACAGAAGGCAAGGTGTCGTAAGAATTTCTCGCTACGCTCCCCCCCCCCCTGGCCCAAAAGCTGGCGGCTCCTTGTATCTTGCATATCATGGATTTCTGTAAAGTAATGCCTATTTATAATCAATTGCTTATCACAATTTTTTTTTAATTTATTTTCCAAAAATTTCCCCCTTTTTTTTTCGGATTGGAAATCATCAAATGACTCCTCCTGCTCTGGGCGGAGCAGGAGGGAGTGTCAGACTTTTACTGACTAAAACCCATCCATGTTCCTTCATCGCCCTTTCACGGTATCTCTTTCGAACAGTCCCGCAACCCTGGAAATTGCCCCCCCTTAAAGAACATTCTGTATTCGCGCCTGGACTTTATTGACTACTTACATACACCTACCTTATCAATTTAAGTTTTTACCATAGCATAATGCTTTCAGCTTGTAATATTCCCACAGCAAGGACATTTGCCTCTTGTGAGAGGATCCTCTCTATGAGAGGGAATAAGCTATCCTATAATGCACCACCGGCACCACGAGGGCCCAGTGCGGATAGATAGATGTCACATATCTTCGAATATTTGGGTTTCTAGGTTCTAGAGAGTACTTTGGTCAAGTTGCATATAAAATTCATTATTTCTTTCTTTACTACACTTACAAATCCTTTACGCTTTAACTACCGAACGCTCAGGCCTCAGCCAATTCTAAAAATATACCAGTTCCCAAAACGCCTAAACGGTTCTTAAACACTCCATGTTGTTGACTAAAAACATTGCTATTCATATTTTGTCAGGCGCTAAAAATCAGTCGGCCGATAAGTGATTTTATCGAGACCAGCTATTAATTGATTTGCAGAGGCATCAGATCTAACTTTAATTCTGTTATGAACATTAATAAGACGTACCTACATAAACTCAGGCCTCTATTTTCCCATAGGGGGTAGGCAGTAACAGCAGAACGAGGAGTGTAATACTTAGTAGTACTGTATGCGTAGACAGTGCCGGTTTTAGCACTACCAGCGCCCTGGGCGAGATTTCTAGCGCGCCCCCTAACTGCAATTTTAAACCCATACGAAAAAAAAGCAAAGGATAGGTATAATGTAACTAATAAAAAAATACTTTTCTAGCCTTTAGAACGGCGAACTCTTTTATTAATCGGCCACCAGGCGAGTGAATTGCGCTCTCCGCCGCTAGTTCGACGTGAACACACACTAACACCTCACTCCAGGCCCGGACTGGGACCCAAAACCGGCCCGGGACGGTCGGCCCTCCACTCTCAAGAGAAAGGAAAACTACTAATGTAAATTTTGAATCAACCGAAGGAAACGTCTAAAATAGAATGTTAGGCTGAAATGCTAGAGTGCGACTTTAGACTTGAAAGTGAAAGTCTTGAAACTAAGAGAATAGCGACGCTGTCAAACGAGGGCGCGCCAGTTTTTGAGTCAGAGGGGGGGGGGGGGCAGAAAGGTGCCAGTAAAAACGAATTTGCTATAATACTTGATAGAAGTACAAATTACTAATTTTGAAGAGTTATTTGAAAAGTCTAGGAACTAAAAAATATTTAAGCTCTACTACTTGACATAAGGAGACAATTTTAAAAACAAAAAGAAGTAAAGCTCCGAGAACGAGCGAAGCGAGCTCGCAAATTGAAACACCCTACCTTGGACAGGTTAAATTGTTTCGACCCTTTGAGTTACTTGGTCGAGTTGCAGACAAAGCCAACATTCAAGAGGAAGTAGAATGCAAGAGCGAGCCAAGCGAGCTCGAAAATTTTTTGACACCTCGCCTTTTCGACCTCTTGGAGTTAATTGCTTGACTTATAATAGACAATGTGAAGATCCAAGAGAAAGGTTAGTAGAGGTAGGTTACAAGAGCAAACTAAGCGAGCTCGAAATTTTTTACATCTTGCCTAATAAAATTTAAAAAGTTTTGTAAAAAATGTTTAAGTTTCTAGCGGTAGTACGAGTTCCCAGAGGCTCATTTTAAGCCTTAAAAATATTTTAGTTTGAGTGTGATTGTACTAACTGTACGCTACAAATTATTACGTAATTACTAATTCTATGGCATCAGGCAGGAAAATTAAAGACTTTTAAAAATCCTGAGCCTCTAGGGCAGTGGTCCTCATACAGAAAGCCGCGAACCGCATGGCGGCCCTTGCGTGATAATTTATGTAATGCGGCCCGCAACAAAACAAACGATTTCAGTAGATAATATCAAAATATGATTTTGCACAAGAAATTAATTAAATAGATGCGGGTTTCGGTACTTTAAATTAATTGTTTGCTAGTTAGTTCATTGAGTTGGCAAATAAAGATATCACATTTGTCACAGGTAACAATTGCCATACAAAATCCGGGCAATCGCGTTTGGACAAAAATAAATGATAAAAATATGTCCATAGATAGATTGGTAGTGTCAACTAAAATGATACAAAAATGTGCGGCCCGCAGTGATACCTCACATTGTCCTATGTGGCCCTTCACCAAAAAAGTGTGACGACCACAGTTCTAGGGGGTACCATTACTACAGATAGAGTCCAAGAGTAAATGGAATTAGGTCCTCGATAGGGCGTTATTTTAATCGATATATTGCGATGTTTTTTTTTTAAAATAGAAAATAAAGTCAACCGCCAGTCCATCAGGCATCTGGCCCATCGGGCATTTGCCCGATTTGCCCGTATGGCCAGTCCGGGCCGGCCTCACTCTCACGCATTTGATAATGAAACTTGGGAAGAGACTGGACCCCACGACACAGGGTATCCTATTGTGTTGTCCAGGGAATTTGTAAAAATCTAGCGCTTAAGGATCATTGTTTTTCTTTACATGAAGGGGCGCCTGCGGCGCCCTTTCGTATCCGGCGCCCTGGGCGGTCGCCCACCCTCGCCCCCCCCTAACGCCGGTACTGTGCGTAGAGTTCGGTAATCGTCCCACGGGATAAAAAGTATCCTTGCGTTCGTCTAGATTATGAACTATCTGTGTAGGTACCAAATTTCATCCCAATCCGTTCAGTTTTTGCGTGAAAGACTAACATACATCCACACAACCATACATCTTCACAAACTTTAGGCATTTATAATATTAATAGGATTTCGTGGAGCTCGTGGCTAAATAATAACAGCCGCTCGGATCGATCTTTAGGTTAAGCTGTGCTTGCCTAGGTTGGTCTGTGGATGGGTGACCACCCATTACATACAGTTTCCTCTGTGCCTCGGAAAGTACGTTAAGCCGTTGGTCCCGGCTGTCATTTGTAGATCTTTGACAGTCGTTACAGGTAGTCAGTGGCCCAAAAAGTCTGACAACCAGTCTTATCAAGGGGTATCGTATTAGCCAGTACTAACTGGGTTGTGGAGGTCAGATAGGCAGTCGCTCCATGTAAAATACTGGTATTCAGCTGCATCCGGTTAGACTAGAAGCCGACCCCAATAAAACTTGGGAAAAGGCTAATCAGATGAATATTAATAGGATATAAGAAAATACTCAATAAAAAGCAAATTATAATTTAATTATTCCTCATTATGATACAATACTTAAGTACCTACAATAATTAATATACAAAATCAATTGACTTGATAATTTTGATCACAGATCTAAAGAAAAAACATAATTTTATCATTTTTAAATGCGACGAAATATTTTAATTCGATAAAATGAAATTATTAACTTAAAATGACTAAAATGAAGCTCGTTACTTGATTAAAAGACTTCAATTGAACTTCTACAAAGTGTAAAATAAAAAGCGAAATATTAGTATGAACAAATAGTGTTGATTCTGTTGTGCACAAACTAAACTTAATTTAGGCTATTGCTATCTTTTACTAAAAGGCAGAGCGAGAAAAGGACGGCTATAGCTATGAACTAAGTTAGACATGTCAAACTAGTTCATGCCTTGCACTTCACCGTGCTTTTAGTCGACATGTTTTTACGTGCACCCTTCATTTGTATAGAAATCTTAGTTCCAACTAAATTTGACAGCTTTAAATTACGTCCGTCTCTTTCTCGTTTTATTATAGAGAAAAAGATAGCAATAGCCTAAATTAAGTTTAGATTGTGCACAACAGAATCGACACCACTGAGAATCGAGTTAAGTAGCGTGCTATTGAGGAGGCATATGTATATAGTGTATTCACGGAGACGAGTTAGTAGAGCGCTATCTCACTCACACAATTTTTTAACTGCTATTGGTCAGTGATCAACGCTATGGCGGTGTACACAGTACGAGTACTTTTTAGTCTACTCATACTTCCCGTACTGTGCAGACGTGCTCTTACTTGTGACCGTATGCTCAACTCGTGTGTATTGGATTTTATGATTGATTGATTTTATGAGAACTTGGCGGCTTCCGAAACGGAGTTTTCAGAGAGAGTGAAGATATGCTATGAACTTGTATATTATGTTATAATAAAGTAAATTTTATACTTAACTCTCAATTTTATTGCTTTTCTTCATATGTATCAGTTATAATAAAAAAATACCTATGAAAAATAAATCTTACCAAATAAATGGCTCTCAATGAGAGGTTTTCCTTTTGAGGTTTTAAAAAAAAACTTAGTTTCCAAGAACTCTATAGATGGCGTTGAACTTACTATGATAGTTGGTGCCAAAGCCAAAACGCTTGAAAAAAAAAACATTGTGTCACGTCACATACTCTCGTTGATTGACACTTTCATTTGCATAACCTTCCGAATATAATCAACATTTCTCGCGCTTTGTTAAAATCATTTTTTTTAGGTTCCGTTCCTTGCATTATCATACTTACTCCTAGCGCCATCTATCCAGCGACTAGGGAAGAGCTAAAAAGAAAATCCCTCATTATGACAGATGAAGCCGCAGGTATAAACTAAGCGAACTTTTAAGAAGCGCAGTGTGAACACGCATTTACATTTCCAAGTTAACGCCCACTGACCCTAAAAAAGGTTTTTTTGTCTTTGTCATTTGTATGATAATGTGTGACGGAGAAGGCGCTATACTAACTCGTCTCCATGAATACACTATAGCAGTGGTCTGCTGTAGGCTGATGATGATGATTTGTATGTTTGGCATAATATCAAGAACGCAGCTTAATTTATGTGTTTTTTTCAAGCATCTTCATCATTACCACTATCTGTAGACACCTCACCGTCTCCAATAAAAACTTCCTCATCAGCTATATAATTAGGAACAGACCTATTGACCTGAAGAACCGACGCCATAGCCATTCCTGTCCCAAAGGTATACTCTATGGGCTTCAGACTCTCATCCACATTGTCTATTGGCGGTATCGGTCTATGGTTCGGATGATTTTTTCTTCTAACCGCTCTGTGCCGACGGACATCGTGTAGTAAAGCCTTCTGTTTTTCTTTGTAGGACTCAAAATCGGTGTCTGAAGACGAAGGTGTCCATTCTAAATCTTTTTTTGTGAACTTTATTTCTTTGTTGATATTTTGTTTGACAGTTTTGTTGGCTGTACCCGCTTCTACGTCGCTAAGGTCTTCGGATAGGCCGCTGGAGTCTGAATCGTTTTTTTCTGACCGTATATATTTACACCATTTCGTAATATAGTAATCATTTAAAGTACTTATAGTTAAAAGTTTACTTTTGAAATTTAGTTTCGCGTTGGCCTCATAGATGATGCCATTTATGTCTGTCTCTTTACTGTATTTCGCTAATTTATATTTGTATTTCTTATCCTTATTTTTTATTACTTTAAGTTTGATATACAGAGGCCTCTTTTTAGGACCATTTTTTCTTAAATTTAATTTTTTTATATACCCTTTCCTCTCCATGAATTCGTCAAGATTTATTTGACGAGGGAATTCTGGTATGTCTTTCAATTCTGGCATTGTTTTAGCAAGAGCTTGCCTCTCCCTTTCTCTCATAACATCTTCTCTTTTCCCCAATTTTCTTTTCAATTCACATAAAACAATTTTATTTGTCTCTTTTTCTTTTTTTCCAGGAGCTGTTGTGAGGTCTCCTGCTGCCTGAATAATCGAATCATCATCCGTTTTCACACAATAAAAAACTTCATCTTTACTCTCTGGATCCCGGTCTTCTATTTTCAAAATGTCCATGTTCTCAACCATGACCTCTTTGTCTTCAAATGTAACTTCTTGAACGTTCTTATTTTGAATTTTCTTCAACCTCAGTTGCGAACTCTGAACAGTTTTCAAACACTTAGCAAGACTATCGATAATGTCATCCATATCTCGATTCAGAACTTCCAAATCGATTTCCTGTTTATTCATAGCGCAAGAATCGAGAAAAATATCCAAACTATTCGATTTATTTAAAATCAATTTTAATTCTAGACAAGATTTAGCTATACCTGTATGTATATCAGAATATAACCAATTATCAATGAAAGCTGCACCTAATTTTTTATTGTCAGTGTCTTTGTTGCCAGAATTTTTTAACAGTCTATACATTCGGTCTAAAGCTTCAAAGTTATGTTGAAACTCTTTGGTGACGTGAGGTATGACCACTGTGTGGAGCCAATGTATGCGTTCGTTGTGATTCTTGTATACTCGCTGGGCGTGGAGAGGTGGTACAAAGTGGGCCATTGCCACGTGTTTCAGAAACGTTGATTGAACTACTAGGAAAGCGTGGTGGATTTTCTGTAAAAAATAATGTTCAATATTAAAATTCTTCTTACATCGTGAGAACACCAGCATGCCTGAGAGATATTTCTTGTAAAGCCAAGTTGAGAAAGGAAAGAAAGATACAACAACAACAACAGCCCATAACGTCCACTGCTGGACATAAGCCTCTCCCATGATGGGAGGAATTTATCGTAATCTCCACGCCTGGCAGGCGGATTGGAGATCGCAGTGATGAAAGACTAACAGAAAACGCTGCTGCCCATTCTCAGGTCTACGGAGGCGCAAGGTGTTCTGCCTCAGACATTAGTCGCCTTATACGACACCCGTGAGTGTAATGGGTTCTATTCTACTCTGCCGGATACCAGAAATATACATCTTCCTAAAAATGTGATGTTTACTCACAGTAAGATTATCACTGGTCTGTTCCACTGCATCCCAAGCCACGTCTGCTCTCAGCCAGGGCGCGTTGCCCAAGATGGCGGACGAGGCTCTGGATAGTAGTACTGTGAGCTCGCCCTGGTGCCGACACAGCAGTGTGTGCGTCCACTCTATTACTGTTGTTAGCGAACCTCTGAGGACACGGAGAGGACATTGTTGAATACGGAACCTCTTACTTTGATGTTGGTTAAAGATAAGTAGTAGTTAGTCAATACTCCTTATTATTTTGAAGTTACACAAATAATAGTGTCGAATGCAGACGGATTTTCTTACCTTTTTCAATCTATACTAATATTATAAAGAGGTAACATTTGTTTGTATGTAGGGGTAATCTCCGGAAGAAATGAACCGATTTCAAAAATTATTTCACCATTAGACAGCTACATTCATCTTGAGTAACATAGGCTATATTTTATCCCCATACTCCCACGGGAACGGTAACTACGCGGGTGAAACCGCGTGACGTCCGCTAGTAGGGAATATTTATACATACATTTTATTTTTTTATTTCGATATGGAATGTTAAAGTACTTTATAAATAATGATAAAAAGCGAAAACAACACATAAATCGGACAAACAATACAAAAGTTATAACCATTTAAACTTTTGTTTCTATCTCTTTCTAGATAAACGGAATTTAGTATGGATTTTGTACGTCGATGCAGCGAATGATGTCATTCGCTATATCGGATCTCTCTGTCTAATTAGCAGTTTCAAATGCTTGTAGCTTAGTATTTTTTATAGATATCAATAAAATAATTTCACTTTGCTATTTCTGATGTTAATACGCTTTATATAAAGTGATAAAAAAAATCATGCATATACCCTGTTGAGTAAAAATTTAAATAAAATTGAGTCAAAAACTTCTGAAAAAAAAAACCGGCCAAGAGCGTGTCGGGCCACGCTCAGTGTAGGGTTCCGTAGTTTCCCGTCCGTCACGATAAGTGTTCCCACTTATGAGTTTAAAGGTGGGTATCCATTATGTAAAAATGCTTGCTATTACGAATATACTACAAACTTAGTCCAGAAATAATTTTGTACAACTTTTTGTCTTTTTTGTACAAAAATTGTTGTTTCCATCAAGTTCAAAATGATTATCCCAGAAAGTCCTTATAAAGTTCTACTTTTCAGATTTTTTTCATATTTTCTAAACTTATGGTTCAAAAGTTAGAGGGGGGGACACATTGTTTTTTACTTTTGGAGCGATTATTTCCGAAATTATTGACATAATCAAAAAATGATTTTAGGAAACCCCTATTCATTTTTAAATACCTTTCCAACAATATATCACACGTTAGTGTTGAAATTAAAAAAAAAATCACTTCCCACTTTACATATAGGGGGGCTACCCTAATAAAACATTTTTTTCCAATTTTTATTTTTCCACTTTGTCGGCGTAATTAATATACTTACATATTGGTACCAAATTTCAGCTTTCTAGTGCTAACGGTCACAGAGATTAAGCGAGGACGGACAGACAGACGGACGGACGGACAGACATGGCGAAACTATAAGGGTTCCTAGTTGTCTACGGAACCCTAACAAAACATTTTACTTTTAAAAGTTGTGGAGTAATTTAAGAAGTTGGCAAAAAATAAGTTAACCCCGTACTTTAAGTTAAGTTATACTTCGTCGGACTTCTTACCTAATATACTTAGTTGGTTAATATGTTTAAAGAAAATACAAATTTTGTAAATAAAAGTCAGCAAAAAAAAACACACAAACCTAGAATCTTTCATTTACTCACATATTAACATGTAGCGCAGCATACTCCTTGAGACAGGCATGAGTCCTCCTCGCGAGGGCCAGGTACTCCCTCATCAACGACAGCAGGGGGGGCAGGGACCCTCTACAGAGAATGCGGTGACACCAGCGGAGGGCCAGAGGGAGGGAGGCATATGCTACGAGGTTGATGAGGGTTGAGCGCTGGATGCTGAGACAGAAATGGGTTTTGTTAGAAGATTGTAAAAATATCCTTCCTTTGTATAGACTCCATCTCTTAGTATTGTATAATTGCATAGCTCATGTGTGAGTACCATGTGCTGTAAAGCATTTGCATTTAGTTATCTTTCATTGACTTGAATATGCCTTGGTGGCTGAGAGAATGTCATGCTCACTCAAATGTCTCGCTGATGGAGGCGGGTGTGTCGGGTCATTTAGTTCCCTTCAATCTGGTTGAGTTGAATGACGCCGATACATGCGTCATGTTTGTGTACGGGCGCTGTCAGTTGGGACTGGTCATCTCTTAACTGCCATGGTTAATTTTAATTACCTACTTATAAATTTTTGATTTAATCTTTTACTCTGGATGCTCTTAGTGTGCACGTCTTTCTACATCGTTCTCACATATATGTATAATCTCAACATGAATGATGTAACCAAGATTTTGTAACAATATTTTGATTTAAAAAAATGTCCATGGAGTTTCTTGCCCGTTCTTCTCCATCGAGATTTACGCTAGGGAATGGGCAACTACAGTACTTTCTCAAGTTAGTCTTGTGACTGGGACTGTAGCTTTGTTTTTTTTTTGTATTTTTGACATTCAAAAGTATTGCCCTTATATTACCCTATTGGTCTAATTGAAATAAATGCTTTAAGTTTGAGTTTGATATTCTTTTGTAATTTTGATAGAGACTGCTGAGATTACGTGTTATAGAGAAGTATGGAAGAAGAAATGAACCGACCACAAATAAATTGGTATATGGGTAGGAGAATGATGATAGGATGATGATTCTTACAACAACAACAACAGCCCATAACGTCCACTGCTGGACATAAGCATCTCCCATGATGGGAGGAATTTGCCGTAATCTCCACGCTTGGCAGGCGGATTGGAGGTCGCAGTGATGAAAGACTAACAGAAAACGCTGCTGCCCATTCTCAGGTCTACGGAGGCACAAGGTGTTCTACCTCAGACATTAGTCGCCTTATACGACACCCGTGAGTGTAATGGGTTGGTTCTATTCTACTCTGCCGGATACCACACGGCTCAAGATGATTCTTAGGAATTAAGTACAGAAAAAAAAACATGTTGCGCTGACCTCAAATCATATGACTCTCTTGTTATTTAAAATTTCACGTCACTTGTAGCCTTTTCTATATTCTCTACTAACGAAAACCACTACTCTGATATTAAGACGTTACTAAATATTGGTGCCGATTCCCTTTTTCACAAACTAAACTAAATTTAAGTTGAATGCATCTTTTTCTTTCTATTTCATTAAGAAAAGGACAGAAGATAAATATTAGTTAAATCCTGTCAAATTAGTCAGCACCTGACGTAATTTGATGTAATTTTAGTAGTCAACTTTTTAATCGCGTCTAAAACTTGTGTTGTGTGTTCACCGCTTTAATAGATATTTTTAATCTGTGGTTTTTTGATTTTATGTATGTCTGTGGTCAATAAAGTAAGACACTGAACAATTTGTAATGGCTACATGTCGTTTAATTTAATAAAAATCCATTATCATCCTAGTGTAGAACCCGAAACAAATTAACTGACCAGTTCGTATGTGAAACTCGGTCATTTGGCGACCGTGACAGGACATTAGTTTTGATAATGGAAGCGAAGAAAAAGATACGGCGTGTGGCACGCATGCAGTTCACCAAAATTCTCAACAAAATCGAATCCAGTGAAGGCTTCTCCCACGATGGGGAAGTAAAATTTATGTTGTTGAATGATCTAATGAGCAAGCTCGACGTCCTTAATCACGAAATTGAGGCGTTGATGGCGGAAAGTTGTGATGAAACGGAACTAGAAAAAGAATATGAAGAGGTTAGTTCTTACTCTTACTCTTGGTTTGCTATACAAGCGAAATATAATAAATCTACGTCTACGTCCTCTACACACAAGGTTAGTGTGGAAAATGAAAAGAAATACAAGTTACCAGTTTTGGAAACGAAAAAGTTCGACGGAGACGTTAGGAATTGGCTTCCCTTTTGGGGGCAATTCGAAAAGATAGATAATGACAATAATATGGATGACACAGACAAACTCCAGTACTTAATACAAGCAATGACACCAGGAACTGAGGTACGCAGATTCATTGAGAGTTTCCCCACAACTAAGGACAGTTACAAACAGGCTTTACAAGATTTAAAGAACAGATATGCCAGAAAAGAACTGCTTATTCAAGTATATGTGAGGGAACTTCTGTCTCTAACTTTAAATAAAGAAGGAAGTCAGAGTCTGACATGCATGTACGACCAGATGAGTGCACAACTTCGTGCGCTAGAAACCTTAGGTGTCACCAAAGATGGGTATTCATCATTTATTCTCCCGATGATAGAGTCTGCACTGCCCATAGAAGTGTTAAGAGCGTGGGAGCGAGTCAAGCCATCCGACGTAAAGGATGAACTAGAATCACTGCTGAAGTTTCTGAAACGAGAAGTAGAAAGTGACCAAAGAATCCACATGGCTATTGCATTTACCCAAAAGCAGACAGAGACACCTAAAGACATAACAGCATCTACCTTAGTGGCTGGCAGTCAAAAGAATGAATCTAAAACCACTACATGTATATGGTGCAACAAAAATCATGCAAGTATGGAATGTTTCAAATTAGCTAAAATGACGTTAGAGCAGAGAAAAGAACATTTGCTGAAGCTCAAAGCTTGCATGATATGTTTAAAAGTTGGACATCTAGCAAAAGTCTGCAAAAGCTATGTGCAATGCTTCATATGCAAAAAGAAACATTCGCCAGTTGTTTGCCCAGGAAAAGATACTGAGATACAGCCAAATCCAGAGAGTCAAACAACAAGCAAAAATAGTAGCAGTAATTTAACTTCACATACAAGCAGCGTAACACTCCTACAAACCATCATGGTGAAGATTGTAAATGGAGATAATGAGATGACTGTTCGTGCTCTGATTGATAATGGCTCCCAAAGATCCTATTTGCGGAAAGATGTGGCACAGAAGCTAGGTATACAGCCTTCAGGTACTGAAACATTGTCACATAACTTATTTGGTGGTGTCAAGGTAAAATCTAAAATACATAATGTTTATAATATAAGTATCCATAGTTGTGATAATTTGTTTGATCTAAATGCAACTGTTCTAGAGCAATTGTCTATTTGTAGTAATTTGCCTAAATATCAGGAATGTAATCTAAAACTAAAAAGTCTACTGACTAAACACAATATAGTGTTGCAAGAAGATGAATGTGCAGACATTTCATTGTTGATTGGTGCTGACTATTCTGGGTTTATAATGACCAACACTATGGTTGTACTTGGGGAGAATGGGTTATTAGCTGTTAAGACCAAATTAGGTTGGGTGATGCAGGGTAGAATCATGGCAAAATGTCAATTTACAAATGCTTTATTCTGTTCATCTGACATAACAGGTTTTTGGTCACTGGAGTTGCTCGGCATCAGGGATCCTGTAGAAAGCAAGTCCAAGATACAAGCAGAGGCAGAAGCGGTGATGTCATTTGAAAGAAGTATCACCGTCAACCCCGAGGGAAGATACGAGGTGTCTCTGCCACTCAAGGTTGGACATGAAGATTTGCTGAGTAACAGAGGTCTAGCTGAAAAGAGATTGGTAGCCACGACGAAGCGTCTGGTGTCCTCAGGTAAATTTCATGAATATAATAGTATAATAGAGAGTTGGGAGAAACAGGGTATAGTGGAGAAAGTACCAATTGAAGAAATAAAGCTGACCTCACACTATTTACCACATAGGGGGGTAGTAAAAGATTCAAGTTTGACCACCAAACTGCGTCCTGTGTATGATGCCTCGGCGTGTGATAAAAATGGTCGGTCTCTAAATTCCTACCTAAACAAAGGTGTGAATTATTTAGATAAAATGCCTCACATACTGACAGGTTTTCGAAAAGGGGCAATAGGTATATCTGCTGATATTGCTAAGGCCTTTCTACAAGTGTCCATAAAATCAACAGACAGGGACTATCTAAGGTTTTTATGGTGGGAAAAAGAAGCTCATAATAATATGATAGAGTACAGACACTGTCGGGTGGTATTTGGATTAACTTCAAGCCCATTTCTGCTCTCAGCAACAATATCTCACCACCTGAAACAAGTCACAGGTAAGGAACAAGACACAAGTAAAATGTTAGCAAAATCATTTTACGTGGACAACTGCCTCACAAGCCTGGACACAAAAGAGGAAACAAGTAAGTTTATAACTGAAGCAAAGGAAGTTATGAATCAGGCGAAGTTTGATTTAAGACAATGGGTAACTTCGCTGAAAGAAAATAATGAGACAGGCGAAAAGATAATTTCAGTTCTTGGACTGCTGTGGGACACTGAGACAGATAAGCTTTGGTGCAACCTGATTAATTTTTCTGCAGCAATTGGAACAATAAGTAAGAAAGAGCTGATGTCTCTCATTCAAAGGATATTTGATCCAGTAGGTTTTACTTGTCCAGCAACTCTAACACCTAGATTATTGATGCAAGAGACATGGCGCCGTGGCCTTGGGTGGGATGATATTCTTCCTGACGACCTCATGAAAGAATTTGGTAAGTGGTATGCACACATTGCATGCCTAGAGCATTGTAAGATCCTACGACGTTTGACAGAAGAATTCATGGCAGAATGTGCAGTAAGTCTTCATATGTTTTGCGATGCCAATATCAATGTTATTAACCTTACGTTGAGGAAGACTCGATGTGGGAGAACAGGTAAGCTGCCAAGTAAGTATTCCTTTTAATTATATTTAATGATTTGTCTGTTCACAGGATATACTGGTGTCGAGCAACTCCAAACTTGTTTTAATTCTGTAAAATGTTTCCTTTACAGCAAAATTTTGGTATTTGGTTTTGCAATAGAATAAAATCTAAGTTAAGGAATAGTTAGCATTCTATCAACCTGAAATTGAAATAAGGATACATTTCAAATATGTACCTACAATATCATTAACTATTCTGTACTTAGTAATATGTAATCTCAGATTTATAAAAGTACCTACTTATTTTGATTGTATCTTATGATTGTATTTTATGTGGAATGAACGTGAAGGTATTAGCAATACAATACATTTATTCTAAGGGAAATGTTAACAAAATGTGACTGACTAGAAACCTTTAATTTGTTGATACTGTAAGATATTTTTAATTAGGATACTGATTACATTGTTTAAAATAGTAGTTGACAATTTCTTTCGGGCTGTGGAGGGTGTTGTGTGTTCACCGCTTTAATAGATATTTTTAATCTGTGGTTTTTTGATTTTATGTATGTCTGTGGTCAATAAAGTAAGACACTGAACAATTTGTAATGGCTACATGTCGTTTAATTTAATAAAAATCCATTATCATCCTAGTGTAGAACCCGAAACAAATTAACTGACCAGTTCGTATGTGAAACTCGGTCAACTTGTATGGCGCTGATTAATTTGACAGAACATAACTAAAATTTATCTTCTGTCCTTTTCTTAATGAAATAGAAAGAAAAAGATGCACTGAACTTAAATTTGGTTTAGTTTGTGAACAAGGGAATCGGCACCACTATCTATTAGGATTGCTAATAAAATAAATTGTTCATTTTTTAGGGTTCCATACCCAAAGGGTAAAAACGGAACCCTATTACTAAGACTTCGCTGTCTGTCCGTCCGTCTGTCCGTCTGTCTGTCACCACGCTGTATCTCATGAACCGTGACAGCTAGACAGTTGAAATTTTCACAGATGATGTATTTCTGTTGCCGCTATAACAACAAATACTAAATATAGTCAATGGTACGGAACCCTTCGTGTGCGAGTCCGACTCGCACTTGGCCGGTTTTTTACTTAGGATTAACTTGTTAGGTTTTTTTCATAACCATTTGAAAAGCATCATGTACCTAATTCAAGGACTAGGTAATTACAACTGAGGCGTTCTAAAACAACATCTTTTTAATGCAGAAAACGTATTTAACTTCATAAGGTTTTTGACTGACACCAGTCAAAAGTGGTTTTGACTGATTAAGTGTTTTGACCGTAACATAACTATGAAAAATTTCAGTTCTATCGGAAACCGGGAAGTGGGTCAACTTCGAAGATTCTTTTACATAGTCTAGTGTGTGTGTAGTCTAGTCTAGTGGTTTGATGTTATTGTGTATTATTTCATTTGATTTTTAATTTAATTATTTTTTAAATGTATTGGATCTTTTTGGTTATCAAAGTATGTGGCAATGGGTGTTATTTATCTGAAAATAAATGAATTATTATTATTATTTCCTTTATTTATCTGAAAACAAATTTGTTACATTTTTAAATATTAATAAAAAAAATATATAAAAAACATTTAAAAATATAAAAAATTGTTACCCACCGGTATCGGGAACAGGGTCCAAGCTACCGGCGGTCAGAGCTCCAGAGAGAGGAACCTCGTAACAATACGAGCCGTGTCCAGGAGTACCGGGCACTGAATCAAGCCCTTGATCCAGCTGCCTAACGAGAGCCTCCTCGGGTGTTGGTCGAGGCTCTTGGCAATTAAGCCATGGGCTGATACGACTATGCACAATGATTTCTGAGTCCACTTCCCACATGTCAACAACCTCGCGAGCCAAGTCAAGATACTTGATTTGTTTATCTTTTTCGGCTTTCACGCTTTTTTATTATTATAGTAAGTTACAGGTGAAATTAATATTAAAGCATGTTAAAAAGAGATGAAATATGCCAGACAAATATATTTGTTTCCTCATACCTATCTATTAATTTCTAAACTCAAAAAAGTATAACACCTACCTTCTAGGAGGAAATAGAAGAACAGTAGCAACAACTCCCGTGAACGAAGCCACTCGCTCCCCTCTTGTCATCCACCCGTTCTTCCCACCGCCAACATACTGCCACACAGTCTCAGGGGCCGGAGACTCTTGTTCCACATCAATACTGTCTTCACGGAACAGGAGCCCGCTTTCTAGGATCAGTATTATGTTCTCACGTGTGTAGAGGAGCTGTGGAAGCAAAAGATGTGACATGGAGTTATGTTTTTAAGGTTTTTTTTTTCTTTCTAGTTTGGCAAATAGCATAACACTAAGCACTGCTTCATCATCAGCCTATTAATGTTCCCACTACTGGGACACAGGCCTCCTCTCTATGAGAGGGAATGGGCTATAATCCACCACGCGGGCCCAGTGCGGATTGGTAATGTCACGTCTTCGTATTTTTTGGTTCTAGAACATGCCGGTTTCCTCACACTGCCATCTAGCGGTTGGTAGAGTTATTACCACAGCAGGTTAATTCTAACTACGTGTAACTGCCCCTACTCGCCGATAGCTAGCGCTAAATAAAACTATTAGGTAGGTAAAAATATTTATTAAACTTATAATAGGTAATGGGCTATTATCCACCATGCGGGCCCAGTGCGGATTGGTAGATGTCACATGTCTTAGAATTTTTTGGTTCTAGGACATGCCGGATGTTTTCCTTCACCATTCTGAGAGCAGCGGTGATGAAATAAATTACAAAAAGTAATGCGCCTGGCTGGGTTCGAACCCACGACTTACTGTTCGTAAGTCGGGGCCGCCACCACTGGGCCACCACTGCTCCCTAAATTAAAAGATAAACACACAAATTGCAACCCAGAATTTTATTGGGGTTTTTTACAGAATGTAATTAGAACCGACGTAAAGGAAAAATAAGGTTGTTACTTTGATTTAGGCGTGTGTGTAACTCTTTACGGAACCGACTCACTGATCAGGATCTTTGAAGTGATTCAAAAGATTGGTTCAGTAACAATTTTTCAAACATATCATTTGGATCTGAAACATTACTTTGCTCATTCTCATTCCGCGCGCGACGCGTCGCTCGCGAGGCGACTGAGCAGTGAGCTGGCGAGAAAGGGAGACTGAGACATACTGAGTTACTTAATTATTATAAAGACTCGCGGATTCAAGTAAGCAGGCGACAAAATTATAATCTATACAAGTCAGAAAGAGCTATACCAAATGAGATGTGTATCACTCACACTCTCACAGATTTTCTTTTATCATTATCCATGCACGTAAAAATGACCACTAAGGTGCTTAAGTATCAAATACTATAAGGTCGTTTTATGCATAAACTGTTTGCACTAACAACTAACACAAGGTATCGTTTTACGTTGATATTTTATATCTTTTGAGCCGATGATCCAAATGAGCCAAATGAAACATATCAGTGATTCGGATCATTTCAGTGATTGAGATGCAAATGTACCAATCTCAAAAATGATACACTTTGCCCACCTCTACTTTGATTACATGGTAAGGTTTATAAAAAAAGAACAGGATCTATTTATTTAAGTATGTGTCTTATTTTGTGTGATAATCAACAGTATGTACATAATTAAAGATATCTAATGTTTTCTATGTATATGGTCATTTCATTTTCAGTGATTTTTACAGCAATAGGTCATACGTATTGTTATAATTAGCTTCCAAAGACTACAAACACTTAGGTACCTATTGAGTAAAAAAGAGATACTTACCATATTTGGCCTGAATTTGATGGTAAACCATCTTCTCGAGAGTAGAGGAGGCGTAAAGTCTTGTTTCATAAATAATGCCATCTGGAATGTCATAATAATTGTATTAAACCTACATTTTTTTAAACAAAATTATGAAAAATGAAAAAATCGCCGGCGAATGGTTAAAACTATTTTCTGACTCCTAATGCCTAATTATCACAAATTTGATCAACTGTAGGTTTAAATATTAAGTCGTTTAACTTTTGTAACAATTACCTTGTTATGATATTAGGTAATCGCTATTTTATTTGTATTTTTACATTTTCCAAGATTCATGAAATTCTTCGCTTATTTTGACATATCCGTGGTGTTTGTAAAGATAGATATGGTTCTTGTTGCATCTGAATTTATTTCATGTTTTCCACTTTCATTACTTATCTTAAAATATCTCTAAATAAGGTACGTCATTAATATTTTGGGAACACTATACCATTTCTGATGATTTAACTTGTTTGATAGTTTAGAGAGGCTGCGACTTCTGTTCACTCTCGAAGTCTCGATAATAATAAGACGAGCGTTGTAAACGTTTTTTGACAGATTGTTTACCCGCCGAAGTCCGAACCACAGAGTATAAAAAGCCCGAACCCGAGCGACGACGGGCGGCGATCGATGATGCAATTTATTTATTTATTTGTGTGATCTCCTATGATCTCCAACAAAGGATGTAATGTATGGTCGAACAAGCTATCTAGTGTACAGTTTAATCCACATATTACATTGTAAAATGTAAACCAAATAGCTTGTTCGACCGTACACAAACTTAGAATAATTTATTATAAATAATCGACAACAAACCTATCACGTCGTAGGTGTACTCCTTCACATAAAGGAGACAAGTGAGTGGTGATAGGTAGATACATATTTTTACAACTCACTCTTTTAGCAAACTAGCGGATGTCACGCGGTTTCACCCGCGTAGTTCCCGTTCCAGTTGGATTACAGGGATAAAATATAGCTTATGTTACTCATTATAGACGTAGCTTTCTAATGGTGAAAGAATTTCCACCGGAATGCATTCCATTAATTAAATTTGTTTGCTTACTGTATAGGGAGAGAGAGTAGTGGTGGCCCAGTGGTGGCGGCCCCGACTTACGAAAGGTAAGTCCTGGGTTCAAACCCAGTCAGGCGCATTACTTTGTGTAGTTTATTTCATCACCACTGCTCTTCAAAACGGTGAAGGAAAACATCGTGAGGAAACCGGCATGTCCTAGAACCAAAAAATTGTGACATCTACCAATCCGCACTGGGCCCGCGTGGTGGATTATAGCCCATTCCCTCTCATAGAGAGGAGGCCTGTGTCCCAGCAGTGGGAACATTAATAGGCTGATGATGATGATGATAACTGTATAATCAAATTATATTTTTTTTGGTAAATATTGCGGTTTAAAGATGTACACAGATAAATAAGACAGCTTTTAGCAACGTAGAGCAAACTAGCATGTCTAATTTTGTTAGAACTGGGACTCGAACCCACGGTCTTCATCTAGCAGACATTACACAGGAATCAACGTAAAAAAAACACTCCAATAACTTGTAATAACATTATTTTATTCCATAAAAATGTAACAAAACTGCTATTAATTAATTCATATTTATTCCACATTCACCAATAAAAACATAGTAAATTACTTTAATGGATATAACAGCCTAATTTGTGTAAACTAGTTAAAGAGTGGGTCAATACTTGGATTGGTCAGGTTATTACCAAGGTTAAGGGCCTATACTACCTCAAATGGCTTAGCATGATCCTCCGTTACGCCTAAAAAACTGCAGCATTAATTTTGAAATAAATATTATGGTAAAGTTGAGGATTAATGTTAGGTCTTATGTTTGGCGAAAACACGATTTCATAAAATTTTCTCGATAGAATAAAATCCCAAAGTTACCTCCAAATCGAACAATAAACCGCTGGTATTCAAAAAGTGCTTCAAATTAGATCATGAAACTTTGCATACTAACTGAACTAACTATAAAGCAGGTCTTATGTTTTTTCCAAAAGACGAAAATTTTATTTTATAAAGAATAAAAACCACTCATTTCGCACTATTCGGCCGCAGTGACTGACGTAACAACCGCTTTGTAGTGCAAGCTGATTAGAACTTTATTCTAACAGTATTACAAACGAAGTTTGGACCACCACAAATAGAGTTGCTAATCTGAGGTAGTATAGGCGCTTAAGTTGAATTAACTAGCGAAACTTCAGGCTATCGATATGAAAAACGAGATACAAAATCTTAATTAATTTTCAATTAACTACACATTTAATGGCCCGTTCCTAAAGAAACCTAAATTCCAACATAAAAATAACATTACACCTCTAAACCACGAAGAGTTAGGCAGAGGTCTACTTAGTACACCCACATTTCGCCAGTTATGAGAAATTCCTGTTGGAACCCAATAACACTTTGCCCGACATGGGAATCGAACCCGGACCTCATTCTCAGAAGTCACACTTACAATTACAACACCAAGAACATTGTTAGCGTTATGGGCTTGTGTCCTGAAAAAATCTAATTAGTCCATCAGTTAGATTATCAAAAAAAAAAAAAAAACCCGACTGCGTAAAAAATAACTAATCATATTGACTGCAACAGTCGGGACCCATATTCGATGTAATGATTTTAGTCTAGATTATTTAATGGGTCCCGACTGTTGCAGTCAATATGATTAGTTATTTTTTACGCAGTCGGGTTTTTTATTTATTTTAATTATTTTTTTATTTTACACTTTTTGGTTACTTAGATATACCATTTTAAAATCCTCATGATGAACCCTTTATCAAGCCGTTCAGAATGCAGAGCGTGCCAAAAATTTGAATTTGGCGCCAGAAATCCGCCATTTTGTTTCTATTTATTATTTTAATAGACCCAGTGTCATTCTCACAGTAAATACCTACGAATCTAACGACACCTCTCAAGCTAAAATCCATCGAGCCGTTCAGGCCACAGAGCGTGCCAAACATTTATACATACATGCCTACTTACATACATACTCTCGAAAAACATAACCCTCCTTCTGGCGCAGTCGGCTAAAAAATATTTGACACGTATTTTTTCTTTTGTTACGTAAACCAAAATTGACGAAGATACGACGCTTTTAAAATTCTCAATACGTCACGCCTCGCTATAAATTTTAGTGCGTTGTGACGTCACGAGCCCCCAATCTCGAGTTTTGATGCGTTTATCTTTGACAATATTCATTGATTTACAAAAACCAAAAAATACGTGTCCATTATTTTCCAATACTCTAACTGACGGACTAAATAGATTTGCAATTTATTGATGGTGGAAACTAGCCTATTATGATATTACTAGCGGTCATAGAGGCCGTGTTTTTTTTTAGAAATTATCTTTATAAAACAACTAGCGGACGTCACGCGGTGTCACCCGCGTAGTTCCCGTTCCCGTGGGAGTACAGAGATAAAATATAGCCTATGTTACTCAGGGTGAATGTAGCTTTCTAATGGTGAAAGAATTTTTTAAATCGGCGCAGTAGTTTTTGAGTTTATTCATACACACAAAACTACAAATCTTTGCTCTTTATAATATTAGTGTAGATATTAATCGTGTGTGAAGTTTAGCTAGATAATTCAACTTGACATTGTATTAAATTTAAATAAATTAAGTACCTACAAAATGCATTGAATATAGAAGGTGTGACACGGAACTAGTTTGATACAAAAATCTTTTTTTACAACAGAGGTAATTAATACAACAAAATTGTTTATTTTTATTCTTATCACTATCCTACTCCCAATAAAATATCCAAAATATTAAAATTACCATTCCTTTGATTTAACAAATTTAAATTTAATAATTGACTTATAATAATTGCACTAAAATTTCGGTTATATTATTTTTTGTTTGTTCATTACATTCTAACTCCTAAACTGCCGAACTGATTTTGACAAAATTCGGCATAGAGGTACATTTGGACATAGAAAGACTACTAAATGTAGGATGCCTCACGACTCACAAGTGCCAACTGTACTAACTGGGTTGTGGAGGTCAGATAGGCAGTCGCTCCATGTAAAATACTGGTATTCAGCTGCATCCGGTTAGACTGGAAGCCGACCCCAATATAGTTGGGAAAAGGCTGAAAGGTGAATTGCTGACAGGTTTGTTACGACACTTCCCCAGTTAGAACACTAGGAAATGGCAAATAGTAGGCGTTTTAGGACACTGCCGGATGTAATTTTGAAGTTCAACTGTGCTATTGCCAACTTTATTTCAATACAATCCTTTCACAGACATTTTATCTCAGATGGAAGCACTCAATTAGCAACCTTTTATGGTAATATAAATATAGATCAATGTGATTTTAACAGTGATATAAAATCACAGGAATAATCTGTGAAAGGAATATAAATGACGTTTGATTTGAACTTCGATTCATAGACAATGGTGTCGATTCTGTTGTGCACAAACTAAACTTAATTTAGGCTATTGCTATCTTTTACTAGAAGGCAGTGCGAGAAAAGGACGGCTATAGCTATGAACTAAGTTAGAGATGTCAAACTAGTTTATGCCTTGCGCTTCACCGTGTTTTTATTCGACATGTTTTTACGTGCACCCTTCATTTGTATGGAAATATTAGTTCCAACTAAATTTGACAGCTCTAAATCACGTCCGTTTCTTTCTCGTTTTATTTGAGAGAAAAGATAGAATTAGCCTAAATTAAGTTTAGTTTGTGCACAACAGAATCGACACCAATATTCATATTGAATCATAACTTAGCCTTATTATCAAATCCGTCTAGACCATAGACTAGAAACTGTCCCAAATAAGGCGCCATCCTCTCTGGATGACTTATATGTACATCATGTATACCATCGACAATTCTCAACCTTAAATTCCTCCCCGGATACTCAGCTTCGTCTAACAAAAAGTCCGTGTTTCTGAAGAGTTTGTTTTTCATAGAATTTTGACAGGCTACCGTTAAAATGGGAGTTTTGGTCGCTGTGAATAGTTTTTTTACGTGTTCGGGGGAGAAAGCGGGGCCGTGGACGCGTTTCATTCGGAGGTCGTATGTGTACCTGTGGGAGAATAAAATAAAAACATGAATATCACACCGTAACCGTTCACAGGCGGCAGGTACGCGCAGGTACTCTTTTCGCTTTGAACACTTGCCGAACTAATTCAGGCCTGCGCTCACCTGTCCGCCGTATGGTTGACACATATAACAGTACCTTTGTAAACATTGACATCTTCAATGAGAGATTTTCTTTTTAGCTCTTCCCTAGTCGCTGGATAGATGGCGCTAGGAGTTAGTATGATAATGCAAGGAATGGAACTTAAAAAAAACTGATTTTAACAAAGCGCGAGAAAACTAGGTTTTATTCGGAAGGTTAAGCAAATGAAAGTGTCAGTCAACGAGAGTATGTGACGTGACACAATGTTTTTTTTCCAAGCGTTTTGGCTTTGTCACTAACTACCATAGTAAGTTCAACGCCATCTATAGAGTTCTTGGAAACTAAGTTTTTTTTTAATACCTCAAAAAGAAAACCTCTTATTCCCATGTAATAGTGGGCGCAGTGTCTCAAGACGAAAGTCTATGACCAGTGTGTGTTGCCAGTGATTACATACGGGACCGAAACGTGGTCGCTCACAATGGGCCTCATCAGAAGGCTTAAAGTCACCCAAAGGGCAATGGAGAGGGCTATGCTCGGAGTTTCCTTGCGCGATCGAATCAGAAATGAAGACATCCGCAAGAGAACCAAGGTTACCGACGTAGCCCAAAGAATTGCCAAACTTCAGTGGCAGTGGGCAGGGCACATTGCTCGCAGAACGGATGGCCGATGTGGCTGAAAAGTTCTGGAGTGGCGACCGCGAACCGGAAGACGTTGCGTTGGAAGGCCTCTCACTAGGTGGAGCGGTGACCTGGTGAAGGTTGCGGGAATCCGCTGGATGCGAGTCGCACGGGACCGGTCAATGTGGCGACACTTGGGGGAGGCCTATGTTCAGCAGTGGACGTCTTTCGGCTGAAATGATGATGATGAGGGAGCGAGCCTATTGCTATCAATCGGGAACAGATTCAGACTCCGTAACTGCTACTGAGAAATTCCTGAGGGCAAATCCCAATAACACTTTGCCCGACCAGGGAACCGAACCCAGGACTTCATGTTCAACAGTCACGATAGAGACCACTATACCTACCAACGAGGCAGTCTGTTTAAGTATTTGTTTTTTATTTAAGTTTTCTATACTTACAGCGTTTAAAAAACCTCATCACGAAGCCGTCAACCAAGCATTCTGTACATCAAACTAAGTAACTTTACTCAAAAATTATTGCTGGGAAACTACTTTTTTTGGTGTGAAAAATCATGTTTTGTGGTAGAACTCAATGTAACGCACTCAAAACATTGTGCTGATGGATGGATTGAATAGTACGGGGGTCGTGGAGGTGTTTAAAGTAAAAATATTACATTTAAAACTTGTAGTAGCACTTCAATACCCGCAATTACAGACACAATTAAAATAACAATGCACTGTGCCTCTGGAGGCACGGCCGGGAGCATACGGGTTAAAACAAAACTTGTCAAAAAGTTGCAACTTTGACCCCCAATATCTCCGTAACTAGAAGGTTCCCAGGTATGGTGTAGAACAAAAAAAATATCGCAGTGACGGGGAGAACAAGTGCCTTTCGGCTTCGTTAAGAGGTTTTTTACACCCTTTATACTTAAAATGGAGGATACAAAATATAAGTTTGAGGTATATTCTGTCATTCTGATTTCTGCTAACACTAATAAAACCCAATCCGGGGTTCGAACCGAACGACGGAAAGTTCGAACTTCAGCAAATATGATGGATGATCTTACTTGACATATCCATCTCCTGCAGGCATAGACAATCTCTCTAGGACAGCCGCCGCTTGCTCCTCCGTCAAACTGGGGCGACTCTTTCTTATTGTTTGTAGTGCCTATGAAAATGTAGGAAAATTTTAATTTTTTTTTACGACTAATAGGGAAAATGCACAAATTTTCTTTTTTTTTATTTCGATACGGAATGTAATCAAAAAGGGTTTTTATGAGAAGAATACAAATGACGTCACACCTATATTTAAAAAGTGTTTTTTTTTGTTTTCTATAAGCTTGTTTTAATTCATAGTTATGCACCCGGAGTGGGATCTGGGCTTACTTTAGTAGAATAGGGAATATGCATAATTTTTTTTTTTATTATTTCGATACGGAATGTTAAAGTACTATAAAATAATGGCAAAAAGCGAAAACAAGACATAAATCGGCCAAACAACACAAAAGTTATAACCATTTAAACTTTTGTTTCTATCTCTTTCTAGATAAACGGTATTTAGTATGGATTTTGTACAGTAACAGTCAGAAGTCGACTGCCAATCTCGCAACACAATGGCAAATCAATATTGGTGGTACTTATGACCTTCTTCTATAAGAACGTTTGACAACACTTACACATTAGCAACTTGTTGCCCGCTTAAGATTGTTATTACAAATTTCAATGAGTTGTGTAAGTGATACGGTGACCAAATTGGTTGTTAGCGTTGGAACATCACTCACACGGATAAATATGCGTATGTGTGTATAGGCGCCGCCGCCCGTATAGCGCAAACGATAATGTGCATTGCGGTGGAAGTGGAATTTTGACCTTTGACTGTACATCGATGCAGAGAATGACGTCATTCGCTTTATCGGATCTCTCTGTCAAAAAAAAAACTGCAAATACCCTAAGTATTATGCTGTGCATATAAATTGCAACAGGGTATATGCATGATTTTTATTAATCACTCTAAACAAAGCGTATTAACATCAGAAATAGCAAAGTGAAATTGTTTTTTTAATATCTATAAAAATACTAAGATATAAGCATTCGGAACTGCTGATTAGACAGAGAGATCCGACATACAAAATCCATACTAAATTCCGTTTATCTAGAAAGAGATAGAAACAAAAGTTTAAATGGTTATAACTTTTGTGTTGTTTGGCCGATTAACGTCTTGTTTTCGTTTTTTGTCATTATTTTTATAGTGCTTTAACACTCCACATCTAAATAAAAAAAAGAAAATTTATGCATATTCCCTATTCTACTAAAGTAAGCCCAAATCCCAGCCGGGGTGCATAACTATGAATTAAATTTAAAACAAGCAAAACACTTTTTAAATATAAGTGTGACGTCATTTGTATTCTTCTCATAAAAACCCTTTTTGATTGATACCCTTGATATGCTTTTTATGGAAGAGCTTTTTAAAATTCAACTTTTTCATGAAATAGTCATTCAATAGAGTTACATGAACTTGGAGGGTTGTATTGATGATTTTGATGATTATAATTCTGTAACTACATGCGTCTTACAGTCGCAAACAATATTTTAATCAACATACCCTAGCACTGGCCTGCATATTGCAAAAAACGTAAGAAAATTTCAATTTCGCGGGCAACCCTGGAGCAGCAGCCTTAAGAACTTTAATAAATGTAGGTGGGTCAATGACCGCTATTGCGATCTTAACTGTCAGCAACTATGTATAGGTAAAAAATCAGAGCAGTCTTTGGGGACTGCCGATAGAAGTGAAAACAAAAAGTACACAGGCCCCGCCCCAGTCGTAGCACTGGTAATGCCCCGCGCATGCCTATGTGGTGCTACGCCGTAGCGGATGCTACGAGTGCTACGAACGGCTACGAAGCGTGACCGCACGTTACGTTACGTGACGATGAGTTCAATGTTTTTCCTTCACCCAAAAAGTGCTCAACGCGCCTAAAGAAGTTTTCACTTCAAAAATGACTAGGTATGAAAATTCAGGACAAACCTCTGTCCACTTCATTTTCGGTGCATTTTCCGGCTGAGTATTGAACTTGACATAATTTTTGTAGTGATCCGTGAACAAGACATGATACCTGTAAAAGAAAACCAACAGTAAGTTTAGCCACATGTAAAACTGGGGGGGTTCCCTATCCATTTGCATAAAATTTTAAGACCTAATATAACTTGGCATACTTTTGTTACTACTAATTATATTTTTGCATAACATTTTTACGCATAACACCTTACGCATATTTTTTTTAAGCATAATTTATCTAATCATAATAATGATTAAGCATAACATTGTTAGGCATAAATTGATTTTCGCATAATGATACTAAAACATATTTTTTATAGGCATAACAAAGAAGCATAATCCTAAAATGATAGACATACCCTAATTGGATATACCAATTTATTTTGACGATTGGAATAAAACCATCTCTCCGAAGCAGGTAATAACATACATAACATATTTGTTTTGAACATAGTTGATTGTGAACATATGTGAGTTTTTTCCCTGTAAGAAGCGTGCAAACAAGCATACACCATGCATGCAGCAAACATGCAGCTTGCAAACATTTAAACAAGCATACACCATGCATGCAGCAAGCATAAAGCAAGCATGCGTGCAGCAAGCATGCAGCAATCATGCAGCAAGCATGCAGCAAGCATGCATTCAGCAATCATGCAGCATGCAAGCAAGCATGCAGCAAGCAAGCATGCAGCAGGCAAGGTTTCTGTCACGGCTCCGGCGCTGCGGGGCACCGGCGGTCCCACGCGAGCTTATCGTCGCAGATGTGTTTAACGCTCACCACCGCAGCTTCGGCTTGCTGCAGCGGTGGCGAGTGTTACAACCACCTGCTCCTCAACTCGCAGGCCGCCTCGCCCCTCCGCGCCTACGCGATTTTAAATTACACTCTAGGGGTAGGGCAGACAAGACTACGTGAAGTCGGTTTTGCAGCGATTCGTTTCTGTCACTAACTTTTGTAGTACAACTTAATGAATTTTTAATTCAAAATAAATACGTAAAAATAACTCAAATTTTATTCTGGTATTTATATTATTTGTATGCCTAAATACTATTATGCTAATAGTCATTATGCCTAGTAACATTATGCAAAATTCAATTTATGCCAAAACAAATTAGCCTTCAAGATGATTATGCCAACATAAACAGTATGCCAAAAAAAAATTTGGCAATGTATTATTATGGCAAAACAAATTATGCCAAAACAGTTATGCCAAAGTATATTAGGAAAAAGAAGATTATGCAAAAAAAGGGATCCCAACTGGGGGAGCCCTTTGCCATCAAACGGGCACAAATGACGACCCGAATGGCGTGGGCCCAGCGGTAGTGAGGTTGCCTTACGTTCTTAGGGTCCCGGGTTCGAATCCCGGTAGGAGCAAATGTTTGTGTGATGAGCATGGACATTGGTTTCCGAGTCATGGATGTTTATATATGGTTCATACGTATCATAATACCTAAGTTTATCCTAACTAATTTCGATATAACTACGGTTGATTTACATATGTTCATAACGCATATTGGTCGACTCACCTACTGTTTTACTTACCTAATTTTTATTCAACTAAAATTAATCGCACTAACGAACGATTAATCTAATGGTTTTTTAAGATTTTGGATATTTCAACTACGTATGAAATACCTAATGGACGACTTGCCTACATACTGCACGCGCTGGATTGATTTCTAAAGTGGTGGGTAGTTACTAGGGCATACGAACCGGTTTTTCCGGGAAACCTATTTGGGGGGGGTTTAGAATGATGTACGCACGTGGTAACTGTTTTCGCGTCGGTGTCCCTTCCACCCCGTATAATTCAACAATAGGTGAATCGTCCGTTAGTTGAATAAACCGTAGGTGAATCGTCCGTTAGGTGAGTAAACCGTAGGCGAGTAAACCGTAGGTGAGTAAACCAGAGATGAATGGTCCTTTATGGATTTCGTTCATTAGTTATTACAAAAATCTGTGAAACGATCTTTAGGTATTTTAAACAGTAGGACTTTGGACCGTAGTCATATCGAAAATAGTTTTAATAAACTTAGTTATTATGATACGTGTAATGTGTATGTCTTTTACATGTTTTTTACTTACATTTTTGGATATTATTAACCTGAAAATTTAAGCATTCGTCCTCCCTAGGTAGCTTCATGGTCATTTCTTGGAGGCTTAGCAACGGCTTTGGCCTTTTTACCTTGTAATTTATGTTATTTAAGTTTTTATCTTTATTATATCTTTGTTTACTTTTGTGATGTCAGTTAGTGGCAACCCTAGTTTTGTTTTTAATTTATTGCTGGAGCTAGTTATAGGTTGTATAGGTAAATCACATCGACCTCATTCGATTTTCTTTTTAATAATTTTCTAATTTTAAAATGTAAATATCTGGAGTTGACAGGAGCCTGGTGGTGGAATGGCAGTCTACGTTCAGAGCTGAGAGCATTAACACCTCTGAGAAGCTCCATAAAATTATATTTAAAAGGGCAGTTTCCCTTATTCTTCGGTTTTAAGTCGGCCTCTCTCCGTGCCGCACCAAGAACACCTGGAAACCTTGATGTTTGAGCTACACAAGCCTGATGAAGATTTGATGCTCCTCGGCCCTCCTCCTACGGCCTGAGGATTGACGGTCCTCGGCCGTCCACCACCGTCTGAAGATGAATGCCCTCGGCCCTTCTCCTACGGTCTGAGGATTGACGGTCCTCGGCCGTTCACCACCGTCTGAAGACGATGCCCTCGGCCCTTCTCTACGGCCTGAGATTTGATGGTTCCTCGGTCCTCCTCCACAGTCTGAAGACGGACGTTCTTCAGTTATTTATTCCATTCTGCGTTTCATCTTCAGTACTTTCCGCCAGCTTCACTGGCATTAGTAATTAAGTAGCTCCAGCCTTTAGATTATCTTTGTTAATAAATTCTTATAACTTGTCCCCTTTATTTCTTTTAATAGTGCTCCCCTCCAGACTGAAAGTTAGGTAGGTGAGTGCTCAGAGTGACCTTACAGTTTTGTGGATCCTATCCAGGAAAATGTAACGTTACAGACTGGCGCCCAAATATTTACTAACCCACCCCTCTTAAATGATTTCTAGGCATTCTGCACATCTCAAAATTCGAAAATAACACTTCCCCAAGTGAGTATATTTGGTAAGCATTTTATTCATTTTCATCTTTTCACTCATCTCAACTCTTACTCAACTATTCTTCAACTAAACATCATCTAGGTATTCCTCACCTCACACACATTCCATTATCGAAAGATAATTGGCACCCTTTCGGCCTCTTGGTTGTGTTAACCCACTTGTGGGCATTGCCAAGGTTGGAGACTGGTTACTTTACGACGGTTATTGGACAATATCCCGTAATCGTTCATCTCATATTATACTTACTCTCTACCAAAACATCGCTATACTGCATCCCACAGACTTGCACACCACTACGTTTACCCTCTGGTATTCGTACCCAACGGTCGCTTGATGTGTTAATCCATTCGTGGACACTCCCAAGTGGGTCGTTGGGACACTTCACGACAGAAACAGGAGAATATCCTGTGGATGTTTATACAACCCTAAAATACTACGGTTACACCCACTACAAATACTTTACTAATATATTCTGAACTATTAACACTTTAAAGATTACTTCATTTTATTTTGATCTGATAACACGGCTAGTGAAATCTATACATTTTGACGTGACAACGTCTTATAAATTGGTTTGCCGGGTGACACTTCAAGAAACTGCGTTACGCTCCGCTCACGTTATGCGCTCACAATGAGAGCGAGTGAGAGCCCGCCTAAGAGCGAGAGAGACAGACATAAAAAGTTTATTTTACCACTCAAAGTCGTTGTCACGTAAAACTTTCGCCCGTATACCGACTTTACAGGCAACCAATTTTTTACACTGAAAAATTACTTGATCCTAGACTATAAATTTGTCATACGCGAATCTGGCGTAAAATTGAATCTTTAGGCTATAATAAAATAACTAAATCTAGATTTTTCTAAGAAATTCTAACGAATTAAATCTAAACTGAGTTATGATAATTTTGGGTGATATTTTTATTCAATAACACCAAAATCTTATAAACATACTCGTTAAAAATTCCTTCATTTTTCGATAAAAAACGTACTTACATACATACAGATAATATACATAACCTCCCTTTTGAGTTTCGCCCTAGTCGGGTAAAATTGCATAAAATTATTTTGGGTTGACTTGTTATTTGTCACGCGTTGCTAGGTAACAGGCCCATAGAGATCTAGTTCTTTTGCAGCAGCAAAAAGTTTTTAATCAAACTTTGCGGTGGCCAAAATAGGTACTAAAGTTTAGCAAACTTTTTATGCATTAGTTCCAAATTTTACCACCATACAGTTTTTATTGGTTTACGATATTTTTAATCAAACCTCTTTGCACCCTCTGTGTCATACTCTTAATATTATTTTTTAATCGAACCTCTTTGGAGTCTTATAAATTTTTAAACATTCTTGGGCTCAAGTACTCAGACCCTCTTAATGTTTTATTCGGAGCTTACCCGACTACTGTATTACGGGAGCTGTCCTGACGTTTACTCAGTTTACTGAATACGGTGTTGCGGTCCTGACCTGATCCCTCTTTCCTCCTAAACACGAGTCCACACTCTTAAGGGCTAGTCCTCACTCTCAAGTGCGGGTCCTAAGCACGGGTCCACACTCTTAAGGGCGAGTCCTAAACACTCTTAATCTTGAGTGCTCTCTTAGACTTGAGTTCCCTCTCAAACGCTCTCTTGGACTTGAGTTCCCTCTCAAACGCTCTCTTGGACTTGAGTTCCCTCTCAAACGCTCTCTTGGACTTGAGTTCCCTCTCAAACGCTCTCTTGGACTTGAGTTCCCTCTCAAACGCTCTCTTGGACTTGAGTTCCCTCTCAAACGCTCTCTTGGACTTGAGTTCCCTCTCAAACGCTCTCTTGGACTTGAGTTCCCTCTCAAACGCTCTCTTGGACTTGAGTTCCCTCTCAAACACTCTCGGCCTCCGTAGATTTTTTTTTTTAAATTTCTTTTATCACTTTCATAATATTTTATTTATTTATATTTTTTTTCGATACCTTTTACTTTTGAATTTGCTATCGCCTTATTTTCTGTCTGGAGTTTCTTTACGGTTTTTATTATTTTATAACTTCAATGCCTAGCCTCTTTAACTGATTGCTTGTAAAAACATTAGATTTTAAGTTTTGTAAATACTCCACAAGGTTTACCTTTCCTTAAAACTTTTGGCTTTGTTAGATCCCTTTATTTAATTTCGTAGAGCGGTGCACCACTCTTTGGCCATTGTGTTGAGCGGTGCACAACTCATTAAATAAGCCGTTGTGTTGAGCGGTCTCACAACTCCTAAAATAAGCCTTAGTGTACTTTTTTAAACTTAGATAATATTTTTTTATCCTTGACTCTCCTTGACCCTTGACTTAAAGCTTAAAGGCTTCTCTTAAGCGCTTTATGCTCTTAAACCTTGGCTGCTTTTCTAAAGCAGAAAAACTAAATATATTCTTTTAATTTTAACGGGTTTTAGAACAGGTGCGGATTACGACACCTAAATTAAATAAATAAGCCTTCGTAAACCTTAAAAATAATTCCTTGTGGAGTATGCGTCATTGAATGTGAACCATATCCCCTAAGTATGCTGGTGATGTATGATTGAGGAAGTGTGTAGGGTAGGTTGATGAAAGGTGTATGAAAGATCAAGGTCTTATTTACAACCTCGAAATTTTTTCTAGTTAGTAATTTTCTGGGGTTATGGGGAATCTTAGTTTTAATTGTTTTTAAACTTACTTTATCACTGTATATACTCATTTAGCTTATTTTTTTGTTGATTAACGCTCTCTTAATGCTAAATAAGAAATTTTTTTCATTGTATTCAAAAATTTTCCGGGGTTTTCGGGGTAATGTAATGTGTATGTCTTTTACATGTTTTTTACTTGCATTTTTGGATATTATTAACCTGAAAATTTAAGCATTCGTCCTCCCTAGGTAGCTTCATGGTCATTTCTTGGAGGCTTAGCAACGGCTTTGGCCTTTTTACCTTGTAATTTATGTTATTTAAGTTTTTATCTTTATTAAATCTTTGTTTACTTTTGTGATGTCAGTTAGTGGCAACCCTAGTTTTATTTTTAATTTATTGCTGGAGCTAGTTATAGGTTGTATAGGTAAATCACATCGACCTCATTCGATTTTCTTTTTAATAATTTTCTAATTTTAAAATGTAAATATCTGGAGTTGACAGGAGCCTGGTGGTGGAATGGCAGTCTACGTTCAGAGCTGAGAGCATTAACACCTCTGAGAAGCTCCATAAAATTATATTTAAAAGGGCAGTTTCCCTTATTCTTCGGTTTTAAGTCGGCCTCTCTCCGTGCCGCACCAAGAACACCTGGAAACCTTTATGTTTGAGCTACACAAGCCTGATGAAGATTTGATGCTCCTCGGCCCTCCTCCTACGGCCTGAGGATTGACGGTCCTCGGCCGTCCACCACCGTCTGAAGACGAATGCCCTCGGCCCTTCTCCTACGGTCTGAGGATTGACGGTCCTCGGCCGTTCACCACCGTCTGAAGACGATGCCCTCGGCCCTTCTCTACGGCCTGAGATTTGATGGTTCCTCGGTCCTCCTCCACAGTCTGAAGACGGACGTTCTTCAGTTATTTATTCCATTCTGCGTTTCATCTTCAGTACTTTCCGCCAGCTTCACTGGCATTAGTAATTAAGTAGCTCCAGCCTTTAGATTATCTTTGTTAATAAATTCTTATAACTTGTCCCCTTTATTTCTTTTAATAGTGCTCCCCTCCAGACTGAAAGTTAGGTAGGTGAGTGCTCAGAGTGACCTTACAGTTTTGTGGATCCTATCCAGGAAAATGTAACGTTACATACGTAACCGTATAATAAGTATGTATTTACAAACAAAAAGTATCTATGTAGTATATCAACTATATGGTGTCCACGACACAAGCCTCGTTGCTTAGTGTGGCACTAGATGGCGCTGTGTGTAATGTCCAGCGATATTTATTTATTTATTTACAATACAATACAATACAATGTCTTTATTTTTTTCTCTTCACAAAGGTTCACATAGTTTTCTTAAATATAGTTGTAACAATGACTTCTTAATATAATGCATAATACATGTTCCTTTGTGAGAGACTGGCGTCCATACTAGGATACCCTGTGTGACGGATCCCCAGGCTCTCACCTCGAATTAAATGTAATTTACAAATAATAAAATAGCTAAATTGAATACATAGGTAAATGATTTATTGCAGAAGGGAAAAGGCAGACTAACTTAATTAACACAAAAAATAAAAATTAGATATGGTGTAGTGTAATAGGTGTGAAGTAAGTGTCCTGTGAAGTGTGCAGGTGAAGTGAGTAGGTGATGTGTGCAAGTGAAGTGTGTGAGGAGAGGTAGGGTGAGTGTGGGCGTAAATGTGTCGGGTGATACAGTTGTGACTTGTGACCTAGGAAATGATTATTAAATATTACGAGGGTACAAGAAGTAACTGCTCTGTAGTGTCATAGTCTAATTTTTGCAACCAGGTTGAGACTTTTATCTTGCAATGCTTATTTGGTAGTGAATAAACTGACAGACTTTTATTAATTTTGTTATACAAATAGTTTGCAAGAAAACCAAAATGCCGACGGGAGAAAGCGGTGTGGAACTGAGTAGTAGGACAAACTGCGTGTTTACGTCGCTTTCCCTCAAAAAGACTAGGATCATAGGGAAGAGAAGAATGCCTGCGCAATATGGTATTTAAGATAAACAGTTGCCGTACAGTTAATACTCCAGTTCGCTCATAAAGTTCTTTAGTGGGAAATAAGAAAGGCAAGAAATGACTGACCTTTAAAACGGCCCTTTGCGAACGTTCAATCCTGAGCATTGATGTTTTAGTTGCACCACCCCATACAGTTATGCAGTAAGAGGTCAGCGATTGGCACAACGCAAAATAAACTGTTCTCATTACGCCAGTGTCCGCAACATGTCGAAGATTTTTAAAAACGAACATTAATTTCCGGATTCTTGAGGAAAGAGAATTTATGTGTTGGTGAAAGCTGAGAGTGCTATCTAGAATAACTCCCAGGTACTTGATAGATTCTGTACGCTGGAGTTGGGGACACGAGCAGTGAGCACTATGTGAAGAAATGCACGAGGATGTGTGAGCCGTAATTTTGAAATTATCAAGTGCACAAGAAGGTTTTTTGATGAAAAAGGAAATATATTTTGTCTTATCCACATTGAGAGCGAGTTTATTCCTAGCTAGCCATGACAACACTAAATTAAAGCCTGTCTGCGCGTAGCAGTATACTTCGGGCCAGGTGTCAGCTTCAAACAAAAGCGCTGTGTCATCGGCAAAAGTTATGATCCTTCCACCAGGCATCTTGAGCTCACAGAGGTCGTTGATGTAAGTCAGAAATAACGGGGGACCGAGAATGCTACCCTGTGGCACGCCATGCACGACGGGAAGGTCACTACCAGTCCATTCATCCACCCTGACTCTCTGGAATCTGTTGGTGAGGTAGTCAGAAAAAAGCTCAAGCTGTGTACCCCTTACACCAATGTTATCTAATTTCTTCAGCAACAGTGGGACGGAGACTGTGTCAAAGGCTTTGGCCAGGTCCATGAAGATTACAATGACTTTTTTATTCACATCCAGTTTATCAGAAACAAACTTAGTAAGATCATGAATGACATCGCTGGTCGACAGGCCAGATCGAAAGCCGTACTGGGAAGGAGATAGCAATGAATTGTTTTCCAGGTAGTCGACCAGGCGCTTTTTTATGATCCTTTCCAGAATCTTAGACAAAGCCGGAAGGATGGAAATTGGTCTATAGTTGTTGACACAGGCTCCATCGCCACTTTTGAAGATGGGGCGAATCTCAGCTATTTTCCAGGCATTTGGAAATTTGCCAGAGTCAATGGCGAGGTTGCAGATAAATAAGATTGGAGAAATGAGAATATGTCTATATCTCTTCAAAATGCTGGTAGAAATGTTGTCATAGCCAACAGCGCAACTAGATTTCAGACTAATAATTATATTTCCGATCTCTTCTAAGTCCGTGGGTAAAAAACACCATTGAGTTGGAATGAGGCTGGAGCGGAAGTGACTGGATATTGTTACCTGAATAACAGCGGTCAGCAATATTTTTGCCGATATTAACAAACAATTCATTGATTAAATTAGTCGAAGAAATAGGATCATTGGTATTAATTAACTGTGTGGCTTCGGTTTTAGATGTTTTCGAGTGGGTAATGTCTTTTATTTTGTTCCATAGCTCTTTGTTATTAGTTTTAGCAGCAGTCTTAAGTTCTGATTTGTCATGTTCCCTTTTTATCTTTTTTAGAAGTTCGTTACAAAAGTTTCTATATCTTTTATAGGTTGTCAATATGCTTTGGTCTTTAGGATATTTTTTTGCCTTTTGGTGCAGTTTGTCACGATTCCTCATACATCGCAACAAACCGGTCGTTATCCAAGGCTTGGTAATTTAATTCCAGTCTCCGTTGCTGTTACTGAGAAATTCCCGACAGAAAAACCCAATACTTTGCCTGACCTAGGAATCGAACCTTGTCACCACTTGACTAGTTCATCACACTTAGCTAGTAAATTAATTCAAACTAGCGGACGTCACGCGGTTTCACCCGCGTAGTTCCCTTTCCCGTGGGAGGACGGGGATAAAATATAGCCTATGTTACTCAGGGTGAATGTAGCTTTCTAATGGTGAAAGAATTTTTGAAATCGGTTCATTACTTCCGGAGATTACCCCCTACATACAAACTTACAAACAAATGTTACCTCTTTACAATATTAGTATAAATAAAATAAACATACCATCTACTAAACTCCTCAGGTGGAACGGCAAAAAAGTTGATAGGATCTAGGTTCACCAGTTTATCTATTCTGCCAGGATAGCATAGATTGTAGAATTGACCTGGAAATGAGACAAAAGAGTTTTTAAGCTCGAATTCCCAGAATGGGGTGGGCAACTGTGGAACTAATGGCGCTAGCATCGCATGAACCAAACAACGTCATTGGTTGAAAATCTGTCAATGTCATTTTATATTTCAAAATAGTTTGACCTCATTAGTCAGATTATAATATAAATGCAAACGGGTATTTATCGCGAATTTTACCTTT
Source organism: Xestia xanthographa (assembly GCA_905147715.2). NCBI lineage: Eukaryota > Metazoa > Arthropoda > Insecta > Lepidoptera > Noctuidae > Xestia > Xestia xanthographa. The sequence continues at coordinate 12,869,575 of LR990671.1, forward strand.
AATATAAGCCCGAACTTTCGACCGGATTGCACCAGCCGTGGTCGCGGGAAGACTGAAGTATTGGAGGCACCGCCACAGCAAAGCGAAGGTGTTTATTCAACTACCCTCACTTGATCTTCATAAATGTTAATTAGGGCCGGTTCACACTAGGACAGCACACTACACTAACAGTGTCCGCATACTGAGATGATTTCACTTGACGAGTACACTTAGTGGTCACTACTACTACTACAACATCCCATAAGAGGCTTATGTCCAGCAGTGTACGCTGGACATAAGCCTCTCCCATGATGAGAGGAATTTGCCGTAATCTCCACGCTTGGCAGGCGGATTGGAGATCGCAGTGATGAAAGACTAACAGAAAACGCTGCTGCACATTCTCTGGTCTACGGAGGCGAAAGGTGTTCTGCCTCAGACATTAGTCGCCTTATACGAAACCCGTGAGTGTAATGGTTTGATACTATTCTACTCTGCCGGATACCACACGGCCACTGTTACATTTGAGATTTTGTCCCTCTAGTGGGAACGGAACAAAAGCCCAGATGCAAAGTGGGTTGGTATTGAAAGGCAAAGAAACCTCAAACTATCTCAAACAACATAAGTTTATTAATTTAAACCATATACAGGGTGGAATTTTGTAATGCCACCTGGAGGGAAAGTACTCTTAATACCGGAGATAGCAAATTTTACTCAAAGGAAACATTCCTTCATTTTTAAAAATAAATTAATCTACATTCAAAGATTTTGAAAATTCGCGTGCCACACTCGGGAATCGAACCGTCTAAATTCCAAAAAAATAACACCCTGTACTTTTATGGCACCAATCGATAGGGTAAATCATAAGGATCAAATCCCTCTAACAAATACGATAAATTAAATGAAAGGGAAACTATGAAATCTGAACTTATAAATTCAATGGGATAAGATAAAGCACTTTTAGTCAAAGGTCCATCCAATTACGAACATAGTAAACAATTCTCTTTTGACGACATTTATTAATTAAAATGACGAAGAACTATTTACATAGGAATATTGCAATTTGCACAAACAAACACATGCAAATTGCAATTTTCTTCTGCAATCTTATTCTCTTAAAAAAAAGAAAAAGATAAAGGTACATCATTTTATTAAAGTGCTTTATCGTACCTATTGAATTTATCCCATTGAATTTATAACTTAAGATTTCATGGTTTTCCTTTCATTTAATTTATCATGTTTGTTAGAGGGATTTGATCCTTATGATTGACCCTATCGATTGGTGCCATAAAAGTACAGGGTGTTATTTTTTTGGAATTTAGACGGTTCGATTCCCGAGTGTGGCACGCGAATTTTCAAAATCTTTGAATGCAGATTAATTTCTTTTTAAAAATGAAGGAATGTTTCCTTTGAGTAAAATTTGCTATCTCCGGTATTAAGAGTACTTTCCCTCCAGGTGGCATTACAAAATTCCACCCTGTATATTGACAACTATGTATAGTAATTTAAACTATTTGAACTATATATACATAAACTTAAATATAAAAAGGGTAATAATGCCAGCCAGTGTAAACTTCAGTCGGTTTCGAACTATGGTTGTGTGGGGTTGCAGATAAACCCAGTACTGTTCCTTTTTCAAAAGTTTAAATTAAATTTGTTCTTACTAAAATATCAAGATACACCACACGGCCACGGTAGTGGTCACTGGTGGGCTTATATTGAAGGTAAAATTCAGGATAAATACCTGTTTACATGTGTATTATAATGTGTTCTGATCGTGAAAGTTTATAAAGACAATTCTCATTGGTCAGATTGGGTCTAAGCTATGGACGCGCCATCTACAATCAGCTTTGAGCAGCCTTCCCCATTTTGTTCAGTTCGGCAGATTCAGTTTGACGACACGGTTTGCACAGTGGTTGAGTTGTCTCGGGTTCGATTCAACATTCATCTGCCTAAATAATTGATCCACAGTTTTGGGACTTTTCCCATCTCTCCAAATGCAATGATGGGAAGAACAAGTCCCACTCGGTATGTGCCTTAGCCTTTTTCTTATGTTGGGGTGCGTGTATGCCGAGGCACAAAGGTTCCTAGGGATGTAATGGATGGCCACCCACAGGTCAACCCTAGTAAGTAAGCGTTACTTAAGAGCCTGTACTACCTCAAATTAGCAACTCTATTTGTGGTGGTTCAAACTTCGTTTGAAATACTGTTAGAATAACGTTCTAATCAGCTTGCACTACAAAGTGGTTATTAGGTCAGTCACTGCGGCCGAATAGTGCGAAATGAGTGGTTTTTAGGGTTCCGTACCCAAAGGGTAAAAACGGAACCCTATTACTAAGACTTCGCTGTCTGTCCGTCTGTCTGTCACCAGGCTGTATCTCATGAACCGTGACAGCTAGACAGTTGAAATTTTCACAGATGATGTATTTATGTTGCCGCTATAACAACAAATACTAAAAACAGAATAAAATTATATTTAAGGGGGCTCCCATACAACAAACGTTATTTTTTACGTATTGTCTAATTTTGTATAGATAAGGTACGGAACCCTTCGTGCGCGAGTCCAACTCGCACTTGGCCGGTTTTTTATTCTTTATAAAATCAAATTTTCGTCTTTTGGAAAAAATAAAAAAACATAAGACCTGCTTTATAGTTAGTTCAGTTAGTATGCAGTTTCATGATCTAATTTGAAGTACTTTTTGAATACCAGCGGTTTATTGTTCGATTTGGAGGTAACTTTGGAATTTTTTTCTATCGAGAAAATTTATGGAATCGTGTTTTCGCCAAACATAAGACCTAACATTAATTCTCAACTTTACCATATATTTATTTCAAAATTAATGCTGCAGAATTTTAGGCGTAACGGAGGATCATGCTAATCCATTTGAGGTAGTATAGGCCCTTAACTTTAAAAATCAGTCTTTGCAGCTCTTTTTCGTCCGTCTTAGCCCTTTATATTTACCTAAGTAAGCTCCAAAGGAGTGTCCAATCAACGTGTAGGTCTTCCATCTGAAGTGTTTGACGACCGCATGGACTGAGTACACCATGTCGTATATGCTGATCATCAATCCAGGGAGAAAGCGGTCAGACTTACCGTTACCGGGAAGGTCTACACCTGGAAATTAACAAAAATTAACTGTCCCAATCGGACTGCTTTGTGAAAAGTTACAAGTGCTGAAATATTTGTGAAAAATAATATCTGGTCAGTCTTCGGGGACTGCTGATAGAAGTGAAAGCTAAAAGTACACAGGTCCAGGGAGTCTAAAATGGCCGCTTTAGCAGAATCGTAATATGAATCAATGAAAATGGACTTTATAGTTATGACTATTAAGTCCATTTTAAGAATTTAATTTTTTTTAACGCGATTCTTATTATTGTTACGAGCTGGGTATGGGATAAATTAATTACTACCGATGAAACAACTGAACAACTTTAATAATCACAAAACACTTCAAACTCAATTACAAGTACATTACTGATCACTATTCGCTTAGATATCGCACTCACTAGTTCACTTTGATTTGTCCCGTACTGTAGCCAAAATAATACTGCCCGCTCCTCGACTGGAATTCGCTGCGCCCCCGCCAGGGGGCGCGGCAGGCGGTATCAGGGCTATGCCCTCTGACCGCGGCGGCCATACCTCGGCCCGTAAAAACGGACCCGTCTTTGGGTTGGACATTGTCCAAAACTTGATGGGCGCATGACATGCGCCCATGTGTGTGGTTGCTGTATTGTGACTGTAGGCGCGCCACAGCGCTGTTGCACAGCGCTGCTTTCTTCACAGTGCCCCGGCGGTCCGTCTCCGCCGGGTGAGACCCCCGGTTACCCGAGGGAAGCCCAGCGGGAGACAACCAGCGACAGAGGCACCGACTTACAGCGCACCTACAGTGGATGTGTGATTCCCGCCCGCCCCACTAGCCAGAGCTAGCCGGCAGTGGTACGGGCTGCGGAAACGATGTGTGTGTGTGGGCGGTATTGTATGTGTAACACCGCCCATGTGTGCGTTTTCCGCGGGCCCGAGGGCCGCGTCCACGCGTGTGTCTACGTGCTTGTAGAGGAGTGCATGTGTGGTCATGGCTGCGCGCCCTGCCTATATTAACTTAGAACAAGTCGCGCAGCCGGGTGTGCGTAATGTGTGTGGAGTCATATTGTGCAGGTAAGCTGCGTGTAGCGAGGAACAGCTTACCTGGGTCCATCCGGTGTTGAAGGCGGCGGAGGGGGGGCGACCATGCATTGTTGGTCGCGGACGCTCCTGAGTCATCCTTGACGGTCTATCCACTGTACAAGGAGAGTAACGCAGCTAGGCCGTCAAGGACGACCAGTTCCACGTCCTGACCCTGCCTGATGGCACTAATTAGGTCCATCAGCAGCTGGATGGCGCGGGCTGTGAACTCCTTCTGGGCTTCTGGGCCGGCGGCTGGGCCGGCATTGGTGATGCCGCGCTCGGCATCGGATTCTTCCTGTTGTAGGGCCGTGGACCGCGCTATGCCAGCGCCGGCTGTTGGCCCTACCATCTTCTTCACCTCGGGCTGCGTTGGAGCCGCAGCCGGGGTCACAGCCCGCTCCAGGGTCGGAGGCAGGTCGCCCGGTTGTTCTCCCTCAGGTGCGGTGGGGGGCGCGGGTACCTTACCCTTGCCCCCTCGCTTCCTCTTCTTTCCCCTCCGCCGCTTCGAGGAGGGGGGAGCTTCTCCCCTGTTGGTGGGCCCGTTGGCCGCCGCCATCAGCGACACGCCTTGGGCCTCGGTGGTGGCCACTTCTGATGGCCCCTCGGCAACCGTGGTCGGTCGCCGTGAGGCGGTAATGGCGGCGACTGTGCCAGCTCGCCTGTTAGCCCTTATCTCTGCCTGGAAAGAAGGGCACTTGATGTTGTTGGCGGGATGCTCGCCCCCGCAGTTGGCGCACGTAGCTGGTGCGTCACGTGGGCGGGGGCAGTCCCGCGCTGAGTGCCCCTCTCCGCAGCGGACACAGGCGAGCGGTCGGTGGCAGTGGTGTGATGAGTGCCTCCACTTCTGGCACCGGTGGCACTGGGCGGGCCCACGCTTGCCCCGCCAGGCTTCTATCTTGACACCCCTCATGTATAAAAACACGGAGGTGTCAAAGATCCTGCGTACGTCGGGCGTCCTCTTGAGTACGGCGTGGAACACGCAGCCGGGTCGTCCCTGGCTCGCCTTGATGTGGCGAACGTACTCCGGCTCGTATCCCAACGCGCGGAGCTCCTCCTCGATCTCCTGTGGAGTGGTGTCAATGGGCAGCCCCCTGATGGCCACCTTGCAGCTTCGCTCCGCCGGCAGCGAGTAGGCATACCAGGAAGTGCCGTCCTCCTTCTCCAGGCCAGTCAAGTAGCGCTGGACCACCCTATATTCGAGTTCACTCTCTGGAGTGAACCGAATTCCAGTGCCAAATGGTTGGGCACTGGGGAGGTGACCCAGCTCTTCCTTGAGGGCCCTGAAGTGGGCGGTCCATCCCGGCAGCCTTTCCACCGTCAGCGGAGGATACCTCGGCCGCTTCTGCGACTTTGGCTTGGGCTGCGTGGCGGCCGTGTCACGGGGGGCCGCAAGCTGTGAGGGAGAGACAGCGTTGTCTACACTCACCCCATGCTGCGTCCCTGCTTTCGTCGGCGTCGGTAGTGGTGAGGGGGGAGGCGTGCGGCGGGTAGCCTCCGCATAGGTAGGCGACCCGATATCGGCCTGCCCTCCCCGCGGCAGCGCGTGGTCGCGCCGCGGCGGCGGGTCGAGGCAATACCGCTTCGCCTCCTCCTCGGACTCGTCCGTGCTGCGGCGCCGTCTCTGGGGTCGTGACTCCGGCCGGAAGTCGGAGCCATAACCCCTCGACGGCGACGTGGTCAATCCTGGTGTGCGCCTCCCTTGCGCACTCGGCCCCGAATCATCCGACCTCGCAGACGCGAGCGACATGCTCGAGCCGGCTCGCGACGAGCATGCCGACCGTTCTGCTGGTGAGTCGTAGGCCGAGGCACGAGGGGGCGCCGGCGATGCGGGCACCTGGGGCGCCAGTAGAGCCTGGCGCGCTCCCGGTGCCAGCCTGGGGTCCCGGCTGGAGAGCCTCGCCACGGACGCGGCCCCGGAGGGCGCAGTCAACGCGGCGGGGCGTGCAGCCGTGGCGGCGCGTTGTTGCACGGCGGGGCGCACAGATGGCGCTGGTGCCGGCACTGGGGTGGCCACTAAAGTGCGTGGCAGCGGAGTGGGCGACACGGGCGCGGGCGCGCGCCACGGAATCGCGGGCTCTTGCACGGGCGGCGCGGGATTGCGCACAGCCACATGCGTGGGAGCGGCGGCGCGCAGTTGCGGCGCGCGGCCTGTGTTCACAGCGGCAGTGAGGGGGGCGGGTGTCTGAGATGGAACCGGGCGGGGCGCAGACGGGCGCACAAACTCGGCGTGCGGTTGGCTCGGCGGTGGTGCCGGCGCAGCACGCGCAGGCGCCGGTGACGCCGACGGGCCACACGCATCGGCAGCCGCGCCTCGACTCGCCCCGACCCCTTCCCTCTCCGCCCGGGCTTCAGCCGATTTCTTCTTCCGTCTGGTGGCGGCGGACCTCTTCTTGCCGGTCGTCTTCCTCTCCTCACTACGAGGGGGGGGGGGACCGGGCGGCGCTGGCTCGGGCAGCACGAAGCCGATGTTCGGCATCGATACCGTCCGCTCCAGCGCCCAGAGACGGGCCTCGTAGTCGTCGTCACCGTGACCGGACGAGTCACGGGCGCCGGACATCTTCTTGTCGGTGGCTTCAGGTGGTGAGTGGGCTCGCGATCGCAGGCAGCGCCCTAAGGCGCCGGGCAGCGTCGGTGACTCCCCCTGTGCTCGCACCGGTGCTAGGCACTTGCGCGAACACAGGGAAAGCGAAGGTAGTGGCGATCCGCGCGAGTGGAAGTTTTCGGCAAGTACCCCCAAATTGGTTCACTTTACCGAAAACTTCCTCCGGAGTCCGTCTGCAGCGCTGTAGTGGAGACGTCAGCTCTGGACCACTGGCGAATCCCTGCCCGCTCCCACAAACACGTCGACTATTTATACGACGACCGAACGTTTGAGAAAGATCCATAAGTTCCCAGAATCTTCTAGGCAATTCATACTAGGTCATTGTCCTTCGAGAAACTTCCACAACTTTTGTACAAAGGAAAGAAATAGGTACTTTATGCCCTGGGCGTACGGTCGAAATTACAATGACAACTTCCTGATGTATTTTATAGGTAGTTTGCGAATTTGTACCTACATCATTCGATACATACCTACTACTACCTACCTACTTAGTTGTAGGTACCTACTATTAGAAGCTACTTGTATTGTAGGTATGGGTACGACGTAACACTGCCCCCTCCTTAGACATGCTCGTCCCGAGCATCATTAGGCCCGTAGTATCGCGCCAATCGGTCTACATGGACAATCTTAGGCGCACCTCGTGGACCCTTCTGTATTCGGTAGGTGACATCGTTGATCCTAGTCACGACTCGGTATGGTCCATCCCAGTTTGCTTGTAATTTCGGAGACTTCCCTTTGCTCCGTACTGGGTTATGCAACCACACCAGTGAACTCTCGTCGAAGTCTTTACTATTTGCGTTCCGGTCATAACGGGTCTTCATCTTCTCAGGCATCTGTTGGCCGGATTGTCTAATATGTACATAAACATCATCCAACTTGTTACGCAAGTCATTTGCGTAATCTCTTACACTGCGTGGAGCATCAGGGGGAGTTCCAGTGATTAAATCTGCAGGCAACCGTAATTCCCTTCCAAAGTTCGCGAAGGCGGGCGTCACAGTCGTACTTTCGTGGACTGCGCTGCGGTAGGACAGAAGAAACGGCTGTATGTGCTTGTCCCAATCCCTTTGTCTGCTTTCCACGACTTTTGCCAGATATCTTTCCAACGTTTGGTTGAATCGTTCCACCATTCCATCAGATTGTGGGTGGTAAGAGGTGGCTGTGTATTTCTAAGGGTACTCCAAAACGACAGAAGACTTCCTGAACCAATTTATCTGCGACAGTTGTAGCTTCTTGATTAGGAATGGCGAAGACTTCTGGCCACTTTGTGAAGTAATCCATGACCACCAAGAAGTACTTGTTTCCGCTCTCACTTTCTGGAAATGGTCCCGCAACGTCTAGTGCTATCCGTTCCCAAGGGGCTCCAACATTGTACACTTTTAATGCTCCTCTGCTGCGTGTTTGGGGTCCTTTCACGGCCGCACAACTGGTACATTTGCGACACCAGTCCTCCACATCATCTCGACAGTGGATCCAGTAAAAGCGTTCTCGAATTTTTATTAAAGTCCTTTTTACCCCCATATGTCCTCCCGAACATCCATCATGGTACAGCCGTAAAACATCCGGTACCTTAGCTTTAGCGACAACCATTTGTAGATGACAGCTGTCCCCTCGAGCGTTTTCCCATTTACGGCACAAGACTCCATCATGGATCACCAAGCTGTTCCACTGCGCCCAATAACTCTTCGTGATGGAACTCATCGCAGCCACATCACTCCACTTGGGTTTAGGAGCACCAGCTTTGATCCATTCGAAGATCGGTTTGATGTCCGAGTCATTTTGCTGAGCCTGCTGTAGGGTTTCTTTCCATTCATCGCTGAGATCCATTCTAAGCATCCTCACGGGCACTACTTCCTTAGTCTCTTGCCGGGCACAGTGCTTACAGTCTTCAGGACAAGGTCTTCTCGACAAGGCGTCTGCGTTACCGTGAGTTCTTCCACTGCGATGTTCAGTTACGAAGTCAAACTCTTGCAATAGCTCAATCCATCTCGCCACTTGCCCTTCTGGATTCTTGAACTGTAATAGCCACTTCAATGCAGCATGGTCAGTTCTTAATTGGAATTTACGTCCCAACAAATATTTACTGAAGTGCTGCAATGTCTTTACTACGGCGAGTAGTTCCCGTCTTGTAACGCAGTAATATCTTTCTGGTTTGGATAAAGACTTGCTGCAACCTCTTGGTTTCCTTTCCGTTGAGACAGCACGCCCCCAATTCCAGTATTACTTGCATCTGTGTCAACTATGAAGTCATTTTCTGTGTCAGGATATCCCAAAATAGGCGTATTGCACAGACGTTTCTTTAATTCCTGTAATGCAACGTCGCAGTTCTCGTCCCAACAGAATTGCCGCTTTTCCTCAGTGAGTTTGTGCAGAGGTTTTGCAATGTCGGCAAAATTCTTGACAAACCTTCGATAGTACGAGCATAAACCCAGAAATGCTCTGACCTGTGTTTTGTCTTTCGGAACTGGCCAATCCTTGACGGCGACTACTTTTTCTGGGTCTGTTCGAACACCTTCCCCCGAAACTATGTGCCCTAAAAAGTTCACTTGTTGTCTGAAAAACGAGCACTTTTTCGGACTTAACTTGAGATTTGCTGTTTGGATTTTCGACAGCACTTGGTTGAGGTTTTTAAGGTGATCTTCAAATGTACGGCCCACGATGATTATGTCGTCTAGATAGACAAGACATGCGTCTCCAATCAATCCGGCGAGTACTTGCTCCATCAGCCTTTCAAACGTCGCAGGAGCATTGCACAATCCGAATGGCATAACTTTAAACTGCCACAATCCCTTCCCTGTTGAGAATGCAGTTTTTTCCTTATCCTTGGGGTCTATTTCTACTTGCCAGTAGCCACTTTTCAGGTCAAGTGTGGTAAACCACTTCATACCAGTCAGCGTATCCAGTGTGTCATCGATCCTAGGCAGCGGATAGCTGTCCTTTTTCGTGACATCGTTCAGTCGTCGATAGTCCACACAGAAGCGCATACTGCCGTCCTTTTTCTTTACCAGAACCACAGGAGAACACCATGGACTCGATGAAGGCTCTATAACACCGTCCTTCATCATTCCCTCCATCATGGTTTCCACCTCTTTTTCACGTGCAACTGGCAGTCTTCTTGGTCGCTGACGGATTGGTAACTCGTTACCTGTATTAATCTTATGCTGAACTAGTCCAGTTCTCCCTATGTCAGCATCATTTGAAGAGAAAATGTCGGCGTACTGAAGTAACATCTTCTTAGCCTTGTCCATTTCTTCTTTAAATAAATCGCAGTTTTCCAAAAGTGTTGACACGTCAAACTTTGTACTACGAATTTTATTTCCGGTAGGCAGATTTTGCAATTGACGCATCCAAGCTACTTCCTCGCAAGTGCCGATTAAGATGTCCTTCTTAATCACTTGCTCCTTGTCACTTGGATTCAGTATGCGTATTGCTGAGACGTTGCTGGCCTTGACCAGAGTCCGTGCCATCTTCCATGGAAAGTCATTGTTCACTCTTTCTATCAGAACACTTCGATCTTTTTGTCATGGGCTAAGGCGTCCTTCAATGTTTCATGATGCCCAAGTCTCACGGCGGCTCTAACTTCTAAGTCACGTATTCCATCAACGAACGCTTGTACCAGATTCCCATCGATCAGTGCAGGGGCAGACTGGTATGCTTTCCGAACCAGCTTTTCAACTTCCAGGGCCCACTGCTGTAGGTTCTCGGCACTACGCTGGACACGATCCTTCAACTTAGCACGAAATACGTGCTCCAGGTGCGCGTCGCCATATCTGGACTCTAACGCCTCCAGCAGCTGTTCGTAGGTCACATCCTTGCCAAGCGCTTCAAGAATGTTGAGGGCCTGGTCTCGGAGGCCCAAAGTGAGCGCGGTCATGGCTTGAGATTTTGTCCATCCATTCGCTTTCATAACGGCCTCAAATTGAATTTTATACGCCGACCACGAAGATGTTCCATCGAATGGAGGCACCTTAAAGCCCCGCGCTGGAGGTGCAGGAACTACTGAAGCCACAGTCACATCTCCAGTCTTCAGTTCTCCCAAAGCCTTCTTCATCCCAGCAATCTGCACTTCGGCCTCTGAGATGCGATTCTCGTGCTGGTGAACCTGATCCTTCATTACCTTCAGCTCTTTGCCGAAAGTTGAATGAAGATCCTTTATGAGGATCATCTGTTCTTCTTGACGACGAGCCTGCTCCTCCTTATCGCGTTGCAACTGCTCTTCCAACCGGCGAGCCTGCTCCTCTTGACGGCCAGCCTGCTCCTCCTTATCTCGTTGCAACTGCTCTTCCAGCCGGCGAGCCTGCTCCTCTTGACGGCGAGCCTGCTCGTCTTGACGGCGAGCCTGCTCGTCTTGACGGCGAGCCTGCTCCTCCTTTTCTTGTTGCAACTGCTCTTCCAACCGGCGAGCCTGCTCCTCTTGCCGGCGAGCCTGCTCCTCTTGATGGCGAGCCTGCTCCTCTTGACGGCGACCCTGCTCCTGCAGCAGCGCCATTAAAGCTGACAAGTCTGGCGCCACTGATGCTGGAGAAACTTCGGATGGACCAGCGACTGGCACTGACGTAGGCTGGACTCCACCCGGTGTCTGCGTCGGAGAGTCTCCAAACCGCCTTTGGTCCATGTCCTGCTGTCGCTGACTCCTGGTACGGATACCGTCCGTGTTGTCCTTTGGTAGAACTGGCATAATTTATCCCTCACTTCTGACACCAAATTGTTACGAGCTGGGTATGGGATAAATTAATTACTACCGATGAAACAACTGAACAACTTTAATAATCACAAAACACTTCAAACTCAATTACAAGTACATTACTGATCACTATTCGCTTAGATATCGCACTCACTAGTTCACTTTGATTTGTCCCGTACTGTAGCCAAAATAATACTGCCCGCTCCCACAAACACGTCGACTATTTATACGACGACCGAACGTTTGAGAAAGATCCATAAGTTCCCAGAATCTTCTAGGCAATTCATACTAGGTCATTGTCCTTCCAGAAACTTCCACAACTTTTGTACAAAGGAAAGAAATAGGTACTTTATGCCCTGGGCGTACGGTCGAAATTACAATGACAACTTCCTGATGTATTTTATAGGTAGTTTGCGAATTTGTACCGACATCATTCGATACATACCTACTACTACCTACCTACTTAGTTGTAGGTACCTACTATTAGAAGCTACTTGTAGGTATGGGTACGACGTAACATTATGATTCTGCTATAGCGGCCATTTTAGGCTCGAAGGTTGTGCCCCGCGCACTAAGTGGTGCTACGCCACTAGCGGATCGGATACGAGTGCTACGAAGCGTTCAGTGACGGTCACGCGAGTTCCATGATTTGCGGTCACCCAAAAAGTGCTCAACGCACCTAAATAAGTTTTCGCTTCAAAAATGTGGTCAATGTAGCTCTGATGGAGACCTTGCAGCATGGGGCAGCTTAGCGCAAAGGCACGAAGATGATGATGATGCTGGCCATGTTTGCCACATGCCCGACGAGCTGTGGGCCAAAATAACCACGATGTGGAGCAGTGGCGGATTTACCACTAGACCGAGTAGGCTGGAGCCTAGGGCGGCAAATATGAGCCATTTTTCTTTTTAAGAAATTAATACAATCATAATTATATTCCTAAATGCTATTAGGTTCACACAATGACACAAGCAATTCAATATGTACTAAATTTTCACCAGTTAGATGATTTTTTCTACAACTTATTGAATCGCGTTTATTGAAAACAAGCGACGGGAATAATTTTACATTTATAAAAACTGGAAACGGCAGAAAAATTGTTAATGTGGAAGGTTTATTTGGAACAATAAACTAAGTGAAGGTTCAAATTCAGGCTAAAACAGAGAGTCCAGATGCCCATGTTTAAGAATTTCTTTAAAATTATTACTTATTGTATTTCGCCATGGAATCAAGACAAGTGCCAGGGGCAGCTTTTTCCTGCCTGATGCCACAGAATTGGTATTTTTTTTTTCTAGCCTACTCTGTCCCACTCCTGGGCAAAGGCCTCTCCCTCCATTCTTTCCACTTCTCGCGAACCCGCGCGTCCTCCTTCCAGTTCGGACGGAACCTGTCTAGTTCGTCCCGCCATCTCCTTCGTGGCCATCGTAATTGGTATTATACGTAACAAATTGTAGCGTGTGTTTTAAGGTCTTATATGAGCCTCTGAGTACTTTTACTATCGCTACAAACTTACACATTTTCTTTAAACAAACGCGTGCGGTTCGTATCCTGCGAAAAACTTCTCGATCGATGGGTATAGACAGAGGCTGAAATAAATTAGGGGCCCCTTGCCCAAAGCATACATACGCAAGGTTGCATAGCATGTAGATATTTTGATCTCAAACCTCATAACTATCTGAATTTACTCGAGACAAGATGTAAAAATTTTCGAGCTCACTTTGCTCGCTCTTGCAGTCTAGCTTCTCTTGAATCTTATCTTTGTCTATAAGTCGCCCAGGTAACTCCGGTAGGTCGAAACAATTCTAAACTGTCCAAGGTAGGTAAAGTGTACAAATTTTCGAGCTCGCTTCGCTCGCTCTTGCAGCCTACTTACTCTTGCCTTTATCTGTGAGTCGAACAAGTAACAAGTATCAGGATTGAAACAATTCTAGCCTGTTCAAGGTAGGCTGCAAAAGGTGTTAAAATTTTCGCTTAGCTCAGGAATTTACCTAAAAACTATTTCTTGGGTAATCTTAAGAGCGGGCCGAGCTTCTGGCGCTAATAGATTTTAGGTATTCTATGTGCTCCACGTATGTGTGCGTAAGGCACACCCGCAAAAGCACTGTACGCTAGTGATTGACTAAATCGGAAAGATATCGAATCTTCCATTTATTATTGTACAATTATTTTTTTGGGGTCCTGAAAATAATTAAATAAAAAATAATGTCCGGAATATAATCTATACATATTATTATAATAAAAATAAACAATATGTAGCTAAAAAATATATTAATAAGTAAATTAAAACAATAAAATATCCGGTTACGTTGGTTTAAGCCAGCGGTCGGCAACCCGCGGCCGTCTCACTTGCGGCCCGTAAAAGTTTTGTAAATAAGTTATAATTATCAAAATAAAATAAATGCATGAACAAACCACAATCGACCGTATAGTGTGAATCCAGCCTTAAGGTAGTCGATATTTTTTCCATAGAAATTTCGGGAGGGAATTACTCCACTGTTGGACACTGTACAAACTCCAAAGTTATACATGATATCGTTTTGTCTCAATAATAATTTTACACACACACAACACAACAGGAAACAGAATAGTAAAATAAAAAGCCATTAAGGCTGATGCTCCAGGGTAGCCCGCGAAATTTTAAATTTTCTTACGTTTTTTGCAATTCGCAGGCCAGTGCTAGGTTGTATGTTGATTAAAATTGTTTGTTTGCGACTGTAAGACGTATGTAGTTACAGAATTATAATCATCAAAATCATTCATACAACCCTCCAAGTTCATAAAGGTGCAAGAATGATTTTGACCTTGGAAAAGTAATTTTTCCACCTTTATGAACTTTGAGGGTTGTATTGATGATTTTGATGAATATAATTCTGTAACTACATACGTCTTACAACCGCGAATAATATTTTAATCAACATACAACCTAGCACTGGCCTGCAAATTGCAAAAAACGTAGGAAAATTTGAATTTCGCGGGCTACCCTGAAGCATTCGCCTTAAAGAGTTACGAGCTACCAAAGGTTCGTTTTACTTTTTATTGCCAATTTTAACGCAACTTTGGGCGTAAATTAGTAATAAAAAATGTGTCAAATTTCCAAAACAAGTCGGTACTGACAAAGCACAATTATCGAAGAATTCAAACAATTTGATTTGTACTTGATTCATGCGCTGGTTTTTTTCATAAAACTCGATTTTCCAAAGTTCTTTTTGTATTTTTTAGGCACCTTTTACTATTAATTATCTTGCATCTCACTGAGCTCATTCTGTCGGGCCCGATGCCAGGTGAGACAGCGTGCTTTTTGGGCACGCGCAACAGTGAGTTCGAGGAGCCCGCGACAAGTGCAACCTCAACAAGCGCTTTTCATTTTTTCTATGGGATATGATACGTAGGTATATTGGGCTTCTAGAGTTAATATCACAAGTGCGGCCCGCCTTTAGTTTATTTTGCCACCTTGTGGCCCTTGCCTGCCAAAAGGTTGCCGACCGCTGGTTTTATGCTGTCATGGCCTATTGAAACAGTAGTTAGTAGCACGAGGATAAGGCATAATATACGATAATTCAAAGCCAAAAACACTCCACCGATTTAACCTCAAATTTAATTAACTTACTTTTGTTTCTCTACTATGCTGTAAAATAATCAAAATACGTAAAAACATTATTACAAATCGATATTCCAACCGGGTTAAAACGGTTGACAAATTAAAAAATCGACTATAATAGCAATATTTCATTCGTCAGTCGATATTGTCGACAGCCTACGTCAGTGGATCTCCACACGCACATCCCTAACTAGTCGCAAGAAGAAGCGGCTGTACTACGCGAAGTATCCGCTTAATGAAGTATCGTTTTGTGATTTTTACATTGCTTGTCCAGTGACTTAGCGACAAACTTACGTAGTGGTCAAAGAGCAATGTATTTATTGCAAAAATAGTACAGTCGTCACGTTGTTGTTGTTACGATCGCGGTCCGAAAGTCGAAATTTAATAAATTATATTTCTATGGCGCGCCGCAAAAATCAACAAGCGACACAAGCTCCCCGTCCAACAGCCGAAGCAGGACTAAAGCGGATAGGGGGGAAGCGTGGCGGCTCTGGTTAGAACGGGCGGCACGCACGCTAATTTAGGTATTTCCTTCATAATATTCAAACAAAGACACATTTCGAAAATGTAAAACGTATACGTTATAGAAAAGATGTAGTTTTGTTATTATTCAAAATCTGATGATCTTCCGTGAAGTATTTACGCCGTACTTAGGGTTTATTTTGTTTTTCAGAGATTACTTTGGATTTTTTTTCTATCGAGGAAACTAAAAGTAATCGTGTTTCTAAAGCGTATGATGTATTGAGTGAATCCTTAAATATCTTACATATTAATTGCATAACTGAAGGCTAAGTAATAACGATGCAGTAAGGGATCAAGCGAATGCAATTATTTTGGAATTACGTATCGTTTGCTCGGTAGCGCCTTAAGGGCCTATACTACCTCAAATGGCTTAGCATGATCCTCCGTTACGCCTAAAATACTGCAGCATTCATTTTGAAATAAATATATGGTAAAGTTGAGGATTAATGTTAGGTCTCATGTTTGGCGAAAACACGATTTCATAAAATTTTCTCGATAGAAAAAAATCCCAAAGTTACCTCCATATCGAACAATAAACCGCTGGTATTCAAAAAGTACTTCAAATTAGATCATGAAACTTTGCATACTAACTGAAGTAACTATAAAGCAGGTCTTATGTTTTTTATTTTTTCCAAAAGACGAAAATTTGATTTTATAAATAATAAAAACCACTCATTTCGCACTATTCGGCCGCAGTGACTGACGTAACAACCGCTTTGTAGTGCAAGCTGATTAGAACTTTATTCTAACAGTAGTACAAACGAAGTTTGAACCACCACAAATAGAGTTGCTAATCTGAGGTAGTATAGGCTCTTAACAAAACTTTGAGTTGTAAAAACAATCCTAAAGGAACTCTAACACATTGTGTTGAGGTCAGTAGGGGCGGCAAAATTTTAAAAGCCTACTGGCGGCAAATGTGTAAATCCGCCACTGATGTGGAGCCCTGACACAGGCAGAAGGCGGCGCGGTAGGCCCGTGCAGGAGATGGCGGGACGAGCTAGACAAAACCAACAACCAGTGGTACACATTGGCCCTGGATCTAAGAATAGGCTAGTTTACACCACCATCATCATCATCATCATATCAGCCGAAAGACGTCCACAACTGGACATAGGCCTCCCCCAAGGGGGGGGGGGGGGGTTGCCATAATCGCCACGCTTGCGGGTTGGCAATCGCAGTACGGTTGTTACAAAAGCACAGAGAACGCTGCTGCCCATTCTCTGGTAAGTCCCTTAGTCGCCTCTTACGACACCCACGGGAAGATATGGGATGGTGCTATTCTTTACGTCCGACACCATACAGACAATTATATCCACCATCATAAATTGCAAATCTATTTAGTCCGTCAGTTAGAGTATTGGAAAATAATGGACACGTATTTTTTGTTTTTGTAAATCAATGAATATTGACAGAGATAAAACGCATCAAAACTCGAGAGTCGGCTCGTGACGTCACAACGCACTAAATATTATAGCACTGCGTGACGTATTGAGAATTTTAAAAGCGTCGTATCTTCGTCAATTTTGGTTTACGTAACAAAAGAAAAAATACGTGTCAAATACTTTTTGATAATCTAACTGATGGACTAATTAGATTTTTCAGGACACAAGCCTATTTGGAAGTCATGAGGAGAGGCATTTGCACAGCAGTGGGATGATACAGGCTAACAGTAAATAACTTACCAATATAATAAAAGTTCTTGGGCAGCTTGCTGACTAGTGGTCGGAAGCTGACAGCCGAGTCCATGCTCCCGTGCACTAGGAGCACTGGAGGGTCGTAGCAGTCGCCCCAAGCTATCACTGGAATAAGAAGATAATATGTTAGTTGAACATCAACATAACATCATGCGTGTAATCTCTGTAGGGTCAGGCAGAGGCAGCTGACCCCCTAACATATTTGGGAAAGGGCTCGTCAGATGATGACTGTCGTATCGTAGTGCTCACAACATGTGAAACGCTTGGTTTTGTAAAGAAAGTGCTGACAAAACCGCCTCCAACAGCGGGTGTTGAGAAGTTTCCTTGCCCTGTGGCCTGGATTAGTTAGTTAGTCCCTAGTCCTAATTCATGACGTTTTTATTGATTGCTTGTAATGTTAGTTTTATATAGGCACATTTCGTGAGTTATGTTTTTAATTCTCATGTGAAAGAAGGCAAGTCTACTGTCTCAACTAGGAGCATATTTAAAATCTTGGCCCCATTCAATAACTATTTCGTGAAAAAGTCATCCTATGGGGTTGAATAAATTTAGAGCGTTGTAATTTATCCCAATTCTTAGTCGCTTTTTACGTCCACAGCTGAATTACAAATCATGCAGTTTTCAGGCCTTTTCAAAGTAAATAAAGAATAAACTTCTAGTGCCTGCCTAATTATTTCCATTGATAGAAAAATAAGGATGGATGAGACATGCTGCATCAACCTTAATGAAATGCGATGGGTTGATAAGTTAAGCAAGAGAATGATGATGATTTTATTCAAGACTAGCAGACGTCACGCGGATTCACCCGCATAGTTCCAGTCCCAGAATACGGGGATAAAATATAGCCCATGTATGTATGTAGCTTTCTAATGGTGAAAGATTTTTTTAAATCAGCGCAGTAGTTTTTGAGTTTATTCATTTCAAACATACACACAAAAGTACAATCTTTCCTCTTTATAACATTAGTGTAGACGAGCTATTATGTAATCTATCAATGAAAAAAAAAACTAATAACACCAGTCATAGTCCATTTGATAAAATAGATAGTACTTTTCTAATTTATTGAGGGTCAAAGTTCGATATCACTTTTTTTAAAGGTTTTCGTAATTAGGAAACTTAATTCTCATAATAGAATACAGAAAGGGGATCAACTTACATGCAATCCTGCCCCATGGTGCTTCAATATACCATTCTTTTTCTAATAAATCCATTATTTACGGAAAATTTGGTACACTTTTACTCTGCGTGTTACTTTGTTTACGTGTGTAACTTGTTCAGCTGCTTCTCTGTTATTTATTTCACTTAATTACACTTTATAAACGAATTCATTATCGTGTTAGGCCTCAATGTACAAATTATAGCAAAATATAATGAAAAAAGGACCGACTCGCTCGAGCCTCGGACAAGCAAAATAAAAACCGACTGTCAAACAGACATTGACATTTTGACAACTGTCAAGTGTCACTGGGGTAAGTCACAGATAATAAAGGCTCATAGAGCAGGTTTTTACAGAGGGCCAGGTTATGACATTGACTTGAGAGGTTATGACCAACCCATTACGTTTCTCAAAATAAAATAGAGAAAGGTTACAACTAAAGACAGCCCTAAGAGCTAGGTATTCAAAACAGTCCGACAATGGAGTAGAAGAACGGACCAAGGATCGTTTAAGTTTAGACTCGCTCCGAAGAGTAGAAAAACAATATCTTGGGTTTATCTTTTCTTTTTGGGACAATCAATGATTGTTACTGTTGGGACATGATGTAGATACTTTCGACTTCCAAATTTCTCTTTTCGCAATGTTCCAGATTAACAAAAGACTGATAAACGGACTGCAAACTCCAAAGAGTTAAAAATGTGGTGGGAACACTTTTTTA
This sequence comes from Xestia xanthographa, assembly GCA_905147715.2. Lineage (NCBI taxonomy): Eukaryota > Metazoa > Arthropoda > Insecta > Lepidoptera > Noctuidae > Xestia > Xestia xanthographa. The sequence goes on from LR990671.1 coordinate 12,888,685, forward strand.
GTCCATTTCCGTAAATTTCCTAATTTTTAACAGTGATGACGATTTCTGACGTGATAATAGGTAACTTTTCTCTGGGGGCAGCATTCACAGCATCCAGAGACAGTGCTGACCCCAACATATTTGGGAAACGGCTCGGAGATGGTGTTTAACAATGATATTATAAAGAAGATACGCCATGTTCATACTGAATGGCGTTCAGATATCGTTGCGAGTAATATAAAACTACGACAGCGATAGATAATACGGAATGTATAAGATAGAAAGAGATAGCTAGCTATCAAAGTGCAACAATTGTATCACTTTGTCCTCAACAATTTGTGCGTGCTAGTGCGTTATCTACCTCTTTTTACTATATAATATCATTGGTGTTTATGGTGTGTCGAACATGCGAAACGCTTGGTTTTGTAAAGAAAGTGCTAACAAAGCCGCCTCCAACAGCGGCCGCCGAGGGTTGTATCTTTGCTCTGTGGCTCATTCATGACGTTTTTATTGATTGCTTGTAAATATGTTTTAACTTTTGTAAACAAATTCTTCAGTTTATTACATATATATGTATTATCATATTGACAGATATAAATGTTTTATGGAGATGTTACATGTATGGGCTGTTTTAATAAAATGACTCGTAAACAATGATATTATTTATCATTGCTCGAAAATAAATAGCGAACTACGGCCACTGTTTGGGATTCAGCTAGTGGCTAGTGGTCTACCCGGCTTCGAAGCAAAACGACACATATCCAAGTGTCCAATTAGCAATTCGACGACCCGAATGGCGCAGCGGTAGTGAGGCTGCCTTACGTTCTTAGGGTCCCGGATTTCGAATCCCGGTAGGAGCAAATGTTTGTGTGATGAGCATTTGTTTCCGAGTCATGGATATTTATGTTTAATAAGTATGTATTTACAAACAAAAAGTATACCTATATGTAGTATATCAACTATCTGGTGTCCACGACACAAGCCTCGTTGCTTAGTGTGGCACTAGATGGCGCTGTGTGTAATGTCCAGCGATATTTATTTATTTATTTAATTCGTCTGTATGAATCAAAAATTCAAAACTATTCAAGTAAAGTTAAATTGTAGAGTTTATACAATAATTATGAGACCACCGCGCGCTTCCTTTATTAAATGAAAAAAAAAACACGAAGATCGGACCATTAATCACAGAGAAATCGGTGTCCATACATGAACAAAAATAAGAAGATGCTAGTTAAATACATAAACTCCTCCTTTTTTAGAAGTCGGTTCAGAATAAATCTTTTGTAAACACCGAAACGAATTTTTAAACCGGTGGCCGTGCATTTTAACTATCAGTGAATTAAATGAAATAAATTAATTTAATTGATTTATTTCATTTAATTCTTTTATGTCTTAAACACAGTAAACACACGTATGTTTGCTATTTCCAAGGCCGCGAATAATTATTAGATAACTCGATTAGATTGTAACAACAATGATATTGACGAAACAGCTGTCCGGAATCGATCGTAAGTTACTAACATTTTTTTTTTCTTAACTTTATTCCTCATTTTGTTTGTTAATGTTTAGATTACTTATTTATAGGTTTCACCAAAATTTTACTTTATTTTTTATTTACGTCATGTAGGAGCCCGATATCATTAACGATTTAATTACATTCCGATAAATTAGTTTTAATGAGAAAAGTGAGAACTGTTTTTTTTTAAATATGTTTTAATGTCTCACTTGTAAATTAGTCGACTTCAATAATAATTAATAATTGTTTTAGTTTATTATTTACTCAGTGTGTAAAGGGAAGAAAAAATAAAAAATAAATTGCCGCGCCAACTAACTAGTAACGCCATCTAGATTTTGATAAGTGTACTTAGGATACAATGTGGAAGAAGCCGTATAGCTATTTCAATAGATTAACAATATTTTTTTAACTTAGTATTTCAATTGTTTTTGCTAATCTTAGGATAACGTGACTGCTCGACGCTCACGCGTCCATTCTGAGTGGGCGGAAGTACCACAATATCGGTTCAGCAACTTATTACAATAGTAAATTCAATCAGCCTCACAAATAATAATGAAACACTTTACAATAATTGTGTTACTATTAAATAATGACAGAATTCACCAATTTGAACACGTTTTCAATCATTAATAATAAACTAGTTGTCTCATTACTTTTTAGTCTTTAATCTGTGCTATCATGGAACATTTCCGGTGATATAAACAGTTATATGTTAAACAAAAGCTTTTTACTAGTAAATCACTGTGTAAAATAGTCTTATTATTTTAAAGTTGCGATCTATTATTGAGACTTACTTAGTTCTCGTACTAAATTTAAACATTCAGGTATTGACGGTAAAATCACATTCGGCGCCATTTTCCCTGACAGGTGACGCCGAATCATAATGTCAAGTGATTAACTATTAATTGCTAATATGAATGAAACCCTAAAGTTGTTAAACAAATATTCTTATGTTAATTATAACGATAGTTTTAGCTAGAACATCGAGTTTAGTTTGATAATTGTTTTTCAAGTGATACTGATTAAGACAAGCCAACAGATGGCGCTGTTGAGCTTGATACTCCAACGAAATTAGTCAATGGCACTCACAGGTGTTATAATAGTTGCCAGAGTATCTCACAGATGGCAGTATTATCGTTTATGGAATAAGAAATTATAATAATAATAATAATAATAGGCCTGACATTGTGGTGATAGATCGATTGGAGCGTCGCGCAATGATTGTTGATATAACGGTCCCGCATGATGAGAACCTCGTGAAAGCAGAGAAAGATAAACAATTCCAGTATCTAGATCTGGCTCGCGAGGTTGTTGACATGTGGGACGTAAATACAGCAGTCATTGTGCCGATAGTCGTGTCGGCCAATGGCTTAATAGCCAAGAGCCTCGACCAATATCTTAGGAGGCTCTCGCTTGGCAGCTGGATCAAGGGCTTGATTCAGAAAGCAGTACTTCTGGACACGGCACGTATCGTTAGGAGGTTCCTCTCTCAAGAGCCCTGACCACCGGCAGCTCGGACCCTACTCCCAGCGCTGGTGGGCTACTGTTTTTTATATTTTTAAATGTTTTTTTTAAGTTGTTTTACTAAGAAATATTTAAAAATGTTAAAAATATGTGAATATAAATGAACGAATAATAATAATAATAATAAGCCCCCTAAAATCCTACCTTACGTCCGAGCTGAACATCTAGCACACGTGGGGGGCGGACACGCGTATTGTACACCGGTACAAAAAAACTTACGCAGCTAACAAGGAGGTAACCCTTTATGGAGATGAGTAGTAAAAGAGTATATAATTTACGGCCGCTTCCCGGGGAGCGCCGGGGCGCATCTGGAGCCGATGCTAGATGCCACAGCATGCGATCCATCGGCGGTGAGGAGTTGAGCAAGCGGGCTCCCACCGACAAGATAGTTACAGCTGGTCGTAGTGAGCTGAACAGGCGGGCTCACATCGTAGATGCTACAGCCGAATCCACGGGCGATGATACCAATTCATTATTCTCATCCATCCCTTCAACTCGCCCATCATACATGACAAGAAGAACAACTACCTTGTCCACCACTACAACGCTTGACAGTGTTGTGCAAGAAGTCAACCTTGACTGTGAGCTTGCACCCGCTACAAGCGCTCCTAGAACACGCAGACGATGGACGCCAGAAATGAATAAGTTCATACTGCGTACTTATCTTCAACTTACCTCATTAGATACAGATAGAAAAAGTTATCTTGAGCCGCTACACTTGAAATTCATAGAGAAATACCCTAACATGCAAGTCAGCAGACAAAGAGTAGGAGACCAACGCCGAGCTATAATTAATAACAAACTACTAACACAAAAAACAATAGATGAAATAGAAGTTGAAGTCAGAGAAGAATTAAATCAATTACAAATAAGTTCTCAAACTCAATTCCCCACTAATCACACTCAATCAACAGCCACAATTTCACAGACACAATCTACAACACTGGACACACTGAGGGCAAATAAAACACAAACTCGAATGAGATGGACCAATGAACAAAACGAAGCGATCATGCGGTCATATTATCGAGTTACAACTTTGGAGACTAATCAAACAGTATACCGAAAACTTATGCATGAGGATGTTATTAAAAAAATTCCCTCACTAGCTCATTTAAGTGAGCAACGAATCGCTGATCAAAGAAGAGCAATAGTTAACAACAAATACATTAGCAATGAAAGGTTAAATTCACTAAAATTAGAAATATGTAACGAATTACAATTAGAAAATAGCAACCATAATAATGTAGCAGTCACAACTGAAGTCAACAGCATTGATACCCACTCAAACGCAAACAGTATAGAATTATATTTTACAAAAAATCCAATAGTACAAACACTGAATAACGATCAACTAGATATAGCAACAGATATACTACATAACCCTCAAACAAGTCTAGATAGGGACCTATTAATAGATGAAACTTTCCAACAGACACACCAATTTTACATAGAAACTAGTCCTACAAACAGAATGTACATCCCCAAACAAAAACCATCAAAAAATTTGGCCAGAATAGTAGACTACATCAATAAAATCACACTCCCTGAAAACGTAAATAAAGACACTAACTTTCATACATTACAGACTGCCATATACAGTGCGGCATGGACCGCAGCTAAAGTCAACGGAGCGAAGTTAACACTCCAACCTAGGGAAATGAACACAAACACAAATACAAAAAAGATACACACGCCGCATTGGCAGAGGCGTTTAGAACGAAAACTAAAAGACTTACGATCAAAGATAGGCAGGATGACACAATTTATTAACGGAAATAGAAGCAGAAAAATAATAAAACATGTAAAGCGTATTGCTAAACAATATGAAATCCACACCATACACGAAGCTCCAAATACACAGGCAGAACACACATTAGACACACTCAAACAGAAACTCGCAGTTGTATCAGGCCGGCTACAAAGATATAAAGCGTGCACACAAAGAAAACAACAAAACAACCAATTCATTCATAATGAAAAACTTTTTATCGTAATCTAAGACAGACGACCACTAATGTTCACGATAACAACACCACTAATGCAGAGAGTCACACCAATCTGGACCCAGAAGCCTTACAAAGTTTTTGGGCAGGAATATGGGAAAAACCAATCGAGCATAACACCCAAGCGGAATGGATACAAACAGAGTTGACTAATAGCAACACGAACATTCAGCCAATGTCATTTGAACAAATATCGCCACAAATATTTCATGGGGTGCTAGCTCGGTTACATAACTGGAAAGCACCTGGTTCTGATCATATTCATAGTTACTGGTACAAAAAATTCACAGCTGTTCATTGTTTTCTTTATAATTACATAAATAATTTCATTCAAGACCCCAAATCAATTCCATCTTATTTAACCTTGGGCACAACTTATATGATATCAAAAGACCCGAACGACCTCTCTAACCCAGCAAAATACAGGCCTATTACATGTCTGCAGACCTTATACAAAATTATCACATCCTGTTTATCGGAATTAATATATACACACACCGATACAAATAACATCTTAGCCGAACAGCAGAAAGGATGTCGAAAGTTTAGTCAAGGATGTAAAGAACAATTGATCATAGATTCCATAATTCTTAAAAAGGCTCAAAAATCCAAAACTGATCTTTACAGTATGTATATTGATTACAAAAAAGCATACGACTCGGTTCCCCACTCATGGTTAGTACAAATTTTAGAAATTTACAGAATACACCCAACAATTATCACATTCATGAAAACTATCATGGAAACCTGGTCTACTGTCCTAAGAATCAATAGCTCAAAAGAAACTGCGGATACCCGCCCAATTAAAATACAACGAGGTATCTTTCAGGGAGATGCACTGAGCCCATTGTGGTTCTGCCTCGCCCTAAACCCTCTATCAAATATTTTAAATTCAACAAGTACAGGATTCCCCTTAGAATATACAGCCAGCGATGGACAGCACGAGGTACAAAATAACGCTTTAAATCATCTATTATACATGGATGATATTAAATTGTATGCAAAAAGTGAGAGCCAATTGAATGAACTAGCAAACCTTACAGAACAATTCACTAACGATGTCAAAATGGAATTTGGTATTGATAAGTGCAAAATAAATTCAGTTAGAGCAGGACAATACTACCAACACCAATACACATTAGAAACAGGAGAACACATAGAGCCATTAGACGAACATGATACATATAAATATTTAGGATACAACCAATCACGCCAGATTAACCATAAAGAAACTAAACAAAAATTGAAACAGCAGTTTCAACACCGATTAAATACTATTCTAAAAACACAACTTTATTCAAGAAACACAATAAAAGCAGTCAACACTTATGCAATACCTGTACTTACCTATTCTTTCGGAATTATCAACTGGACCAAAACGGACCTAAAAAACCTACAACGCAAAATAAATACCACCATGACCAAATTCCGAAAGCATCACCCAAGATCGTGCGTGCAAAGGCTAACACTGCCAAGAAAAGAAGGAGGCAGGGGGCTCATTGACATTCAAAACTTACACAATAACCAAATAACAACCCTTAGACAATATTTCTTTACCAAGGCAGAATCTTCTGCACTTCATAAGCAGATAGCAGACAACGATCACCACTTTACTCCTCTAAATTTAAAAGACAAATCCGAACAGAAAAACGAAAAATTTACCGACAACAAAACCAAACTACTTGAATGGAGCCAGAAGTCTTTACACGGAAGGCATTACCAAGATTTAAGCCAAATTAATGTCGACAAGGAAGCGTCGAACGCATGGCTTAAACGAGGCGAGCTCTTCCCAGAGACTGAAGGCTTCATGCTTGCAATACAGGATCAAGTAATTGAGACTAAAAATTATAGGAAGCACATTATTAAAAACCTAAGCAATGATATGTGCCGAAAATCCAATAGTTCACCAGAAACCATCCAGCATATCACAGGCGCGTGTAAATCAATAGCCCAGACAGACTACAAACATAGACATGACCAAGTAGCTAACGTGATACACCAGAAACTAGCACACCAATACAAACTAGTAGACTCCATCATGCCCTACTACAAATACATCCCCGAACCTGTGCTGGAAAACCCTTCGACAAAATTATATTTTGACCGAGGGATTTTTACAGACCGAACCATACACTTTAATAGACCAGACATCACTTTAATAAATAAAACAAACAAAACTGGATATCTCATTGACATAGCTGTACCAAATACACACAACTTACAAACTACGATTGCAGAAAAATTATCGAAATATATCGAATTAAAAGACGAAATAACCCGCCTCTGGCATCTGCAAAAAGTAACAATAGTCCCGATAGTGCTGTCCACAACGGGAGTAATACCAAAACAACTCCACCAGTCCCTTACTTCTCTAAACCTGCCCTCTAACACATACCACCTGCTGCAGAAAGCAGTGATACTAAACACGTGTAGACTGGTGAGAAAGTTCCTACAGTGTGAATCAGACAACCCGCACCAACATAGCCACTTAAACATACCCTCATCTCTCTCCCAAGCTACAACACAAAACCGTAATGTACCTACTAATACCTCTATAACTGTTAACCCAGCTGATAATCACTTGGCTTAGGCCCGTGTTATCAGTAATTTCCGGCTACCCGGTTAGCCGAGCAAAATAAACGAAGGAAATAATAATAATAATATTTATTTACTCAACACTGATTGTAGTAGGATACATGGTTATAGCATTTCTTAGAGAATAATAATATGTTAGATAGTCTACAATCGAGTGGGTGAAGCACTGTTCTCCTAGCTAGATTACAGAATAACCTGTGTTAAGGAGAAACAGTCTCGGTCCCCTATGCTTAATGGTACAGTGATACTATACATAACATAGTACATGTGCTGATGCTACAATTTTAACGGCATTACATATTAATGAGTACCTAAATACTACATAGTTTTATATTCTAACAAAAATCTTATTCTATTTAGTAATATAATGTGGGTGTGGTGTATCAGTGAATGTGGGTATGTGTGGGTGTGTGGGTATGTGTGGGTGTGTGTGTATGTGTGGTGTGTGTGGCGTATGTGTGTATGTGGATACGTGATAGTGTGTGGATAGCGCAGCGTAATGCTCATTAAGTTGTGAGTAGTTTTTCGGTTGCATCATATGACAGATTTTGAAGGTATTGCCGGACAGTTTTTTTACAGTTATGGTATGATAAACTGTAAATATGCATATTTTTGCTTATTTTATTATAAAGATACGGACCTAAATAATAAAAGAATCTTTTTGCAAATGAGGAGTGCACTTGCGGCAGTATGCAGACAATATCTTTTCGTCTTTTAGTGATTTCTCTGTATGGGATATTGTGGTGCTGCAAAGTGACTGTTTGTAAAATAAAGTTTTGTCGAATGTTGAGAACTTGACAGTCCTTATATAATTGATCGGTCGGGAACAATATTGGACGAGATGTAGCTACCTTTAGTATTGCCCTATGTGCAATTTCTAATGATTTTAAAGTGGTTTTAGCGGCACCACCCCAACACGAGATACAATATGTAATAATTGACAAACATAAAGCAAAATAAACATTACGAATTATAGTTGGATTTGTTATATTTCGGAGAATTTTAAATATGTATATCAGCTTTCGCACTCTGCCAGTCAGGAGATTTATGTGAGACTTGAAGTTCAGGTTCCTGTCCAGGATTATACCCAAGTATTTAATTTGCTCCGTTGATTTCAATAAGGGACATTGACAAGGAACCTGTGTTGGTTGTTGACATGAATGAGCTTTCAATAATATAGGTGTTTCTGGCTGAGAGGTTGAAGAAATGGAATAGGTCATGAAATTCGTTTTGGAGGCATTTAGAGTAAGCGTATTGGCTTTAAGCCATTCTAGTGCTATGTTAAAGCCAAGCTGAGCATTATGCTCCAGATCTGACCATGCACTGCCGACAAATGTTATAGCTGTGTCATCCGCAAATGAAATGATTTTGGCATTAACCATATCAAGGTTACACAAATCATTTATGAAGACTAAGAAAAGTATTGGACCTAATATGCTGCCCTGTGGTACACCATAATAGATAGGATATTCTTCACTTTTGTGATTTTCTATTTTAACGATCTGCCTACGATTTGAGAGATAACTTCTGAAAAGCTCCAACTGTAAACCCCTGACCCCCATGCCCTCCAGCTTAAACAAGAGTGCGGAAACCGGGACGGTATCAAACGCTTTCGCGAGATCTAAGAAGATTGTTAGTACTTTATTCTTCTTGTTAAGATGTTCTACTACAAAGTTTAACAAGTCAACGACAGCGTTATTTGTTGACTTATTTTTGCGAAAGCCATATTGCTGTGTTGAGAGTAAATTATAATGTTCCAGGTAATGTATCAGCCTTTTATTAATTAAGCGTTCTAAGACTTTGGATAAAGCACTCAAAACTGCAATAGGGCGGTAGTTGTTCGGTAAATTCCCATCACTTCCCTTGAATATTGGATAAACTATGGCCTTTTTGAAAGCGGTGGGAAAGATTGCAGTTTTGAAGCAAAGGTTAAATATGTGGCATAGAATGGGTGACAGAGTACTAGAATATCTCTTTAAAAATAAAGCTGAGATACCATCCCAACCAGTTGAGGCATTCGATCGTAGTGAGTTTATCACAGACATTATTTCATCGGAGTCAGTGTCATCAAGTACAAATGATGATTTCGAAGAAAAAGTATGTGCCAGCTGTTTTACAGCAGATTGCTGGGATTGTGACTCTTGCGTTTTTATAATATCATCCGCAAGTTTCTTGCCTATATTTACGAAGAAGGAATTTACGTAATTACAGGACTCAGTGGGAGAGGATGAGCAAGTTAATAGCTGCGTAGATGTATTATTTGGTTTAACAGTATTCGTAACTCGCTTTAATGCGTCCCAAAGCTTTTTTGGATTTTGACTTGCTTTATTCAGTTCATCTGTATCAAATGCCCGCTTAGCTTTTTTGATAACTCTTGAACAAAAGTTTCTGTATCGCTTGTAGGTAACTTTTAAAGTATCATTTTCAGGAGATTGTCTCAGTTTTCTGTGCAACGCATCTCTATGTCTCAAACACCGTAGTAAACCTGGAGTGATCCAAGGCTTTAAGATTTTCTTTTTTGCTGTTACTCTTTTTGCTACAGTGTTCTTCGATATAGCCAGTGTCAGTGTTTCAATAAGTTTGTCTGTAGCGGTATTGGCGTCTGGTAATGAGAGAAGAGGGGAAAAGTCTATACTTGCAATTGTTTTATCAAGGGCCTCGTAATCAATTTTATTGATGATCGATGTACTGTTAACCGCACCTCGCTTGCTGTCCAGGCATAACAATAACGAGCTATGGTCAGTAACTGTCGTATCATAAACAAATGTGATTGCCGGTGATTGCGTTTTCAAGAATACGTGGTCCAGGCAATTATTACCTCTAGTTGGTAGTGAGTGGGTAGGTAGAAAGCCGTGGAAGGCCATGCAATTTAAATATTCATGTGAACGTGCATCAAGCGCGGAAGGCTTTATATCTAGGTTGATATCACCTGTAATGACAACTGATTTAAAATTGCATAATGATGGAAGTATAGCATTAAGGGCTAAGAGAAACTTACTAATGTTGTCATTTGAGGGTGAGCGATAAATACAAACTATAGCAACATCGGTATTAATTTTTATAATCATGGCTGAACCAGACTGCAGTAAGTTTGGCTCTTCATAGGTCACGAGAAGGTTTGATTTAACATAAATTACGACACCATCGCTCTGGTTAATATGGTTGGTGGTCGAGTATGTATTATAGTTTTGTAAAATGGGAATAGTTGAATTTCTGGCGCAAGGCAGCCAGCACTCAGTCAATACTATTACGTCACAATCTAGCGAGATACGGTGCAACAGTACTTGTAAGTTAGTAAAATTACAGTTAATTGATCGTATATTTTGAGAAATTATTTTTAAGTAACGGCTTGGTTTGATTAAAAACAAATGTGTCTGTTCCGGTGTGCATGAGTGGGTTGCAGATACAGAAAACTGGTCGATCTCTTCAATTAAGTGAGAAGTGTTATTGGCCATTTGTTATAAGTATTATTAGGGTTGTAAAGACGACGAACAATAGCAAATAAGTAATGAGTTGGTATAAGAACATAATTCCATATTAAAATTGTTAAGCAGGTAGACGAATACGTATGATAGCTGCAGTTATATGTGTGAATAATTGTTGTTTGTGTTTTAGATGTGTAAGATAAGTAGTGTGTATGCGTAAAGTAATTTAAGTAATCAGAAATAAGTAAGTTGATGACATTATACATTTTAAAAACATGCAGGCTTAGTCTAAAATTTTGGACAAAAACACGATAAGAAAAGTAAACAAAACGGAATTTAAAATTAAAAGTAAACCGGTTTGAAAAATTGAAAGTTAGTAGTCATGCCTGTTTGTTGGTACCTAGCTGTTGTAGCTGGAGTTCGCTTTTAACTTGGATTGACTGGCTATCCGAATCTTTTTTTAGCATGACTCGTCCATTCGATGTCCAGCAGTAACTATATTTGTTTAACTTTGCGTAAGTTCTAGTAGCATAGAACAGTCTTTTCGTGTAGGGAGTCAGTAGTTCAGCTATGTAGATAGGAGTGCCTGTAGTTGATTTTATGCCCAAGTGGAGCGAATTAGTTTTATCCGTGCTGTGTTTCTTATTATAATCTTTGACAGCATTGAGAAAATTTGTTTTTATAAGAGTGTTCGCGAACTCCACTGTTATATTCGATGATAAGGTATCTTTTTTAGACGGTTGCCTTGCTACGTCACGAATATTTGCCGATTCTGTGACAATTTCCAGCTGTTTTGACAGGTTTGAAATCATATCGTACAACATATTTTTTGTCTCGTTTGCTCTTTTCGGGACATTACGGATTTCTACAGATGTCTTTATCTGATTACGATCGAGGAATTCCAGCTTATCTTCCAATGACGTAACCTTCGCGACCAGGGTGCTGCGTTCTTTCTCTAGATTTGTAATTGTTTTTTCCAATGACAATAATTGATCTGATAAAGATGACATTGACTTTTCTAGTTCGGAGTGGACTGTTTTGATTTCGGTGGAATGGTTTTTTAATTCCAGTATATGATGTTCCAGTTTATCTAGCCGAGAACTTTGACTGTTCATCATTTCTTTGATCATATTTCTAATTTCATTCTTAAAGCTGTCAAGCTCATCGCCAATGACCTCACTAGATAAGCATTTACGTTTCGCCCTTTGAGTTATATTTAAATTTAAGTCTTCATCAGTACATAATTTTCTGATATCGGAGTCCGAGCGTGAAGGTGTTTTGAACCTGCGCATATCAGGATCTGGTTGAGTAGACACATTTTGTTTCGATGGAGTTTTTGGCGGTGACTTGAACATAATCTCAATGTTGTAACTACCGCCTCAAACAAAATTAGTAGATAAAAAACAAGTACAGCTGCTTTGTATTGCTCGTTGTAAACAACGCTGCGCTCGCGAGAAGAAGGTCTTAAGTTCTGTGCAATAGGCCGCGCTTACGCGTTTCTCCAAGTTAATATTTGAAGCACTGCGTTCAACGGTGATTTAGCAAAGTTTTATAGTTATTTATGCAACTGTTGTATAATGAGGGGTATTAAAACACGAATGTGGGTTTATCACACGAGGCGAAGCCGAGTGTGATAATAGTATCACATGAGTGTTTTAATACCTAATTATGTACAGTTGCATACAAGACTTTATCTACATCCATGATATGAATCCTCCATAAAAGGTTCTGAAACCATAGGGTGTTGCAGTGTTCTAAGAAGTCTATGTAAATTCATGGAAAGTTTAATTGCTTGTATTTACTACAAACAAACCGTGTATAGGTACTAATAGGTAGTAATATAATTATTTACATTTTGTATTGTTCAATTATGAAAATTCACAAAGCTTGTATCACTCATTTTTGTAAACAACAAAGTACATAATGCAATACTAATATCCAAATGTCGAACAAAAATGGCGGGATACGACGTGAATTCGAATTAACCTATAAGTTTTTTTTTTTAATTACGGCGCTGTGGTAGTGAATCGCACGTGCTAGACGTTCGATTCACTACCACATTCGATGTTCTTTTTTTAAAACGAGTTGCATAATGAAATTCAGTACAACATTATAACACCCGTTTGGGTGTTATAATGGTTATTAAGACACTGGCTGTTTTAATGTTGGCCATAAGCTAACTGTTTCAGATACCTTTATGGAGGATTTATAGCATGGGAGTAGATAAACACTTTTATTTATAGTTATTATAGAAAGACACAGCACTAGTAATATCCACAGTGTTCACAGGTTTTGCCAACAGTTTCTTAGTACAGTTCTTGTAGATTTATTACCAAAACCACCAAATAAACCACTTCAATATTTTGATTTTTTAAGAGCCAACATATAACAGATGTGCACTGTACGGTAGGCGGACGACGAATCGAATATATATATGTATAATTCAACTAGTTACAATCAATAACATTATGTAATAAGCTTAGCTTATAGGTGTCCTCGCGGCGACACGGCCATTCTGATCGGCGGTGCGCGCTCTGCACCTGCCGATGTCGTCACTATGTGGAGTTTCGTGGTTGTTATCTGAAATAGTGGAAATAAATTTTGGCGGCAGATTATTGTTACTTTTATTATTATCCTACAATGTTCATTGAATTGTAGGATTTGGTAACAGAAAGTTTCAGTCAACATAGAAAGCTTGTAATAGATCTGTCGGCGATGCGACACTGAAATAGGATCAGGTAGGTCGGGGGTGACGCTGTTCCCTTTACGAGGATGTGGAATAAATAACACAACACTGATATCAACTTTAAAAACACTATATTCACACCAAATCAGTTTTACACACAATTAAAGCGGATATCTTAAAACTAACTGAGTCACAATTATTTACTGGTACTATTTACACAAGACTTTTCACGAATAAAATTATAATGCAGACTTTAAACTATTAAAACTTTGACTACTTCGCGGCGCAGGGTAACAACTAGTACATAGATGTTACGAGAACGGAGGATGTGAGAAGACTAACTTTAATGCGCCTGGGGGCGCCTTATTTATACATGCGCGCGTAAGCGCAGGTAGCGGTGGGCTCGCACTGTTACACCCGCCAGTTCTCCATACGGTAGCGCGGAAGTCAGTGGCACCCTGCCCCGCGCGTCCCGCTCTTCACCCCTGTGACCTAATTTCAAATGGACTTGCCCAATGCACCCGGATCTAGTGAACAAAGGGCCTTTTTGGCCAATCAGAGGGTTTGTTTGCGCTAGTAGTTATAACTTTAACTTAGATGAATTTACCTACTAACGTGTGGTTTTTACTTATTAATTCCTTTTTCTATGGGATATCGCTGTTTAAGTATTTAATAAATGATATCTTAGGATACAGTGGTCCTATAAGGTTACATAATGGTACAATTATTCCTAATAATCATAATTTTACCTATAGATAAGTTGTATTATACATTAATAGCATATATCTTACATAACGTGAACATTCAGACAATCCTTATGCTATTACTCTATTGCAACTATCCTATTATCTAACAAACTATGCATCAAATCAGTCTGCACGTGTTATTTTTCTACTGTTACCAAATACCTAACTACTACATAAGTACTTAATTGCTACAAAGATACTTAACTGCTACATAGGTACATACTTATTTACTAAAAATAAAGCTCGCATTACTGTGCTTCGCCTACATTCCACCCCCAGTAACAGGGTTCAGCCGCATTACATCTTGGTCTGTGGGAAGCACAATAATCTTCGCTACAGGCCGACGCAGGACCCCATTTACGGTTTTTACATCGACTACACGGATAATGCCATCATTTCCGTGGTACACCGCTTGGATTATACCCTTTGTCCATGCACTTCGTTCTTTATTGTTGTCTACGATCACTACCACATCACTGACACGCACATTTGGCACATTATTTGTCCACTTATCACGACGTTGTAGTGTTGGGAGATATTCCCGCAGCCAGCGCTGCCAGAACATGTCGGCGAGCGCGTTGACGCGCCGCCACTGCCGGCGGGAGTCGATGTCGTCGTTGTCACTCGGCGCAAACGGAGTACTCCCGGACGCAGTGCCCAGGAGTAAATGGTTGGGTGTCAGGACCACAGGTTGGTTGTGGTCGTCGTACACGTAGCTCAGCGGTCGGCTGTTCACGATGAGTTCGTCCTCTGTGAGGAGGGTGTAAAGGACCTCCTCACGAGGCGCTCGTTCTCGGAAACTGTCATCTGGGCACAACTTTATGAGACAGTTGTGTGCCTCTCTCAGGTCGTGTGGCGGCAGCTTCGTAGTGGCCCGATGTATACGACACCGGCCGATGAAGAGGAGGATGCGTGCCATAGCACGCTGAATGCGTGACCACGATGCGTACCGCTTGTAACTCAGGAGCGGTGTCGCAGGTGCAGTCGACGCGTGGACTCGCTGAATGCGCTTGAAGTCCGCCTCTGCCGCCTCAGACTCATGACACGCTGGCCACTGCTCCTGTGGATCACGTAAAAACAAGAGGCCCGAGAGCCACTTCGTGCAATTATCGGGCCAACACAATCTGGTCGCTTCGTCAGCTAGGTTGTCCTCCGAGGAGACCCAGCGCCAGTTGCCTCTGTCTGGCGATCTATCTATTACTTGTAATAATTCATCCCACTGGATTCCTGACTTCCATATCCTCTGCATCAAGATACGTGATTGAATCACACAGGGATACAGGAAACCCAGTGGGTCATAAATTGACATTATTAAACTCAAAAATTGGCGTTTAGTGGGCACTACACTACCGTTCACAAGTTCCGATGGCAAACGTTTAAGCGAAAGATCAAAACCTAATTCATCGTCCTTAGGTGACCAGATTAAACCTAGCGTTGTTTCTACCGTGCCTACTCCTTTTTCTAACGCTATTCTTTCAGGCATGTCTAACTTTAACCTATCCCTAAGCTCTGTTGAGTTCGTGACCCACCCCCGTATTATGAATCCACCGGAGGCGTGTATTCTGGTTACTTGCTCAATCAGCCTGTTAGCTTGTTCGTCTGACCCAGCACTATCTAAATAATCGTCCATATAATGCTTGGTCTTTATAGCTTCAACAGCTTCGGGATAATCTTTAATAAATTCACTGGCATTTTTATTCAATATATAGATTGCCGTGGTTGGCGATGAGACGGCACCAAATATCATAGAATTCATCGCATATGTATCTGTTTCTCTATCTAGTTCCGCCCCTCTCCATAAAAACAATTGAGCACCTTGATCCTCTGCCCTAATTCTTATTCGCATGAACATGTCAGCGATATCCCCTGAAAATGCTATGGGGCCTAGCCTAAATTTTAATAAAATACCTAACAATGAATTTAACATGTCAGGTCCCGTTAACAAGTTATCATTTAAACACGTACCGTGAGATATAGCTGCCGCGTCAAACACTAACCGCAGCTTCCCTGGCTTGTTTGGGTTCACTACTCCAAAGTGTGGTAGGTACCAAACCGGAGAGCTATCTAAATTCCCCTCTACCTTACGAGCATAACCTTCATCTAGCAATCTCTCTATTTGTTTGGTGTACGCCTCGGCAAACACAGCGTCCTTGCGCATGCGTCTCTCAATACCGTATAATCTCTGACGGGCCTGATCATAATTATTAGGTAACTGTGTATTCTCATGTTTCCATAGTAAACCTACTTCCCATTGTGACTTGTCAGAAACGCGACGACTAGTGCTGTCTAAAACATTTAATGCTCTTTCAACGTCCTTATGTTTTCGAAGGTTCGCTGAAATGCCTAGTGCTTCTAATTCGAATTGTGACTTTACTAGATTGTGTAACTCAGGAAGGGAGACTGTCATACAATTTACTGAATTTATATTGTTAGCGTTACTAAGTGGTCCATGTATGACCCAACCTAGCTTCGTAAGTGAGGCAACTGGCTTACCAGATCGTCCACGGCGAATGTCCTGGCCGACGAGCAGCTCCCAGTTATCTTGCCCGAGTAACAGCAGCGGCTTGGCACCCCTCATTTCCACGCAACCCAAGTCGCTGAGGTGCGCGTTGTCACTTATCATTGCGGCGGACACTGTTTGCGTTGGTAAGTTGATGTTCACTATTGTGCGACACTTTATTTTATGACATTGTCCATTAGGTCCCTTTATTTGAGTTTGTACCACTCGCGACGTTAAATCTGTCACTCCGTATCCTCCCGCGGTTTTGAGCACGAGAGGTACACGCGGACCCGCTAAGTTAGTAGCGAGTGAACTGTCTATTAGCGACACGGTTGCACCATCGTCTAATAACGCGTAGCACTGTATGTCGTCACTGTTCTTATTGCACAAAGTCACTGGTATTACTTTTAGTAGGGCTGAGGCTCTCCATTCTCCAATGTTCGTTACACTCTCTTCTTTGTTTGGTGCTTTATCAGCGTGTAACAACATGTGATGCCCATAGCCGCACTTTTCGCATCTGTCTGCGCGGCAAAACCTCTTGGGGTGTTTTCTAACAAGACACTTGAAACACATATTCTTCTCTTTGATTGTGTCCCATCGTTGTTGAACACTCAACTTATTAAAAGGTTCACACTTTTCTATGGCGTGTTCACGTTTACATATTATGCACTCTTTCGGTGCTGAAGACTCGTCACTCTGTGCGTTCACTCGTTGCATCAACGGTGGTCTGTTAGTGACAGGCCGTGCGGTATTCACTGGTCGGGCTTGACCGGAGACTTGCTTCTGCTGCTGCTTCACAGGAGGCTTCGATGTACTAGGCTCATACATGGTTGCCTGTACATAGTAAGATGACGATCGCGCCAAATGTATTAAAAAGTGCGATACTATTTCTAAGCTCGGTGACACTCTTAAGTCCACCCCCTGTGAGTTATTTAGATAACTCACAGACCCATAGCGAAATCACCATACTGCGCACGTTGTACTGGTGTCAGCTTGTTCAGCAGTTCACTCACTAACTGTGGGTTATTAAGGTAACCTTCCGCACGAATATTCTTCAGTAGTGACACACAGTTTCTTACAGTAGTAGAGAATTTCCTCAGCTCCCGGCCACTTTCCGTCACTCTGGGTAAATCTCTAACCTTTTTCAGTGCACATTGTAGCACTAGGGTTGGATGACCAAACTCTTCCTCTAGGGCACGCATTATTGCTGACGGGTCTGTTGACGTTCGCAATAAATCTTCCACCGCAGTCTTAGCTTCGCCATGCAATGAGGTTTTTAGTCTTGCTATGTTCTCGTGTGCCTTGAAACTGTATAACTCAGTCGTGTCCCAATACATATTTCTATATGAAATCCAATCAGCAGGGTCGCCATTAAAATGCGGCAATTCATAAGCCTGCCTTGGTACCGGCCGCGGACGTGCCAGGCCCGTGATCGCTTCTGCCAGTTGGTCGATTTTCCTGTCTCTTTCCCCTGACGATTCTCGCCGTCTTTCTCTTTCACCCACTCTGTCATATCTCTGCCGCTGTGTATCCGACTCAAGAGTTGATACTCGAGGTACACTTGCGACCGGAGTGGTAAAGACGGGATTATTGTCGGGCAGACGGAATCTCACTGCCGTCGACACTGGCAAGTACGTCTGCGTAGTAGGTGTCATTATGTTTCCCACCGGGACTGACGCAGACGACTCTATTACACGCGACACATTTATTTCTCGAGGCACGGTACGTTCACGATAAGTAAGTGGTTCAACATTCACTCTACTCACATTTTGCTCCTGGATCGCAGATGTGTCACGGGACGCGGCCACTTCAACAGGCGCGCGCGCTACAGACTGCAACACTGTATCCGATAACACTGCATCCGTTTGAGTTACTTGGGGCGTTGTATTAATCCATTCTTCAACGCGATGTGCGGTATCCACATCTGAATTTGAGTCCTCACTCTCAGCAGCCGCTTCTAGTTCAGCGAGGTCTGCTTCCATCCTTTTCCTCACGAGGTTCTCCTTTAACTGTACTAAGTCGCGCTCAGCTTCGTACTCGATCCTTTTACGTAGGAATTCGACGCTCTTGCGACTATTCCTAGATGAGCCTCTGCTGCTTTGTCTTGATCCCTGGCGCCTTCCAACGACTGTCTGTCCCTCTGACGTACTTCTGTAGTCGTACACTTGACCGGGCCCCGTCAGGGGAATATCTCGTACAGACGTCGATGCCACTGTTGGTGCGGCCGATGGTGAACCCGGCGTCCTTTCAGACGGCAAGCCTGAGTCCGAGACGACGTCATTCTTGCGCCGCTGACTCATTTCGACGGCCAATTTCCTGACTTTGCTGCGCGTGGTCATAGTACTCTTCTGACTCATGGTTTATTCCCCACCTCTTGACGAACCAGATCCGGCTCGAAGGACCAAAATGTCGGCGATGCGACACTGAAATAGGATCAGGTAGGTCGGGGGTGACGCTGTTCCCTTTACGAGGATGTGGAATAAATAACACAACACAAACACAAATTAAAACAAAAAATTAAACAATTAAACAAAAAACACAAATTCCAAACCCGGCCTCACCAACCGATTTCAGACCCATTTCCATCCTCCCTTATCTCTCTAAAGTTCTTGAGCACATTGTTCATCAGCAACTCACTGCCTTCTTGTCTAGGAATGATCTGCTGAGTAATTTTCAATCCGGCTTTCGTCCAGGCCATAGCACTGTAACGGCTCTTTTAAAAGTTACTGATGATATCCGCTGGGCTATGGACCACAAATCTCTTACTTTACTCGTACTTCTGGACTTTAGCAGCGCCTTTAATTCTGTTGATTTTGACATCCTTCTTGGAATCCTTAAATCTATTAATTTCTCCTCTTCCACTATTGCCTGGTTCGATTCCTATCTTAAAGGCCGCTCGCAGCGTGTTCGTCTTGATGAGTCTTTTTCCGATTGGTGCCCACTTAGCGCGGGTGTGCCTCAGGGTGGCGTTCTCTCTCCTCTTATTTTTTCTATTTTCATTAACTCTGTCACCAGAGTCATCACTTCCTCCTTCCATCTCTACGCCGACGACTTGCAGCTTTATCATCATTTCTTGAGGGAAGATGCGGAAGCCGCCGTATCTGTCATGAACCGGGATCTGGATTTCATTAGTGAGTGGTCGCGGTCCTTTGGACTGCAGATCAACCCTAAGAAATCTCAGGCCTTGGTCATTGGCGGCAGGTATATGCGGAACAGGCTTGATGTTGCGTCGCTGTCTCCACTCAGGCTGAATGGAGTTCAGATAGAATACGCGAACAAGGCCAAAAACCTGGGGGTGATAATGGACTCCTACTTATCGTGGACTGCCCAGGTTGCTGAAGTAAGTCGCAAAGTGCACTACACATTTCACTCTTTGAAATGCCTTCAGAGCTTCTTGCCTTTGAAGACTAAAATCTCCCTTGCGCAAACTCTCATCCAGCCCATCATAGATTACGCCGATGCTTGTTATTTGGATGCCACCGAGGAGCTTTTAAATAAACTTGAGCGTTTGCAAAATATCTGTATTCGTTTTGTTTTTAACCTTAGAAAGTATGACCATGTTTCCAACTTTCGCAAGATACTCAAGTGGCTCCCAATCCGACTTCGCAGGAACTCTCGGATATTGTGTTTGCTATTTAACATCCTTCATAACCCTAAAACTCCATCCTATCTGCGGGAACGCTTTTCCTACTCCCGTCCCTTTGATGCACCTTGCCGGTCGCATCTTAGGAACCTCCTTAAATCCCCTCCCCACTCTACCGATTTCTACTCCTACTCCTTTACTGTACACGCTGTGCGGTTGTGGAATTCTCTTCCGCCTGATATTAGAGACTGCCAAACTATTGCAGTATTTAAAAGAAGAGTGAAAGAACACTATCTGTCCAATTCGTCATAGTTGCCTATGTATTTATTAATATATATTATTTTGTAGTTTATATATTTGTGTTATATATTTTGTCTTGTATGTATGTACGTATATTCTTGTATTGTATGTTATATTTAAATTCTATATTTGCTTTAAGTTTTTATGTATTCTATTTTCTCATTTTTTACACACTATGTCTACATCTCTTTGTACCTTCTCTCCTTTCGCAGGTATGCTGGAAGAGATTTCTTTAGAAATAAGCATCACCTTTGTACCTATTTTTCCATTCCTTTCTTCTTTTCTGTATTTAGTGTGTACATAAACCGTTAAATAAATAAAAAAAAAAAAAAAAAAACACTGATATCAACTTTAAAAACACTATATTCACACCAAATCAGTTTTACACACAATTAAAGCGGATATCTTAAAACTAACTGAGTCACAATTATTTACTGGTACTATTTACACAAGACTTTTCACGAATAAAATTATAATGCAGACTTTAAACTATTAAAACTTTGACTACTTCGCGGCGCAGGGTAACAACTAGTACATAGATGTTACGAGAACGGAGGATGTGAGAAGACTAACTTTAATGCGCCTGGGGGCGCCTTATTTATACATGCGCGCGTAAGCGCAGGTAGCGGTGGGCTCGCACTGTTACACCCGCCAGTTCTCCATACGGTAGCGCGGAAGTCAGTGGCACCCTGCCCCGCGCGTCCCGCTCTTCACCCCTGTGACCTAATTTCAAATGGACTTGCCCAATGCACCCGGATCTAGTGAACAAAGGGCCTTTTTGGCCAATCAGAGGGTTTGTTTGCGCTAGTAGTTATAACTTTAACTTAGATGAATTTACCTACTAACGTGTGGTTTTTACTTATTAATTCCTTTTTCTATGGGATATCGCTGTTTAAGTATTTAATAAATGATATCTTAGGATACAGTGGTCCTATAAGGTTACATAATGGAACAATTATTCCTAATAATCATAATTTTACCTATAGATAAGTTGTATTATACATTAATAGCATATATCTTACATAACGTGAACATTCAGACAATCCTTATGCTATTACTCTATTGCAACTATCCTATTATCTAACAAACTATGCATCAAATCAGTCTGCACGTGTTATTTTTCTACTGTTACCAAATACCTAACTACTACATAAGTACTTAATTGCTACAAAGATACTTAACTGCTACATAGGTACATACTTATTTACTAAAAATAAAGCTCGCATTACTGTGCTTCGCCTACAGATCTGACATCTACTCAGTTTTCCTTGTATTCAAAATTAAATGTGTTTATGTCTCACCTAGACACATACACACAG
Organism: Xestia xanthographa; assembly: GCA_905147715.2. Classification (NCBI taxonomy): domain Eukaryota; kingdom Metazoa; phylum Arthropoda; class Insecta; order Lepidoptera; family Noctuidae; genus Xestia; species Xestia xanthographa. Next base: position 12,910,864 of record LR990671.1, read on the forward strand.
TCACAGAGTTAATCTGCTTGAAATTTTTGTTTAAATTTTTAGTAGTGCTTAGATTGAAGCTGGTATGAGCTGTTAGCTGAATAAAATGTTGTAGCCTGAATTATCAAATAACATTAATTGTATTAAGGTCATTGATATTGTTTAATCAGCTATTAGCTGAATAGAATATTGTTGCTTCAATTGTCCAACAATATTCGTTGAATTGTTGTGTTTAGTATCAGTTAGTTTGCAAGCAGTTTTGCAACTTGTATTCGAGTTTTTATTTTGATGCTAAATGCTATTTGTTAAAAATAACATTGTCGCTTGAGCTATTCAACATATTCATAATATTGTAAAGCTTGGTATGATTTAGGTTTTTAGTCAACTTTAGAACCTTGTAACCTACTGTCTACTAGATTCGTCTTAAATAAAATTATTGATTGCTTTAGATATTCTGTAATTTGTATTTGGTAAGTGTAGTGTAAGTAGCATGTTTTTATTTGTTCATTCTCACGGAAAGGTAATGCTCTGTGATAGACACAAAGTCTTGGATTTGACAGGATAAAAGGATAGGATCAGGAACACCGCTCTGTGATAGACACAAAGTCTTTGATTTGACAGGATTAAAGGGTAAGGAGTTTAGGACCATTGCTCCGTGACAGGCACGAAGTCTTTGATTTGACAGGATATAAGGAACCAGGCTCTGGGCGTTAGTACGCCGTGGACCCAGCAGGATAACATGAGAGTATTGTTTATCAGTTGCCTCCACGGCTGCTGATAGGATCATTAGTAGTGTTCATTATCAGTGGCCTCCACGGCTGCTGATAGGATTGTTTGTAATTTGTTGTGTTCATTATCAAGTACCTCCACGGCACTGACAGTATTTGTTTGATTTGTTGTGAGTGTTTGTATTACTCATTGAGCTTGTTGTTTCCTCCACGGATACCAATAGCTTGTGAGTTTTTTATTTTTATTTTATTAGTTACTGTTAGGAGCACTAATATTTTGTTATTATTTTTGTAAATAGTTGCTTACAACTGGCAGGATTATAAAAACTGAAATAATCAATGTGGAAACATGTTACTCAATACACATGAGCATCATGTAGGTAAGTAGATTGGGCTATTGTATTAAGTCTGAAGTGTAAGAAGTAGTTTCAAAACTCCTCACCTTTTATGTTAGTTTATGATGTGAGGACACTGTAACAGTCATCCCTGGTTGGCTGTTCTCATGCTGTTCCCCATTTTATAGCTCCATAGCTGGCGACACGGTCATATGTTCACCAGGCTGTAGTCCTTGAAGTTGTTAGTTTTTGAAATTGTTCATTGAGTCACATTTTTAAGTGACCTTGCTCCATTATCATTTGCTGGGGTAGCGGTTAATTGATGTCATCACTATCTTGGAGTGACTGGGTGCAGAGTTGCTCTCAATTTCTTTGATAGAAGGTATCATTTCTTCTATGATAAGATAATTGCCTGGAACCTGAAATGTGAGAAGTCATGCAGGTAAATAACATAACATCACGCCTATTGTTCCTGAAAG